>JBBBDQ010029508.1:602500-1211006 GCA_037127315.1 Ascarosepion bandense | reverse complement strand
ATATATATATATACTGCCAATCCCTCTCTGCTGAAGACTGTGACATTCACATGGAGTTTGTGGGGAATATGTTGGCTTAGCATGAAGATTGGTCAGATCTCTTTAAAAAAAAAATGTCCTCTGGGGATGAAGCAGTATTTTACATCAGTGGGTTTGTGAGCCATCACAACTGTCACTATTGCATAAACGAAGATACTCTTGTTTTCTCTGAAAAAATGCAGAAGTGGCCGAAAGTCATGATGTTACCCGTGCTTGGGAGAAGGTCAAAAATTTGATTTTTAAATCTAAGATGGCTTCCCTTCACATTTTGCTCTTTGTGAATGGCTGAATGCCCACTTCCCTGGATGATGGATTGTTCATCGTGGTCCATATGAGGAGCCAGCCAGGAGTTCTGACTTAAAATCCTGTGACTTTTTCTTTGGTTTTCATGAAAGAAGCAAGTTTACTGTACTAAATCAAGACTTTGGAAGTACTTGAAGGCGAATACAAGACCACAAGAGTTCCTGGTGAAACCAGTTGGCACAATTCCTGGGTGGCTCAAGAAGCTGGCAGTGAAATTTGGTGCCCATATTGAATTTTAAATAAAACCTTTTGCTAAACACTCTTCTGATATCAATTTCTTATAAAAATTATAGTTAATAAATAAATTATAAGTATTTTAAAAATGGCATGCTACTTTTCAATCACTCTTGTGTGTGTGTGTATATTTTTTTTTTTTTTTTTTTTTTTTTTCAGTTTTTTCAGTATTTTAATATTTCTTTCCATTTTTTTAGGAGAAGCTCTTCCATGAGAATTAAGAATGGTTAAAGTACTGGCAGTAATAAAAACTATGGATAATTTCTATATTCTTGAACTCTTAAAGAACAGAAAAAGTTGGATTGCTGGAAAAACTTAATAAATTGATTAAATACTTATTTTAAAAATCAGTTGTGAGAATCGGAATAAAACTGAAACCTGATGAAAGTGAATTTGTATTTATTTCTGAGATGAGTAATTTTCAATAATCTTGGAATTTTTCGAACTTTTGTTCTCACCTTGGTTGATACAGGTGTTAATATAGACACAATGTTTCAACCAAGTACCCTCTGGTCATCATCAGTTGTCCATAGATTGGCTGATGTGGAAAATCTTGTTGATTATTGCAAAACATCCTGTAAAATTATTGTTCATGTTGTAATTTGGTTCTCTCACTACCAAGTCCAAGGATCGAACTCATGACCACTAGATGATACTAACACGTGTCTATTATAACACCTATATCAACCAAAATGAGAACAAAAGTTCAAAATAATTCCAAGATTATTGAAAGTGAATTTACACACTTTTATATTTCGAACATTCTAAAAAACTAAGATAATTAAAACTAATGTAATGCAAATTTACGAATTTATAAAGAAATAAATGTGAAAAACAGTTTTTTAATTCGTAAATTTATAAACATTTACTAAATTAAAATATATGAACCAACTATGAGGAAATTTTTATTTACCATTTTATAAAATTCAAATTGATTGTCAATTAGCTGATATTTTGCCAACCATTCCAATAAATGATATAAATAATAGTATAATTTATTTCTTTAGACATTATCTTTTAATAAATACTCATATTTGTGTAGATGCTTTGTTTTTATTATTAAACTGTGTATTTATTTATATCTACCAGTCTGAATGTTAGAAATTTTGTTAGAAAAATTAAAATATGCTGGATTTAATCCATTCCCTAGAAAATAATGTAAATAAACAGTGTTTATTATTTTTGTTGTCAACTCTCAAGAAGAAATTTTTTAAAGCAATAAACATTGCCAAGGAGTGAAGATAGTTAATAGCACTGCCCAGGGAATAATCACCCATGAATTTAAAGTATATTCTTTTTAAAATTTTCCCATTGACAACATTTTGTCTACTTCATCTTGGTAAAATGATTATTTTAAAAAAAAAAAAAAGAATGAGTTTTATTTGATATAGTTTGTTGTTTGTGTGTCTTCCATGATTTTTGCCATTGGTTGAGGATGTAAGAGCTAATTGTGGCTTTCAACTCTGTAAAGGGGATTTTTTTCAGTTTAATAAGTTGAGAAGGATTCCTTGGCTGTTTTATCAGCCCTGCTATTCCCAGGGATCCTAATATGCACCATTTTAGTAAAGGTCGATAAATCTAAATATAGAATTTATGGGTTCTTACAAAGATGTACAATACAATCTTCAAATAAGAAAAAAAAACTTTTGAAAAGTTAAAAACATTAAATAAGGTTGAAAACCAGTCAGTTAAGTGCTACAGATGATACATGCTTGGGTGATCATGTCTTGTAAGACTTGGCAGATTTTTCTGCAGTATGTTGCCATTACTTTCTCTAGTAGACTGGTTGCCAACCAAGGCTACAGAACCCAATTTGTCCTGCTATTCAATCCTTTTATCCATATCAGTCAGTTAAGTAATTAATGGGGAGGATCAGTTTATTACTTCATAACAGAAAACAGATCCCCTACTTTAGGTTCAGCAGAAGCTTTAATTGTAATTTATTTCCAATTATATGAATTTGTATTAATTCTAAGGGATCAGTTTATTTGTAACAATAGAAAACTGATCCCCCACTTTTATGCCCAACAGAAGCTTTATGTTTTTAAATATTTTATTCAGTCAGTTAAATGTCATGCATGATACATGCTTGGGCAATCATGTCTTGCAAGTGACATGACTGACTGGGCAGAAGATTTCTCCACAGTGGGCTGCCATTACTTTCTGTGGTAGACTGGTTGCCAACAAAGGCTATAGAACTCAATTTGTCCTGCTATTTAACCCATAGAGGAGGGAGAAGTAAATAATACTTTTCTGAGTAAGTGAATGTAACAAATTCAACTAGAATTCAGACTTGGCTCTCCAGTCTTTCATTCTGAGCTGATATACAATGTACATCCAAGGTTACAAATACTCTTAAAAAAATGGTACACCCTCCTTAAAAAGAAAAAGACAGAAAAACAACAGAAGGGAGTTTGGTAAATCCACTTGTCGTTAAAATGTTTAACAATTTTTTTTTTTTTTTTTTTTTTTTTTTTTTTTTTTTTTTTTTTTTTTAAGAGCAGAGTTCTATTCACAGGTTTCACTTCTTTTTTTCCTGTTTCCTTTGTAAAACAGCCCAACTCGTCCACAGGTGAGGCAAGAATAGCTTCTCATTCTAGAACCTTATTTTTATGTCTTCAGCTAGAGATTTTCATGTTCTTTTTAAAGTTTCCTCTCCTAGTCAAAATTATTACACCATTTAGTTGAAATTCTTATTACCTTCTGGTCAACATTTTTATTACTTTCTGACGACACCACCATTTACTCCTGCCGAGATAAGAAATCTGCTGAGGCTGACACAGCAAACCTCGCTGCTGATCTTGGAAAGAATCTCCAATCTGGGGTAAGAAATCGCTCATAAATTTTAATGCTTCCAAAACGAAACTGCTATCCTTTCATCACCATATCCATCAGCATGGATTGTGCTAGTCTCCCTGAAAATCATCAGACCGTGCCTCCTCAGCTGACCTTAAGTTGAATGACTACATTGAATCCATAGCTAAATCTGTTGCTAGGAAGGTCAGTTCACTGTAGGGCCAGGAAGTTTTTCTTGCTTAAATCAATCTTTCACATATATATAAATCTACTATCTGCCTGTGCACTGAATACTGCTGTCACATCTGGTTGGGTGCCCCTGCTGTTTATTTTGGGGCTCTTGACGAAATTCAAAGGAGAATCTGCAATGTAATCAATCCCGACCTGGTAGCTCAACTCCAGTCACTTTCTCACATAATTAGTGGGGGATAAGTTTATTCATAACAACAGAAAAAAGATCCCCTTCTTTAGGACCAGCAAAGGCTTTAATTGTATTTGTTTCCAATTATATGAATTTATACTAATTCTAAGTGATCAGTTTATTATTTCATAACAATTGAAAACTGATCCCCCACTAAATGCCCAACAAATGATATGGATAAAAGGATTTGAATGGGAGGAGCAGAGATTAAATATGGGAGATAACTTTTCTATTTTTGAAAGAATTATTGTGTTGAATTTATCTTTTTTTTTTTTTTTTTTTTTTTTTTTTTTTTCTTCGTTTTGTTAAAGATAAGAAATTGAAACAAAAATAAACTGAAGAGACACACGCAATTTCTTTTTGTTGTGTAGAATAATAAATCTTCAAGGGGTAAGTTTTAAAACAAATCGGATGAGAAATGTGGAGGTGTATGTTAATAGAAATCAGTATGGATACACACACTTCCTCAGTTTTATGTTGCTTATTCCTGCTCTAATGCAAATCAATATAGATTTAATTTGATTTAAATTTTAGTTCTTTGAAATATTTTAATTTTTCCTCCTGCTTGAATTATATCTTGAATTTATAAGCTATCTATCAAGTTAATGCAAAGTAATGGACATAATGAACTGAGGATAAATTTATATTAAAATAAGTGAAAAAATACATGTATTTCTTTTACTTATTCAAAATAAATATTTATTAAGAAAAAAAAATATTTATGGGCTTCTGTCAAATTTGTCCTACAAGCAATATTGGCAGACTCAATGTAAGGTCAGGTAAAAAAAAGATGAGTAACAAAATAAATATTAAAAAAATGACAAGGAATTACATGTGATAAAAGGGAAAAAAAACATGAAACTAGCTATAAAAAGAATGTGCTTGTGTGTGTGAATGTGAAATAGTACAAAAGTCAAGAAAGAAAACTATAAAAAATTAATGTGTGCCAGTGGGAGACACTTTACCTGTGTGCAATTACATCTTGAAAGCAGAATTGAAAAGTTGTAAAAGGGAACAGAAAGAGAAATGCGCACCTTTTTATAGACTTGAGTATCGCCTCTTCATGAGTTTGTTTATTTATTTTTTTTAAGCCAAGTCAAGTGGTGGAATAATCCATACTAATATGAAAAAAGTGAAAAAATTATTTCTTAGAGTAGGAGCAAAATATTATTAAAAGAAAATTTTAATGAGAATTCATCAATTTGATATCTATACACAAATTTCCTAGGCCTTGCTTAGATGTTGCATATTTTTGCAAGTATGAAACACCCAGTGAAGACTGAAATAAATTCTCATTTATAATTAGTTAAAGAGAGAAGCTTATTAGTCATTACACAGTCAAAGTCCTGTAGAGGATTGTGTTTGACTTCATGCTGCTAACAGGAATTGACAGTCGGTGTACCACAATAAACAAAACAAAATGATCACTTGTGTAGAAAATGAATTACGGATGTTTATTGATGCACATGGGTACAAAGATGCAAAAGTATAGCAAATGATAAACCTCAAGTCAATCTGACATTGAGTGAGGATATGTTGCATGAGGGTGCGGTTAATTTTTCTTTGATTCGGCCTTGTGTCAGACTTTACCAGACTCCCTACAGCTTACAAGTTTTATGTTGAATTATCATCAGAAAGTTTTTATCGTTATCAGAAGGTTGTTTGTTGGTTGGAATGTGTAGAAAAGTGGAATAATAGAATTTTTTTTTTTTTTTTTTGAATTGTATCACCCCCGAGCAAGGCGGTAATACCACTGATGTGCAGGGGGCTACGTAATAGTGAAAAGATTGGAAAAGAGAAAGCCGGAAACCACATCCTAAACAGGGAACAAGGGATGAGCCTCTTAACCTGTTCAATAGACGTGGGTGGAGTGTGAACTGGGCGATAGATAGATCTATCTACTCCAATTAAATGTTTTGAATGTTAAAACAAATTTATTATATGAAAAGACTAATATAAGTTGTAGAAATTAATGTTCAATTAGAAACATTATTAAGAAGTTATGAATAGAGTTTGTGTTCAATGATAAAGTTGAGTTAAGGGTATCAAGAGTTGAAGAAATTGTTCGTAGTAGTAATTGTTGAAAGAAATAAGGAGAAAGAGGACAATATCCAGCTTGAATTACATTTTAAATGTTTGTCTCACGGCTCCTAATGACTCTCTGGCTGACTGAAGTCCTTTTATTATAATCTAGATTTTTTTTCGCACTTACACACAAAGTCCTTTTGGTCTTTCAAGTTGCTTCCATTCATCAAAAATCATTTTAAGACCTACTTGCAAAATCTGGTTTCGACTTTTTCCAACTGACTTTTTCATTAAGCACATGGTCAATCCTTTTTCTATTTGGGAAAAACCAGGATTTCACACATCGTTGTGAATTTTTGTAAAAGTGAAGAAAAGAGTTGATTTTAATTAATTTCATTGGGATGGCTACCAAACATGTCCAAACTCAATGGTCAGGAAGTGAAAAGAGAATAATTGTCTTGTGGCAGAAACTGAGAAATTTGCATATAAAGGTGAAAGATGATGTCGGTTGCAAGCAATGTTTGAGGAGACTAAAATTGTTAATTTAAAAAGTCCACAAGCGTGAGTCAAGGTAAAAATGTGTAATGCACAAATAAAGAATTCTCTTGCTTAGACTGTATGACGCAATATTTTGCTGAAATGAAAATGGATTATAATATATAAACTTATTTATAAATGGAACTTTGTCTGTGTGTGTGTCTGTTACCTATAGACTCAAACGGCTGAACTGATTTTCTTGGAAATTTATACAATTGTACTATAAGCGTCTGCGAGTGTTCTTAGCTATGTTTTGAGTCGAGGTACCCCCAATAAATATCGATAATCAAAAAAATCAGGTTATAGAAGGAGTGGTCCGATTTTAATCAAATTTGATACACTCATAGACAAAGACATAAGAAACGATATTCAGAAGTTTCAAGGTTGCAGCTCTTACAATAGTGCAGAAAATCGATTATATATATATATATATATATATATATATATATATAAGGCAAGATGTTTGTGTGTGTGCCTGTTTATCTGTTTGTATGTCCTTTATACAAATCCACAATTTTTATCTGATTCTCACCAAACTTCACACAAATATTCTTTTAGCTGAGTCTGAGCTCCAGGACCATGGATTAGTTTCATTACACCCGAACAACGCTGGGCTATACTGCTAGTTCAGTATGTTTGAATGTTCAAGATGTAACTTAATTGAATAGTTGTGTGAATGTTCTGAATAACGAAAAGTTTGTTGAAGAATATTTCATGTGAGGAAAAGTTTGTTCATTTCATATTGGCAGATGGATATGAATTTGAAGGTTCAAGTTTGTGCTGCATGGCAAATGAAGTGGACAATTGTTGTGCTTACATGGCAGATTTACAAGGGTAGCAGCTTCCTGGCCAAACTGAACATTGTCACTGGGTATCTTCCTTAAATAGCAGCAGAAGTGGATCACAACGCCTTGGCGGGAAAGTTACATCTCATTCAGAAATATTTTTTAGAATTGAATTAGCTAATCAGATTGCGAGCTTTAGAAAAGTTAGCAGGAGCCTACTTTCCAAGAAAACTGCACAAAATTTGACTAGTAAAAATAAAGTGATAAGTAAATTGTCAAGCTGTGATTAGTAAATAGTCCTATGATAGTTAATTAGTATTTTTTATCCAATGAAATTGAGAGTTTCCACGAAATATGTGAAAAGGAATTTATACAAGGTTTGATTGTGAGGGGTACCGCGCAATCTCCTTTCAGAGTGAGGTCAGCTTTTTAATTTCCTTCTTTTTTTTTTTGTATTATGGGAAAATCAAATTCTTTATATATTTTTTTATTTTATTTTAATTCTCCCACAGCTCTCAAATTGTTGTTTCATTGAATTCTTTGGAATGAAGTTGACCTAGCCGAAAAAATTCAAAATTGTAAAAGAAATTAGTCGTTTGAAAATCTCTTGCAATTTGATGCAATATTGTTTATTTAACAGGTTACTCATTTTATTGGTTTATTATTTTATTTCATATATTTTTAAAACATTTAAAACATGTTGCACTCTTAAGAGAGTGATTCGCGCCCTCACTTTTCCGGAAGTGATATTGTTGCCTATGCGCATGCTCATAACACTAAACGACGAGATAAAGCAGAAAGTGAAACGTGAAAAACACTTTACAAAAGTGTGAATTAACCACGTTCATTAATCTTTTTTTATAAGCTTTAACATCTCATTTTGTGTTGATTTTTACTAAAGAACGAAGAGAGAGAACATCCCTAGAGAAAGGAAAAAATACAGACGAAAGTTAAAAGAAAAGGTTGAATTTTGGGTGTAAAAAGGTAATCTCTCTTTTCCTTATCTTTTTTTATCACCTTTCTGGTTCATAAGAAATTTAAAGATTGTTCTTAAAAAAATGAATCCACTAAGGACTGAGTTTCTAGCTTTTCTTTCAGATGATTCCGAATTTTAAAAATGGCCGCCTTAACACTCACAGATATGTTAATGTCTTTTTTGTTTATATGTGCACACACACACAGGAGATGTGTGTACTATTCACACTATGTCTTGATGTGTGAATTTTCTTAATTTATTACTAATTTCTCATGCAAAATAAACTTGGGCTGTAATTATTTATAGATTTGAATTTACAATCTTTAAAGTTTCTATTTTTTTTTTTTTTTAAATCTTGTTTTTTGTAGATCAGAATTATAGAGATTTTCCTTCGGCTTCTACACTTTAATCAAAATAAAATATTTCAAGTCCCTTTTCAAAGGGTGAATGCTCACTAACTACTACCATTCTAACGTTTTCCGTTTTCATTAATTTTTATTTTTATAAACATTTGTTTGAACACACACCCACACACCTTTTTCATTAAGTTAGAATCGCTACTTAATTAGTCTGGCCCACTCTTAAGAAAAATAGGGTTTTATTTTCGGTATCTCTACTGATTCGCTGAAAAAAAACATAAAAAGGTCCCAAACTTAAAAGCAAAGTTTTATCGTCAAAAAATGTTTGTTACAATAAATAGGGAACTAAAGATCACACTATTTTTTAATCCTTTAACACGTTCGAAATTTAGATTAAATATCTTTTTTTTTTGGTTAGGTGACGAAATTTTTATCAGTTTAAAATGCAAAATATTAGTACTAATTAACAACAGTACAACACCTTTTTTTTGCTTGTAAAAAAAAACGTTAATTTGGAAATTCTTGCGAAAAATCAAATAATGGTCGTATTTTAATAATTTTTTCAGGATTTATTCACAAATTACTGAAATTATTTTTGATTTTAAAATCTTCATTGTTTTTATAAAATCTTGATAAAAATTAATTTCCTGAAATTTGTAGAAATTGATTCGGTAAGTGCCATACGTGATACACGGACTTGGACGATCATGTCTCCAAGAGACCTGACTGACTGGGCTGAAGATTTTCCAGCAGTAAGTGAAATTGACCACCGTCCCGAAATTTGTTTTTAAAAGTGCAGGACTACTTGGGGAATGTGAACCACGATTTTTTTTTTTTTTTTTTTTATACAATTGCTCATTTTCAGAAAAATCTACTCTAAATAGTGAAAACAAATGTAATAAACAATTTTTTATTTAGATGAACTTTTAATTGGTGGCGGACCTGAAGCAGACTACCACCACGTTTAATTTCGTCGTTGCTTTTCAGTTTTTACATTTTTCAGCGCAGTCCTATCGATTACCCACTTAGCAATTTCTTTTTTTTTTTTTTTTTTTTTTTTTTTTTTTTTTTTGGAGGGGGGGGTCACTTTCTCGCACAACCTTAGAGTGGATTGAAAATCGAGGATTGATTTAACGTTGTATGAGAAACTAATCCCCCCCCCTATTTATTTAAATATTGTAATTTTCCAAAAAATCTTTTGAAAATTGGAAAGTTTAAGTTTGTGCTGAAAAAAAGTAAAAAAAAAAAAAATGAAAAACAACGAAATCAAACGTGGTGGTAGTCTGCTTCAGGTCCGCCTTCTATAAGAATTGTTAAATAATAGGACAGATTGGGTTCTATAGCCTTGGCAAGCAACCGACCGGTCTACCGAAGAAAGCAATGGCATCCTACTGCAGGATAATCTTCTGCCCCACAGTAATGTCTCTTTTGAGACATGATCACCCAAATTGCTAAAAAGTGTGTATCACATATGGCACTTAAGTTAAGTGACTTAACTGCCTGACAATCCTTTCATTTCGCTTCTGTGTTTTATATGTACATTTCATCACCCACCATGTTTCTCAAAGTGCACTTTCAAAAATTAAAGTTTTTTTTATTGCCTAGTTTCCTCATGTTTTAAATTAATTTGGAATGAGCATTTTTAGATCCTCTTTAGGCCACAACACTTTATTTTTTTTAATCATATCACACCCCAAGCAAGGCGGTAACGCCACTGATGTGCAGGGGGCTACATAAGAGTGAGAAGATTAGAAAAGAGAAAAACCAGAAACCACATCCTAAACAGGGAACAAGGGATGAGCCTCTTCACCTGTTCAATAGGTGTGGGTGGAGTGTGAACCGGGCGATAGTTAAGTCTATCTACTCCAATTGAGAACAAAAAAAAAAGAAAAAAAAGTGACTTATTAAGTTTTAACTTAGTTAAAGTCCAGTCAAAAAATTTTTCTAAAAATAAAATCAAACCTTGCAGTTAGACATGAAAATTTTTAAAATTAAGCAAAAATATGGGCAAAAACGGAGAAGAAAACAAAACAAAAAAATATGGCATACCTATAAGTCAAGTTATGATTCCAAGCCAAACTACAGGCAAATTGAATAAAAAAGAAAAAAATATTTCTAACTTTTGGTCAGCAGGATAGAATAATATTGATTCTTAGTTTTTTTTTTTTTTTTTAACCAATACAGTGAAATCAATGCCAGATTTTGAAGAGCTATTGGCTTTTCAAAGTAGGTACTGCTACTAATTTGCAATACCCGAGGTTTAAAATAAATTTTTAAAAATGAAAGTTTTCATTTTAGCTTTTTAATTGAAAGTAAAAAAGGATTATTAAAATTTACTATTTTCAGTAAGCAAAATACTCTAGTGGTTTATTTTTAACAGAATTTATTTTCATCTTAGGCTCACTCACTTAATTCAACTGTTACTTTCAAATGTAAACTTTAAAAGTATGAATTATATATATATATTTTTTTATTTTTTTTTTTTTAAACCATTTTTTTGGGGGACTTTTTCAGAAACACAAATAAAGGTTTGTAGAAACACTTTGAGTGTTGTTTTTGTTAAACATCAAAATTTAGAGTGTCGGTATTCAAAAATATTTTTGTGGGTCTACTTATAATTCAGCCGTTTAAATCCCACAACTTTCATGGAAAGAATAAAATTCAGTAGGGAAAGACAACATGGTATTAAGAAATAACCTTAATTATAGATACAAGAATTCAAGAAGTGGATTAAAAATTTATTGAATGTGTAATGGCTTTTTGGAAAATTTTTATAGAATATAAACTGTATTGTGCATGTATATGAGAACAGTGAAATGTGGTTGCATGTGTGTGTTTGTGAAAGTCTGTATATGAAGTAGTAATGTGGATAAAGGAGATAGGTAAAAGTTAGTTCTTATACTGGCATTGTAGCCTGAGGCAGTCTCTTTGTAGTTTGGCCAGTGCTGCTGAATGAAGTCTCAAATGTCAGCAGCTAGAGTGACGTGGACGCTGAAGGTATTTGTGGCCCAGACAGGGTATAACAATTTACAAGCTTGTTTTGCAAGAACCATTGCGATTAAGAAATGAGTTCAATCATTACTGGGTGCTATATACTTTTGGCCTTGTAACACATCTAAGCTTAGAAAATCATCATTATGAGGCACCTTGACATGGTGTAATGTTTACCAAACTTGTCTCACTTGAATCATTACAATTGAGTAGTGAGTGCCCTAAACTTTTAGTTTTGTGCCACATCTAAGCTGCACTTAAAAAATCACCTCTCTTGCAGCCAGACGTTTCAATAGTTTCTTTTCTTTTTTTTTTTTTTTCCTAAGAAATTGGCTCTAAAATTCCACATGGTATACATACTACTGCGTCCACATTATATTTTAGCAGTCAGTTAAGCGCCATACGTGATACACACTTGGGCAATCATGTCTCAAAAGATGCATGACTGACTGGGCAGAAAATTTTCCTGCAGTAGGTTGCCATTAATTTCTACAGTAGACTGGTTGCCAGCCAAGGCTATAGAACCCAATCTGTCCTGTTATTTAACCCATAACTGGAGGGAAGAGGTAGATTAATACTTTTCCCAAGGGGATTTGTGTGTAAGTGAATGCAACTGGAATTCAAACTTGGTTCCCAGATTTCCCATTCCGAGATGATATCCACTGTACCACAACATACATCTGATAAAAGTAGCAGTGGTAAATTCTTTGCCCAATCATTTTTTTTTTTTTCAAAAAAGTGTAATTATGCCAGGTTGCTGACTACTTTCGTATTCGACTGTCAACTACTGTCATCCAACATCGACTGACTCGTGTTCCTCTTACTACTCTTACTTAAATTAGGTGGGAGAGTCTATTCACTATAGAATAGGGGTGTTTCACCATAACACTATTGCAAAATCTTGTATATGTGGGATCTGGTATCTGTCAAGGATGATCCTGGTATTCAGTCTATGGAAATCGCCACATGATTGCCATGCTGTCGGTTTTTTTGGACCACATGCAATGGTGATGAATATGTGCTCTTGAATAGATGTATGATTCCCAACTTTGCTAGAACTCTGCCTTGGCTATTTTATATTTATCAGGTTTTAATCATCTCAGCGTAGAGTGTACTGGTTGCCCTGTAGTTTGTATGTAATGTTTGGCATTGTGTTTAGTTGTCTGTTTTTAAAAGGTTGAATAATTTCCATGTAGCTTTTGTTTTAATACCTTGTTGTTGGTCAGTGTTGATCCCAGTTGATTAGTATCGAGAGTAAATTTCTCTCACAGAATGTTCTGTCTCATTGTCATGAGTAGCCATGTTTACTGATAAGTTGAATCTAGCTCAAAAGTCTGCACCTAATGATGTGGTAACATTAGCTTGGTGGAAACCAATGGAAAATTCTGCTGTGTAACCAGGTTACTGCTTTCTTACCAAAAGTATCAGTTTTATACCATTAGCAGCTTAAAGTTTCTAAAGTCCTGGTTTAGGATTTTGTTTTGGTTCCACTGGTAAAACACTCACGTTGGCTCCAGTGTCTATTTTTCTACCCCAGATATAAGATAAATGACCCTTTTGTGAAAGTCTGGCAGCAATTAGCATCTCTACTGGCTGAAATTTAAGTTTTCTGATGGTGTGTTTACAAAGGCACCAGGTTTCAAACAGTGTCTTGCCTCTGTACCAAATTTGTAATGGTATTAAATGTTGAGTTTCAGCCTTCCTCTATCATTGCTGAAATTCCTGCTGTTACTCCTTCATCTGTGCTTCAGTCTGCTTGTTTCATGAGGATTTTATTGGTTTATTGTTATTGTAGGTTCAAATGATACTGTATCAGTTTGCTCAAATTGCTTATTTTGTTGTTGGTTCATAGGTTGTGGTGTCAGTGCATTTACCTCCCTGTCTCTGAACCTCACATAAATCCAGTCAGTAGAATCCACAAATTTCTCCAGTTCTTTTTCCTCTGCCATGCCTGCTAAAATTCATGTCATTGTATTGGGTAGTTTGTCTAACCACAATCTCCTTAGAAAATTTTCTACTATGACAATCCTAACAGTCTTTTTGTGTCACAATAACTAGGAAGGTGTCTGGTCACCATCACCTTGCTCCGAATAAGTTGTGTAACATTGTTTTGTTTGAAATTCCAGTTTGTTTTAATAATGGCTGTTTTCAGTGTGTTGTAGGGGCTTTATTGTCTTAAGTCTGTAACCTCTTCTGCGATTTCTGCTGGTAGTTTTTCCACTAAATAGCAATACTGGGCTCTTTGTGTTGAATATGGCCTGCATTTGTATAAACCATGACTTTATGCTAAATTCAGAGTGACTTGTTAACAAAACTTCCTGAGGCAGTCTCTTTGTAGTTAGTTCAGTGCTGCTAAATGGTGTCTTGAATATCGCAGTTGATTCAATATAATTTGCTCACTTCATGTCAGCAGATGTTAGTCTGTGAAGGCATGATGAGTCGCTCATAGCCATGCTGTTGGAAGACAAAATTGGAGTTCTCTCAGACGATTAGTTGGAGAGTGGTTTCATTTTAGAGTTGTTAAATTTTGTCAATCATTATCAACTGGCCAGTTAAAAGAATTCTTCGATACATGCATGAGAATAATTTTTTTTAAAAAATTAAAAATAATGACATACACTGAGTCAGTCACTTAGTGTTGGCAACCTGGTGACTGAGGAAAAAGAATATTCTTAAGAAATGAAAAATGGATTTTAAATAATTTATATGATCTTTGATGTTAATTTTTGTTTTTATTTGAAAGATTTTAGTCATTTTTAAAACATAGGTACTATCATCTATTGACTCTCACTCTCTCAAATGACCTCAAATGGATCCTTAGCTGCATCTACTGCTAGGAAGGTTAGTTCACTGTGTTGGACCAGGAAGATTTTCTTAATCTATTTTGCACATTTATAAATCAACCATTTGTCTGCATTGAATACTGTTACCATATCTAGTTGGGTGCTCTTCATCTTAAGGTTCTTGATAAAATCCAAAGGAGGATTTGCAATATAAGCAATCCGGACCTGGCATCCCACTTTCAGTCACTTTCTCACTAACATTATATGGCTTCCCTCTGTCTTTTCTACATGTATCTTCATGGTAACTGCTCTGATGAAATTTTTTCCCTGGTACTTCAACCACATGTATTTACTTTTTTTTTTTTTTTTTTTTTTTTTTTTAATCGTATCACCCCAAGCAAGGCGGTAACTCCACTGATGTGCAGGGGGCTACGTAATAGTGAAAAGATTGGAAAAGAGAAAGCTGGAAACCACATCCTAAACAGGGAACAAGGGTTGAGCCTCTTAACCTGTTCAATAGACGTGGGTGGAGTGTGAACCAGGTGATAGATAGATCTATCTACTCCAATTGAAAAAAAAAAAAAAACATGGTAGCAAAAGTCCAGTCAAGAGATTTCTGCTAAAATCAAAGGAAAAGAATTAAAAGAAAATCAATTAAACATGAGAAGCTTAAAATTAGGCAGGAGGGGGGGGGGGCAGAAAAAAGACTTACTTTAACAATATTTCAAATAAAAGATTCTCAACTCGACACGGGGGTCGTCTTTTGTTTCTACATTGAAGGAGTGATGTTTTATCAGGCAGTTCATGCTATTTAAAAAATAGTATTTGCTGACTGATTTATCATAGATACTCAGATCTATTTCTATATTGAGCGCTACTGTAAATCAATGTTCCGAACGCTGCCAACACCCTCCTCGCTCCCTATACACTTGGATATATAAAATTACTAAGTTTTAACTTAGTATAAGTCAAAAATGGCTGAATTCAAAGATTAACGGTCTTAGGAATTCTTTCCTTGGAAGAGGTCACTAGCAGAATAACTAAAATTTCAAACTATCTGTATCGAACGACCTTTAAACAACCGAGCAATTTAGTATAATTTAGTAACAAAGAAATAACAATTATAAGCTTCTAGATTGGCATTAAGGTCCCACGCTTTTACCATCAAACCTTTTAAAAGTAACTGTCTTTTCTACTCTAATAGTTTCTTTTCTCGCACTTCTTGTTTGTGGAACTCACTTCCATTTGCATGCTTCCCTGATGGCTACAATTTCCAAAGTTTAAATGCTATGTCAATTGCCATCTTTTATCTACTTGATTCCCATTCTTCTCTTATATTTTCTTTGACATCCCCTGTACCTTTTTATTCTGTCACTGTAACCCCCTGAGCACCAGTGGCATTTCTGCCTTGCTTGGGGTGAAATGATTCTTTAAAAAAAATTTTTAAAAAAATTTAAAAAAAACATGAAAAATTAAAATGGCAAATATTAAAAATCTCTTTAAAATCCAATATGTATCTTAGGAGTTTGTTTCAAAGTGAATTAGTAAACTTAACAATTAATCAAATGAATTTTATTGCTGTCCCCCTTGCATAACACAACCCTGGCAACCCCACTCCCTTACCACCACCAATGTATGGTCAATTTCTGATTGAATTTTCTTGGTGCTAGTATTGCTAATCAAATGAGTATCTTAGCACTTTTTTTGCTAGAAAAACAAGTGAAAATTTCATGGTTTTTAATTTCATTTTTTGGTGAATCTTAATTCCTCTGTTAATGATTGAATAAGTTCATGGTAAGTTTTCCAGCAATAACATAGCCATAGAAATCCACCTATTAAATGTTTGAGCTTAAAAACTTTAACGAAATATTATAATAATGATCATAAGTATGAATGCTGGTCATTATTTTAAGGAGTTACAAATGAAAAGATTTGGAACTTCTCCATTTCACTGAAACAGCTGTTAAAGACTTCTCACTTCACTTCTGTCTATCTTTCTTTCATTTTCCTCTACTGAAACCAATGAGTGTCTTTTCTTCTTTCCACATGATCAAAACCGAATATTTTTTAAAATTTATTTCTGAGATGAGTAATTTTCAATAATCTTGAAATTATTTCAAACTTTTGTTCTCATCTTGGTTGATATAGGCGTAGTGGATATAGTAGTTAGTATCATCTAGTGGTCATGAGTTCAATCCTTGAAGATGTCGTGGTGAACCAAATTCCAACACGAAAGAACGATAATTGATTTTACAGGATATTTCGCAATGATCAAGATATTCCACATCAGCCAATCTAGGGACACCTGATGATGACCAGTGGGTACTTGGTTGAAACATTGTGTCTATTATAACACCTATATCAACCTTAAAACGGAATAGTTCCTTATTTATGAGATATTAGCAATATAGCCCGGTGTTGCCCGGGTATAATGAAAGCTTTAAAACTAATCCATGGTCTTGGAGCTCAGACTCTTTGGACGTTGGTACAAAAGACTAAAAAGCAATAGTTGTTTCCAGTTAAAGCAAAACCGTAGATTGAAAGAAAAATGAATGGATGTAAGTCAAATTTTGATTTCCTGGTATCGATTTTTATATATATATATATTATCGATTTTCTGCACTATTGTAAGAACTGCAACCTTGAAACTTCTGAATATCGTTTCTTATGTGTTTGTCTATGGGTGTATCAAGCGAAGCCCACACCATGTTGGCAAGGTTCATTTGAGCTCTTTCCCTGCCAGAAGTACGTGTAGTCTCTCTCCTTCAATGATTCAGAGTCTGCCAGACATATTTCCTGCAGTGTAGCAATGTCCACATGAAGCATCTTGAGTTTGTCATTGATAACTGCAGTTTTCCTGGAGTCAGTGATATCCTGGAGGTCTTCAGATAGGCCGGTCAGCATAGTCCGGACATTCCAATAGCCCAGTTTTAGAGCTGGTTTTCTTTAAGATTGTTGCCTGGTGCAAATGTTACGATCCACTTACCGGATGTCTCCTAATCTCCACACACCTAATGAAGACGGTAGACTGTGGCAGAACAACACTTTACTGACTGGGGGCTGCCCAGCTTGAGGTGGGCAGTAGCTGTCCAGTGAGATTAGAGAATCTCTCCCACTAACGAGAATGACTTCTGGTGCTGATGCCCTACGCCAATCAAGCGGTAGCTTATAACCAGTAACTCTCGTTCTCCATGTTGTGTCAAAACCTAGGGCAAGGCTGTAGTATCCTCTCCAGGTTTAGCATTTTGGTGTAGTATGGTTGGATGCAAGCCTGGGTAATATGATATGAAAGATGGGATGTTGCCCATGTAGCACATCCCCGATTAGACCAAAGGAACAAGTTGGCACTAATGCTGTTGCAGGAGCTGCCAGAACTAGTTGGATACAACAGTGAACTGCTTTAGGAACTCTGACTTTACCTCGAGGTTTACTCCTGAAACTTTTTCCATGACTGGATATGGCTGCAAGGCATCGGAGGTTTGAAATGAGGGTTTTCCTTCCCCTAAGTGAACTGTCTTCCCAGGCTGACGGAACGGCAGTTCAGCTAGGAGAAGGAATTTTTTTTTTTAAATATCACATGAAGAAGAACAGTATTGTTCTGAAACATTAAAATTTTTGTATAGTGATATGCTTTTATAAACCATTATAATAATAAAAATTAGTATTGAGCACTCTTTATAAAAGTAAACGCATGAACAGTGGGTTTTAATCTACTTGTTCTTTCACTTCCTTATCTCACTATCTCCTTCTTTCTCTCTTTGTCTATATATATATATATATATATATATATATATATAAATACTAACGGTATAGCCTGGCGTTGCTTGGGTGTAATGAAAGCTTTAAAACTAATCCACGGTCCTGGAGCTCAGACTCATTGGACGTTGGCACGAAAGACTTTAAAAAGCAATAGTTGTTTCCAGTTGAAGCGAAACCGTAGACTGAAAGAAAAATGAATGGATATAAGTGAAATTTTTATTTCCTGGTGTCGGTATCAAATAAGTTTTTTTTTTCGTTGTAAACTGAATTTTGAGGACTAAATAAGTCCTCTGAGTAAATGGTATCATGGCTGAGACTAAGAACTACAATTATACCTACATAGCGCCAAAGCCAAACTAAAATAAAATGGCTGAAAAAAAAATACAGACATACAGGCAGACATCTTGTTTTTATATATATATATATATATATATATATATATATATATATATATATTAGAGATTTTCTGCACTATTGTAAGAACTGCAGCCTTGAAACTTCTGAATATCATTTCTTATGTCTTTGTCTATGAGTGTGTCAAATTTGATTAAAATCAGGCCACTCCTTTTATAATCCGATTTTTTTTTTCGATAATCGTTTTTCGATATTTAGCGGGGGTACCTCGACACAAAACCTAGCTAAGAACACTTGCAGATACTTATAGTACAACTGTAAATTTTCAAGAAAATTGGTTCAGCTGTTTCGGAGTCTATAGGTAATGCACACACACACCCACACACAGAGTAAGTTCCATTTATAAATAAGTTTAGATAGCATGTCAAAAAAATTCCAAAATTTAAATTCATTGAATGGCCATTTCAGAGAGAAAATTCTCGTTGCATCAGCAACGATCAAAAATCTATTAATTCAAATATGGTACAAAATTTCTATACCAGAAGAAGTCCAAAAACATATCCATACACAGGAAGTTTTAAAAAAAAAGAAAATTAACAAATTTTTGTTGCTGGTGAAGCGAGAATTTTCTCTCTGAAATGGATTCCCTGTTCAAATAACAAAACCTTCATCTTTAACAGAATCTGAGATACTTGATACGAACTTAGATAATCATGCCTCTTCTTTCAATTCATGGCTGACAAGGCAGAAGATTTTTTCCTGCAGTAAGTTGCCAACCAAGGCTATAAGGCCCGGTCTGTCCTGCTATTTAACCCATCACTTGGGAGGAAGAAGAGATAAGTTCATACCTTTCCCAAGGGTATAAGTGAATGTAACAAACTCTATTGGAAATTGAAATCGGCTCCTCTTGGTTTCCCATTCAGAGCTGATATCCATCACACCACACCACAGCACGTATCCTCTATAATAGCTTTGCTTTAAAACAAGATAATTTTTTTAAATCATTAAGTTTAATTTCTAAAAATAATAATTTTTTTTTTTTTTTTTTTTTAAATAGTTTTCACTATTTTGCTTCTGATGAAATTTTAGTGTATATGAAGATATTTACTTTGCTAATTTATATTTTTTTATTACTATTTTAAATAGGATGTGTGTTGTGGTGTAGTGGATGTCAACTCGGAACGACAAATCAGGCTGCTGAGTTCGAATTCCAGTTGAATTCCTTGCATTCACTTACGCACAAATACCCTTGAGAAAGGTATTAATCTGTCTCTTCCCTCTAGTTATGGGTTATATAATAGAACAGATTGGGTTCTATAGCCTTGGCTGGCAACCAGTCTACCGCAGAAAGTAATGACAACCTACTGCATGATAATTTTCTGCCCAGTCAGTCATGTCTCTTTCAAGACATGATCACCCAAAGCATGTATCACGTATGGCACTCAACTGACTGATATTGTTGAATAATCTCTGGTTTAATAACAATTCAAATACAACAATGGATCAATAATTGTACAAGTTGATGTTAACTGATTTAAATATCGATATTGACTTTTGATCTGGCGTTTTCATGTCTCCTGTTGAAATGATGGCCACCGTTGAATAACAGCCTCTACTTGTTATCTTAATGTTATTTTTTTAATTTCAGATCCTGCCGAATTTTGTAAACAATGGAGTTTTTAGAGATTCGTGCTGTTATCAAATATTTTAAACTGAAAGGATTAACAGAGAAAGAAGCACATGCAGAACTGGTTTCAGCACTTGCTGATAATGCCCCTTGTTTTGCCATGGTCAAGGCGTGGTATGCCGAACTTTCCCGTGGCTGTACCAGTACAGAGGATACGTTACAGAACTGGGTTGTTGAAGCTGGAGAGTCATTGGGTGAAGTGCATTGACAAAAAGTGAGAGTGTTGCAAAATAAATATTTACGTAACGTACAAACTTTTTTTTTTTTTTTTCTTCATCATCACTGGGCTACAGGCTTACTGATGTATAGTTGATTTGTCCATTATGTAGGCAGTGGGATAGGTACTCTGCAGCCTTTGATGACCTTTGACCAAGTCCAAGAGTTACTTGGTGGTCCCCCCCCCCACACCTATGTCTACCACTTTCAAGAGAAGAATAAATCTTTAAGGCTAAACAATTAGAATTGGCATGTCCCACTCGAATATTCTGAAAAGCATGCCAATAAACTTAGGCAAGTTCATTTGTTTAGGTCCTCAGTTAGAAAGTACATGTATTATCTACCCTAATTCTTTCTTTCATCCAGCATAATAGTTCTGAAACATTTTATTAGTGAATTTTATATTCAATAACCCTTTTATTACTTCATTATATTTCACATTCTTACCATCTTTTATTTTTTAATTCCTTGATTTGATTCTTGGAATTATTGTCCACCTCAAATTCCAACAGTTTGCTCCTTTCTAAGTAATGCATCTTTGTCAGATGTAAAATGTTGTGTGATGTCTTATTTTTCGCTATGATATTTCTAATTTTATTTGCTGTATCATCTGATCATAGTTGGTGCTTTTTATCACAACACTTTTAAAAAATATTACTATTGCTAGACAATAAGACAGCATAAAAATTGCAATGGAGAGGGTGTTCCAAAATTAACTATTTCAATGAAATAAAAGCAAATTTAAGAAAACAAAAATTGGCACAATGTTATATTTATTACTTAATTATGATCCAAAACAAATAGATTTATAAATCTTACATCAAAATAATATTACTGAAAATTTTCGACACGTCTTCAGTCTGTATCCTTGCAAATTTCAAATCTTTTAGCTTTGCGAAACACATTTTGAAACATTTCAGGATTTATCTCCTACACTGCTAATTGAATGTGTTCTTTAAGCTAAACTATTGATCTTTTCACGATAAACTGTTTGTTTTATAAAACCTCATGTAAAATTGTATATTCATTATTAATAAGGTTCTTAAAAGGAATGAAAATAGAATTAGAAGTTTATACACTTTTAATTCATATTAAACATGAACCGAAATCAAAGTAAGCTTTTTTATAAGGTTCTGAAAGGGAATGAAAATAGAATTGGAAATTTATACACTTCTAACAGAAACATTATGAACACAAATAAGTGAGCTTTTTTTTTTTTTTGTCTGATTTCACTGAAGTAGTTAATTTTGGAACATGCTGTATAGTTTTTGTATTTCTCTTAATTATTGTTACTTTTGTAGCTGAACTGGTTAAAACAGTACTCATAAAAGACGTGCTTCCCAATGTATGAAATTGAAATCTTAGAATTTCTTTTAACTTCATGTTCATTCAGTCAGTTGAAGAATAATGTTGTAATAAAAAGTAACATTGATGTGATGGAATAAAAAAAAAATAAAATAAAAACAAACTTAGAATAATACTAAGAATACCTAACAAAACAGTTTCCCCAAAATAACCAAAGACTTCTATAAGAATAAAATGCATAAATTAATGCTTTAATAAATGCCAATGAATTTTTGCATGAAACTACCAGCTGGTTTATATGAGTTGTAAGATTCCAAAAGATTAATTTATTTCACTAATTAAAATGATTCAATCGATTTTGCTTTATCAATACATGGGAAAAAAAAGTGTTAATGTCAACTGCTCCTCTCCATTTACATAAAACACATCATGACAGACAGACATTTTGACCAGAAGCATAACTGCTGATCCATATGTAAATGATGCCACCATTTTTTAACAAACTATTCAATAACACTTTTATCACTTCATTATATTCCACATGCTTACCATCTTTTAAGTGTTCAAATGCAAAACAAGTTTAGCTACAGACACCAATAACATCAGTACCCAATTGATTTCTGAATTTTTTTTTTTTTTTTTTTTTTTTTTTTTTTTTTAAGGTAATTAACGTTGCATTTATTTTATTGAGGAGTAAAGAAAAAAAAAAGTTAAAATCAATATTTATGTGATTGGGAAAATTATTGGGAGGGATCCTTTTCTTGGTAGCTGGAGGTTTCCACATTCAATTTTGACACGAAGAAAACAAAATAATTTCACTAAAAAGAAAAATGATGGTAGGCAATGTAATTGCATAAAACTCAATGTACTTATCATGATACAAGTAATATATTTGTGTTGCTTTTGTATACATTGATTTTTAAAAATTTTTTTTTTCATTTGCATTTCTGTAATTGTATATCTACACAAACTCTTCATGATGTTCTGATGATGTTAATAAACATTGAAATATCAATGACTTCTCATTGAATCTTAATTGCCGGCAGGCATTTTTTTTTTCATTTTTCTATCCATTTGGTAAACGAATTAACTATTAAAATCAAAGATCTTTATGTTTAATTGAATCTCTCTCTCTTCTCCAAGAATTTAAATGCAAAGTCAATTTCCATCTCTTATCCACTTAACTCCAGCCCTTTCCACATCACCCCGTGTATCTTGTTCTTTTCCTTTATCTCTACCTTCGTAATTGTCTTCACTCCTGTGTTCATATCCTTCTCTTGCCCTTTCTATTTCTACCCTGTAGCTGGTTCATCTTTGCCTTCACTCTTTTCCTGTCTAAAACTTTAACTCTCTTATGTAGTCCCCTGCACATCAGTGGCGGTACCGCCTTGCTTGGGGTGAAATGATTAAAAAAAAAAATATGACAGTGGTAAAGTTTAACCTTTGTATCTACAACAAAAACTGTTAAAAGGTTACCCAAGTGTGGCACTATCCCGGTCCTGGTTGTTGTTGGTTTCGATCCAACCAGCTGGTTGTAGATTGACTCTGTCACGGTTTTCTCCCTTGTCCCACATTGTGTTGATTAATCACAAGGTAGTCACGTGAGTTTCCACTAGCTGTCTCTCTGCCGAACTAAACCAAGCCGGGAAGCATGCACACAATTAAGTAATAAAAGAAAGAATTATAACACCAAGGAAAATAAGTGGACCGATGGCTGAAAAGTGTTGTAAAATATGTTTTTATATACGGATTATACACAATAGTCTCTTGGTCTAAACAGCACCAAATATGCCACCACCCGGAAAAATAAGTGTAATATACACAATATGATCTTCTGTGATAATTTCCCATCCCTGCTTCTATCAACTGGTAGTGGAACGGACGTTTCTTAGATCGAATTATTCTCCTAAGCAATAACAAAGAATCTGGCTGGCCGCAGCTCGCTGCTTCGAACAGAAGTCTAAGTTCGTTACATAAGTCTACTCAACTTGTTGCTTGTTTTCTGGAATGTTACGGAAATTGCCGAAGTGCTGGGTTATTCTCTTTCAGTTAGCAATTTCAGACTTGTCTGAAAATTCTCTTCATGTCGGTCTCTTAACTCTGGTTGGTTGGTTGGCGACAGGCTTCTCTTCTGTCGATCTCTGCAACTTCACTCGAAACTTTGTCTGCAAGTTCTCTTCTGTCTTTAACTCTGGTTGGCCGGCAAGCTCTGCAGTTGGTGCCCAACTCATCGTTACATCTTTGGGACTTTCTCCGAGCCAACTTGTCTTGTCTCCGGTCCAACTTGAATCTGAACTCAAGGCCAACTTTGGACTCTCCTCCAATCCAACTCCAACTCAAATCCGACTCAATGCCAACTGATTTTGGTCCCTCGGGACCCTGTATTTATGCACATGCCATGGTGTGGGGCCGACGGTCGCTGTGTATCTAATCTCTCCTCCCCCCCCCCCCCCGGGTCTTGGCAGCCAATAAAATCCTGAGGTTAGCTGCTACTCGTTGTTGCCTGTGTTTTGGTCAATGGGATCTGTCTTCTTTCCATGATGTCAATTGTTCAATTGTTAGTCGTCTCCCCCTTTCGGGGCTTGTTCACAGGACCAATGGAATCTCTCTCGATCTTATGTCATCTCTCCATACCCCTTTTTCTGGGCTGAACTTAACCGAATTTTCTTTCTCAAAATTTTTACTTTCTCATGAAACAATTTCAGGGATTTTTTTTTCTTAAAACAATAGGTATTAACCTTTTTGAACTGTCTTCACCCAAAACAAGTTGACAAGGGTCTATTGACATTGTTACCCAAATAATAATTTCTCCGCACCTGTTTTTAATATCCATTCTCTGAGTCACCTATATTTTCAAGTGACAAGAATGCCTTATCAGTTGTACCCTGATGTCAGTGAAAATACTTTTTCTCTAAATTACTTGACTCATCAAAACATTTGTTATCTTTAATTCTTTTCACTAGTCATGCCAGCCAGGCATTCAAAAATGAAATTTCCCTTTCCTTTACCAAGAAACAATAACAAATAAATTTATCTTTCCTTTATGTTTAGAATGACATCAGCTTTCTTTGGGGTGACTGAAACTGATATCTATTGTTTCTGGCTTGAAACTAATTTAGTCTTTTCTTTCTTTCTTCTTCTTTCCCTGGTCTTCTTTTTCTATTCTTTTGCCGGCCAAAAAATAACTATTGAATCTATCTTTCTTTTAGGTGCAAGAATGACACTTGTCTTTATGGGCCGAAATCGAAAATAAGTCCATTTCTCTTTTCTTTCTCTTCTTTCCGGGTTTACAATAATAGAGAAATACCAGGTGTTATTTTTCGTCCCTGCTTTCTTTTTAAAGATAAAGATTTTCCAGCCACAGTTAAATTAGTTAATAAAATTAATCACCTCCATTTTCCTTTGCTCATATTCGGAGGATAAAGAAAATTTCTCTTAGTATGTTCTCTTATGATCTATAATAGCAATTAGATTTTGGTTATTAATTAATTAATAAAATGAATTCTGGTTCGCTACAAAGTATTGTTATACAAGTTTGTTCAAAATCCTTCATATTTTTATGTTTAATTGAATTTTTCCATTGTCAATATGTCTTTATAATTATCAATGTTTCTGTCTTATTTTAGGTTTGTATTTGAGTTTTTAATTTAAATCACATTTATACACACATTTACTTATGCGCAAATACCCTTGAGAAAGGTATTAATCCATCTCTTCCTTCCAGTTATGGGTTAAATAACAGAATAGATTGGGTTCTATACCCTTGGCTGGCAACCAGTCTACTACAGAAAGTAATGGCAATCTTCTGCCCAGTCAGTCAAGTCTCTTTCGAGACATGATCGCCCAAGCGTGTATCATGTATGGCACTTAACTCACTAAGTTATACACACAATTGTTTTTGTGTGTGGTTGAGCTAGCACTATTGAAATTTGATTTACTTTCTTCATTCTATCCTATTTCCTATAGTTCTGGACATGTCTTGTTAGCCTTGACACTATTTGCACTCTGAAAAAAAGTCTCCCTCTTGTAACAAACTGTTGCTTTAAAGCTATGGCTAAATGATTTTTCTGTCATCTTGGACCTACGTGCACACAAAAAACGGAAGGTTTTTCCCTTGACATCAATATTATTTTAACTCCGTCCACTCCTTGGCAATGTTTTAAAATATGATGATTATAATTTTAGTAAGACCTAAATGTATAATGAAAGTGAATTTATAAATTTTATTTTGTTCTTCAGAATTTATAGCAAAATTATTAAACACTATTTACCAGATTGTTTATTATAATAATAACTTTATCTCTGCAACATTCTAAAAATTAATATCATTTTTTTTTATTTATAAATATTTGCTGAATTATTAAAATATGGGAACCGATAATAAATCATTTCATTATAAATTATCATTTTTTTATAAAGTTTTATTAACCAATCTAATAGTGTTTTTTAATATTTTTGTAAATTATCAAGAACACACAAAATGTATAAATTCACTTTTATCTGTTTAGGTTTTATTAAAATTGTAATCATCACTTTTTAAAACAAACTTTGCTGAAGGAGTGGAAGTAGTTAAAAAAAATAAGTGGTGTCAAGGAAAAAGTTGTCCTTTTGACACTTTTTTTTTTCTTCAGTAGCAATGAAGGCCCAAAATGACTAACTTTGTTTTTCTTTTTCCTTTCATTCCATCTTTATTTTTATGTTTCTTGTCAGTCTCAGCATCATTTGAGATCTAAGAAAAATTCACCATCTTCTAAATGAACTTTCCATTTGAATACATTACTAAATAGTTTTCTTTTTCATTCTGTGTTTAAAGTTCTTTGAAAGTGACTACTGAACCTTTTTTTTAACCTGCTTAGGTTGTCATTAATGACAATTACAGAAACTCTTGAAATTTTCTGTTTTTAAAAGATTTCAGTCCTCAATTAAGGTGATAGATAATATTAGGGGTAGGGACTTATGATCCAAATTTTCTAAAAATCCCTGGTTTTGTTGGTTGGTTGGCTGTACAGATTGTCTTCATGTTCATTTTCAAGAAGCTCTATAAAACTCAGACAATTCATCAGAATGAGTCAGATGTGTACTTTTTCAGTCAACAAAATTCTGTTTACCAAAATGACCTATTCATTATTGACCTTGGCAAAATGATACCTGAACTTTCAATCTCTTTAAATTGACAATTATAGAAATTCTTCAAATTTCTTCTTCAAAAATTTTTTTTTTTTCCCAATAAAGATGACAAAACTTAATCTACTTGGGATGGGGTGAATGTTGATACCTTGAAAATTCAAATTAGTTTCTTTAAAAATCCCTGACAAAATCCTTATTTTTTTTTTTAATTGTGTGTGTGTGTGTGTGTGTGTTTTTTTACACACACTACCTTCTAATAAAATAAGAGTATTTGCAGAATTTAGTAACATTTTCTTTCAGAATTGACAGGTAAAAAAAAAAAAATTTACATTCAATATTCATATTTTAAGACTTTAGTTATATGATTTTTTTTTTACGTAAGAGTGAAAAGATTGGAAAAGAGAAAAACCGGAAACCACATCCTAAACAGGAAACAAGGGATGAGCCTCTTCACCTGTTCGATAGACGTGGATGGAGTATGAACTGGGTGATAGTTTAGTCTATCTACTCCAATTGAAAAAAATAATGTTTGAGAATCGTTGGAAACGGCAAGCGCCATTGCAGAAGACTTATGCTTAACACATATTTCATCACGCATTTTTTATAAAACAAATAATTTAAATTCCGTAAACAACCGAAGAAACAAACATGTTATAACAACAACTTAAAATTGTATTCAACAAAGATACACAAAATATTGATCAGTGATTGGTAATGTAAGTTAATATTAGTGAATTGCAAATTTCAAGTTTCAGTCAAGGTAAAAAATTGTATAATGTGAATTAAGGACGTTTCGGCCATTGTACGCTCCAGCCTTCTTCGAAATTCCTAGCACCTGCAGAAAGCCGAAGCGTAAAACGGCCGAAATGTAGTACAAATGGCAACAAAGATGAAGACAATAGTCCAAATAATGTAAATACTACCTTATCTCATAAATATAGACAAATAGTAAATTAAGGAGTTGTCTCGCTTAGATTGTAAAGCTTCAAATGAAAGAAATTGTTTTAAAAAGATTAGTTCTTGTTAAGTGTTCCTGGTTTGATTGAATTATGATGCTGAATGAATGCCTTAGACGATTAAGAATTCGTAAGAAAATATTCTAATTGAAGAAAAGTTTGTTGAAGAATATTGTGTGTGTGTGTGTGTGTGTGTGTGTGAGAGAGAGAGAGGGGGGGGGGTCCGTAGATTTCAACTTGGCAATCTCAGTGAGTGAGATGGCGCGTTTTGGTTGACGAAGCTTGGACTGTCGTGGATTCTTGTAGCAGTTGAAAACTCACTGATTGAGGAGACGCAAGGCAGGGTTTAAGTAAGAGAGTCCGGTTAGAGGGAAATAACTCATGACTACCCAAAAAGGCTTCACCCAAGAAATGAGAATGATCCCAGTGATTGTAATAAAAGGGTTCGGTTCGAAATTCCTAGCACCAGAAAAAAGATCGGAGCGTACAACGGCCGAAATGTTGTACACATTTTACAAATGTAAACAAATGGCAATAAAGATGAGGACAATAGTCCGAATAGTACAGTGAGGATGTATTGATAATTGATAACACTAACAGTTAACTTCTGTGAGCGGCCCCACGAAATTCGCATGAACATGTTTGAAACATCCATCTGGCGTTGTGAAATGTCCCGGCGGAGATTTTGCATCAAATGCAACACTACGTTCACTGCTTGATATCTTCATGGGCCAAACGAAATTTTCACTGATGAGTCTGTCTCTGTCTGCGTCAACAATTTGCCTGCACATGGGAACAGATTAAAAATCTAGAATGCCCAGTCACAAAGGATGTTTGCATAACTGAAGGGTACGGGCCGTGGCTCGATATGTAATGATGAGTCGCCCCCCCCTCTCTCTCTCTCTCAGCAGCACACACAAAAAATGCATAGCAGTTTCTCCCGAGAAACCTGGCAATCTACCGCTAAACGTTATTTCCGTTATCAACTTGAAGATCGCTACAAACCATAAACATCTCGTCCACGCTCTGCGTTCTAAAACGGAAAAGACATCTTACCTTTATATATCGATTTTCTGCACTATTGTAAGAACTGTAACCTTGAAACTTCTGAAAAAAAAATGATTGACCAAAACTCACAGATAAATCACAGACAAATATTTAATTTAAAAAACACCAAATGAAATATTTACAAATATACAGAGTAGGGTAGACAGAGTTCCGTCCCTTTCCTGTTTATTGAATTGCCGGTCAAAATCCAGTGGTTGTTTCTATTGAATGTCAGTTGTAAACTGTGATATGTAATCCAACTGGCGAAAATCGCGGGGTTGTACTTTTCCGTTTTAGAACGCAGAGCGTAGACGAGATGTTTATGGTCTGTAGCGACCTTCAAGTTGATAACGGAAATAACGTTTAGCGGTAGATTGCCAGGGGTTCGCGAGGAGAAAAACCGCTATACTTTTTTTTCTGTGCGTTGCTGAACTTCGCAGAAAAGAAAGGGAGGTGTTTTGATGTAGAACCTCCCCTTTAACTGAAAACTGGAAACAACTATTGCTTTTTAGTCGTTCGTGCCAATGTCCAAAGAGTCTGAGCTCCAGGACCATGGATTAGTTTTAAAGCTTTCATTACACCCGAGCAACGCCGGGCTATACTGCTAGTATATTTATAATAATATGTATACTTTTCTTATATTCTGTAATACTCAGTAACCCAGGTATTTTGTTTATTGAGAATAATGAAAGGATTTTTTTTACTGAGAGGGAATGGAGAAGAAAGAACGTCAACTATCTTATCTCGATTTTACAAAAAGGCGCATACAAAAAACAAAGAAAATTTAAAACTACTACGAAGTGAAATTTGTAAGGAACAAACATTTATTACTTCGATAAAAAAAAAAAAAAAACAACATAAAAACAATTTTTACAAAATAGGCCTGTAAGCTTGTCGCCGCCACAAATAGCCGCTCCTAAAAAGAAACGACTATAACCGCAGTAGCAGCTATTAGCCGTCTCCTGACCTTAAACGACCATAACAGCAGCATCAGCTAGTAGCCCTACTTTGACCTTCACAAACAATGGCGGATTTTTAAGACCGGCCGTAAAGAAAATCCGACTGCACGTGCGACACAAAATAATTTAGCAAATACGCCGAGCCTGAAACTGTCGTAATACGCATCGAATTAGGCTGCGCTCCCCAAAACACCAAACGACATGGGGAGCAATTATTATTTAGCACTTTTCTACTCCCACCGATCTAGGAGTAGTTGACCGAACACGTTCGCTTATTACCAGCCTCGTTTCGCCCCAAAATTTCGGAGTTATCTAGGCATAATCCGAGACCAGTTTAAGACCATTTATGACCGGTTTTGAACCTATCCACTGTGGTGGATAGGTAATGTTTTGACCAGTGCCTGGACGTACGCGTTCAGGTTCCCCACGTTAAAAAAGACCTTGTGTCACATCTCTCTCAAGTGGGGGAGAAGGGTAAATATCGGAGTTATCTAGGCATAACACTCTGATGTAGGTACCTCCACTCATTCGCTTAAAGTAATGTATAGCTTATCTAATTAAATAATGTCATAGTTTTATTGCATTTTTTATTTAACTATTCGAGGCAGATTTTTTTAAAAAAGTTCTCAATAAATAAATAAATAAATGATTTACTTCCCCCAAGGAGTCCTGCGTTTAACTAATGAAACAAACTTTTGCTACAAAATTTAATTTCTTGAAATTACGTGGATGTGAGGGATGGAGAGGGTAACAGATGTAAAAAGAAAATTACGAAGATTTTCTAAAAATAATTTAAAATATAATTTCATTTATAAATAAGTGCTGAAAGTTTTATTAAAATCAGACAATTGAATTTTGCAAGAATTTCCAAATTAATGTTTTTTCACCGAAAAAAAAAATGAGTTTTGTAATATTACATTATTCAATATTTGTCTATACTTCTGAGATGAGGTAATGAGGTTACTTACATTATTTGGACTGTTGTTCTCATCTGTATGGCTATGTCCATTTTTTACGATGTTTCGGCCGTTGTACGATCCGGCCTTCTTCAGGTGCTTGGAATTTCGAACCGAACCCTCTATTTTGATCATTGGGGAATATTGTGTTAGTCACTGAATCTAACCAGCGCCCATATCCATTAGGCCATGTGTCCTCAAGGACATAACCCACAGAGTTAGTTCAATACCAGGCTACAGCAGTAGTGAATGAATAACTTAGAGAGTTGAGTTAAAAGGAGATAACTACATTTTATTAAGTATCTTCAAACTGTATATTTGGAAGTGGCATGGCATATGGAATAAAAACAATGTACCCCAGTGATCGAAATAAAGGGTTCAGTTCGAAATTTCAAGCACCTGAAGAAGGCCAGAGCGTATAACAACCGAAACGTTGTAAAAATGGATATGGCAATAAAGATGAGGACAATAGTCGAATAATGTAAATAATGTAATTACATTATCCATCGTAAAGTCTGATAAAAATTTGGAAAAAAGAAAAGAAAAACAACCTTTGTTTCCCAAAATTTCGAATGTTTCAGACAGGATTACAAAATTGTAAAAAAATAATTCAAAATACTTTGATATTTTGTAGCGGTAGGGAGATGGTCAATATTTTCATTGCCCTTGTAGGTAGCATAAAAAGACTTCCTACAGCTTACAGGTTTTATCCAGAATTATCAGAAGGTTATCAGATAATGGATTTGTGGAAGAATAAAAGTATGCCTTTTGTATGTTTAAATATAAATTTATTAATAGAAAAGAATAGCATGAATTGATAGAAGTTAAAAGTTCATGAGAAACAGTATTAAGATGTTAAGGGTATCAAGAGTTCATAGTAGTCCTTGCAAGAATGAGTTTATGTGTACGTAAGCAGGAACGTATGTGTGTATATATATATATGAGGGTTTATTGTTGGGTAGGATTGTCTGAAGTTATCGCTCAGGGTGAATAGTGAAAAGGAAGGAGTTGAGAGAGAAAGCTATTGACAATATTAGCGATCGCTTGACGTTTATCAAGGGACGTGTTAATTACGCTCGTCTCATTTCTCTCTCGCGACGGCCGATTTGGCTTCGTCTTTTATTTAGTTTGTGGGGGCCCCAGAAGGTCATTTAGGAATTCACTCCCAGATGTGATTCTGGCCTTTCTATTTTGCTTTTAGATGTTTCCTAGTTTTCTATTAGCCGAAAAACATTTCACCTCGAGGTGTGAAATTTTGCCAGTTTTGTTTTTGGATTCACTTTTGCGTGTGTTAAACAAAGTTTATAAATTCGAGAAAATTCGTTTATTTCTCATGAGGAGTCATTGCTTAGCATTTTAATTTTTATATCTAGAACTTGTTTTGTTCGCTACAATTCCCTCTTAATAATAGCATAAACATTTTGAGGATAAAACTTTGTTTTTATTAAGTTTAGACCTTTTTTCTTCATGTTATGCTGTTTTTTTTTCTCTTTTTTTCAGTGAATTAGTCAGTAAGTTAAGTGCCATACGTGATACACGCTTGGGCGATCATGTCTCTCGAAAGAGACATGACTGACTGGGCAGAAGATTATCCCGCAGTAGGTTGCCATTGCTTTCTGCGGTAGACTGGTTGCCGACCAAGGCTATAGAACCCAATCTGTCCTGTTATTTAACCCATAACTGGAAGGAAGAGACGGATTAATACCTTTCCCAAGGGTATTTGCACGTAAATGAATGCAATGGATTCAGCTGGAATTCGAACTCGGCTCCCCGATTTCTCGTTCCGAGCCGATATCCATTGCACCACAACGCATATGAATTAGTGGAGATACTTAAAATGTATAAAAGAACGAAATATGTGTTCGTTCTTATTTGACACAACACTATGCTAAGAGTTTCTGGGCACCTCGACGTGGTCAGGCTTGTCTCGCTAGAACCTATTACAATTGAATAGTGAGTTCGATCCTCACTGGGTACCCAATATTTTCGGCTTTGTGCCACATCTAAGCGGCACTTAGAAAATCGACTATGCTAACAGTTTCTTCTATCGAAGTTCTTACTTGTGGATTTCTTCCGGATTCTTGCTTCCCAGTCAACTTTGATCTTCAAAGATGTTAATGCAATGTGGAAATAGCTATATCCTGTCTTCTTAATTCTTGTTCGTTTACTGTCTTCGCTCCTTATCTAAATCTATCTAAACTTATTTATAAATGGAATTTTGTGTGTGTGTGTGTGTGTGTGTGTGTGTGTGTGTGTGTGTGTATCCGTTACCTATAGACTCCGAAACGACTGAACCGATTTTCTTGAAAATTTACACAGTTGTACTATAAGCGTCTGCAAGTGTTCTTAGCTAGGTTTTGTGTCGAGGTACCCATGATAAATATCGAAAATCGACAAAATCGTGTTATAGAAGGAGTGGTCCGATTTTAATAAAATTTGATACACTCATGGACAAAGACATAAGAAACGATATTCAGAAGTTTCAAGGTTGCAGTTCTTACAATAGTGCAGAAAATAGATAATATATGTATCTAAAAGGCTAGATGTTTGTGTGTGTGTGTGTCTGTTTATCTGCCTGTATGTCTGTATTTTTTCAGCCCTTTTATTTTAGTTTTTGTTTCGAGTTTGGCTCTAAGTAGGTATAATTGTAGTTCTTAGTCTCATCGATGTTACCATTTACTCAGAGGACTTATTTAACCTTCAAAATTCAGTTTACGACGAAAAAAACTTATTTGATACCAGGAAATCAAAATTTGACTTACATCCCTTCATTTTTCTTTCAGTCTACGGTTTCGCTTTAACTGGAAACAACTATTGCTTTTTAGTCTTTGGTGCCAACGTCCAAAGAGTCTGAGCTCCAGGACCATGGATTAGTTTTAAAGCTTTCATTACACCCGAGCAACGCCGGGCTATACTGCTAGTATATTTATAATATTATGTATACTTTTCTTATATTCTGTAATACTTAGTAACCCAGGTATTTTGTTTATTGAGAATAATGAAAGGAATTTTTTTTACTGAGAGGGAATGGGGAAGAGAGAACGTCAACTCTCTTTTCTCGATTTTATAAAAAGGCGCATACAAAAAACAGAAAATTTAAAACTACTACGAAGTGAAATTCGTAAGGAACAAACATTTATTACTTAGAAAATACAACATAAAAAACATTTTTTACAAAATAGGCCTGTAAGCTATAATTAGCTCGAAGTATTCACTACTATTTATCTAGTTACTTAATCTTCGAGGTCAGAACTGGTCGTCGATGGAAATGTCCCGGTTGGCTAGTTTGATCAAACAGATGTTGGGGTGCTGACCAGTCATGCGGCGAAATTCCAGTTGCGATGTTGGCGTTGGCGTTAATAGACGGCAAAACAGATTCGAGGTCATTGGTTCATTCACAGTTCCTGTTCTCATAGAGCGTTCTTTAATGTGCAATGTCGTTTGGTCTTGCCGGTACTTTGTGGACGCCAAGAAAGTACTGTGTGACTGATGTCATCTCGCAGAAACTCTTAAGCACTTCGCTTGTGAAGTGGGTGCCACGGTCGGAAGATGCGATACAGGGTATCTTCCGGTGGTGAAGGAAGAATTGGTAGAGTCTGCGAGCCGCGACGATCGCACATTATCTGGCACAGGGAATGGCTGTGAGATGTCGGTTAAAGTTGTTCAAAATTTTTAAGATATAGCGTTTGCCCTTTGAGAGTGGCATCATGACAAAGTTTGTGTATACAACCTCGAAGAGTCTTTTGCCTCTTTTGCAATGTCCGTTGGACCAGTTTGGAAGCTTTTGAAAAAATTAAGAGACGTTTATCATCACGACCAGTCATCTCATTTTCAGATTTCACTCACCCCCCCCCCCCCCCACAACTGACGCTAGTGACACCTTCAGTCCAACAGGATAAGATTGTTATGTTCGCAATAAAACGGGCCATATCCAAATTTGATTATTTTCTGCGCAGCCGCACATTCATTATTTTCACTGACCACCGTTTATTGACAGACCTCGAGCAGCGTGAATTCAATAACACCAAAATTCAACGATGTCGATACCAGGAAATCAAAATTTGACTTACATCCATTCATTTTTCTTTCAGTCTATGGTTTCGCTTTAACTGGAAACAACTATTGCTTTTTAGTCTTTGGTGCCAACGTCCAAAGAGTCTGAGCTCCAGGACCATGGATTAGTTTTAAAGCTTTCATTACACTCGAGCAACGCCGGGCTATACTGCTAGTATATTTATAATATTATGTATACTTTTCTTATATTCTGTAATACTCAGTAACCCAGGAAGAAATATCCAGCTATAATTTCGTTTGAGAATACATGGAGGGCGACTCCAATGTCAACCCAAACAGACTAAGTGCTACGACGAATAAAAACATATTCCAAGGAAATTAACCCTTTCCTGTTCCAAAACAGAGTACCTCCCTTTTCACCTCTGAAATTGGGTCCACGCAAGTCACGTGATCAATGCGACATTCAGACGTGGGACGCACGACTCAACAGACTTGGAATATGGCCGTCGATGGTTAAGAACACATGTATGTTCTCCTGCCCTAATGGTTGTGACACACAACCCGATAACTTGGGACTGATTCTGTATGTACCTATGTTGTAATGTTTCTCCGTGTAAAATAAATGTATACTTCCAGTCAACCGTGAGTAAATATCTATTTTTCTTTCGTTCCATGCATTTTCTCCACGTGCTGCACACACACACGCACACATTCTTCCACGGATCATGAATTATACTGTAAATTAAGGCATTTTAGTTATGAGACAAACACCCCGTTCATAACACTAAGCAACACCCAACTTACCACCTCATCCTTCGTCTAACGACCATATAAACAATAAGGACACCAGATCTAGAAATCACGCACAATCATCCATCCCGATATTCGATAGAAGAAATACCAAAAGACAAACATGTGTTCAGTTACCAAAACATTTTAAAAATTTCATTATGCACTAAAAAAAAAACAAAAAACACCATACTACCAACCAACCCGAACATCACCACAACATACATAACAACCCATCTGTAAAACAGAATAAGATCTAGGTGAGCTGTTATAATATTTCTAAAGCCAGATCATTTTCTGATTCATATTACACAAATTTCCATCACTGGCCGGATGGGGGCACTCCGAAACCCAAAACTGAAATAAAAACTTCGTTAATTTAATATTTTTCTATTTACCTTCTGTTGTAGTGAAAAATCCTGTCCTACCCAGGAATGAGTATGACCCGCGTTATAAAAAACCAGGACTAGAACGAACTACAGAGTGATCGTGATTATACGAGAGCCATCGTCCTTAGACGAGGGTTATACGTCATTAGACGGAAGCATTCTTCACAAGACGGACGCATACGTCCTGTACAGATACATTGCCTTCTTAATTGTTATTCGTGTTAACTGTTCGTTGGTGTACTTGTATTTGGTTTATTGTACTGAGGTATAATAAATCTCTATTCATATATCCTCAGTGTTAAGAATTATTTCTTGCACTATTCTTTCTCTGTTTATCCCCTCCTGGGATATAACACCTTCTCGAGGTCTTTTCCATTATTGAAAGTTTATATTGCATATCTTTTTAAGATAGACAATATAATTTTTTTCTGTGCCTTGTCAGCCTTTTCTGTCCAAAAAGAACGGTTTGTTGGCCCTGATCAGTTCATGTAAAGGGGACATCAAATGAGAAAATGTAACTGTCTTGAATCGTTCGTAAATACGAATCTCCAGAAATTGACGTATGCAGAGGAGACGTCTTATGAGACTTTCTTGTAGTGGGTGGCTTTGTTGTGGACTGGACAACGCGGTTACTATTTGTTGTAGCCCAAACGTCGTGGTAGTAATTTCAAAAGTGGAGTCACCATTTGAAAGTAAAATTGTCCAATCCACTACATTTATAATAAAATAACTCAAAGAACAATGTAAAAGGAATAATAACAATGTATTAACATAGTTACAGGATTGATTAATTTGTGCATGCAAGATATAGTGGAGAAAGTTCTCTCTTGGATGTTGAAGAAAATGTATCAATGTTCATACTGGAAGAGTTCCTAAAAAAAAGAAAGAAAAACTTTGTACTGATCAGTAATTGAATATAATTATACACGTAGAGAAGTATGCTTGTAAGAGAGAGAGAAACCTTTTTGGTATAGCTAATTGCTGAACACAATTTGCGCAGTATGTTAGTTGGAAAGGAACTAACGGCATTCGGATTGTTAGCTCCGAAAAGCAGGATCCAACTGGCCTAAGCACATGTGAACATCAGACTATATATTTTTTAATATAGCGCGGGATAAAAGAGGTTTCACGTGCGTTCTAATGTAAGAGTATGTAGGTGTATGTGTGTACGTGCGTACATGGCGATATGTATACAAGTATGTACATGCATGCAGAAGTGATTCTACAGCTTAATCTCGACAATGGCACGAATGTATTCCGGGGCAGTTCTTAAACCTTCTCTGTCGATAATGCGACCGAGAAAATTTGACTTCTGAAGTGAGAAAGGTGCACTTCTTGGGGTTGAGTATCAGTCCGAATTTTTGAAGAGCAATGGATATCTGTTCTAGCGCGGGGATGTACTCGTGAAAGATTTGGGTATAGATGAGTTTATCGTCAATGTATGACGAGATATTCTCCCGTGAAGTTACGGTTGTCAATGTCTCGGATATGCATCAAGAAAAGATTTGATCAGCAGATATTAGATCGAAAGCTCGGCGGATATATTGGTAACATCGACCCTTCCAGGTAAACGCATTTTTGTGGCGGTCACGTTTGTCGATGAGTATTTGCCAGTATCTACTGCGGAGATCGAACGCGGGATAAAAAGTATTTGTTTCCCTCACCTATCTTGTTTTTTTTTTTTAATCGTATCACCCCGAGCAAGGCGGTAATGCCACTGATGTGCAGGGGGCTACATAAGAGTAAAAAGATTAAGTAGAAGAGAGTGAAGAGGAAGACGAACCAGTTAGAAAGGAGCAAGAGAAGGATGGGAATACAGGTGTGACGACAGTTGCAAAGGTGGAGAAAGAACTAGAGTCAAGTGGTTAATAGATGAGTATAGGTTGTGAAAAATAGAATTGGTCGACACTTGCTATACCATCCGCCGATTAGTGGCTGTCCGTCGTCTTTACGAGGTGAGGGTGTAGCGTAGGGAGATGGTTAATGTTTCTTTGATTCGGCTATGTGTCACGCTTAACCGAACTCCCTACAGCTTACAAGTTTATCATCAGAACAATCAAAAGGTTTTCATCGTTATCAGAAGTTTGGTTGCAGGATGGAATGTGTGGAATAGTGTAAGAATAAAATATACATTTTTCATGTTAAAATAGACATTTATTAAAAGAAATGAATTACACAAGTTGTAAAAAAGTGCAATTAGAAACATTAAGAAGTTAAGAGTAGAGTTCGTGTTCAATGATAAAGTTGAGTTAAGGGTAACAAGATTTGTAGAAAATGCCCATAGCAGTAACTGTTGAAAGAGTATATGCGTACGTACGTCTGTATGTATGTCTTCTGTAGGAATGTCTTTGGATGGAGAAGTAGAAGTAAAAAGAATCAGCAGAAGGAAAGAGAAAAAGGACAAATGCCCGGGTCATGTTTAAGCTTCTCTCGTTACATTTTAGCTTGTCGTCTTTGCAGCTTCCATCCTCTCACTGACTCACTGACGCTGATCGGGATCCTTGTATTGTAATCTAGATTTTTCGTTGTGCGTTGTGGTGCAGTGGATATCGGCTCGGAACGAGAAATCGGGAAGCTGAGTTCGAATTCCAGTTGAATTCATTGCATTCACTTACGCACAAATACCCTTGGGAAAGGTATTAATCCGTCTATTCCTTCCAGTTATGGGTTAAATAACAGGACAGATTGGGTTCTGTAGCCTTGGCTGGCAACCAGTCTACCGCAGAAAGCAATGGCAACCTACTGTGGGATAATCTTCTGCCCAGTCAGTCATGTCTCTTTCGAGACATGATCGCCCAAACGTGTTTCACGTATGGCACTTAACTGACTGAGATTTTTCGCACTTACTCGCGAAGTCTTTTTTGATCTTGCAAGTCACTCCCATTCATCAAAAATCATTTTAACACCTACTTGCGAAATCTGGTTTCGACTTTTTCTTAAAGCACATGGTCAATCCTTTTTTTATTTGGGAAAACCAGAATTTCACACGTCATTGTGAATTTTTGTAAAAGTGAAAAAGATGGTTGATTTTAATTTCTTATCCACTACAAGCGTATATGTTCGGAGCCCAGGCCTTAATGTTTTCGCGCATGAATATTGTGCCGATGAGAGATAAAACGGTGTCGGTGCTCATTTCGGAGTTCATCTAAAGATTCGCCTTTATATGGACTGCTACTTCTCTGACCGTGGTCTCGAATGTGCCTGTAAAATCGGTGATCTTTTTCGCTGTTCTTTTTCGTCGTTGTTCGGCTGAAGTGCTGAAAGCTTGTCATTTGATTTCCGTGGGCTCTTAGCAGGTAGGCCCTCAATTGCTCGTACGAGGAGGTGGTCTGTTGTGAATCCACCATCTGTTGGAATATACCCTCGTCGAGAAGTTGCTTCGCGATGTTAACAAACTCTGTTATGAACAGAGTTTTTGTCTCATAACTAAAATGTCTTAATTTATAGTATGTTTCACGGTCCGTGGACGAGTGTGTGTGTGTGTGTGTCTGTGTGTGTGTGTGTGTGTCTGTGTGTGTGTGTGTGCAACACGTGGTGAAAATGCATGGAATGAAAGAAAGTAGATGTCTACTCACGGTTAACTGGAAGATACATTTATTTTACATGGAGAAACATTACAATATATGTACATGCGGTATCAGTCCCAAGTTATCGGGTTGTGTGTCACAACCACGAGTGCAGAAAGAACATAGATGCGTTCTTTACTCATTGACAGCCATATTCCAAGTCTGTTCCGTCATGCCGGCCACATCTGAATGTCCCGTTGATCACGTGACTCCTGTGTACCCACTTTCAGGGGTAAAAAGGGAGGCACTCCGATTGGGAACAGGAAAGGGTTAACTCCCTTGGAATATGTTTTATTCGTCCTAACAGTTTCCATCCTCGGATAATGTGTCAGCTCAGGTTTTGCGTGGATTGTGTACCCCTTGTTTAAATCGGTTATGAATCGATTGACGTCGTTACTCGGATGGAAACGTTTTACGTCGCGCATAACGTCACGTAAGGATTGTAGTCGCATGAGTAGCTCGTAGTCTGTTGAGGTCTGGGATGTGTGCGCGATCCTGACGGAGATAGGTAAAAGCAGTCAGCATTTCCTGAAGTCCTGCTTAAAGTTCATCAGGGATACTGGCTTGTTGTTCGCTTGTGGATTTCGGGTCTGTTTTCAGTTTGAGAACGATTGCTCGTTGCTGTTTGATTAATTCTAGCATTTCGTGGCGAGTAAATGCATCTTTTTTTTTTTAATCGTATCGCCCCAAGCAAGGCGGTAACACCACTGATGTGCAGGGGTCTACATAAGAGTAAAATGATTAGTTAGGAGGGGAGTAAAGAGAAAGACGAAGCAGTTAAGGATGGGAATACAGGTGTGATGACAGTTGCAAAGGTGGAGAGAAAGGAAAAGATATATAGGGTGATGTAGAAAGAACTAGAGTCAAGTGGTTAAGAGATGGGAATTGACATTGCATTTAAATTTCTGGAGGTTGTAGTCATCAGGAAAGCAAGAATATGGGAGCGAGTTCCACAGGCGGGAAGTGCGAGAAAAGAAGCTGCAGGAGTAGAATTGTCGTCTATATTTGGTTGATCTAACTGTGAATGGGTGAGACCCAGTTGCCAATCTGGTTGCATGAGTAAACACCTGTTGCAGGGGCACCAGTGACTTAAGTTCATGAAAGTATTTATAGAACGGACAGAGGGAAGCCACATCCCGTCGGTGGGGAAGTGGCTGGAGTGGAGCCGCCAAGTCGGTACCTATCACATTACTGATTCTCTTTTGGAGTCTGTCAAGAACACTGAGATAAACAGCAGGTGCGCCTGACCATATATGACAGCTTGTTCCGGCCGCACGCTTCTGACACTAGTTGTTAAATTAAGCGAATGGTGGCAGAACAAAGAAGAAACGACGGAGGTTAAAGAAATAAATTATTATATTAACGAAAAAATGCAACAAATGCCAAGTCGGTGTAAATGTCTCTTGTTAAAAGAAAGATAAGTAGAGTCATAAAAGTTGTACGCAGAGGTATACGGTAGAAGCCGGAAGGTGGGTTGTGATTTACTGCAGCAACGGTCTTTGGCGTGTCTCATTAAAGATGGGAGGTCGCGTCTCGACGAGCGTTGTGAATCGTGGCTGGTATGCCGACCGAGTGCCGACGAAGTCTATTTGATGGTTTATTATATCCTTTTCTTATACTCAGATCGGCTTCAATTTTTATTTTGTTTCTTTAGGCGGGAGTGGGTGCGATTGGTGAAATTTCTGAATTCTATTTTTCTTTTCGTATGTAAGCGAAACGGAAGCTATGTAAGCGAAACGGAAGCTATGTGCGGAGCCTATGCGCAGTTGACGAAGTTTTTGGTTCAGTCTTGGGTTTCGGAGTATTCACATTCAGTTACTGGTGGAAATTTGTGTAACATGAATCAGAAAAAGATCTGATTTTAGGGACATTATAACACAGGTTTCACTTGAATCACTTTTGTTTCTTCCGTGTGGAACAGTCCAACTCATCCACAGGTGACTACCAAAAATATATTTTCCTTCTATAACTTTTTAGTTTTATGCCTAAAATGTTCATGCCTCCTTGTCTTTTGACCGGTCGAAATGTATTACAGCTGAAACTATGCGCTGACCCGCCTTATACATCCTCGAAAGAGGCTCCAGATGCACCTCAACTTTTAAATATTACATGGGCGGAAGAAACCTTTTTGATTAGAGGAAAAATACATGGTGTATATATTTTTCAAATGTGAAAAATAATTCGCAAACAATTCCCCTTGACTAAAATATTTCGGGCGGTTCTTTTTTAGCCAATTCTATATTTAGAATCTATAACAGACGAATGGATCAGGTTAAATCTATTTTTTACTAGCAGTATAGCCCAGCGTTGCTCGGGTGTAATGAAAGATTTAAAAACTAATCCATGGTACTGGAGCTCAGACACAAAAAGAATATTTGACACAAAAGAATATTTGTGTGAAGTTTGGTGAGAATCGGATAAAAATTGTGGATTTGTATAAAGGGCATTCAGACAGATAAACAAACACACACACACAAACATCTTGCCTTTCATTTATATATATATTATCGATTTTCTGCACTATTGTAAGAACTGAAACCTTGAAACTTCTGAATATCGTTTCTTATGTCTTTGTCTATGAGTGTATCAAATTTGATTAAAATCGAACCACTCCTTCTATAACCCGAGTTTTTCAATTATCGATTTTCGATATTTATCATGGGTACCTTGACACAAAACCTAGCTAAGAACACTCGCAGACGTTTACAGTACAACTGTGTAAATTTTCAAGAAAATCGGTTCAGCCGTTTCGGAGTCTATAGGTAACGGATACACAGAGAGAGAGAGAGAGAAAGAGAGAGAGAGAGACACACACACACAGACAAAGTTCAATTTATAAATAAGTTTAGATAAACCATCTGACATTCTTTTAAATACACTTTTCCAAAAAGTAAGTGCAAAAGACAAAGCTTGACTATTATCCTATTATAATTCTACCTGTCTCTTCTTTCCTTAGTTCACACAACCATTGTTCCCTGTCAATGTCTCATAAATAATTGATTATTCTGTTTTGATTGCGTGAAAAGAAGGGAAAAGATACTAGTTTGTTTCAGTGAGAAAATGAAAGAAAGACGTATAGAATTTTTTCCGGTGAAAAACACGTTAATTTGGAAATTCTTGCAAAAATGAAATAATGGCCAGATTTTAATGATACTTTCAGAACTTGTTTGCAAATGGGTGAAATTATTTTTAAAATAATTATTTTGAGAAAATCATGGTAAAAATATTTTTTTCACATCTGTTACCGCCACCCTTTTAATTAGTTTCCTGAAATTGCTAGAAATTCACTACTGTCTGAAAAAAACACATACCAACAGACGTAAAGTCAATCATGTCTCGAAATAAACATGATCGCCCAAGCGTGTATCACGTTTAACTGACTGGCTGACTAACCGGGAAGTAAACTGACGATAAGTTTAAAAAAAAAGAAAAAAAAAACTTAACGAACCATGTCCCTCCGTTCTAAAACACATTTTCAAAGTACTTTCATTTCGTTTTTTGTGCAACATACAAACAGACGTCGTAAAGTCGGAAGGACAAATCGATTCAAGCCAGCCCTCATTGATATTTTGTAAGTTTCATCTCAATTATTATTTAGAATTTTAATTCTTTTTAGAAACAGAAATTGTGAAGGTGTGAAAACTTGTGTAGAGGAAAGAAAAACTTTTTGGAAGTAATTTTGTCTCATTAACAAGTCTAATTTAGCTTCTTTCGTTTGACGATCGGTTTTTGTTTACTAACCGGGAAAAACTGACGATAAGCTTTTTTAGAGCTGAACAAAAAAAAAAAAAAAAGAAAAAAGGGTAATCCAGGGATTCAATATTTTCTTTTCTTTACTTGTGATTTGACTTTTGAAAAAAAAAAGAATTATTTTTTCTGGTTAACATTTTTTTCTCATGCTTAATTGAACGTTTGGTTTTACTTTTGTTTTTTAAAATAACAAAATTTTTCTGGTTGTCGGACTAAGTTATAACTTAGCAGTTCACTACCCTATTTTTTTTTTTTAATTGGAGTAGATAGACTAAACTATCGTCCGGTTCACACTCCATTCACGTCTATTGAACAGGTGAAGAGGCTCCTCCCTTGTTCCCTGTTTGTGTTTAGGATGTGGTTTCCGGCTTTCTCTTTTCCAATCTTTTCACTCTTACGTAGCCCCCGGCACATCAGTGGCGATACCGCCTCGGTCGGGGTAATATGATTTAAAAAAAATTATTTTACTTCATGCAAAGCATTAAAGCCACTAAAATACAAGGGGTTACTGAGTTTGAAATAATAAGAAAAAAGAGAAACATTAGCATAAACAAAAGAAAGAATCAATAGTAATCAAGAAGACAGTAGATAACAGTTGACACTGAATTTCAAATTTTGGCGGACCTGAAGGAGACTACCACCACCTTGAAATTTGTAACTTGTTGTTTTTCTTTTTTTTTTCTTTTTTCAGCGCAGTCTTATCAATTCGATTATTACATAAAGTTTCCGATTATCAAAAAAAAAAAAAATTGGGAAAAATTTCAGAATTTAAACAATTTTAGTGGGGGCTCAGTTTCTCATACAACGTTATAAATCGTTATAGTAATTTTGCATTGAAAAAAGTCCAAAAAATTGATATAATCAACAAATTTACAGGTGATGGTAATGTTGTACTGGCAAGTGGTTCCAAAATGGAGGATCGATTTATAACGTCTGAAAAACTGAACACTACCCTAAAATTCTTTAAATAATGAAATTTTTCAATTTTTTTTTTTTTTTTTTGGTCAATCGGAGAGTGCAATCGATAAGATTGCACTGAAATAATAAAAAAATAACAAATTTAAAAGGTGGTGGTAGTCTCCTTCAGATCGGCCCAAATTTTAAATATCAAAGTTGACTGGAAAACAAGAAGCTAGACAAGATTTTCACAAGCGAGAAAGAAGAAACCTTTTACTTTAACGTCTAGCAATTTCAACAGTAAAAATAAAAATGCAATCTTGCCGCCAAGCTTGTTAGAGCGTAAATTTCATGGAAGTCTAGTTAGTTAGCATAGCGAATGAACAATAAGAAATTCAGGACAGAACTATTCAACTGTTTAACACCGACATAGCGGGGAAAAAAAAAATTAGAAAGTGTTCTGTACAAAAGAGATTATTTTCGGAATAGACATTGAATAGAGAGATAAAGTTGAAGCTATCACAGAAATTCAAGGAAAAAAACCGAGGTTTAAAACAAAAATAGAACTAAAAGTGTTTCGCTATATATTTATATTCATCGTATATTTTCTCCACCCTAGAAGCTTTTACAAAAAATTTTTATTCATTTGTTATTTCCTGATAGTTCTTTTTTTTGCAAGAATTTTCAAATCATTGTTTTTCTAGAGCCACTAAAAATTATTTGTGTTAGTAAAATGGTCAATAATGAGTAAATGGTATAGACATAAAAAAAATAAACTATAGCTAATAAAATAATAAATACTATATCTTTTAGGATCATTAAAATCCTAACTGAAAGATTTCACGAGCTTATTTTCTTTTTTTTTCGTAAAGAATAAAAAATCTCAAATTAAAGAAAAAAAACCCAATTAAAGAAATCCAAACTAAAGTAATATAAATATTAATTGCATTTATTGACTCACTTTATGTCACTTAGCAACATACATTTTTCAGCTCACTTGATGAATATTTGTGTGCGTGTCTTAAATTCTGAGAAACTAACATTTTAAAAATTTTTTATAAATACGTGTTACAAAAAATAAATTCTTTAAAGACTTTATATTTTTTGCTTTGTTTATCAAAAGTTTTTTGGGAAGTAGTTTGCTGTTTGTTTGTCTCATAAGTGACTTAAGTCTTACTCTCTAATTTGGCTTTCTTTCGTTTGTGACGATCGCATTGTTTACTAACGCGGAAATAGACGATCAGCTTTTTTTTTAGAGTTGAACAAAGAAAGTAATAAAATCATTGTTTTATTTTCTTTACCAGTGATTTAGCCCTACTATTTTTGGGGGGGATTTTCGTTTTACGTTCCGAAAGCTTTTATCCCTTCAAATTTTTCAAAAATAGCCTTATTTCCGGGCAAATGTATGTGCTGAACTCAAATCAACAATTAAATAATGAAGAAACATACCTTTTTGATGTTAACGACCAGAAAAAAATCGGACTTCTTCTCGATCTTTTTGTTCCCATTACCGGCTTACATTCGCTGCTGAATGATTTTTTCTACAGATAATTTAAACTACAAAACAGCATGCATTTTCTCAACGAACATTATCTTTTTACAAATATATTATCGTGTTCAGTTAAGGAATTTCATTTATTTTTTTCCTTATTACACTTTTTCATTCTGTAAATAAATCTTTGCTTTAATATACACGCAAAATATTTTATCCTTTCACATTTCAACCTTCTGATATTTAAATTGTGACGACTTCGGACGTGTTTGACACAAGGTCAATTAACCAAGCATTATGGAGTCCCTTACATGTGTCCCTTTCGGACGTAAAACACAGCTTCAAATTACTTTTATTTCATTTTCAGTGCGACATAACAGTAGTCGTACTTAAAGTGAAAAGTACAAACTGAATGAAGCCCGTGGGAATTGATATTTTCTAATTTTCAAGTACAATACATAATCCCCGAGACTTGCCACTACCGACCCTCTTCAATGTGGAAAGTCCAACCTCGCCTCAATATCCACTTGGTGTGACGAAAAAGTTAATTTTTTTCTTCCTGGTAGTACCCTCGTGTTGGGAATCAACTTTGTTTGAAATATTCTTAAAAGTAAGTCATTTTGTTGCTTAATTTTAAACTTTTCGTGTTTAATTGGTTTTCTTTATTTTTAATTTAGCAGTAATCTCTTTGACTGGTGGATTGCTAGTTTGTTTGTTTCTTTTTCACTGGCCCTATGTTAGTTTGTCTCTCATTTTCTCTTTTTGGCGGGCTGTAATTCGGTCGTCTTGTTACCCTTTTGGGGTCACTCACTGGCTATTTCAGCTGACTAACCCAGCCTCGCTTCAATATCCACTTGGTGTGATCAAAAAGTTAAAAATAATTATCTTCCTGCTAGTACCCTCGTGTTGGGATGGGAATTAATTTTGTTTGAAATATTCTTAAAAGTAAGTCATCTTTTTGCTTAATTTTAAACTTTTCATGTTTTTGTTTTTTTTAAATTTAGCAAAGAATCTCTTTGACTGGACTTTAAGTTAAAACTTAGCAATCTACCACCCTATTTTTTTTGTTAATTGGAGTAGATAGATCAAACTATCGTCCGGTTCACACTCCACCCACATCTATTGAACAGGTGAAGAGGCGCATCACTTGTTCCCTGTTTAGAATGTGGTTTCCGGCTTTCTCTTTCCCAATCTTTTCACTCTTACGTAGCCCCCGGCACATCAGTGGCCTTACCGCCTTGCTCGGGGTGATATGATTTTTAAAAAATAGCTGCGAAACGCATTTCTACAAAGACTAGGCGCCTTGATAAAACGTTTCGCGAAATGCCGCCAAAACGCCTCGCAAATATCGTTGGTCGACCTCAGAGTACACTCTCCCGGGGTTTTGACTTCTCGAATATATCGATCGCCACCTTGACAGATCTTTTCCTTGCGCAATTCAGCGCTTATACCCAGGGCTTCGTTAGACATCCTGTTTAATCTATGCCCAATTACCTGACCCTGGTACCGCTAGCCAAACCATCCAAAGCCTACCTAGCTAATACTATCTCTACGGGATCCCCCCAGTCGCCTCTCGGAATTATCTTTTTAGCTTTAGCTAGGGCGAGTCGACGGCTATAGTCAGCGGTGTAAGTCCTAATGCTATCATTAAGTCTCTTTCACCACCTATTCCAGATAACCGCCTCCACTAATCCAGTTAGCTGTTGCCGGAAATCCAGCTTGTCCAGTAAAGACACGTTGAACACGTCTAACGCCATCTGGGCACAAATGAGTTTGTGGTTCGAATAGCCTAACCAGTGAAACGTGGGACAATCTAGGAAGTCTTTATCGACTCTTCTCACTAACATACTATCCAGGTAGCTAACCACCTAGGTAGACGGCTAATTAAGTGCCCACGTTCACATCTTCTCCCTAGGATGATCGACCCGGTATCTATCAACGAGACCAAACTCGTCGATCAAATCAACTAGGCCTCGATCACGCGCCGTCCAGCTAGCTCCCTGCCCCCTATTTAAGTTGGGGTACAGAATTGCATACCAGTCCTCCACTAAGACTAGACACGAAGAATCTACCAGGAACGGCCCCGACTGACGGAAAACGAGACGCGCTCCTCCCGGTGGGTCCGAAATGACCTACTTTTCACAGCAATATCAGTCACGATCAACCGGCCCCCACGTTGACATGGACAAGGTCAACCCTCGTACCCAGGGTACGCTTAACCAACAAAGAAACACCTCTAGCTTGCTGGTCCCCGTATGCTGAATAAGCGACAAAGTCGCTAGACAGTACACAAGGATCAACATCGCAAACAAAGTGTGTCTCCTGGATCGCGGTTACATTTACTACTAGAGACAAGAGATCACGAAACAAGCGGGCAGCTTTATCCCGATCTCTCAGGCCCCTCACATTCAAGCTGGCTATCTTGATAGAAATTTTCTAAGTGTAACCTCTTAGACACAGACTGGACGGAAATCCGTAGGATTAGGGATCCCGACGGATTGTCCTAAACTTCCTATACCAATCTCGGACATAATTTGCCCATCAAGAACAATCCCGCCGACGTCCGTCGTGTATGTGAGTTTTAAGGCCTTATATAACGTGAGGTGGAGTATCACGGTGGGTCCTCCTTGAACATTGACATGTTAATTTTTTTTAATTCATGGGTACCCACCTGGGCCATCCTAATTTTATGAAATGTCCTTAGCCCAGGTTAAGTGGTCCCAAATTTTAAGGCTTCCCTCGGTGTTTCTGATTAGTTATTATATCAGGGCGTCAGGGAAGTTAGAAGGGTATTCCACTGACTTCCCATCCACCTTAGTAAACTTAAATAGAGGCCTCAAGAAGGCCTTCTGTGAGGGAAGGACCCTCCCAAGTGCCTCTTTGTCGACCTCACATGGTTTTTTTTACCCTTATAAAAGTTTTTTTAAACGTCTTCTCACCCTTTTGTGAAGAGCTGGGGGATGGTTTGGAGGAGAGCGTTATTGAAGCTCTTGAGGGGGATGACGAAAAGCTCCTTACCTTCCTTGGTGTCTTTAATTGTTCCTTAAAAGGCGATGCAGGAGCAGATCGGGTCTTGGTGGCAACCAGGACCCTTTCTGCCCTGACACGATCTTTTTGTAAGTTTTTTTTTGTTCCTCCTCTCTCCTCCACCTTAGCGAAAATGCACGAGGTGGAGGCATTTCAGTGGTGTCCATGTTGCTCTCTGACTGGGTAGACTACACTGGCTCCTTTTGCTGTCCAAACTGATGGTGAAGACGCTGGCGTGACCGGTGTCTGGGGAGACTCGACCATAGTGGTCGTTAGCCGCTCACTCACAGCACGAAAAAACAAATGTTAATCCAATAATACAAACGAAACGTCAAAATTAAACAAAGAAAATCTCACACTAACACTGAAACAAAATAACTGTCGAAATCGCACAATAAATCCAAACGGCAAAAACCTCCAATCTGTGGTGAGTTGGAGTAAAAAAAAAAAAAAATGGCTCGTAAATTTTAATGCTTCCAAAACGAAGCTGCTATCCTTTAACCACCATAGAAAACCGTTCCGACCCCTCATCAGAATGGATCAGGCTAGTCTCCCTGAAAGCAAAACAGTGCGCCTCCTCGGCTCACCTTTATCAGCCGATCTCAAGTGGAAAGACTACATTGAATCCATAACTAAATCCGCTGCTAGGAAGGTTGGTTCCCTGTGTAGGGCCAGGAAGTTTTTCTCCTCTAAATCTATCTTGCACATATATAAATCTACCATCAGCCCGTGCATTGAATACTGCTGTCACATCTGGTTGTGTGCTCCTACAATTCATCTCGGGTTTATTGACAAAATCCAACAAAGAATTTTGCAATGTAAAGGATCCCGACCTGGTAACTCAACTCCAATCACTTTCTCACCGACGTAATGGGGCTTCCCTCTGTCTCTTCTGCAAATACTTTCACGGGTTTTGGTCCGATGGGCTTAGTTCCCTGGTACCCCTCTGCATGAATTTCGTCGGGCTACTAGACTGGCGGCTAGGTCCCACCCTTTTACAGTGAAACCAATCCAATGTAACCGCAACTTCTACTCCTGCAGCTTCTTCACTCGCACTGCCCGCCTGTGGAATTCCATTCCGTATAATTTCTTCCTGACAGCTACAATCTCTTAGTACTCACCTCTTATGCGTAACCCTGCGTAACATCCCGTGGCAGTTCTGCCTTGCTTGGGGTGCAATGATTGTAAAAAAATTAGTTAGTTGTAAAATTAGTTAGTTACTTCTACTTTGCTCGCACTGCCCGCCTGTGGAATTCCATTCCGTATACTTTCTTCCCTGACAGCTATAATCTCCAAGAATTTAAATGCAAATCAATTGCCATCTCTTATCTCCTTGACTCATATCCTTTTTCTGGCACTCCTTGTGTCACGTTCTTCTTCCTTTCCACTCTACTCTCATGCAGCCTTCTTCATGCCTGTATTCTCATCCTTCTCTTACTCATTCTCTGACACCCCCGTAATTTGTTCCTCTTTCTTAGTACTCACCTCTTGTGTAACCCCCTGCGTAACCACCCATGGCAGTTCTGCATTGCTTGGGGTGAAATGATTGTAAAAAAATTAGTTAGTTGTAAAATTAATTAGTTAGTTACTTCTACTGCTACAGCTTCTTTTCTCGCACTGCCCGCCTGTGGAATTCCATTCCGTATACTTTCTTCCCTGACAGCTATAATTTCCAAGAATTTAAATGCAAATCAATTGCCATCTCTTATCTCCTTGACTCATATCCTTTTTCTGGCACTCCTTGTGTCACGTTCTTCTTCCTTTCCACTCTACTCTCATGCAGCCTTCTTCATGCCTGTATTCTCATCCTTCTCTTACTCATTCTCTGACACCCCCGTAATTTGTTCCTCTTTCTTAGTACTCACCTCTTATGTAACCCCCTGCGTAACCACCCATGGCAGTTCTGCATTGCTTGGGGTGAAATGATTGTAAAAAAAATTAGTTAGTTGTAAAATTAATTAGTTAGTTACTTCTACTGCTACAGCTTCTTTTCTCGCACTGCCCGCCTGTGGAATTCCATTCCGTATACTTTCTTCCCTGACAGCTATAATTTCCAAGAATTTAAATGCAAATCAATTGCCATCTCTTATCTCTTTGACTCATATTCTTTTTCTGGCACTCCTTGTGTCACGTTCTTCTTCCTTTCCACTCTACTCTCATGCAGCCTTCTTCATGCCTGTATTCTCATCCTTCTCTTACTCATTCTCTGACACCCCCGTAATTTGTTCCTCTTTCTTAGTACTCACCTCTTATGTAACCCCCTGCGTAACCACCCATGGCAGTTCTGCATTGCTTGGGGTGAAATGATTGTAAAAAAATTAGTTAGTTGTAAAATTAATTAGTTAGTTACTTCTACTGCTACAGCTTCTTTTCTCGCACTGCCCGCCTGTGGAATTCCATTCCGTATACTTTCTTCCCTGACAGCTATAATCTCCAAGAATTTAAATGCAAATCAATTGCCATCTCTTATCTCCTTGACTCATATCCTTTTTCTGGCACTCCTTGTGTCACGTTCTTCTTCCTTTCCACTCTACTCTCATGCAGCCTTCTTCATGCCTGTATTCTCATCCTTCTCTTATTCATTCTCTGACACCCCCGTAATTTGTTCCTCTTTCTTAGTACTCACCTCTTATGTAACCCCCTGCGTAACCACCCATGGCAGTTCTGCATTGCTTGGGGTGAAATGATTGTAAAAAAATTAGTTAGTTGTAAAATTAGTTAGTTACTTCTACTTTGCTCGCACTGCCCGCCTGTGGAATTCCATTCCGTATACTTTCTTCCCTGACAGCTATAATCTCCAAGAATTTAAATGCAAATCAATTGCCATCTCTTATCTCCTTGACTCATATCCTTTTTCTGGCACTCCTTGTGTCACGTTCTTCTTCCTTTCCACTCTACTCTCATGCAGCCTTCTTCATGCCTGTATTCTCATCCTTCTCTTACTCATTCTCTGACACCCCCGTAATTTGTTCCTCTTTCTTAGTACTCACCTCTTATGTAACCCCCTGCGTAACCACCCATGGCAGTTCTGCATTGCTTGGGGTGAAATGATTGTAAAAAAATTAGTTAGTTGTAAAATTAATTAGTTAGTTACTTCTACTGCTACAGCTTCTTTTCTCGCACTGCCCGCCTGTGGAATTCCATTCCGTATACTTTCTTCCCTGACAGCTATAATTTCCAAGAATTTAAATGCAAATCAATTGCCATCTCTTATCTCCTTGACTCATATCCTTTTTCTGGCACTCCTTGTATCACGTTCTTCTTCCTTTCTACTCTACTCTCATGCAGCCTTCTTCATGCCTGTATTCTCACCCTTCTCTTATTCATTCTCTGACACCCCCGTAATTTGTTCCTCTTTTTTAGTACTCACCTCTTGTGTAACCCCCTGCGTAACCACCCATGGCAGTTCTGCATTGCTTGGGGTGAAATGATTGTAAAAAAATAGTTAGTTGTAAAATTAATTAGTTAGTTACTTCTACTGCTACAGCTTCTTTTCTCGCACTGCCCGCCTGTGGAATTTCATTCCGTATACTTTCTTCCCTGACAGCTATAATCTCCAAGAATTTAAATGCAAATCAATTGCCATCTCTTATCTCCTTGACTCATATCCTTTTTCTGGCACTCCTTGTGTCACGTTCTTCTTCCTTTCTACTCTACTCTCATGCAGCCTTCTTCATGCCTGTATTCTCATCCTTCTCTTACTCATTCTCTGACACCCCCGTAATTTGTTCCTCTTTCTTAGTACTCACCTCTTATGTAACCCCCTGCATACCAGTGGCTAATCTGCCTTGCTTGGGGTGAAATGATTTTAAAATTCCAGGGGAATATGAATGAGTGATTCTCTAGAATCTGCATGGCTAGGACTGTCGGACCAAAGATGTATATGCAATATAAGTGAACAATAACTAGAAAAAAAATTAAAATGAATTAAAATGGATCTAAATACAAACTAGAGACATGTCACAATAGATGATTCCATCTTAAATAAATCAACAATGCTAATTGCCATCTTCTATCTCCTTCACTCATATCCTTTTTCTGGCACTCCTTGTGTCACGTTCTTCTTCCTTTCTACTCTACTCTCATGCAGCCTTCTTCATGCCTGTATTCTCATCCTTCTCTTACTCATTCTTTGACACCCCCCGTAATTTGTTCCTCTTTCTTAGTACTCACCTCTTATGTAAACCCCTGCGTAACCACCCGTGACAGTTCTGCATTGCTTGGGGTGAAATGATTGTAAAAAAATTAGTTGTAACTCCCGTAGATTATATATAAAAAATATATTTTTATTTACTTCCACTCTTGTGAAATAACAGGAGTTAATTGACGGTCTTTAAAAATGTTATTGAATGTATAAGCAGAGTGAAAACCAGTGAATTTCTATTTGTGAATCATTTGAATTGTGAGTCAATTTGTAGACATAAATTTAAAAGCGTAAAAATTTGAAGAAAAGAAGTTTTTAATAATCTTCGAGACGGTGGTGTAGTGGTTATAGCAGTTGGTTATACATGTGTTAATATCATCTAGTGATCATGAGTTCAATTGTTGGATCAGGTAGTGACGAACCAAATCCAACATGAAAGAACAATAACTGATTGTACATAATATTTCGCAATAATCAACAAGATAATCCATATCAGTCAATCAATGGACACCTGATGATGACCAAAGGGTACTTGGTCGAAACGTTGTGTCTATTATAACATCTATATCAACAAAGATGAGAATAATAGTTCGAAATAATTCCAAGATTATTGAAAATTACTCATCTCGGAAAGAAATAACAAAACGGATTGACGCAAGTTTCTAGAAAAAAAAAAACATTTTTCTCCCACTATTTTAAATTACATTCATTTTGGTGTGCAATCAGACAGCTGATTGAAGCTGGTCGCTATTCCCGTTTTGATATTAAAATTATTCATTAATTTGAATTTTATTTTTGGCGGACTTGTACGACATTACAACCATTTAAATTTATTGATTATCATTTTTTTTTTCAATTTTTTCTGTGTATTCTTTTTTTATTAGAACATAAAGTTTCCGATTTTCAAAAAACATTTGGAAAAAATTCAGTATTTAAAGATTTTTAGGGAGTGCTCAGTTTCTCATACAACGTTATTGTAAATCAATCTTCCATTTTGGAAACACTCGCTTTGAGTTCTTGCCCTTTTTCTTTTTTTTTTTCCAAAACTTGTAGGAAATTAATGAAAAAAAAAAAAGAATCGTTCCGGAAATATGTTTTTATTCTAAATCTTTTTAGAATAGAAATTATTTTAAAGATTCTCTGTCAACATTTTTTTTTATGTTTTACATGTCATATTTTTCATTCCAAATTTTTTACAACAGAAATTATTTTAAAGAAACTCTTTCCAATTTTTTTCTTTTTTTATGTTTCAAATAACTTATTTTTCATTGATATGAAGTAGGGACAATTAAAAATGTTCTATGGGTTTGTCGATCTTCAAATTGTAAGATTCCCTATACATGGTCTCAGCGACCCCAACGCGAGTATTTACAAAATGGAGGATCGATTTACTATAACGTTGTATGAGAAACTGAGCACCCCATAAAAATCTTAAATAATTATTTTTTTTCCAAATTTCTTTTTGATAATCGGAAAGTTTAGGGTCTAATCGATGATATTGCACTGAAAAAAGTCCAAAAAATGATAATCAACAAATTTAAAGGTGGTGGTAATGTCGTACTGGCGAGTGGTTCCAAAATGGGGGACCGATTTACTATAACGTTCTATGAGAAACTGAGCCCCCTAAAATCGTTTAAGTATAGAAATTTTCCCAAATTTTTTTTGTCTGTCGGAAAGTTAATGGTGTAATCGGTAAGATTGCACTGAAAAAAGTAAAAAAAAAAAAATGATAATCAACAAATTTACAGGTGGTGGTAATGTCGTACAGGTCCACCTTATTTTTATTTAAAAACTAAAACTTGAAGGAAATTAAAGTTATGGAGAAGAGAAAAAATTATTTCTAGTGTTCCATCAACAAGTATAATTTGGCTTCATTCATTTGACGACCGACTGCCGAAGAAGTCCATTAGATGGGCTTTTATATCCTTTTCTTGAGCTCAGATTTTGTTTCTTCAGGCAGAAGTGGGTGTTACTGGTGAAAATTCTGGATGGTATTTTTCTTTGAGTGTGTAACTAAAACGGAAGCTATATGCGGAGCCAATGCGCAGTTAACGAAGGTTTTAGAAAATAGCCGATAAACTGAAAACTCAAAAGGTTAAGATTCCAATCAATATAATTTCTATTTGAAATACACCAGAGTATTTTGCTTACTGAAAATAGTAAATATAATTATTTAGCTTTCATTTTATTTTTCAGAAAACATCTTCAAACATAAGGCTATAAAGCTAAAGTAACTAAAATTCAATAAAGTATTAGATAATTGCTTAAAATATTTTATTTCTTTTAATTATAATAGGTTGTTAAAAACAAAAAAAAAAAAAGAAACCTTCACATAGGTTTTATGAATTTATGTCAATTCTGATTAGCCATACTTAGTTTGTCAACACGTCTGACTGTCAATAATCAGTTAACACGTCAGGAAAACAAGATCTCCTTGATTAAGAATTGCTTATTTTTAACTTTAAATTTGATAATTTTCCTAAAATAACGTGTCACTGATGTATGTTCTATTTTTGCAAGATTTTTAAAACCGAGAATTAACTTTTGTTTACAAACCTGTCAATACGTGAAAAATAGCCGAGAAACTGATTTTTGTGACGTCATTTTTAATTCATTGTAAAATTGCGGAAGTTATTTACAAGGCGCAACTTAAACATGCAAATAAAATAAAATAAATAAATTTTTAAAAAAATGGAAAACAAAAATTCAATCCACGTAAAAAAGAAAATCTATCTAAAAATAAGAAAAAAGAAAACAAAAAAGGTTCAACTGATAACACCTTTAATTGCTTTAATTTTTACAGAAAAAAGTGAATCTATACTATTATTTATTTTTAATTACATTTATTTGTCTGCAAAAAATCCACCTAAAAAATAATACAACCAAACTTTTTAAGAAAGTAAAAACCGAACTATAACCCAAAGTAAAAACAAAACAAAATTTCATATCAATTATTTGAGTGAAATTTAATTCTTTTTACAAACAAAAATCTGAAGGTGTGAAAACTTGTGTAGAGCAAAGAAAAGCTTTTTGGAAATAGCTGTCCCATCAACTAAAGTAAAACAAAAGTAAAACTAATTTGGTTCCTTTCATTTGACGATTGGTTTGTCTACAAATCCACAAGAAAACTGACGATATAAACTTTTAAACATTTAGGGTTGAACAAACGAAAGAAGTTTAATACTAATTAAAAGGAGTTTATTTATTCTTTACTGGTGATTTGACACCATTTTTTTTTACATTTTCTTCTAGTTAAAAGTAAGTTTGGGCTGTGATATCTTAAAAAAAAAAGTAAAACCTAAAAAAAAACAAGAAAAGAATCCGACTAACCTAAAGTAAAAATAAAACTAACAAACCCCGCCCCTCCCGTTCTTCTTTTATGTGCCGTTTCCCCCATTCTGGGAAGGACAATATATTTATTATTTGAACTTTAATTCTTTTTTCAAACAGAAATTCTGAAGGTGTAAAAACTCGTGTAGAGGTGTGGGGACAAAAAATAAAAAGGACCGGAAAAGGGTAATCTGCCCTTGGGCAGTGTAGGATTGAGAGTGAGCCTTTGGACAAGGAGGTGAACGGTAGCGTTGAAAATTTCCAACATGAGTTGAGCTACAAGAACACTAATTCCACCACCTTTTGGTGAGTCTTATAAACTCTAAATATTTCCGATTGAGGTAAATGTTTTTGTCTTATATTTGTTGACTATTTGGCCTGTAATAAATGTGTAAATATACCTTGGGTTTAGTTGCCTTTCATGTTGTTTTAGTTTTAATAACTTACTTTAGAACTAACAGAGGAAAGAAAAGCTTTTTAAAAGTAGTTGTCTTATCAACAAAAATCTAATTTGGCTCCTTTTGTTTGACACTGAATTTCAAATTTAGAATATCAAAGTTGACTGGAAGAAGCAAGAAGCCTGTAGGGATTGAATAAAAATACGAAATAAAATAATAAAAAACACTAAATAAAATAAAAATACTAAATAAAATAAAAACTACGAAATAAAATAAACATAAAAAATAAAATAAACATAAAAAATCTTCCGGGAGTCCTCTGACAGGAAAGACAATTTACGCATGTGCAAAAAGGGAGGCTTCCTGGCGCCAAAAATAAACTATCCCTTTTTCTGTTGGACGTGCCGACTGTTCGGGAAGGAATTTTTCCCCAACAAGAGGTCATTGGAATCAAAAATAAAATCAGTGTCCAAACTGTTCCTCTAGTGTCTCTGTATCTTTCCTTTTCTCTTTGCCTATTTATTTCAGCGACGAAAGCTATTCAACAAGTCTCGGGTGTTTAGGTGAAAGAACCAACCCAGCAGTAATAGTTATAACATCCACAAGCCGGACGATAGTTTCAAAAACGAGAATTGTGAAAGAAGAAACCGTTAACATATATAACTTACAGTCACGTCTAGCAATTTCAACAGTAAAATAAAATGAAACCTTGCCGCCAAGCTAGTATAGCGTTTAATTTCATGAAGTTTAGTTAGCATAGCGAATCAAAAGATCATGTGAACAATTACCACGGTAAGAAATTCAGGAGAGAACTATTCAACCGACATAGTGAGATAAAGGGTGTTCTGTACAAAAAGAGACAACAGTCTCGGAATAAAGGAACTTGAGGCGATTTCACAGAAATTCAGGAAAAAAATGAGGTTTAAAACAAAACTAGAATTAAAAGTGTTTCGCTATATTTCCATGAAAATATTCATCGTAGAAATTTTCTCCGCCCTAGAGAAAGATTGACAAAATAATTTTATTCATTTGTTAATAAGTCCTGACAGTTTCATGATTTTTGCAAGGCACGAATTTACACGAGATACTAGATTAGCAACTAGGTCCCACCCTTTTACAGTTAAACAGATAAGATGTAACCGTAATTTCTACTCCAACAGCTTTTCTCGCACTTCCCGCCTGTGGAATTCCCTTCCACATGTCTGCTTTCCCGACAGCTACAATCTCCAGGTGTTTAAATGTAGGGTCAATAGACACCTCCTATCACACTAACTCCCAATTATTCTCAGAACACTCTCATCTACCCAACCCTCATTCTCGGTATACTTACACGCATATCACCCACCTTCTGACATTTCCTATATTTAACAATCCTTTCTACACTCTTATGTAGCCCCCTGCGCAATAGTGGCAGTGAAATGCCTTGCTCGGGGTGAAACGCTTATATAAAAAAAAAAAAGTATTTTCAAATCATTGTGTTTTTCTAGAACCACTACAAATTATTTGTGTAAATAAATGGTCAATGACTAATTGAAATGTTAGGCATAATAAATAAACAACGACTAATAAATACATTATTTGCATTAATAATACTAAAATAATACAAATGTAATAAATACTACTAAAAAAAATCCTAACTTAAAAACTTCCCGAGACGATTTTCCTTTTTTCATAAAGAATAAAAGATCTGAAACTAAAGGAAAAATTCAACTAAAGAAATCGAAACTAAAATAATATAAATATTAATTATATTATTGACTCACTGATATTATGTTACTTAGCAACATCCATAATTTACCTTAACATTTTTCAGTTAATCTGATGAATATTTGTGGACGCGTTTTGAATTTAAAAATTCGGAAAAACTAACGATATTTTAACTTTCGTTAAATAGCAAGAAATAAGTCCGCTAAGATAAGTTTTCCGTGTTTTATATATATATATATATATATATATATATATATATATATATATATATATAGATGAGGTGCAATGGTTAAGAAGCTTGTCGAGCTGGAATCATTACAGTTGAGTAATGAGTTCGATCCTCACTATGCCTAATAATTTGGGCTTTGCGTCACATAAGCTGCGCTTAAAAAAAAATCATCATTTATAAACAAACGAACACTTTTTTGTTTTGGTTCATTTCTTTCTCTTTATTTTACTGAGTCATTTTGAAATACTTTTGAAGCTATAGGAAGATGGTTAATGTTCATTAATTCGGCCTTGTGTCATACATAACTGAACTCCCTACAGCTTACAGATTTTATCCAGAATTATCAGGTTTTCATTAGAAGGTTGTCGGCAGGTTGGAAGGTGTGGATTTGTGTGGAATAGTGGAAGAATAAAATACATTTTTCATGTTAAAATAGAAATTTACTAAAATAAAAGAATAACAAGAATTAGTAGAAATTAATGTTCAACGAGAAAGTATCAAGAGTTGTAGAAATGTTCGTAGTAGTAATTTGTTGGGAAGAGTGTATGTATGTATGTATGTATGAGCATTTGTTTGGTAGGAATGTCTTTGAATGGAGAAGAAGTAAAAGGAATCAGCACACGAGTAGGAAGGAGAATGAGAACAATGTGCAACGCGAGCTTACGTCCGGGTCGACTTGTTACGTCCGGGTCCCTTGTTACATTTTAGTGTGTCGTCTTGCTGCTCCCATCTGACTGTCCGGCTGACAGTAACCGAAGCGTTTTATAATCATTTAGATTTTTTTCGCACTGGATCGCTAAATCTTTTTAGTCTTGCAAATCGCTTCCATTGGTCAGAAAATCAATTTAACATCTACTCGCAAAATCCAGTTTTGACTTTTTCTTTAAGCATGTGGTCAATTCTTTTACTATTCGGTAAAATCAGGATTTCACACGTCATTGTGAATTTTTGTAAAAGTGAAGAAAGTTACTTTTAATTATTAATTTCCTATCCACCACACTTTCATTTCGTCACATAAGAGATTTTCCCAGTGCAAAAAAGGAAACTATGTTCAAAGAAAAAAAGTGTAAAACAAATCCAGCTAAATAGTGAAAAACAAAAAAAATTCTTAGCAAGGTTTAACTATAGTGCAAGGTTTAACTATGGTACACCCACACACATATCCACATTGCAACACACACTTGTAAAATATTATGTTTACTCTTTCACTCCTATACAATTAAAACCGCATGCATGTTTTCATTCGCGAGACACGCTATGTTAGCAGGCAGTGATTGGTCACTCCTGACTGGTCATCCTGTGTTCACGTGTTAAATCCTATTTTCTCGCGTAGCCAGACGTGCACATTTAAGCAGGGCACACACATGTTGCTAACCAGTTAGGGCTCAGCAGTCCGTAATAATGGCCAGCTATCGCGAGGACATATTTCTTAGTTTTACCTAACTTACACATACACAAACGCACTAAATTGCAGGTAGCAATTAGTGACGCGAATTTATCTCTTACACACACATGCATGTGCACACACATTTCCCAATATAAACTCCAATGGGAACTCAACAACTCAAGAACTGTATGTATTCCAATCAATCTTTCATTGACTTTCTTCCAATGAACATTTTACGTCTCTTAACGGTCCAAGGAAAAAAAACTTCTTCCTCTATTCACTTGCTTCTCTCGATAAATTGTATTATTTGTTAATACGTGTTTTATTGTTGTTTACTCTGGCGTCTTCGTTGTTTCTTATTCCCTGTGTAATGTGTTTGATCGATTGTGTCGAATTATAAGTATAAATATGGTAATGGACATGAAATCCGCTACATAACTGACAAAAATCAAACTATTGTTTATTTTTAATAATACTATTTTCTTTTCAATTTGTCTATACAAAAAAAAAATTGACGGAAAAAACATCTAAAAATCAAGAAACTTTGACAAAAAATTTAAAATTACTTAAATTTCATTTTTTTTTTTATAAAATTTCATATGTTAGGCAACATATTCAAGACGGTCGGCATTGATATTTTCATTTTCGACATGTCAAAATCACTTATTATTTGAATTTTAATTCTTTTTACAAACAGAAATATGAATGTGTGGAAACTTGTGTAGAGGAAAGAAAAGCGTTTTTGTTTCATCAACAAGTCTAATTACCCAGTAAGCTACCTATTCTTCCTCTATGGCTCCTCTTCCTCTCCTAACTGCTGCGTGTAGAGAGTATCTTAGACATTAAAGACAAAGCCATTTCCGTTCGCCCATTTCCTAATATATTTTTGTTTAGTGACTTCAATGTACACCATTCCAAGTTGTTACTGATCTTGCTAGAGTGCAAACACTGAACTTCTTAATGTCTCGGTCTCATGCAAGTAGTAGATTTCCCTACGCATTTCACCAGTAAGCACAATGGACACACTTCTATTCTAGATTTCTTCATTACTATCCCTGACTCTTGCCATGTTAAGCAGCTCTGCCCTCTTGGCAACTCTAGTCATGCAGTGGTGTCTGTAAATAACTCTTTCTACTACCTTTCCATCCAGGAACCTCCTACCAGCAGAATATCTTACTGCTATCAACAATCCGACTAGGACTCGTTCCGTGATTTCCTTTGCGATGTATCTTAGAACAAAGCTTCCTTGTTCAAGACTGCGCCTCTGAAGTACCCTCCTAGGTAAAAGCAGGCATTGATGCTATCATCCAAGCTAGGAAATTCCAACTTAAACCTCGTTCATCTTCTTAGTTCTCTCCTGTTTGCACGGCTGCCGTCGCTCACTGGAATCACTTCTTCCGGATTTACTGGAGTGACATGTCTAATCACAATATGCGTATCTTTCTCTATGCTTGTAATAAATGTAAGTAGGTCCTAAATGATGTTAAACATTTGTTTGCTGATAGAATAAAGCAGCATATAACGTCTCGCAAGTTTGATTCCAAAGATTACTGCAAGAGTAACAGAAAACCCTCGATCCCGCCTTTATTCAATTAATTCAAAGTCCTCACGTCCACAGAAGACAGGGTCAAATGCTTTGCTCGCAAATTACCGTCAAACTTCACAGTTGACTTGTTTGAGGAACCCATAATTAATTGCTCACCTAGAACTGAGTCAATAGTTGAGACTCAATGTTCTCTCCTAGGTCCTATGCTTTTCCTGATCTTCATCAATGATCTTTCTGATGTAATCAGTTCCCAAGTAAGCATCTATGCAGTTGATACCATCATTTGCACCAGTCTCAATATTTGAGTCCCTCAATGTTCTCTCTTATGTCCTACACATTTTCTGATGTTCATCAATGATGTTGCTGATGTAATCAGTTCCCAAGTAAGCATCCATGCAGTTGACATCATCATTGCATCAGTCTCAATAGTTGATTCCCCCAATGTTCTATCGTAGGTCCTACGCTTTTTCTGATCTTCATCAATGATCTTCCTGATGTAATCATTTCCCAAGTAAGCATCTATGCAGACGATGCCACCATTTACTCTTGACCCAATAAGAAATCTGTCAAGACCGACAAAGTAAACCTGGCTGCTGCCCTTCAAAAGGACCTCTAATATGTGAGTGAATGGGGTAGGAAATGGCTTCAAAACGAAGCTGCTCTTCTTTAAGTATCATAAAGTAATTTTCTTAACTTACCATCAGAATGGAGGACTCTAGTCTCTTTGAAAGCAAAACACTGCAAACTCTTTGACCTCACTCTCTCAAATGATCTCAAACAGAAAGGCTACATCAAATCCATAGCGGCATCTACTGCTTGGAAATTTGAGTTACTATGTCGAGGCAGGAAGTTTTTCTCGTCATAATCCATTTTGCCCATTTATAAATCTAGTATTCGTCCTTGCATTGAATACTGTTCCCATATCTGGTCGGGTACTCCTGCTATTCATCTTGAGGTTTTCGACAAAATCCAAAGGAAGATCTTCAATATGATCGATCCTGATTTGTCACCTCTCCTTCAGTCACTTTCTCACCGACGTGATCTAGCTTCTCTCTGTCTTTTCTACGAGTATTTTCATGGCAATTTCTCTGACGATCTTTTTTCGTGGTTCCCCGACTACATGTATTTACGCGTGGGTGCAAGATTGGCATCTATATCCAACCCATTTACCGTCTAAATAGATAAATGTAACCGCTTCTTATATTCTTAACAGCTTCTTTTCTTGTATTTCACGTTTGTGGAACTCCCTTTCGTTTGCTTGCTTCCGTGATAGCTATAATCACCAAAAGTTTATGCAACGTGGATTACTATCTCCTCCGTCACAAACAGACCCCGCCCTTCTTGTTTTCTTCTATGTGTTGTGCCTCAGGATGTGCGTTGTGGTGCAGTAGATATCGACTCGGAACGATAGATCAGAGAGCCGAGTTCGAATTCCAGTTGAATTCCTTGCATTCACTTACACACAACTACCCTTGGGAAAAGCGTTGATTCGTCTCTTCCCTCCAGTTGTGGGTTGAATAATAGGACAGATTGGGTTCTATAGCCTTGGATGGCAACCAGTCTACCACAGAAGGTAATGGCAACCTAGTACGGGATAATCTTCTCCCAGTCAGTCATGTCTCTTTCGAGACATGATCGCTCAAAGCGTGTATCACGTATGGCACGTAACTGACTATTGTGCCTCTGCAGGGCGTAAAACACGATGTTCTCATTACATTAATTTCGTTTTTATGTACAATCCGACTGACTCAAAGTGTAAGCAACACAACACAATGCAACACGACCACCACCCCATCCTGATTCGCTTGCTTCGACGTAATTGTTAAATGTTTACCCAAGCTTCAAACTTTCATCTTGTTTTTTGTTTTTTTGTTCGAGATATCAGCAGTAGTCGTAGTTCAAGCAAGAAAAACGAATTTATTTCAGCTTGTTGGTACTGAATTTATCATTTTCATATCAATTATTATTTGAATTTTAATTCTTTTCCAAGCAGAAATCTAAAGCTGTGAAAACGTGTGTAAACGAAAGAAAAGGTTTTTGGAAATAGTTGTCTCATCTACAAACAAGTATAATTTGGTTCCTTTGATTTGACGATCGATTTGATGAAGTAAATTGATGATAAACTTTTTTTTAGAGTGAAACAAACGAAAGAAGTATTCCTAAATTCAAAAGTGGGTCAACATTTCAACATTTTATTTTCTTTACTAGATTCTCTTTCAAAAGTTTTTTTTTCAGGTTAACAGCCTTTTTTTTAAAAATTATTATTCCGTATCACCCCATGCAAGCAGTAAGGCCACCAAGATACAAGGTGTTACACCTCAAATCATGTTCTATAACTAATTTTTAAATAGAATTTTTAAAAATAAAAATAGTTTTCTTAAAACTTTTATTTTAATTTTAATTGAAAGCTAAATGATTAAATTTACTTTTTTCAGTTAGCAAAATACTCTGGTGTATTTCAAACAGAAATTATATTGATTGGAATTTATAATTTTGATTTTTTTTTTTTCAATTTGTCAATTTTTTTAATTTTTCGGCCATTTTTGAGCGATCGACAAATTTTAAATAAAAGTTCATTCTCGGGTTTAAACATCTTGCAAAAATAGGATATACATCAGTGAAAAATTTTCTTTTGGAAAATTAGCAAATTTAATGTTAAATTAATCAGATTTCCACAAGTATTACTTACTTATAGCATTTTGAAATATTTTTAAAATATTTTTAAAAGTTTATAAATTAATATAATTAAAAACAAATGAAAACAATTCTTTTAAAAAGTCAGTATTAATCGAATGTTTTCTTCTTCAGACTATGTCTTTAATTTATAAAGCAATTGAAAGCTTTGTCACGACCACCAATAGTCGCTCCCAGAAAGAAACGACCATGACAGCAACAGCAGCTAACAGTCGCTTCAGAGAAGCCACAATACCCGCTTCTGGCATAGACCCTGCCTCTCGGCAGTCGATTCGGCCATCGAAGCCGCAATACCCGCTTCTGGAATTCATCTTTACTCCCGGCACTCGATTCGGCACTCGAAACCGCAATACCCGCTTCTGGAATTGATCCTGCCTTCCGTTAGTCGATTCGGCCATCGAAGTCGCAATACCCGCTTCTAGATTTGATCCTGCCTATCGGCAGTCGATTCGGCCATCGAAGCCGCAATACCCGCTTCTGGCATTGATCCTACCTCCCGGCAGTCAATTGGGCCATCGAAGCCGCAATACCCGCTTCTGGCATTTATCCTGCCTCTCGGCATTCGATTAGGCCATCGAAGCCGCAATACCCTCTTCTGGCATTGATCATACCTCACGGCAGTCGATTGGGTCATCGAAGCCGCAATAACCGCTTCTGGCATTTATCCTGCCTCCCGGCATTCGATTCGGTCATCGAAGCCGCACTACCCGCTTCTGGCATTGATCTTGCCTCCCGGCAGTCGATTGGGCCATCGAAGCCGCAATACCCACTTCTGGCATTGACCCTGCCTCTGGGCAGTCGATTCGGACATCGAAGCGAAATACCCACTTCTGGCATTGATCCTACCTCCCGGCAGTCGATTTGGCCATCGAAGCCGCAATACCCGCTTCTGGCATTTATCCTGCCTCCCAGCATTCGATTCGGCCATCGACGCCGCAATACACGCTTCTGGCATTGATCCTGCCTCCCGGCAGTTTATTGGGCCATCGAAACCGCAATACCCGCTTCTGGCATTGATCCTGCCTCCCGGCATTCGATTCGGCCATCGAAGCCGCACTACCCGTTTCTGGCATTGATCTTGCCTCCCGGCAGTCGATTGGGCCATCGAAGCCGCAATACCCGCTTCTGGCATTTATCCTGCCTCCCGGCATTCGATTCGGCCATCGAAGCCGCACTACACGTTTCTGGCATTAATCTTGCCTCCCGGCAGTCGATTGGGCCATCGAAGCCGCAATAACCGCTTCTGGCATTTATCCTGCCTCCCGGCATTCGATTCGGCCATCGAAGCCGCACTACCCGCTTCTGGCATTGATCTTGCCTCCCGGCAGTCGATTGGGCCATCGAAGCCGCAATACCCACTTCTGGCATTGACCCTGCCTCTGGGCAGTCGATTCGGACATCGAAGCGAAATACCCACTTCTGGCATTGATCCTACCTCCCGGCAGTCGATTTGGCCATCGAAGCCGCAATACCCGCTTCTGGCATTTATCCTGCCTCCCAGCATTCGATTCGGCCATCGACGCCGCAATACACGCTTCTGACATTGATCCTGCCTCCCGGCAGTTTATTGGGCCATCGAAACCGCAATACCCGCTTCTGGCATTGATCCTGCCTCCCGGCATTCGATTCGGCCATCGAAGCCGCACTACCCGTTTCTGGCATTGATCTTGCCTCTCGGCAGTCGATTGGGCCATCGAAGTCGCAATACCCGCTTCTGGCATTGATCCTGCCTCCCGACAGTCAATTCGGCCATCGAAGCCGCAATACCCGCTTCTGTAATCGATCCTGCCTCTGGGCAGTCGATTCGGCCATCGAAGCCGCAATACTCGCTTCAGGCATTGATCCAGCTTCCCGGTAGGTGATTCGGCCATCGAAGCCGCAATACCCGCTTCTGGCATTAATCCTGCCTCTGGGCAGTCGGTTTGGACATCGAAGCGCAATACCCTCTTCTGGAATTGATCTTGACTCCCGGAACTCGATTCGACCATCGAAGACGCAATACCCGCTTCTGGCATTGATCCTACCTCTCGGCAGTCGATTGGGCCATCGAAGCCGCAATACACGCTTCTGGCATTTATCCTGCCTCCCGGCATTCGATTCGGCCATCGAAGCCGCACTACCCGCTTCTGGCATTGATCTTGCCTCCCGGCAGTCGATTGGGCCATCGAAGCTGCAATACCCGCTTCTAGGCATTTATCCTGCCTCCCGGCATTCGATTGGGCCATCGAAGCTGCAATACCCACTTCTGGCATTGACCCTGCCTCTGGGCAGTCGATTCGGACATCGACGCCGCAGTACACGCTTCTGTCATTGACCCTGCCTCTGGGCAGTCGATTCGGACATCGAAGCGCAATACCCTCTTCTGGAATTGATCTTGACTCCCGGAACTCGATTCGACCATCGAAGCCGCAATACTCGCTTGTGGCATTGATCCTACCTCCCGGCAGTCGATTCTGCCATCGAAGCCGCAATACCCACTTCTGGCATTAACCCTGCCTCCCGGCAGTCGATTGGGCCATCGAAGCCGCAATACACCCTTCTGGCTTGGATTCTACCTCCGGGCAGTCGATTGGGCCATCGAAGCCGCAATACCCGCTTCTGGCATTTATCCAGCCTCCCGGCATTCGATTCGGCCACCGAAGCCGCATTACCCGCTTCTGGCATTGATCCTGCCTCCCGACAGTCAATTCGGCCATCGAAGCCGCGATACCCGCTTCTGGAATCGATCCTGCCGCCGTAACACTAGCTCACGGTACGGTCCCGCACCCGCGATGATCTTATCTCGACGCGGCCCAGTTTAGGGAATCTGCCTTTCGGCAAGTGCCATCCTCCGGTACGAGCTCGCTTCCACGCTCGCCATATCAACTCTAACCCGAAGACGGACTCGTCCCAACCAACCCGTCAATTCTTCCAGCATCTTCAGTCTGCCAACTACCGCTACGAACGACCCTTTGGACTCAACACTGGACGAAGCCCAACACTCGCCACACCAACTCCATAGAGGCAGCTACCCCTCCGGACCAAAAGCCTATCCGAAAGAAACCTGTACCAAACCTTATAAAAATAAACGCCAAGTTATTATTGTTCATACCTCTGCCCTTGTCTCCTCATTGTCTTGGCTGTTCACACTTTTCTAAATTTAACCTTGCGGGGTCGACTTCTTTCAACGCACCCCGCAACAAGCGGTGACCCCGACGTGATACAGCTAAGTAATGATGGAGCAGGTCAAGAGTGACTCTCCAGACATGAGAACCGCCGCCTCTCGCGCTGCCCGGCGAATACTTCAATGACTCCCTCGACGCGCAGTCAAAACTAGCTACTCCTTTAGTAGAGGAACTCCGCTCCGAGATGGCTCGACTCAAATACGTACCTCCGCGGCAACAACCGACAGATGCGTACATCCCTTAACATTTACGAGGTTGCGAATTCGTTTTCGTACGAAATGACGCCGTGAGACGACCATTCACACCGGCATATCAAGGTCTGTTTCAGGTTCTTTAGTAGAGGAACTCCGCTCCGAGATGGCTCGACTCAAATACGTACCTCCGCGGCAACAACCGACAGATGCGTACATCCCTTAACATTTACGAGATTGCGAATTCGTTTTCGTACGAAATGACGCCGTGAGACGACCATTCACACCGGCATATCAAGGTCTGTTTCAGGTTCTTTAGTAGAGGAACTCCGCTCCGAGATGGCTCGACTCAAATACGTACCTCCGCGGCAACAACCGACAGATGCGTACATCCCTTAACATTTACGAGATTGCGAATTCGTTTTCGTACGAAATGACGCCGTGAGACGACCATTCACACCGGCATATCAAGGTCTGTTTCAGGTTCTTTAGTAGAGGAACTCCGCTCCGAGATGGCTCGACTCAAATACGTACCTCCGCGGCAACAACCGACAGATGCGTACATCCCTTAACATTTACGAGATTGCGAATTCGTTTTCGTACGAAATGACGCCGTGAGATGACCATTCACACCGGCATATCAAGGTCTATTTCAGGTTCTTTAGTAGAGGAACTCCGCTCCGAGATGGCTCGACTCAAATACGTACCTCCGCGGCAACAACCGACAGATGCGTACATCCCTTAACATTTACGAGATTGCGAATTCGTTTTCGTACGAAATGACGCCGTGAGACGACCATTCACACCGGCATATCAAGGTCTGTTTCAGGTTCTTTAGTAGAGGAACTCCGCTCCGAGATGGCTCGACTCAAATACGTACCTCCGCGGCAACAACCGACAGATGCGTACATCCCTTAACATTTACGAGATTGCGAATTCGTTTTCGTACGAAATGACGCCGTGAGACGACCATTCACACCGGCATATCAAGGTCTGTTTCAGGTTCTTCGGCGCACCGACAAACACCTAACGATTAAGCGCGCCAATACAACAGACACTGTCACCATTGATCGGACCAAGCCTGCCTTCCTGGAGAAGCGACAGCACAACACAAACCTGACTCCGCGGACTCCCGATGCAGCCACTCCAGCACAACCGGCACATGGAACACCGAAGACTTTGGACGACACCTCAGCAACTCGCGTGCAGCAGACCAGATCCGGCAGGAAGCTCACCTCCCCTAGGGACCTTCATAGATACTACTTCTATTGATATGATCAATTCTCTAGGAGAAGGGCCTTGTCGCGACCACTAATAGCCGCTCTCAGAAAGAAACGACCATAACAGCAGCAGCTATTAGCCGCTTCCTAGAACGAACCGCTCCTGACTTCTACAAACAATGGCGGATTTTAAGACCCGCCGTGAAGAAAAGCCAGCTGCGCGTGCGATACAAAATAATTTAACGAATACGCCCGAGTCTAAAACTATATACATCGGATTAGGTTGCGCTCCCCAAAACAACAAACGACACGGGGAGTAGTCAACCGAACCTTTGTGCTAATCACCAGCATTGTTTCGCCTCATAAAATTCGGAGTTGTCCCGTCACAACACCCCGCGCTTCTGTCATTGATCCTACCTCCCGGCAGTCGATTCGGCCATCGAAGCCGCAATACCCGTTTCTGGACTTGATCCTGCTTCCCGGCAGTCGAATCATCCATCGAATTAGCAAACACCAGCTTCTGGCATTGATCCTACGTCAGCAGTCGAATCGGTCACTCGCATCCGCGACAACCCTCCTTCGACTCGTCCCTGTTTAAAGATTCTGCCTTCGTAAACTCTCGGTACGGTCCCGCATCCGCGACAATCCTATCTCGACTCAACACTGTTTAGGGATTCCGCCGCCGTAACACTACCTCTCGGTACAGTCCTGCTCCCGCGACGACCTTATCTCGACTCTCAGCAAGTGCCATCTACCGGTACGAGCTCGCTTCCACGCTCGCCATATCAACTCGGATCCGAAGACGGACTCGTCCCAACCAGCCAGGCAATTCTTCCAGCATCTTCAGTCTACCAGCTACCGCTACGAACGACCCTTTGGACTCAACACTGGACGAAGCCCAACACTCGCCGCACCAACTCCATAGAGGCAGCTACCCCTCCGGACCAAAAACCTATCTAAACGAAACCTGTACCAAACCTTATAAAAATAAACGCCAAGTTATTATTGTTCATACCTCTGCCCTTGTCTCCTCATTGTCTTGGCTGTTCACACTTTTCTAAATTTAACCTTGCGAGGTCGACTTCCTTCAACGCCCCCGCAACAGCTTATCTAATTAAATAATGTCATAGTTTTATAGCATTTTCTATTTTAGTATTAGGAGCAGATTTTCGGAAATAAAGGCAAAATGTTTGAAAACAAAAATATGATTTACAAACATTCCCCAATGAGTTCTGCGTTTAACTAAGAAAACCCATTTTGCCAACAAAATGTAATTTCTTGAAATGTTATGAATTTCGGTGGAGGTGGGATAATAGATGTAAAAACAAATAATATTTTTACCGAAATTTTTAAAAAATAATGTTTCAAAAATAATTTCATTCATTTGTGAATAAATCCTGAAAGTTTTATTAAAATCTGACAATTATATGATTTTTGCAAGAATTTCCAAATTAATGTGTTTGTCACCGAAAAAAAAAACCTGTTACATATTACATTTTCACGCGAACGACAGCACATATAACAACGACGACACCCCCTCTAAATGAGCATGCCACGTTTTATGCACTCGACCTGGTTACCACTCAGCCAATGATTGCTCAGCACAGTAAATATAAACGGCAACAAGAGACACCAATTCTGTTTACCACGAAGTGCTGTCCGATTCTCCATCTGACCAACGCTCGCCAATTCGCCGTTGCCACACTCCTTTACAAAACATACACCCGATTCTGGCCCGTTTGGGTCGCCGAGGCAAGTCACTGTTACAGTAAGTCCTAATTAAAGGCGTTTATTTATTCTTTACTAGTGATCTGATACCAATTTTTTTAAAGTATACATTTTATTCTAGCTAAAAGTAAGTTTCGCCCTTCCATCACAAACAGACTTTGCATCTCATGGGTTGAATAGCAGGACATATAGTCTTTGTTTGCAACCAGTCAACCGCAGAAAGCAATGGTAACATTGGTAACATACAGAGACAGAATCACTCAAGTGCGTAACATATATGGCAATTATTAACTGACCTGAGTGGTAGATCAGGTAAACTTGGCTGCTACTGGTTGTTGTCATTGTTGCTTGGATTGTGAAGCATTCTGGAATTACATTTTTGTATTTATTTTTTTCCCTTTTTTCACAGTTAAATACTTACAGTATATTTATTACTTCAATAAAGTTTAAAAGAGTACAAAGAAAATATTTAAAAATTTTCAATTTTCATTTCACTGAATTTAGACGTTAAAAATAAACGTTGTTACCGCCTCTGTCTTTTTTACCTTAAAAAAAGTGAAAATTGAAGTGGGATAGTCAATTTGAAAACGATAGGTTAATCAAGAGTGGATTGAATAAGGCTTCATGTTCAAATTAACTATCCCCTTCATTTAAATTTTGTTCTTCAACCAAATAAAAAACAAAAAAACATCAATGAGAAATAATACAAAAACAAAAAAGTTCTGAATAACAAACAATATTTTGATTTATCTAAACTTATTTATAAATGGAACTTTGTGTGTCTGTGTGTGTGTATCCGTTACCAATAGACTCCGAAACGGCTGAACCGATTTTTTTGAAAATTTACACAGTTGTACTATAAGCGTCTGCGAGTGTTCTTAGCTAGATTTTGTGTCGAGGTACCCCCGATAAATATCAAAAATCGATAATCGAAAAAATCGGGTTATAGAAGGAGTGGTCCGATTTTAATCAAATTTGATACACTCATAGACAAAGACATAAGAAATGACATTCAGAAGTTTCAAGGTTTCAGTTCTTACAATAGTGCAGAGAATCGATAATATATATATATATAAAGCAAGATCTTTGTGTGTGTGTGTGTGTGTGTGTGTGTGTGTGTGTGTGTGCGTGTGTGTGTGTGTCTGTTTATCTGTCTGTATGTCCTTTATACAAATTTTTTATCCGATTCTCACCAAACTTCACAAATATTCTTTACGCTGAGTCTGAGCTCCAGAACCATGGATTAGTTTAAAAGCTTTCATTATACCCGAGCAACGCCGGGCTATACTGCTAGTATAGCATAAAAGATGCATGCTGAAATGAGTAAAGATTTGTGATTGAAATCTTTGTTATGTTTGTCAATTTAATTATATGTGTAAGCTCTTATTTTTGGTGTTTAGAGACGAGAGTTACGGAAAGAATGTTCTGTAATTAAGAACATTTGTTATGTAATAATAATGTTCTATAGTTGAGAACATTTGTTATGTAATAATAATGTTCTATAGTTGAGAACATTTGTTATGTAATAATAATGTTCTATAGTTGAGAACTTCTGTGTGTTTGAAATCCAGTGTGATTTTTGAGTGAGTGAATTCTGAAAGTTTCTGATGTAACACAGTAACCTAAAACTTCAAATAATTGTGCATCTGAAGTTCGTTTGGCAACGTGATTCCCACTAATGAAAATGTGCTAGTGCGTGACCACCTTTTCGGTAGTCATGTCTTGTGCACACTATTTATTTACTTGTTGATCACGTGATAGGCTCGATGAAACGTGTATATGGCCTTGGTAATCAGAAAAGGTCTACTGTTGCATTTTTAGCTTAAAAGTGTTTAGTTTGTTCAAATTTTAAACTCTCACATGAAAACTATATAAAATACTATTTTAATATTTGTTTTGCAATATAACCTCCTTATGAGGTTTTGTTTTTCTAAAAAAAACCTCCTTGTGAGGATTTGTCTTGCTAAATAACCTCCTTGTGCAGCATTGTTTTGCTAAATAAACTTGTGCGGCTTTGTTTTGTTAAATAACCTCCCTGTGCGGTTTTGTCTTGCTAAATAACGTCCCTGTGCGGTTTTGTCTTGCTAAATAACGTCCCTGTGCGGTTTTGTCTTGCTAAATAACCTCCTTATAAAAATTAGGTGTGATTCATAAAATGTATAAGTTACGTTCTTCAAGGTCAGTATTTTAAAATTAATTTTCTCCTAATTCAATTGGAATGATTGTTTCATGAAAATAATTTTTATTTTATGTTTCTTTCTCTTTATCATCGTTAGCGTTTTTTTTTAATTATTATTATTATTATTATTATTATTATTATCTGAAACAGTTCTTGGTCATTTGTACGCAAAAACATGTGTATTCTTACATTCCTTAAACCAATTTGACTTTATTTTTATTTCTAATCTCCGGGGGTTTTTATAGTGTTCATACATTCACACCCACACACATATCCATATTGCAACACATATTTGTAAAATGTTACTATGCTCACTTTTTCACTCCTACGCATTAAAACAACACGCGTGTTTTCATCTGCAAGACACGCTATGTTAGCAGGCAGTGACTGGTTAATATTAACTGGCCATCCTGTGTTCACGTGTTAAATTTTATTTTTCCCCGCGCATTCCGCATGTCCATTTAAGGAGGCACACACGTGTTACACGCAAGTTAGGCTCGCGATCTCAGCCAGTGATCGTGGGGACATGTGTGACCTAATTCGAGCGAGACCCCTGCTATCAAGGTGGCAGAAGGGCATCTGTATAATTCTCGCTCGTACACATCTGCACTCAATTACAGGTAGCAATCAGTGGCGCGAATTTATTTCTTACAAACTCATGCACGTGTACACATACTTCCCAATACAAACTCCAATGGGAATACAACAAATCAAGTACTGTATGTATTCTTATTTTCAGAATGTTATTCCAAACAATCTTTCATTGACTTTCTTCCAATGAACCTTTTACTTCTCTTAACAGTTAAAGGGAAAAAGCCTTTTCTGCCTCTTTGCATGCTTTCTTTACGAATATTTTGTACCTTCATTAATACATGTTTATTCTGGATACCCTGGCATCTTCGTTGTTTTTTATTTCCTGTGTCATGTATCTGATCGATTGTGCATCGTGACAAATCATAAATATGAATATTGTACAGGCTACAACTTCTTATTTAAAAAACAAAATATATATTATAAAAGTCTAAACCTGTTTTGAGACTAAAATAGTCCCAAAGCCGGTTTCAGAATTTTAATAAGATCCAAACATAAAGGTGGATACCTTTTTATTATTCTAAATAAACACTATTGCTTATTTACAAGAATAATTTTAGATTTACACTATTATAAAAAATATGTGAATCAACTATAATGAAATATTTAGTATTTACCATTTTACAAAGAAATAAATATGAAAACATTTTTTTTATTCATAAATTGATAAAAATATCTGTGAACAAGAACATTTAAATAAACACAACGATGAATAACTGGAATTATAAACTAAAAAGCTTTTTCTGGGCATTTTTTTTTTCATTTTTTTCTTGTCACTAAAATAAGTGGAGACTGAGAGCACGTGGTGATACCAGGGACCGGATGTTTGACCTCAGAGGTCTAGATAGCAAATGACTAAAACTGGTCTTTGCGCATCTGGGACAAAAATTCCCCCAATCCCCTCAACTGCCAGTTGAGCTGGCCCCAGTGACGATCACCTGGTCCACTCTTCTGCTGCAATGGAGTGTCGCAGCCGCGGGACACTGTTCCCCGCGACCGGGCATCTATTCAGTGTAATTTTTCTCTGTTGCGACCCCGCCCTCTCACACTCTGTCTTCGAGGACACAGACGCAACTGAGAGATGATTCGGTACCCACCCAACACAAAAATGTGGCGGGTAAAAAACTTAATATTTTGATTTTTGAGTGTTTATCTTTGTATTCATTGGGTGGACACAGTTTTCCTTGTGTTTAATTAAAAAATTTAACTGTATTTATAAATAAAAAATATGCGTTTTCTGGGCATTTTTTTTTAATTTGTTCTTGTCACATATAATAGGTTGGGGGCATCTTTTTCTTCAAATTGAACATTCTTGTAATTTAACATTTTAAGCGAGAACACAAAAATCCAATGCAGTAGCACGAGTGCACACTTGTGCGAGAAACTTGCTTTACGAGCTGCCATTGGTAAGAATTTCTGCATCGTACGACGAATAAAAATTTACAGTTCGACCGATCGTCATACACAGCAGCAGTCGGTGATTAAGGTAAAGAAAGGCAATTGATAGCGTTGCTAACTGAAACATCGATTTGTAATAGCGCGTTTATTATGTTTTATTGCGAATTTTTTTTCTGATTATTCTTATTTTATGTGCCATGTCCTTTCAGGGCGTAGGCGATCATGGTCTTTCACGTCTTCCTATCCCTGGTGGCTCTTAGCACGCTTTCTTCTGTTGCACCATGCAACCCTCGTTCCATCATCCACCTGATCAGGTCCTTCAAATATGTTATCCCCTGCTTTTCCCTGTCTCTTTTTCCCTCTATCTGCTCAGTATTAATTTCCATTCCGTCTCCATCCTTTCCAAAACCTCGTCATTGTTCCCATGCTCGGTCCATGATATCCGCAGCATCCTTCTGTAGAACCACATTTCAGCTGCTTTAAGTTTTTCCTTCATCTTCAAAGACATTGTCCAACATTCACTGCCATATTGAAGAACCGACATCACATAGCAATCTAGTACTCTCTTCTTTGTTTCTAGCGAAATTGTCCGGTTTCTTAATACTTTACTCAACTTCTGGAATGCTTCCTTTGCCATGCCAATTCGCCTTCGGATCTCAGTGTCGCACTTTACGTCTTCTGTTAGAACACCTCCTAGGTATCTAAATTTCTGTACCTGCTTGATTTTAGAGTCCCTCACCTGTAATTGGTATTTTGTGTTGCCCTTTTTACTGAAAAACTTAAAAATATGCATTTTGTGGGGCTGGAACAAATTATTTTTCTATTAATGTCAATGGAAAATTACAATATGAGCTCGGTCTGGGAACGAATTAAACTCGTACTGCGAGGTCCTATTGTATTTTGAGTATCGAACTACACCCTATTCATTGGACGGTTAGTTTTTCTCGTGTTCAATTACAGAATGTCAATAATTTTTATGAACAATATTGCATTGTTGTTTGTTTACAAGATGTTTTGATAATTTTGTAATTTTTTTGTAAATTTCTAAATTCCTTTTAAATTTGTTTCTTCATAAAATGTTAAATAAGTTTTTATAAAAGGTATTGTACATTTACGTATTGTAAACTCCATTTTATGTAGTTCACATAAATAAACATTGCCAAGGGATTACAAGAATAGTGTAATGATGGCGTCAAGGGAATAACTGTTCTTTTAACATCTCTTTTTTTCTTTTTTGTGGGCACAAAGGCTAATCCTATCCTGTATGTTTTGTTTTTGCTTTTGTTTTCAGGAACCATGTTCATTGTAAAAGCGTCTAAGGTATTATTGGTAAGTTTGTTTCCTATTTGGTAGTGGTGCAGGGAATTCACAGAAAAAACTAAACTCACACACAACAGATTATAAGACAGGGAGTCTTTTTATCCTTCATTTTCTTCGGGAGATTTAAAACCTCAATACATTTAATTTTTTTTAAAAATATACTTTAAAACCATAAACTTTCTATAGTTTTGAGAAGGGTCATTGTTGTAGAGAAGCTAACACCCCTCTAGCGCTCTCAAGAACGAAATAATCGGTGGACCGAGGTAGCTATAAAAATAAAGACTAATAACAGTTTGGAAATTCGGACCGTCATTGACAGTCTGAGTGAAACGACTGCATGTGGTGGTCGTTCACTTTGTCGAATTCTCTTCCTTCGCGCGGAGAGGAACCCAGATAGGGTTCCGCCGAAGGGTGGTGTTTCGTTTGGGAACAGCAGACAAGCTTACGAGTTCGGTGTTTCCACTTAAATGGCCTTGCGCCTCATCTACCTCGGGCATTAAGCCCATGTAGGGAGGTGGTTGATGCCTGCGGACCGTCATGGACTGTCATTGACATTGAAATGAAATCCGTCTATTCTGCGTACGACGGTCGTTTACTTTGTCGGACTCTCTGCATTCAGGGGGAGAATAACCCAGACAAGCTATGACCAGCTAAGACCATCTTTGTATCCAGTTACCACGTAAGCTGGGGCTGGGTAATCTTTGACCAGTGGCCTGAGCATACACGCTCAGTTTCTTCACGTTAAAAACCGACCTTGTGTCACAACTCAGAGTAGGGTAAATAAACTATCTGCCTTCGGGTAAAGAGAAACCCAGACATGGCTCCATTGAAGAGTAAAGTCTCATCTGGGGAAAAGCAAACAAGAATTTTTGTCCAAGCTTATGAGCTCGGCTTTAGCTACGTTAATTGGCTTTGTGCTGCATCTACTATGTGGGGAGGCCGTAAATAATTTGGAGTGTCATTGACGATCAGTATCGGACTGTGTTCTCTGCGACTCTAACGACTTAACCTCACCTCTTTTCAACTAAATGTTGTTCTGTCTTATGGTGTTTGTCTTCTTTGTATTAATATCCATGAACACAGATATTGAGTTGTTGATACCCAGCGCACATCCACAGTCATTAACATTCAGATGCGTGTTGTAATGCAATGGATATCGGCCCGGAATGAGAAATCGAAGAGCCGAGTTCAAATTCCAGTTGAATTAGTTGCATTCACTTACACACAAATACCCTGGGGAAAGGTATTAATCCACCTCTACTCACTCCAGTGATGGGTTAAATCACAGGACAGATTGGATTCTACAGCCTTTGTTGGCAACCTACTGTGAGAAAATAACTGCCTCGTCAGTCATTGATCGAAAAAATAATTGCCCAAGTGTGTATCACATATGCCACTTAACTGACTGATACGCAAATACAATTGGGAAAGATATGAACCTCTTCTCCCTCTAGTTATGGGTTAAATAGCCAGACAGATTAGGTTCGATAGCCTTTAAACCAAAGACTTTCCATAGTTTCCAGAAGGGGCGGGTGTGCGTTGTGGTGCAGTGGATATCGGCTCGGAACGAGAAATTGGAGAGACGAGTTCGAATTCCAATTAATATTCATTGCATTCACTTAAGCACAAGTACTCAGGAGAAAAATATTAATCTCTCATTTCTCCCTACAGCTATGGATTAAATAGCATGACACATAGCCTTGGTTGGCAATCAGTCTACCACAGAATGTAATAGTAACCTACTGCAGAAAAGTCAGTCATGTCTCTTTCTTAATTGCACTTAAATGACTGAATAAGGTGTTCTATTCTGACTGGTTACACATACTTTTGACCAGGTGCCACATCTAAGATATTTTTAGAAAATCGCCATAATGTATGTTTAGAGGACACCTCGACTTAATGCAATGCTTAGAAGGCTTATTTCGCTTATAAAGGTGTATTGTGAGGCAGTGGATATCGGCTCGGAACGAGAAATTGAACAACCGAGTTTGAATTCCAGTTGAATTAGTTGCATTCACTTACACACAAATACCCTGTGGGAAGGTATTAACCCACCATTTCTCACGCCAGCGATTGGCTAAATAGCAGGACAGATTGGATTCTATAGCTTTTGTCAGCAACCTACTGTGAGAAAATCATAAGCCTGGTCTGTCATGGATCGAAAAAGAGAGAAAAATAGAGACAATAATAATAATAACGATTGCTTGAGGTTTGTCAAGTGTACGTATTAATTGCTCGTCACCTTAACTTTCTCACTTCTCAAATCTCACCTCCTTCCTCTTCATCATTCACCCGTCTACTTGATAACTGCACGGAACCCTTTAAGACAGAATGAATACCTCAAAGACACCCTTACCCAGCAACAAATGTTCATACATACATAACCATTTCAACATAACCACTAAAAATTATTGAGCAATGGGTTATACAGCTAATTTATATATATATATATATATATATATATAGGAAAAACTTCTAAAAAGTTGTAAGTTTAAAAATGTATTTTTTTGACAGCATTTATTTATTTTTATTATTATATTGGATATTTCAGACCGTCTTCGGCCTTTCATCAGAAACAAATGATTTTAAAATTTAAATTAGAAACGTTTTCGCGATGAGCGTTCGTGGAGAGATTGTTTACATCACGTGACGCAGAAAGCGACAGATTTTTTAATATTTGTAAACGTAATATATGTAGTACTCATATATAGTACTGTGCGAAAAGGATGTGGCGCAGTGGATATCGACTCGGAACGAGAAATCGTAGAGCCGAGTTCGAATTCCAGTTGAATTCATTGCATTAACTTTCGCGCAAATACCCTTGAAAAAGGTATTAATCCGTCTATTCCTTCCAGTTATGGGTTAAATAACAGGACAGATTGGGTTCTATAGCCTTGGTCGGCAACCAGTCTACCGCAGAAAGCAATGGCAAACTACTGAGGGATAATCTTTTGTCCAGTCTTTCGAGACATAATCGCCCAAACGTGTATCACGTATGGCACTTAACTAACTGACTGTAATAGGACTATTAAAGAACTATTTTATCTTTTATGAGAAACCGAAATAAAGTTTACCCCCCCCCGTTCTAACACTTTTGCACACTACAGTAGTGTGCAAAAGTATTAGGACAGGGGTGCGTTGTGCAAACAGCATGTTGGAACTCGATATAATTAGCCTCCAGCATTCACATTTTATTTTTCCATCTTTCTCATTTTCATGACACACGTTTTTATTTTTTTTAATTCTGATTAAAATCTCCCGTAGAGGCCTGAAGAGCGGGAGCGAAACCGGTTGCTTCGCTTTTTAATATATTTACAACGTGTAACTTCAAGCTGCACACTTTTATTTCTTTAATTAAATTCTGTACTTACAGAAATATTTTCAAATACTTAAAAATTAGATACAACCTTAATTTAATTAACAAATTAAACAAAATACTGCTATTCAAGGCTAAAATAAGATCTGCAGATACTAAAATAATTTTTTCCATCAGTGTATCCGTTACCAGGTTTGCCCCTCCTCAATTCAATTTAGAATTAAGAAGGCCAAATTACATCCTAGTTGGAAAATTGAACATGTCTTTATTAAAGATTCTATTCAACATCTTTTGACTAGAAGCCTGAGTTTAAAGCTTGAATACAGGAGATTATGGTGATATTGTGGTGATATCGAGCAAAAGCGAGGGACCGGATGTTTGCTCTATAACGACCAGAAAGCAAATGACCAAAACTCGTCGGTGCGCATCCGAGTTCGCGCAGATATTCCGGATGAAAAATAAAAATTAATCAAATATTAAATTTCCATTTCGCGAGCCTACGCGAATTTTATTTATCAGCCAATAGGAAGCCCAGAATCAAATTCAAGTGTGAAATCCTAAACGAGCTGCTTTTGATTCAAAAAGCAGATATAAAAATCCGAGACAGAAAGCACCCAGCAAGCAGACACCAAGGAGAAGAGTGTAATCAATATCCCTTTGACTTAAGTCAAACGGCTACTATGTTTGCCTTGCTTCACCTCTCCTTACTTTCTTCCCTGTCTCAAAAGTACTTACTGACCTAAGGAGCGACTACATCAAAGACCTTCCTTACTCACGACGCTCCCACATTCCTTAGCATTTATTCTCTTTCAGCCATGAACATTTTAACCTACATTGGATCTATATTCAAGTATTGCTTTAATTGTAAAACATTAATTGATATGTGTTTATATGAAGATGTTATTTTTATACTCAAATTGATTTTTTTGATTTTATAATCATTTTATAATTCATAGTGGGCTATCTACCACAAGGCCAAATTCCGTTAACCTGCAACAGTATACAACTACCCTTCACTAGGACGGAATCCCACTACAACTAGGAAAGGAATAGATAAGATATCCACTATAATATTGCAAAAATCTGGTTTCTTTCTTTGACTGGATAAGGTTCTCCCGATGTTTGGGATGGACCCATCGACGTGAGTGTGTCAAAATAGTAACCAAGCAGAACGCTAAGTTGAATAGCCTTGTATACAGGGGATATGGAAGCATATCGGAACCCAATTTAAATAATATTATTAACTTGTCGTCTCATGAACTCACTGAGCTCGAGTCTTTTGTTCCCGCTCATGGTTTGAATTTTTGTATTCCAACTTCTATGCCTGACAAGGAGAAGGTTTTTTCAGAGTTTGAGTTCCTTTTTGCTCAGTTGGCGAGACTTAAACCTGTTTCCTCGGATGCGGTTAGCAATTTGAAGGCCCAATTGAATCATTCGGCACACATGTTTGCAATTTCCTCTGTTGCTTCAGCTGAATCCAAGTGGACAGCTGAACATCAGCGTGTACTTAATTCACTGAGGAATAACTTTGAATTAGTGATTTCCAGACCAGGTAAAGGTGCTGGTGTCGTTGTTTTTGATCGCGCAGATTATGTGTCCAAGATGTCTTTAATTTTGGAGGACACTTCAAAATTTAAAAAGCTTGGATCTGCCGATACGTGTGATCGGACTACCTCAAGTGAAATAAAATTTCAAAAATCACTTTTGAGGTGGGTAAAAAGTGGAGTTCTTTCCAAGAAAATTTCAGATGAGATTTGCCCATCTGGATTCATTCGTTCTAGGTTATAGGGACTTCCAAAAGTCCATAAGGATGGTGTACCATTGAAATCTATTCTATCAATGGTTGGATCAGCACAACACAAAGTAGCCAAGTGGCTGTCTTCTCTTTTGGAGCCAATGTTGCAACGCTTAAGTGGATTCTGTCTGAAAGATTCCTTTTCTTTTGTTGACCGCATCCGAAAGTTTTCTTCTTCAGGTAAGTTCATGTGTTCCTTTGATTTTCTTTATTATATACTTGTGTACCTCTTTTGGAGACAATAGATAACTGCTGTGATTTACTTTATCATAGCTCTATGTCTCCACCTAGTATATCTGAATCAATTTTTGTGGATTTGATGAAATTTGCTACGTCATCTGTTGAATTTAGTTTCAATAATACTATGTATCGACAGATAGATGGAGTTGCTATGGGCTCTCCTTTGGGTCCAGCACTTGCCAATATTTTTGTGGGCTTTCACGAGGAGAGAATACGCAGTAGTTCACTTCATCCTCAGTTGTATTGTCGATATGTGGATGACACTTTCTGTTTATTTGAAAATGAACTTGAGTTAGACCAGTTTCTCTCTTTTCTAAATAATATCCATACAGCACTGAGGCTTACTGTTGAGAAAGAATTGAATTCTCAACTAGCTTTTTTAGATGTCCTCGTACATTGGACACCTACAACTTTTCTCACCTCAGTCTATAGGAAACCAACATTTACGAGGTTATATACGCGTTGGGATTCCTTTTGTTCTAAAAAAATAAGTTAAACATTATTAGAACTCTAGTCCACAGGGCGTTAATGAAACTTTCCTTGATGAAGAAATCAATTTTGTAAAGGAAACCTTATGTGGTTTAGGGTATCCGCCCGACGTTGTGCATTTGGTCATCTGTAACAAAATTTTTGAATTCAAAAAGGATAAACTCATTACTGTCAAAAAATGCCCTGTTTATCTTAGACTTCCCTGGATTGGATCAAAATGTGAAAGTTTGGCTAGACAAATTTCATTAAATGTTCATTGTTGTTTTTTCTCGGTTGAGGTACGTATTGTATTTCAAACCCGGCCCATGTTATCTTCTGCATGCAAGGATGTTCTTCCTCCCCACGAAATTAATTCTATAATTTGTCAATATAAATGTAGTTGCGGAGTTGACTACATAGGAAGAACAACTCAGCGTCTCGACATGATAATTAAACAACATGTTCCAACTAAAGTAAGAAATCACACCTTGCCTCGAAATGTATATGTCCTGAATACCTACAGTTCCGCTATTTGCGAAGAACCTTATAAAGAATAGAAAGTGTGCTGCTAATTTTAGTGTTGATCGGTTCACTGTTGTGTGCCAATCTCACTCTTCATTCCACCTTAAGGTTCTTGAAGCTTTGTATATCGGGTCTCGAAAGCCTGCGTTGTGCAAACAGCGTGAGTTGTTGGGACTCGATATAATTAGCATCTAGCATTCACATTTTTTTCCATCTTTCTCATTTTCATGACACACTTTTTAATTTTTTAAATTTTGATTAAAATCTCCCGTAGAGACCTGAAGAGCAGGAGCGAAACCGGTTGCTTCGCTTTTTAATATATTTACAAGGTGTAACATCAAGCTACACACTTTTATTTCTTTTATATATATATATATATATATATATATATATATATATATATATATAAAACTACATTTCTTGTCTCTAACATAATTTATAAGCTTGATTCCTATAAAGCAAGCGGAGGGGATGGAATTTCCTAAAATCATCGCCCTAAAAAATGTGCTCCTAAGCTGGCCTCAGTCTTCTCCAAACTCTATAACTATTGCTTCACTGTTTCCAGCTTGTTGTAAGTCTTCCTCTGTTGTTCCTGTTTTTAAGAACTCTGGGGAATTCTCTTAGCCCTTTAATTATCGCTCTATTAGCCTCGTACTTTTTTGAAAGATATTCGAGACTTGTCAATGCTGAATTAGGCGTCTTACTTCTCACAACCTGTTGTGGGTCTGGGAAAGAGAAACCAGACAAAATAATAAACAACAAAACTGTTGTGAAGTAGTTTTTGCACTGAAGGTTACAATCATGCTATGTCGATTGCTAATCGACTTAACGCACCTAAAATGTTAGGAACTTGGTAATCTTCCACTGAAAGCTGACTCCTTAGTATTTGGCTAACTGCCGACTAATATCAACTGCCTAGTAGTTCTACTGAACTCCAATAGAACTCTAAAGAACTCCTATGATCTTCCCAAGAACTTCTCGAGTTAACTTCCTATTAACTCGTATTAATATAGGAGGGAGAGTCCAATATCTGAGGAATAGATGTATTTCCCTATAACAAAAACAGATATTTGAGATAAAAAAAATAGGTTATATTGAACGTAAATATACAAACTGGAACGCGAGTTAGTTATCCAGGAATACGATTAGTAAGGAGTATATATATATATATATATATATATATATATATATATATATTTACGCTCTCACACCCTGATTGAGCACTCTGGAAAAATAGTAGCTACTCTGGCGTGTATGCATCGCTCATTCTGTGAAATGAATTAGAGCGCTCTAGCTATTGGGCGCGTATAATGATATGTGCTAAAAAGTCTACCTACTTCCACCGAACGCCCATAGCCCAGGGGTAGAGTCGCCGACTGACGCCATTTCGGTCGGATTTCAATCCTGGGTAAAAAAGCAAACGGAGTCTAACCGTACTGATGAGCTGTGATACGGCGAAACAGATCTCTCTCTCTCTCTCTCTCTCTCTCTCTCTATATATATATATATATATATATATATATATATATATGTCTTGAAGTGAAGCCGTGTTGAAATAGTATATCCGTGTAATATTATTCTGGCTGAGTGGAGCTCAGAGCTACCATTCATCCGTGCATTGAATATTGGTGTCATATCTGGTCGGGTGCTTCTGCTATTCATCTTGAGGTTCTCGACAAAATTCAAAGAAGGATCTGCAATATAAACTATCCTGACTCGGCAACCCGCCTTCAGTCACTTTCTCACCAACATGATGTGGCTTCTCTCTGTCTTTTCTTCAAGTATTTTCATGGCAACTGCTCTGACAAGCTTTTTTCTCTGGTTTCTTAACCACATGTATTTACTTGTGCTACTCGATTGGCATGTAGGCCCCACTCTTTTGCTATTAATGTAGTTAAATGTAATTGTCTCCTCTACTCTAACAGTTTCTTTTCTTGCACTTCTCATTTGTGGAACTCTCTAATGTTTGCTTGCTTCCCTGATAGTTACAATCTTCAAAAGTTTAAATGCAACGTTAATTGCCATCTTCTATCTACTTGATTCTCATCCATCTCTTATCTTTTCTTCGACATGTCCTGTACCTTGTTTTTTTTTTTTTTTTTTTTTTGCTCTCACTGTAACTTCCTGTGCACTAATAGCAGTCCTGCCTTGCTGGGGTGAAATGATTCTAAAAAAAAAAAGGAAGGGTGATTTATGAATTACTGCGGCAACAGCTTTTAGCAGGTGCTTTTTTTGGAGATGAGGCGGTCTGTCAAAGCTAGCATTGTAAATTGTGGCTGGAAGTTTTTTTAATATCCTTTTCGTAGGCTCAGAGCGGCTTCAATTTTTCTTCGTGTTTTTTAGGCAGAAGTGGGTGCTATTGGTGAAAATTCTGGATTGTATTTTTCTTTGAATATGTAAGTGAAACAGAAACTATGTGCAGAGCCGATGCACAGTTAACAAAATTTTTAGTTCAGCCTTGGGTTTCGGAGTGTTCACATTCGGCCAGTGGTGGAAATTTGTGTAACTTGAATCAGAACATCTGGTTTTAGGAAGATTATAACAATTATAATAGATTTGTGGCTGGAACATACTCCTTTGACATTCAGGATTTGAAAGTAGTATGCCACAGTACAAGGCGTATCTTATAAAGTGAAAGTCACGATATTTGGAGAACACTTACTGATTTAATGGAGTTTATGCAGCCCTACAAAATATTTTCTTTTGAATTTTCAGGTTGTTCAAATTGCAATGTTAGAAGTACTGGCTGCAAACATAATTTTCCAAAGCTGCAAATGATTAAGATGTATTTGAGAAACTCTATGGCTGACAGCAGACTGGGCAGTTTGGGCACAATTGTCGTGAACAAGCTTCGTCTTCAAGTGCTGGATTCCTTCAAAATTTAAGCAATCTCCACAGTTATCTGTCCTTTGTAGCTCTTAATAAATTTTGTCTTTTTGTTATTCCTTCAAAAACCTGTTCCACCATTCGTTGCTAAGTGTGTTAGACATTGTTTCTTCTGCCTTTCTTGTCTTTAATCTTTCCTCTGAGTATCATATTTTTCAAGCACGCTTTCCTCATATATCTTCAACTGTCTGCTTTTGATGCTAAGTATAAGTGTTCCATTTTCTATAGAACTTAGTCATTGCTCACATAATCTTTGAAGTCAGTATCTCAGTTTTCTAAAGAGAACAACATCATGAAATGGCTGTTTTATTTGACAGTGCAACTAGTTTTTGAATATTGATGGTCTCAGACCTATGGCTGAAACACACTCTTTTGACATACAGGATTTGAAAGCAGTGTTCCACAGCGTATCTCATAAAGCGAAAATCATGACATTCAGAAACGCTTACTGATTTACTGGAAACACTCGATCACCAAAGTTAAGCAACGTTGAGCCTGGTCAGTACTTAGATGGCTGACCGCTTGGGAATACCAGGTGCTGTATGCGTTTATGGACGGATGTGCGTTGTGGTGCAGTGGATATCGACTCGGAAAGAGAAATCGGTGAGCCGAGTTCGAATTCCAGTCGAATACCCTGCATTCACTTAAGCACTGGTACCCTTGAGAAAGGTATTCATCCGTTCCTCCCCTCCAGTTATGGGTTAAATAACAAGGGTAGGACTTGGGGACCCTGCCCTTAAAAATAAATCTCAACGAATCTTAACAAAAACAATAAAACAAACTAACTAAAACAAATCAAAAACGATTTTCAGTATTAAATAACCTAATGAAGATTGATATGCTGGTTAAATGAATCAACCAACCAACCTATCGAATTTTCAGCTAGTTCAAATTACAGTGACTCTATCTGTTAGCAGTGCTGGTTGCGAATGTAGCTTTCCAAGGCTGCAAATGATGAAAACCTACTTAAGAAATTTGTAGGTCACATAAAGAGAAAAGAGGGCTTGGAAAATTTGACCCTCACAGGGCAGATTAAAAGCAAAAAGAAACAAAGGAAAACAATGAATGACCTACCTAACAAGCTTCAGTAAATGGATGGAGTTAACAAGGTTTAGCAGACATAATGGAAAGACAAAATTTATTAAGAACTACAAGGTAACCAAAAAAGTTCTGTCCGTTTTTTGATTAGTCATTGAATGAAGTTGAAATATAGATGAAATACGTGTAGCGGTTGTTTTCAAATTCAGACAGCCGGAAATAGGAACATGAGACGTTATAAAAAATACGCGCACCGTGCCCGGCCATCAATTATAAGCCAGACAGCTGTGAGAAGGATGGAAGTGTCTAGAGATCTCGTTTGGGATTGTTTACTTTACAACTTCAAAGTGGGCTTATCAGCAGCTGCATCAAGTCAGTGCATATGTCAAGCGTTTAGGGATAGTGCTGTGGATGAACCTACTGCAAGGCGTTGGTTTCGAAAATTCAAGTCGGGAGATTTGTCTCTCCATGATGAGCCTCGCAGTGGACGACCACAGGTCTTGAATGACGGTGTCCTAAAGGCGGCCATTGAAGAGGACATTACTCTAACATGTGTTGAACTTGAAAGACAGTTCAACGTTTCCGATGAAACAGATAGACTTCGCATACGGCCTAGGTAAGACGTACAAACTGAGCAAGTGGGTTCCGCAAATGCTGTTGGAGGTCCACAAGGGACAATGAGTGGCAGCCTGCATATCGCTGCTTTCTCGCCACCATACCGCATCCTTATTCAATCGAGTCCTTACCAGTGATGAAAAGTGGGTTCTGTACGAAACTCCCAAGCGTTCCAGATATTGGTTGTCTCAAGATGCTGTCCCTCACACCGCAAGACCGCCTATGCACCTACGCAAGATTATGCTTTGTGTCTGGTGGACAGGTCGTCAAGTGGTTCATTATGAACTGTTAACAACGAGACAAACGGTCACTGGAGACCTATACTCGCAGCAATTGAAACATTTGTAACAGGCATTGCGCCAGAAGGAGCCAGCACTGGTGAATCGCAAAAGTATGCTTTTCCTCCATGACAACGCCAGGCCACATGTCGCGCGAGTGCTCAGGGATACCATACAGCAATATGGGTGAGAAACTTTGTGTCATCCAGCTTATTCACCTGACCTTACACCATCCGGTTACCACCTCTTCCACTGCCTGGATAATCATCTTCGTGGTCCCTCCACCCCCGAGTTCTACCGCAAGGGCATTGAACAGCTGGAGACACGTTTGCAGAAGGTGCTGGATGCCGATGGCGATTACTTTAAAGACTAAATATAAGTTACACATACTGTGAAACGTTCTCTTTTTTTCCTTTAAAAACGGACAGAACTTTTTTGGTTACCTTGTACAAAGGACAAGAAATTGTGGAGAGCCATGATTGCCAATATCCTGAAAAGACATGGCACTTATAAGGATAAATACCTTGTTTATTGCATGTTGGTTGTTTTAAAAATTGATTTATCCAAAGGAAAACATTTTTATCTTGGATTTATTTCTTTTCAGCTGACTTACTTGGCCATAGTAAATGGTAAGTTTCAAAAAACATTTTCATTAATGCTGTAGATATTTTCTAACCCTAGGATAGGGAATGGGAGCTGAAGGTTTCTCTAAAACTATGAATAGCTTTTAAACATTTATTAAACACTAACTCTTATACAGAAATGAATAACGGACCAAAATCTATACTATTATGCAATTTAAGTTTTTGAATAAAATACAATATCACTTGGAAATTAATAATGTGAACATTATAGATTACTGTTTGTCTACATTTCGGGGATGATGTATTTACATTTACATGATTAGACTGTTATCCCCATCTTTATTGTCATATTCATGATGTTTTAACCATTGTATGCTTTAATCTTCTTCAGGATCTGTCTATATTTCTGAGATGAGGTATTTTAATTATTTACATTACTCAGTCTGTTGTCTTCATCTGTATTGTCATATTCACAATGTTTTGGGCATTGTGCACTTTGATCTTCAGATGATTGGAGTTTTGAAGCGAACCCTTTATTTCGATCAGTTATAGGTTGCTCTCTGTCATGAGTCATACCACTTCCAAATATTTTAGTTATCTCTCTTTAACTCTATTCTCTGAAGTAAATATTGCCCATTGAATAAATGCGTTGGTTGGATCCAGTGACTTGACCCAAAGAGTTGTGAGTTCAATATTTGGTGACAGCAGTGGCAATCAAAAAAAATTAGAAAGCAGAGTTAAAATGGAGATAACTAAATCCGGAAGTAGTATGACTCATCAAATGAGAACAATCTACTTCAGAGATCAAAATAAAAGTTTCAGTTCAAAATTCCAGTCATCTGAAGAAGTTCAGAGCATACAATGGCCAAAATGTTGTGATTATGACAATAAAGATGAGAAGAGATGTAAATAAAGTTATCGATTACTTTTCCTTATTCTTTATATCGATTACTTTTCCTTATTCTTTATATCGATTACTTTTCCTTATTCTTTATTTTAATTGGTGTCCTGAACTAAAATTATTTTTAATATATCTAAAAACTCGTAATGCCGACATTGAGAGCTTCACAAAACATAAAAAATGGCACTACATTTATCTTGGTAGCACAATTCACAACCAAGATATGAAATCTTTGTCTTGTGTGTTATTATGACAGAAGCCAATTAGAACAGTGTAAAGTAAAAGAGGCAAGCATCAAACCAGCGAAAGTTCATGACAAATGTAATGTCATATAGGTATTTACAGTAAAACTGTAATGTCATATAGGTATTTACAGTAAAACTGTAATGTCATATAGGTATTTACAGTAAAATTGCAATGTCATATAGGCATCTCCAGTAAAATTGCAATGTCATATAGGTAGTTTTGAAGTTAAAAAAAATGTTGTTGTGGTGCAGTGGATAGGATGTGCATTGTGGTGCAGTGGATATCAGCTCAGAATGAGAAATCAGTGAGCCGAGTTCAAATTCCAGTTGATATTCCTTGCATTCACTTACGAAATGGGAAAGGTATTAATCCATCTCTTCCCTCCAGTTATGGGTTAAATAACAGGATATATTGGGTTCTACAGCCTTGGCTGGCAATCAATCTACTGCGAAAAGCAATGGCAACCTACTGCGGGATAATCTTCTGCCCAGCCAGTCATATATCTTTTGAGACATGATCGCCCAAGCATGTATCACGTATGGCGTATCACGTATGGCACTTAAGTGACTGACTTATTTAGAGGTACAGATGGGTTGGAACTAAAGTTTTGATCAGTTGATTCATTAATTTTCTACATCTCATCTCCGTTGCTTTGCATAAAATAACAGAACAGGCTTTGGTTGATAACCAGTTTACAATAAAGACACTCTGAATTCAAACTGGATATCACTATCCTACAAATGAGTATACAAGCAAGTTGGGAACTCTCATATTTCAGCTTAAAAAAATGAAGTAACACTCAAACATCTTATTTGTGTGTCTATCATATTTTGCTTTAAATATTGATCAACAATGGCAAATGATCAGTTGGAATCCTGTTCAATAGACAGCGGACCAATTGTAAATTTGTTGATTATCATTTTGTTTTACTTTTTTAGTGCATTCTTATTGATTAGTACATGAAGTTTCTAATTTTCAAGAAAAATTTGGAAAAATTCAATATTTAAAGATGGCTGTTCTGTTAATAAAATTCTACTTATTTTACAAACAAACCGCTTTTATTTTTTTTCAACCTTCTGGTATTTTAAATGTGTAGATCGTCGACTATGTTATGAAGTGGCCTTGTAACTGACCTGGCCGACTGTCTCTACATGAATGGTGACCCTGCAATGAACATGCATTGGAATTCTGAACCCGACATGAATGGTGACTCCACTACGAACATGCAGTAGAATTCTGAACCCTACATGAATGGTGACTCCGCAAAGAACACACAGGGAAATTCTGATTGCTACATATTTGATGACTCCGCAAAGAACACACAGAAAAATTCTCATAATCACAATTTGATTAGTCTATATACACAACAGTAGCATTTTAATTTTTCTTGTTAAAATAAATTCAACATATATGAGAGACCTTTTCATTGACAAGAACTACTTTCAATGTCGCTAGCTCCTATCCATCTTCAAAGTATCTTTTCAACCTTCTCAGTACAGGAATGGCAACTATTCAAAGAACACACAGATGAATTCTGATTTCTACAAAATGTTGACCACAACATATAACAGTCACCCATCACAACATATAATAGCGAAACACAGTGAACATTGCACAGTTTAGACAGTGCAACTATCATCTCTCCCAGACTTTCCAGAAAAGGAGTGCCAATAATGTCGACTCACTGATGTTTTCATCATGTATCGATAACAACTAAGGCATCTTCAAGTGCAATTTATTGATACTGGAGATAACTGGTACCCCCAAAACAAATCGACATAAAATCCAGCTAACGGCCATATCACGTTGAATATACCAATTTTCATTCGATCACCAAAGTTAAGCAATGTTGAGCCTGGTCAGTACTTAGATGGGTGACCGCTTGGGAATACCAGGTGTTGTAAGTGTATAGTGATGGATGTGCATTGTGGTGCAGTGGATATCGGCTCGGAAAGAGAAATCGGTGAGCCGAGTTCGAATTCCAGTTGAATACCCTGCATTCACTTAAGCACTGGTACCCTTGGGAAAGGTATTAATCCATCACTTCCCTCCAGTTATGGGTTAAATAACAGGGTAGGACTTGGGGACCCTGCTCTTAAAAACAAATCCCAATGAATCTTGATACTCAAAAAGAAAAATGTATTACTAGACACAAAACAGCAATAAATTGTTGAAAGAAAAATGTATTACCAGCAATAAATAAATAAAAATTTAGTTGGCAATAAATGACCTGCCGAGGTTGATATGCCATAAAAACAAAACAACCAATCAACCAACATAAAATCCAGATATCTTCTAAAGTTCTTTCAAAACATACATCGACACTCGTTATCAACAGACCAGCATCAATCAACTAAACAACTTTACAAATCAAAGTTTTTTCCAACCGTTAATGTCTTCTAACACCAAGATAAATCCAAACACATCTAAACAGGCCCTTCCCAATAAAAATCAACTCAATGTGGATCATTGGAATCAAAAAGAAGATTTTGACAGCCATATCAACCATTGGAATCCACCAAGTAAATTTTCAGAGCATGCTATATTCTAAAATAAATCATCAGAAAATAAACAGAAATTGGATGACGTACATTTTCATTGAAACCTCTAATTATGCACATCTCAGCTACGACATTCAACTCTTCTTCTTTTCTGCCTACAAGGAACAACACAGAACTCCATAAACAAACTCACACAAACTACTTACAATTAATGACACCATACGCCAAATATAAGCCTCAACACAAGAAAAGTGACCTTTCTCTGGACAACAATTGATCGCGACAAATAAACTCAATAATTGCAACCCAAAAGTTAAAAAAAATTACCCTTTATTTCATGCTTTAAATGACCATAATCACTTGGATACGTGTGAATATGTATGAAAATATTGAGAATTATTTTCAATATTTATTAATCTGCGGGAGGAGGTTTATAGGATTCGAATCCTATATCATCCAACAATTAACTGAAACACAAAAAGTAAAATTACACACCCACAAAATCGGATCAGAGTGATTAAAACATTTAGGAAAAAACCAGACCAGGGCAAAAATTCACAATCATATGTGAAATTTAATTTTGACAGAAAAGAAAAGGATTGACCCTATATGGAAAGAAAATGTCGAAGGATGCAAATCCTATATCATCCAACAATTAACTGAAACACAAAAAGTAAAATTACACACCCACAAAATCGGATCAGAATGATTGAAAACATTTTGGAAAAAACAGACCAAGGCAAAATTCACAATCCAGTGTGAAATTTAATTTTGACAAATAGGAAAGAAAAAGATACTGAAAGAAAAAGATCAAGCCAAATTTCGCAATCTGATGTTAATTTATTTTATAACCAATGAAAAGAAGCGATTTGCAAAACTGAGAGAAAAGTTAACTGTTGTGAATTCTTGTCGAGAAACCACGCAAAATAATAAATAACAAAAACAGATAAGGAGATAGAAAATGTAAGTTATAGTGAATGAAAATATACAAACTTGAACACAGGTTAGTCAATTCAAGAATACTAGGAATACTATTAGTAGAAATCAATATATACAGTCTTGTAGTGAAGAAGTATGTCCGAGTAATGAGTCTATATCCAAAACAACTCCAACTTAATATGCATCAACTTACGGGCCAACTGACTCCTTACTAACTCTCTAGCCACTCAGCCCCTGCCATACTCTATATAGGCAGGATTATATGTACACATCAGGCAAGTCCATTCTTATGTGCAAAAAGGGGTGCTCCCCAACATTAACAAACCTATGTGAAAAAGTCTTTAGCTATAAAAAGTAGTAATTCAAATCAATCAGCCAAAGAGATGGAAGTAGCAATATCATATACCAGCAACATGTGACAAAATCCTCAAACCACTGACCCAGACATAAGGTTCTATCATATATTCGTTCTTTATTACTTTCTCATGTGTTATTTTCCTTGACCTTGTAGCGGAACTCTGGATCCTGATTGGTCATCAAATCGAAAAATTCAAAATACGTCAGAGAAACGGTTTTTCCACAGCTAAAGGAAAAATCGTTCTTTGAGCCACCCCACATGACTATTCAATATTTAAGGATGATCTCTAACCAGTGACAGCAGTCAGAAATGGGAGCAGTGAGAGACACACATCAGAAATGTAACTTTAAACTTCAAGCGACCAGAACATTGTTCTCTCTCTCTCTCTCCTTCAACAATTACTACTAGAACATTTCGTATGAACCCTTGATACCTTAACTTTCTCAATGAACATTAATTTCTACAACTTATGTTAGTCTTTTCTTATAATAAATTACTATTTAAGTAATTCAAAATGAATATTTTATTATTCCACTCTTCTACACTAATCCACACATTCCAACTGCCGACAACCAACCTTCTGATAATAATTCTGATGATTATAACACTGCATAAAATTTTGTAAACTGTAGGGAGTTTGGTTAAGTAAGACACAAGGCCGAACCAAAGAAATATTAACCAGTTCCCTATGCTATAGTGGTGACCACTGACGTTTGAAAAGAACACGCAACATACACCCCTACGTTACACTGGCGACCCTGGACTGAAGCAGAAAAAGAATGCCTAAATGGAAGAATGAATTCTTCACAAAGTCCAAGGAAAACACAATCATCTTCTTCAACCTCTCCTTATCTTCACCATTCATGCAGTCAACCAAGAAGAGGATAACAACAACAACAAGATACTTCAACTGACTCCTAAAAATTAACTTCAATAAGTACCATTTTCCTTTATTGATTCACTTTACTTTTTTTTTGCCAGCCATAAAAAAGGTAAGGAACACAGAATTCATTACTATCCTGTTAATCTTTGCATGCACACAATATGACTTGCTATTTATAATTACAATCAGTTGATTCCTTTGATTTCATACTACACTTTCTTTTTGAACATTTACATTGTTAAGAATTTCACATCTTTCAAATTGATGTTATTCTGTTCTCTTAATAAAATTCCACTTATTTTACAAACAAAACACTTTTATTTTTAACTATCTGTTATTTTAAATCTGGGAATCTTCGGCTATGTTATAAAGTGGCCTTGTGCCCAACATGGCTAACTGTCTCTACAAGACAACTAGCATATGCTGATCAACAATGGCAACTGGCATAATACAATCCTGTTTAATAAAAAATAGCATATTTTGATGAACATTGGCATTTAACCAAGCAACATTGTTTTAAATACACAAGTAGCATATGTTGATCAACAATGGCAACTGGCATAATACAATCCTGTTTAATAAAAAATAGCATATTTTGATGAACATTGTTTTAAATACACAAGTAGCATATGTTGATCAACAATGGCAACTGGCATAATACAATCCTGTTTAATAAAAAATAGCATATTTTGATGAACATTGGCATTTAACCAAGCAACATTGTTTTAAATACACAAGTAGCATATGATAATCAACACTGGCAACTAAACAGCATTGAGTTTAATGCACAATACCATATGTTGATCAACAATGGCAACTGAACTAACAGAATCCTATTCAATAGACAACTAGCCTATGGATATTAATATTGGCAACTAAACAAACAGCATTGTATTCAATACACATGTACAGTACTGTGCAAAAGTATTAGGACAAGAACTATTTTATCTTTTATGAGAAACCGAAATAAAGTTTAAAATCACCCCTGTCCTAACGCTTTTGCACACTACCGGTATTGTGCAAAAGTATTAGGACAGAGGTGATTTTCCTAAAATCCTCACTGAAATTCAAATACAGAGTGAAAAGCTAAACTTTTGTAAGAATTATTTAACTAAAAAGGAAAAGAAAGGAAGGCTCTGAAATTTTAATTGGCCCCCACAAAGCCCTGATCTCAATCCTATTGAACATCTATGAGATATTTTGGATAAAAAAAATTGATAAATCTAATGTTACTTTGCAAAACACACTTTGGGAACAAATACAAGCTGCTTGGCAGGAGATACCATTAGATACATTGAAGAAGCATGTGATGTCAATGCCTGACAGAATGAAGGCTGTGATCAAAGCAAAAGGTTATTATACTAAATATTAAATTTTTTTTTGTAACAAGTATTTTTTTTCTTGTTAAAACATTTAAGTAAATCAAATCCAATTACTTAATTAATTAAATTTTTTTTTTCTGTCAATATGCCCCATAAAAGATAAAATCGTTCTTGTCCTAATACTTTTGCACGGTACTGTAACTTATGTTGGCCAACAATGGCAACTGACCTAACAGAATCCTGTTCCATAGACAACTGGCATATGTTCATCAACAATGGTGGTTCTCTATTAAACAACAACAGTGTTTTCTTAAAAAAATTTCAATCTGCCTTTTCTTTATAATTTTTGTACTTGTTTCTTGTGTGAGTGGGGTCCTAAGAAGTCATTGGCCCGGCCCATTTACCAAACTATGAACCAATGACCTAACATTAGAATTTATTTTGAAAGTTAGACTGAGAACTTTACAACACTCGTAATAATTGTACAATGATTACCATACAGAAAAGACTGGATTGCATTTAATAATTCCTGTATTTTCTTTTGTCAGTTTCAGCAAAAAGGATTTACCATCACATCTCTCCACAAAATGTTTCAAGTAAGTAATATATTTTCTTAGAATCTATGATTATTATGTCAGATAACAATATTGTTAAAGGACAATAGTAGTTCAAGAAAAAGGAAGAGTTGATAGTGATTCGTGTGTCATTTAGATTCTTGCAGATTGTAGGTAACAAGGAAGAGTGTTTCACACTCATGAAGTTTTCTTTGAATTCTCTCTGCATCCGCTCTGTGTTCTGCTTTTTACATAAAAACAACCCAATATTATATAAGCTGAAATTTCCACTTACTTTGCCATCTTGAGTTTTGCTTGTGTCATCGATGGGTAGGTACATCTATTAATCATTTTTGCCGATTATTGCATTTGAAGCAGACTGCCTTTGATATAATCACACTTTTGTTTGTCATTGTTTCTACTTTCTGTCTTTGATGTAATCATACATGTTTGTCATTGTTTTTATTTTCTGTCTTTGTCGTTGGCTGTCTTAGAAGTAATCATACATTTGTTTGTCATTGTTTACACATTCTATCTTTGCAGTTGGCTGCATTTGATGTAATCATACATATGTTTGCCATTGTTTATATTTTCTGTCTTTGCTGTGGGCTGCCTTTGATGTAATCATACGTTTGTCATTGTTCATATATTCTATTTTTGAAGCTGGCTGCCTTTGATGTAATCATAAATTTCTTTGTTATTGTTTATATTTTCTGTCTTTGGAGTTGGCTGTCTTAGAAGTAATCATATATTTATTTGTCATTGTTTATATCTTCAGTCTTTGAAGCTGTCTGCCTTTGATGTAATCATACATTTGTTTGTCATTGTTCATATTTTCTGTCTTTGAAGTTGTATGCCTTCGATGTAAACATACATTTTTTTATTGTTTATATTTTCAGTCTTTGAAGTTAGCTGTTTTTGAAGTAATCATACATTTGTTTGTCATTGTTTATATTTTCTGTCATGGAAACTCTCTGCCTTTGATGTAATCATACATTTGTTGGTCATTGTTTATATTTTCTGTCTTTGAAGCTTACTGCCTTTGATGTAATCATACATTTGTTGGTCATTGTTTATATTTTCTGTCTTTGAAGCTTACTGCCTTTGATGTAATCATACATTTGTTGGTCATTGTTTATATTTTCTGTCTTTGAAGCTTACTGCCTTTGATGTAATCATACATTTGTTGGTCATTGTTTATATTTTCTGTCTTTGAAGCTTACTGCCTTTGATGTAATCATACATTTGTTGGTCATTGTTTATATTTTCTGTCTTTGAAGCTTACTGCCTTTGATGTAATCATACATTTGTTGGTCATTGTTTATATTTTCTGTCTTTGAAGCTTACTGCCTTTGATGTAACTATACTTTTGTCGGGTCGCTGCTTTCATGTGAATTATATTTCTGTTCTGTCACAGAAATATGTTACATTTGTTTTCTAGTATATCAACATTTACTTCTGAAATTTATTGGTTTTTACAGAAAATGTTTTTTTTGTTATTAAATAGTAAAACTTCTGTTAGATATGGTTATATATTTTTAAATGATATTTTTGAAATCAGTTAAATTTCGCTTAGAAACTAGAATATGTAAAGCAGAGCAGTATTTTGAAAAAGTTCTTTAAGTTTGTTGTTTTGCAAAATTTTAAATGGATTGAATTAAAGTTAAAGTTGCTGCAGTTTGTCAGTATATGCTTTATGGTGAATGACTCTTGACTTTCAACACATATTTGAGGATCTTTCTGCTTTAGGATATAAGAATGGGTTATATTAGTATGTCAATATGGAGCCTGGACATAAGCATTTCTTTTTTTCAAGTTTAGGATTTTATGTTTGTTATGGCAAATGATTCTTGGCATCCAACAGATACCGAAGGATTTTTTTATTTTAGAATATAAGAATGGATTATGGTAGTTTGTCCAATATGGAACTCAGATATAATCACTTCTTTTCTAGTTTGGGATTTATTATGCTACTAGCAGTATAGCCTGGCGTTGCTCGGGTGTAATGAAAGCTTTAAAACTAATCCATGGTCCTGGAGCTCAGACACTTTGGACATTGGCACGAAAGACTAAAAAGCAATAGTTGTTTCCAGTTAAAGCAAAACCGTAGACTGAAAGAAAAATGAATGGATGTAATTCAAATTTTGATTTTCTGGTATCAATACCAAATAAGTTTTTTTCATTGTAAACTGAATTTTGAAGGCTAAATAAGTCCTCTGAGTAAATGGTATCATGGCTGAGACTAAGAACTACAATTATACCTACTTAGAGCCAAACCTGAAGCAAAAACTAAAATAAAAGGGCTGAAAAAAATAGAGACATACAGGCAGATAAACAGACACATACACAAACATCTTGCCTTTTATATATATATATATATATAGAGAGAGAGAGAGAGATATAATCGATTTTCTGCACTATTGTAAGAACTGCAACCTTGAAACTTGTCAATATCGTTTCTTATGTCTTTGTCTATGAGTGTATCAAATTTGATTAAAATCGGAGCACTCCTTCTATAATCCGATTTTTTTTTATTTTCAATATTTATCAGGGGTACCTCAACACAAAACCTAGCTAAGAACACTCGCAGACGCTTATCATACAACTGTGTAAATTTTCAAGAAAATCGGCTCAGCCATTTCAGAGTCTATAGGTAACAGATACACACACACAGACACACACAGACAACGTTCCATTTATAAATAAGTTTAGATTCTTCTATAGTTTGTTTAATTTTGTACAGTTTTGGCAGGAGTTCCATCCATTCTGACACTTCTCTCTAGTAATCCTCTCCTTATAATAAAGACTATTTTGTATGTGTGTGTGTGTGTATATCTATCTATCTATCTATCTATCTATCTATATATATATATATATATATATATATACACACAGTGATCTTTACTCATACACACAGTAAGAGGAACCTGCAGATATTGGAGGCCATGTACATCAAATCTAAACAACCAATGCTAAATAAAATCACCTTTAAATCCAGACATAACACATTACAGTGCATTTGAATTAATGGTTTTGTTGTCATTTTGTGCTATCACACGGTGATGTCATAAAACTGCATTGCAAATTTGAGAACTTCGTTTATTATTTTTGGTAACTATTGCTGTTGCCAAGCGGAGTTTTATGTCAACACAAAATAAAATCGTCAGTGATGGCAGATGTTATTGTATTACAGTATAAATAACACCTCTCTGAAGATGGCTCATGTGAGCCGAAAGCTTAGAAGCAAATTAATAAAAAATTATCCAAATGTTGGAGAATTTTTGTCTTTATTTTCAACTGAAATTAAAGCAAAAATATGATGTTTAGAACGGCTCATGATTAAACATAATAGACATTCATTGTCTCTTATATTTAACAGCATATGTTTAAAATATATATATGTATGCATGTATATGTATAATCAGAGGAGTACCTGTCTAACAAAATGCAGACCATGACACACTCATGATCCAGGGAGAAATATTTATAAAAACAAAAATACAAGGCTTCCCTCAACAAAACAATATAAAAAACTGACACACACAGATGCACTAAATTCAAACGTGCACGGAAAAAAAAAAAAATTTGCAAGCCATTGTAAAAAATAGTAATTCTGGATTTCATAAACAATGAACAGTTTCATGACCTGTATCATATTTCTTATCACTAACAAGTAGAACTGATTCAAAATCACTGAAAACAATTTAGAATAAAAAAGACAAAATCAAATTTTGCAAATCAGTGAAAAAAAACTACTGGCCAATGAAAGGTGAATGATTCTGAAAACAGAAGAGATTTAACAAACCAGTGTAAAAAAAATTAACAAATGAGCATGCATGCATGTGAACTTTCTGACCTGCTCACTGAGCACTTATCTATATATACTCAGTAATTTTGGCCGTCAAAAGACAAACAGATCTCGATATGCAAAGTCACAAATTTATTCACCTAAAAAGAGTCGCAATACTTAATGAACACTTAATGTATTATACAAAAAGCAAGTAATAATAATAATAATAATAATAATAATAATAATAATAAATCTTCACTTTAAACAAAACATTCACAGTTTCTTGTACTTTTTTAACCTATACCAATTTCTCTCATTGGAACAACCACTATTTCTGTTTTCAGTATGTATATATATATATATTTTCTAAACATATGCTATTAAATATAAGAGACAATGAATGTCTATTATGTTTAATCATGAGCGTTCTAAACATCGTATTTTTGCTTTAATTTCAGTTGAAAATAAAGACAAAAATTCTCCAACATTTGGATAATTATTTATTGGTTTTCTTCTAAGCTTTCGGCTCACATGAGCCATCTTCAGAGAGGTGTTATTTAGACTGTAATACAATAACATCTGCCATCACTGACGATTTTATTTTGTGTTGACATAAAACTCCGCTTGGCAACGGCAATAGTTACCAAAAATAATAAATGAAGTTCTCAAATTTGCAATGCGGTTTTATGACATCACACCGCGGGATAGCGCAAAATGACAACAAAACCATGTAGTCAAATACAATGTAATATGTTATTTCCTGTTTTAAAGTTGATTTTATTGAGTGTTGGTTGTTTTGATTTGATGTACATGGCCTCCAATATCTGCAGGTTCCTCTTACTGTGTGTATGAGTAAGGATCACCATATTATTGACCAAAATCTGTCTGATATTACCTACATGTTTATGTTTTTCAGAGAAATGTTGTTTAATAGTACTCTGATCAGAAAGATGACATGTAAGTCTATGGGGGAGCGTGGTTGTAGTAAAACCAATATATGTACTAGGTTTTTGATTAGTATCAGAGATGCAATCTCTGAATGGGCATATAAATTGGTACACTACATTGGTTTTTTGTAGAGAATTTAGTTTAGTGCTTGTTGGGTTATATATCCCTCTTGTCACACTCATGAAGAGAGAGTGACCATAGTGAGGTTGCATCAGCTCACTTCATTCTCTTTTTCATTAATTTCTTTTAAATCAGTTTAATTTCTCTTAGAATCTGGAGTATGTAAAGCAGATCAGTATTTTGAAAAAAATATTTTAAGTTTGTCATTTAGTAGTATTTTAAATGGATTGAATTAAAATTGCTGCAATTTATCAGCAGTATGGTGAATGATTTTTGGCATGTCACATAAAAGGAGGATCTTCCTTCTTTTTTTTCTTTTTAAAAAAGGATATAAAAAACTGGTTATGGTAGCATGTTCAATATGGAGCCTGGACCAAATAACTTTTTCTCTTCTAGTTAGTCATTTTTGTTGCCTTTCTACTCTTCTTCATGTGCTGTGTCACTTCAGAAGGTGGACAATGATGTACTTCAACTTGCATTATATTTTCCTTATCTCATTCCGCCAAAACTCTGATGTTTTTCAGATTGCTAATAATAGGAATACATTCAATCATTAGAATACTTTCTTTTGTGATTTTCTGCAGTAACCCGGCTTATCATTCCTTATCTTCCTCGGCTGAAATTATGAAAATTTTTAGATTGCTAAATATATGATTGAATTTAATTATTTGGTTACTTATTTTTGTAATTTTTAAAAAATATTCTGCAGTATCTCTGCTTATCTTTCCTGATCTACCTCAGCCAAAATTGGGATGATTTTTAGATTGCCAAAGATGTGATTAGATCCAATCAGTAGATTGCTTATTTTGTGATGTTTTTTTGATTATCTGCAGTATCTTTGGTCATTTTTCATTACCTTCTTCAGCCAAAATTGTGAAATTTTTTAGATTGTTAAGTTATGAAAAAATTAAATCATTAAATTCTTTTTTTTTTTTTAGATATTTTTAGATTTTCTGCTGTAACTCTGTCTATCTTTCCTTATTTCCCCCAGAGAAAATTGTTAGACTGTTTAGATTGCTAAAGATATGATTATATTTGTTCATTAGATTCCTTATTTTTCTGATATTTTTTTTAGATATTCTGCTGTATCTCTGCTCATCTTTCCTTTTCTTTCTTGGCCATAATTGTAATTTTTTTTTTTTTTTGACTGTTTAAGTTATGATTAAACTCAGTCATTAGATTGCCTATTTTTGTAATGTTTTAGATTTTTTGCAGCATATCTGGTTATCTTTGCTTATCTCCCTTGACCAAAATTGTGATATTTTTAGAATGATATGAATACATTTAATCATTAGATTTTTGTGATTTTCTGCAGCATCTCTGCTTATCTTTACTTTTCTTCATTGGCCAAAATTCTGATCTTTTTAGATCGTTAAAGGTATGATTAGATTTAATCAATAGATTGCTTATTTTTGTGATAATTTTTTATTTTTACAGTATTTATGCTTATTTGCCTTGTTTCACACTTTCAAAACTCACATTTTTTAAATTGCTAAAGATATGATAAAACTCAATTATTAGATTGCTTATTTTTGTGATATTTTTTAGATTTCTGCTGTATCTCTGTTTAAGTTTGCTTATTTCCCTTGACAAAAATTGTTATATTTTTTTAGATTTTTGATTTTCTGCAGTATCTCAGCTTATCCCTCCTGACATTCTACAGCTAAAATAGTGACTTTTTTAGATTGTTATGAATAAATTCAATCATTAGTTTGCTTATTTTTGTGATTTTTTTTTAATATTCTGCAATATTTTTGCTTCTTTGCCACATTTTTCTTAACTGAAATTTTAACATTTTTTTATTACTAAAGAAATGATTAGATTCAATCATTAGTTTGCTTATTTTTGTGATTTTTTTTTTAATATTCTGCAATATTTTTGCTTCTTTCCCACATTTTTCTTAACTGAAATTTTAACATTTTTTTATTACTAAAGAAATGATTAGATTCAATCATTAGTTTGCTTATTTTTGTGATTTTTTTTTTAATATTCTGCAATATTTTTGCTTCTTTGCCACATTTTTCTTAACTGAAATTTTAACATTTTTTTATTACTAAAGAAATGATTAGATTCAATCATTAGTTTGCTTATTTTTGTGATTTTTTTTAAAAATATTCTGCAATATTTTTGCTTCTTTCCCACATTTTTCTTAACTGAAATTTTAACATTTTTTTATTACTAAAGAAATGATTAGATTCAATCATTAGTTTGCTTATTTTTGTGATTTTTTTAAAAATATTCTGCAATATTTTTGCTTCTTTCCCACATTTTTCTTAACTGAAATTTTAACATTTATTTATTACTAAAGAAATGATTAGATTCAATCATTAGTTTGCTTATTTTTGTGATTTTTTTAAAAATATTCTGCAATATTTTTGCTTCTTTCCCACATTTTTCTTAACTGAAATTTTAACATTTTTTTATTATTAAAGAAATGATTAGATTCAATCATTAGTTTGCTTATTTTTGTGATTTTTTTAAAAATATTCTGCAATATTTTTGCTTCTTTCCCACATTTTTCTTAACTGAAATTTTAACATTTTTTTATTACTAAAGAAATGATTAGATTCAATCATTAGTTTGCTTATTTTTGTGATTTTTTTTTTAATATTCTGCAATATTTTTGCTTCTTTCCCACATTTTTCTTAACTGAAATTTTAACATTTTTTTATTACTAAAGAAATGATTAGATTCAATCATTAGTTTGCTTATTTTTGTGATTTTTTTTTTAATATTCTGCAATATTTTTGCTTCTTTCCCACATTTTTCTTAACTGAAATTTTAACATTTTTTTATTACTAAAGAAATGATTAGATTCAATCATTAGTTTGCTTATTTTTGTGATTTTTTTTTTAATATTCTGCAATATTTTTGCTTCTTTCCCACATTTTTCTTAACTGAAATTTTAACATTTTTTTATTACTAAAGAAATGATTAGATTCAATCATTAGTTTGCTTATTTTTGTGATTTTTTTTTTAATATTCTGCAATATTTTTGCTTCTTTCCCACATTTTTCTTAACTGAAATTTTAACATTTTTTTATTACTAAAGAAATGATTAGATTCAATCATTAGTTTGCTTATTTTTGTGATTTTTTTTTTAATATTCTGCAATATTTTTGCTTCTTTCCCACATTTTTCTTAACTGAAATTTTAACATTTTTTTATTACTAAAGAAATGATTAGATTCAATCATTAGTTTGCTTATTTTTGTGATTTTTTTTTTAATATTCTGCAATATTTTTGCTTCTTTCCCACATTTTTCTTAACTGAAATTTTAACATTTTTTTATTACTAAAGAAATGATTAGATTCAATCATTAGTTTGCTTATTTTTGTGATTTTTTTTTTAATATTCTGCAATATTTTTGCTTCTTTCCCACATTTTTCTTAACTGAAATTTTAACATTTTTTTATTACTAAAGAAATGATTAGATTCAATCATTAGTTTGCTTATTTTTGTGATTTTTTTTTTAATATTCTGCAATATTTTTGCTTCTTTCCCACATTTTTCTTAACTGAAATTTTAACATTTTTTTATTACTAAAGAAATGATTAGATTCAATCATTAGTTTGCTTATTTTTGTGATTTTTTTTTTAATATTCTGCAATATTTTTGCTTCTTTCCCACATTTTTCTTAACTGAAATTTTAACATTTTTTTATTACTAAAGAAATGATTAGATTCAATCATTAGTTTGCTTATTTTTGTGATTTTTTTAAAAATATTCTGCAATATTTTTGCTTCTTTGCCACATTTTTCTTAACTGAAATTTTAACATTTTTTTATTACTAAAGAAATGATTAGATTCAATCATTAGTTTGCTTATTTTGTGATTTTTATTTTGATATTCTGCATCATCTCTTTTTATCTTTCCTTATCTCCCTCAGCCAAAATAGTGATGCTTTTTAGATTGCTAAATATTTTCATTTTGATTATTTATTTTTGTGGTATTTTTTTAGATTTGCACAGTATTTCTGCATATTTTCCTCATCTCAGTCTGCCAAAACGTTGATATTTCTCAGGTTGCTAATGATATGAATACATAGGATGATTTCTGATGATGTGATTAGATTCAATTATTTGATTGCTTGTTTTTGTAATACTTTTTTTTTATTTTCTGCAGTATCTCAGCATATCCTTCCTTACATCCTATGGCCAAAAAAAGTGACCTTTTTTAGATTGTTAACTTATTGTAATATAACAATCTGGCCCCACCCGAGGAAGGCTGATGCAAGCGAGGCTGTTTCCGGTCGTTGAAAGGAACGGATGTCGTTTGACCTTATTTCCGGCAGCAGCGGAAATAACTACAGAGGCAAACAGAACAGGTGTCTCTGAGAATTACGTGGGCGTGCGTGGGCGAGGCAAAACCGGAAGAAAAAGTCCCGGTTCTGGAAGATTATATAAAGACCTCGGCACACGGATTCGCCAGTAGAGGAGCAACAGAGATCGGCCGGTGAAGAGAGACACAACAGATAAGACTACACTCCCGTCAACCCATTAGAAGCGCGCTCTCTCAATTCTCTGTTCCCTATTCTACACGGTTCATCGTCATTAATAAAAATATAACTTTATATTTTTATATATATGCGTGTTTGTTGTTTGTCGATATATAATATTATGAATAATTTCAATCATTAGTTTGCTTATTTTTTAGATTTTCTGCTGTATTTCTGTTTATCTTTCCTTATCTTCCTCAGCAAAAATTGTTACATTTTTTTTAGATATTCTGCAGTATCTCTGCTTAACTTTCCTCATCTTCCTCAGCCAAATTTATGATATTTTTAAGATTGTTAAAAATGTGATAAGATTTAAACAGATTGTTTACTTTTGTGATATTTTTTTTACATTTCAACTTTATTTCTGATTGTTTTACTCATTTCACTTTGCCAAAACTGTGATATTTTTAAGATGGCTGAAGATAAACTAAAATTTAATCATTTGATTGCTTATTTTTGTAATATTTTAAAAATTTTTTGGTATCTCTGCTCATGTTTTCTTTTCTCCCTGGGACAAAATTGTGATATTTTCTGAGATTGATAAAGATATGATAAAATTCAATCATTAGATTCATTTATTTTGTGATTTTTTGCAGTATCACTGCTTATCTTTCCATTTCTCTTTCAGCCAAAATTTTATATTTTTTAGGATTGCTAAAGATATGATTAGATTCAGTCATTAGATTCCTGATTTCTGTGATATTTTTTCAGATACTGTACAGTATCTCTGCTTGTCCTTCCTTATCTCCCTCGGCCAAAACTTTGATGTTTTTTAAATTGCTAAACATATGAATAGTTTCAGTCATTAGATTGCTTTATTTTGTGATTTTCAATATCACTGCTTATCTTTTCTATTTTTTTTTTTGGCCAAAATTTGATAACTTTTAGATTGCTATCTCATGATATCTTTAGCATAAAATATTGCTTGTTTATAAGATTTTTTTTTTTATATTCTGCAGTATCTCTTCTCATCTTTCCTTTTCTCCCTTAGCCAAAATAGTGAGATTTTTTTGATTGATTTGATTTCTGTTGGCCAAAATAGTGATATTTTTGGCTGTTAAAGTTATGATTAAATTCAATCATTAGATTGCTTATTTTTATGGGAATTTTTGGATATTCTGCTGCACTTCTGCTTATTTCTTCTTATCTCCCTCAGCAAAATTTGTGACATTTTCCAGATTGCCAAAGAAGTGAATAAATTCAATCATTCCTTATGTCACTCTGCCAAAATTGTGATATTTTTTAGATTGCTTGAAATATAAATAAATTCAGATTGCTTATCTTTCCTCATCTCCCTTGGCTGAATTTTGAACATTATTTAAATTGTTAAAGATATGAACACATTTAATCATTAGATTGCTTAATTTTGTAATATTCTTTTAGATATTCTAGGGTATCTCTGCTTATCCTTCCTTATGTGCTTCAGCCAAAATAGAGACTCATTTTACATTGTTAATTTATGAATATATTCAATCATTAGTTTACTTATTGTTGGTATTTTCTGCTGTATATCTGTTTATCTTTCTTCATCTTCCAAGGCGAAAATAGTTAGTTTTTAGATTACTAAAGATATAATTAGATTAACTCATTAGATTGCTTATTTTTTGAATTTTTTTTAGATATTCTGAGGTACCTCTGCTCATCTTTCCTTTTCTACCTTGGTCAAAATAGTAATATGTTTTGATTGTCAAAGTTATAATTAAATTCACTCATAATTTTGCTTATTTTTGTGATAATTTTTAGATTTCAATATTTGCTCTGAATATATTTAAAATCAATCTGACAAAACTCTGATATTTTTTACATTGTTAATGATATGATTAGATTCAATGATTAGATTGCTTATTTCTGTGAGGTTTTTAGATTTTCCGCAGTATCTTTGCTTATCTTTCCTTACTCCCCTTATCAAAAATTGTGATATTTTTGAGATTACTAATGGTGTGTGAAGAATCTTTAATTAAATTGCATATTTTGTAATATTCTTTTAGATATTCAAGGGTATCTCTGCTTATCCTTCCTTACCTGCTTCAGCCAAAATAGAGACTCATTTTTCAAAGTGAAAATTGTTACATTATTTTAGATTGCTAAAGATATGATTAAATTATCTCATTAGATTGCTTATTTTTCTGATATTTTTTTAATTCAACATTAATTTTAAATATATTCAAAAATATTCTGACAAAACTCTGATATTTTTTAGATTGCTAAGGTATGATTAGATTCAATTATAAGATTGCTTATTTGTGTGATTTTTTTAGAATCTTTCATTAAATTGCATATTTTGGATATTTGTTTAGATTTTCTGCAGTATCATTGCTTATCTTTCCTTACTCTCCCTATCGAAAATTGTGATATTTTTGAGATTACTAAAGGTGTGTGAAGAATCTTTCATTAAATTGCATATTTTGGGATATTTTTTTAGATTTTCTGCAATATCATTGCTTATCTTTCCTTGCTCCCCTTATAAAAAATTGTGATATTTTTGAGATTACTAAAGGTGTGTGAAGAATCTTTCATTAAATTGCATATTTTGGGATATTTGTTTAGATTTTCTGCAGTATCATTGCTTATCTTTCCTTGCTCCCCTTATAAAAAATTGTGATATTTTGGAGATTACTAAAGGTGTGTGAAGAATATTTCATTAAATTGCATATTTTAGGATATTTGTTTAGATTTTAGGCAGTATCATTGCTTATCTTTCCTTACTCCCCCTATCGAAAATTGTGATATTTTTGAGATTACTAAATATGTGTGAAGAATCTTTCATTAAATAGCATTTTTTGGGAAATTTGTTTAGATTTTCTGCAGAATCATTGCTTATCTTTCCTTGCTCCCCTTATAAAAAATTGTGATATTTTGAAGATTACTAAAGGTGTGTGAAGAATCTTTCATTAAATTGCATATGTTGGGATATTTGTTTAGATTTTCTGCAGTAACATTGCTTATATTTTCTTGCTCCCCTTATAAATAATTGTGATATTTTTGAGAAACCTAAAGGTGTACTTAGAATCTTTGACTAAATTGCATATTTTGGGATACTTGTTTAGATTTTAGGCAGTAAATTTGCTTATCTTTTCTTGCTCCCCTTATAAGAAATTGTGATATTTTGGAGATTACTAAAGGTGTGTGAAGAATCTTTCATTAAATTGCATATTTTGGGATATTTGTTTAGATTTTAGGCAGTATCTTTGCTTATCTTTCCTTACTCCCCCTATTGAAAATTGTTATATTTTGGAGATTACTAAAGGTGTATGAAGAATCTTTCATTAAATTGCATATTTTGGGATATTTGTTTAGATTTTCTGCAGTAACATTGCTTATCTTTTCTTGCTCCCCTTTTAAAAAATTATGATATTTTTGAGATTACTAAAGGTGTGTGAAGAATCTTTCACTAAATCGCATATTTTGGATATTGTTTATATTTTAGGCAGTAACTTTGCTTATCTTTCCTTACTCCCCCTATCGAAAATTGTGATATTTTTCGATAGGTAAAGGTGTGTGAAGAATCTTTCATTAAATTGCATATTTTGGGATATTTTTTTAGATTTTAGGCAGTATCTTTGCTTATCTTTCCTTACTCCCCCTATCGAAAATTGTTATATTTTGGAGATTACTAAAGGTGTGTGAAGAATATTTCATTAAATTGCATATTTTGAAATATTTGTTTAGATTTTCTGCAGTACCATTGCTTATCTTTTCTAGCTCCCCTAATAAAAAATTGTGATATTTTGGAGATTACTGAAGGTGTATGAAGAACCTTTCATTAAATTGCATATTTTCGAATATTTGTTTAGATTTTCTGCAGTATCATTGCTTATCTGTTCTTGCTCCCCTTATAAAAAAATTGTGATATTTTGGAGATTACTAAAGGTGTATGAAGAATCTTTCATTAAATTGCATATTTTCGAATATTTGTTTAGATTTTCTGCTGTATCATTGCTTATCTTTTCTACCTCCCCTAATAAAAAATTGTGATATTTTGGAGATTACTAAAGGTGTATGAAGAATCTTTCATTAAATTGCATATTTTGAATATTTGTTTAGATTTTCTGCAGTATCATTGCATATCTTTTCTTGCTCCGCTTATAAAAAAATTGTGATATTTTGGAGATTACTAAAGCTGTATGAAGAATCTTTTATTAAATTGCATATTTTGGAATATTTGTTTAGATTTTCTACAGTATCATTGCTTATCTATCCTTGCTCCCCTTATAAAAAGTTGTGATATTTTGGAGATTACTAAAGGTGTGTGAAGAATATTTCATTAAATTGCATATTTTAGGATATTTGTTTATATTTTAGGCGGTATCTTTGCTTATCTTTCCTTACTCCCCCTATTAAAAATTGTGATATATTTGAGATTACTAAAGGTGTGTGAAGAATCTTTCATTAAATTGCCTATTTTGGGATATTTTTTTAGATTTTCTGCAGTAACATTGCTTATATTTTCTTGCTCCCCTTATAAATAATTGTGATATTTTTGAGAAAACTAAAGGTGTGATTAGAATCTTTGACTAAATTGCATATTTTGGGATACTTTGCTTATTTTCGTTACACCCCCTATCAAAAATTGTGATATATTTGAGATTACTAAAGGTGTGTGAAGAATCTTTCATTAAATTGCATATTTTGGGATATTTGTTTAGATTTTAGGCAGTATTTTGCTTATCTTTCCTTACTCCCCCTATCGAAAATTGTTTTATTTTGGAGATTACTAAAGATGTATGAAGAATCTTTCATTAAATTGCATATTTTGGGAAATTTGTGTAGATTTTAGGCAGTATCTTTGCTTATCTTTCCTTACTCCCCCTATCGAAAATTGTTATATTTTGGAGATTACTAAAGGTGTGTGAAGAATCTTTCATTAAATTGCATATTTTGGGATGTTTGTTTAGATTTTCTGCAGTAACATTGCTTATATTTTCTTGCTCCCCTTATAAACAATTGTGATATTTTTGAGAAAACTAAAGGTGTGATTAGAATCTTTGAGTAAATTGCATATTTTGGGATATTTGTTTAGATTTTCTGCAGTATCATTGCTTATCTTTTCTAGCTCCCCTAAAAAAAAAGTGTGATATTTTGGAGATTACTAAAGGTGTATGAAGAATCTTTCATTAAATTGCATATTTTGGGATATTTGATTGGATTTTCTGCAGTATCATTGCTTATCTTTCCTTGCTCCCCTTATAAAAAATTGTGATATTTTGAAGATTACTAAAGGTGTGTGAAGAATCTTTCATTAAATTGCCTATTTTGGGATATTTGTTTAGATTTTCTGCAGTAACATTGCTTATATTTTCTTGCTCCCCTTATAAATAATTGTGATATTTTTGAGAAAACTAAAGGTGTGATTAGAATCTTTGAGTAAATTGCATATTTTGGGATATTTGTTTAGATTTTAGGCAGTAACTTTGCTTATCTTTCGTTACACCCCCTATCAAAAATTGTGATATTTTTGAGATTACTAAAGGTGTGCGAAGAATATTTCATTAAATTGCATATTTTGAAATATTCGTTTAGATTTTCTGCAGTACCATTGCTTATCTTTTCTAGCTCCCCTAAAAAAAAAGTGTGATATTTTGGAGATTACTAAAGGTGTATGAAGAATCTTTCATTAAATTGCATATTTTGGGATATTTGATTGGATTTTCTGCAGTATCATTGCTTATCTTTCCTTGCTCCCCTTATAAAAAATTGTGATATTTTGAAGATTACTAAAGGTGTGTGAAGAATCTTTCATTAAATTGCCTATTTTGGGATATTTGTTTAGATTTTCTGCAGTAACATTGCTTATATTTTCTTGCTCCCCTTATAAATAATTGTGATATTTTTGAGAAAACTAAAGGTGTGATTAGAATCTTTGAGTAAATTGCATATTTTGGGATATTTGTTTAGATTTTAGGCAGTAACTTTGCTTATCTTTCGTTACACCCCCTATCAAAAATTGTGATATTTTTGAGATTACTAAAGGTGTGCGAAGAATATTTCATTAAATTGCATATTTTGAAATATTCGTTTAGATTTTCTGCAGTACCATTGCTTATCTTTTCTAGCTCCCCTAAAAAAAAAGTGTGATATTTTGGAGATTACTAAAGGTGTATGAAGAATCTTTCATTAAATTGCATATTTTGGGATATTTGATTGGATTTTCTGCAGTATCATTGCTTATCTTTCCTTGCTCCCCTTATAAAAAATTGTGATATTTTGAAGATTACTAAAGGTGTGTGAAGAATCTTTCATTAAATTGCATATTTTGGGATGTTTGTTTAGATTTTCTGCAGTAACATTGCTTATATTTTCTTGCTCCCCTTATAAATAATTGTGATATTTTTGAGAAAACTAAAGGTGTGATTAGAATCTTTGACTAAATTGCATATTTTGGGATATTTGTTTAGATTTTAGGCAGTAACTTTGCTTATTTTCGTTACACCCTCTATCAAAAATTGTGATATATTTGAGATTACTAAAGGTGTGTGAAGAATATTTCATTAAATTGCATATTTTGAAATATTTGTTTAGATTTTCTGCAGTATCATTGCTTATCTTTTCTAGCTCCCCTAATAAAAAATTGTTATATTTTGGAGATTACGAAAGATGTATGAAGAATCTTTCATTAAATTGCATGTTTTGGAATATATGTTTAGATTTTCTGCAGTAACATTGCTTATATTTCTTGCTCCCCTTATAAAAAAATTGTGATATATTGGAGATTACTAAAGCTGTATGAAGAATCTTTCATTAAATTGCATATTTTGGAATATTTGTTTAGATTTTCTGCAGTATCATTGCTTATCTTTTCTTGCTCCCCTCATAAAAAATTGTGTTATTTTGGAGATTACTAAAGGTGTATGAAGAATCTTTCATTAAATTTCATATTTTGGGATATTTGATTAGATTTTCTGCAGTATCATTGCTTATCTTTCCTTGCTCCCCTTATAAAAAATTGTGATATTTTGAAGATTACTAAAGGTGTGTGAAGAATCTTTCATTAAATTGCATATTTTGGGATATTTGTTTAGATTTTAGGCAGTATTTTGCTTATCTTTCCTTACTCCCCCTATCGAAAATTGTTTTATTTTGGAGATTACTAAAGATGTATGAAGAATCTTTCATTAAATTGCATATTTTGGGAAATTTGTGTAGATTTTAGGCAGTATCTTTGCTTATCTTTCCTTACTCCCCCTATCGAAAATTGTTATATTTTGGAGATTACTAAAGGTGTGTGAAGAATCTTTCATTAAATTGCATATTTTGGGATGTTTGTTTAGATTTTCTGCAGTAACATTGCTTATATTTTCTTGCTCCCCTTATAAACAATTGTGATATTTTTGAGAAAACTAAAGGTGTGATTAGAATCTTTGAGTAAATTGCATATTTTGGGATATTTGTTTAGATTTTCTGCAGTATCATTGCTTATCTTTTCTAGCTCCCCTAAAAAAAAAGTGTGATATTTTGGAGATTACTAAAGGTGTATGAAGAATCTTTCATTAAATTGCATATTTTGGGATATTTGATTGGATTTTCTGCAGTATCATTGCTTATCTTTCCTTGCTCCCCTTATAAAAAATTGTGATATTTTGAAGATTACTAAAGGTGTGTGAAGAATCTTTCATTAAATTGCCTATTTTGGGATATTTGTTTAGATTTTCTGCAGTAACATTGCTTATATTTTCTTGCTCCCCTTATAAATAATTGTGATATTTTTGAGAAAACTAAAGGTGTGATTAGAATCTTTGAGTAAATTGCATATTTTGGGATATTTGTTTAGATTTTAGGCAGTAACTTTGCTTATCTTTCGTTACACCCCCTATCAAAAATTGTGATATTTTTGAGATTACTAAAGGTGTGCGAAGAATATTTCATTAAATTGCATATTTTGAAATATTCGTTTAGATTTTCTGCAGTACCATTGCTTATCTTTTCTAGCTCCCCTAAAAAAAAAGTGTGATATTTTGGAGATTACTAAAGGTGTATGAAGAATCTTTCATTAAATTGCATATTTTGGGATATTTGATTGGATTTTCTGCAGTATCATTGCTTATCTTTCCTTGCTCCCCTTATAAAAAATTGTGATATTTTGAAGATTACTAAAGGTGTGTGAAGAATCTTTCATTAAATTGCCTATTTTGGGATATTTGTTTAGATTTTCTGCAGTAACATTGCTTATATTTTCTTGCTCCCCTTATAAATAATTGTGATATTTTTGAGAAAACTAAAGGTGTGATTAGAATCTTTGAGTAAATTGCATATTTTGGGATATTTGTTTAGATTTTAGGCAGTAACTTTGCTTATCTTTCGTTACACCCCCTATCAAAAATTGTGATATTTTTGAGATTACTAAAGGTGTGCGAAGAATATTTCATTAAATTGCATATTTTGAAATATTCGTTTAGATTTTCTGCAGTACCATTGCTTATCTTTTCTAGCTCCCCTAAAAAAAAAGTGTGATATTTTGGAGATTACTAAAGGTGTATGAAGAATCTTTCATTAAATTGCATATTTTGGGATATTTGATTGGATTTTCTGCAGTATCATTGCTTATCTTTCCTTGCTCCCCTTATAAAAAATTGTGATATTTTGAAGATTACTAAAGGTGTGTGAAGAATCTTTCATTAAATTGCATATTTTGGGATGTTTGTTTAGATTTTCTGCAGTAACATTGCTTATATTTTCTTGCTCCCCTTATAAATAATTGTGATATTTTTGAGAAAACTAAAGGTGTGATTAGAATCTTTGACTAAATTGCATATTTTGGGATATTTGTTTAGATTTTAGGCAGTAACTTTGCTTATTTTCGTTACACCCTCTATCAAAAATTGTGATATATTTGAGATTACTAAAGGTGTGTGAAGAATATTTCATTAAATTGCATATTTTGAAATATTTGTTTAGATTTTCTGCAGTATCATTGCTTATCTTTTCTAGCTCCCCTAATAAAAAATTGTTATATTTTGGAGATTACGAAAGATGTATGAAGAATCTTTCATTAAATTGCATGTTTTGGAATATATGTTTAGATTTTCTGCAGTAACATTGCTTATATTTCTTGCTCCCCTTATAAAAAAATTGTGATATATTGGAGATTACTAAAGCTGTATGAAGAATCTTTCATTAAATTGCATATTTTGGAATATTTGTTTAGATTTTCTGCAGTATCATTGCTTATCTTTTCTTGCTCCCCTCATAAAAAATTGTGTTATTTTGGAGATTACTAAAGGTGTATGAAGAATCTTTCATTAAATTTCATATTTTGGGATATTTGATTAGATTTTCTGCAGTATCATTGCTTATCTTTCCTTGCTCCCCTTATAAAAAATTGTGATATTTTGAAGATTACTAAAGGTGTGTGAAGAATCTTTCATTAAATTGCATATTTTGGGATATTTGTTTAGATTTTCTGCAGTAACATTGCTTATATTTTCTTGCTCCCCTTATAAATAATTGTGATATTTTTGAGAAAACTAAAGGTGTGATTAGAATCTTTGACTAAATTGCATATTTTGGGATATTTGTTTAGATTTTAGGCAGTAACTCTGCTTATCTTTCGTTACACCCCCTATCAAAAATTGTGATATATTTGAGATTACTAAAGGTGTGTGAAGAATATTACATTAAATTGCATATTTCGAAATATTCGTTTAGATTTTCTGCAGTACCATTGCTTATCTTTTCTAGCTCCCCTAAAAAAAAAGTGTGATATTTTGGAGATTACTAAAGATGTATGAAGAATCTTTCATTAAATTGCATATTTTGGGATATTTGTTTAGATTTTCTGCAGTAACATTGCTTATATTTTCTTGCTCCCCTTATAAAAAGTTTTGATATTTTGGAGATTACTAAAGGTGTATGAAGAATCTTTCATTAAATTGCATATTTTGGGATATTTGTTTAGATTTTAGGCAGTATCTTTGCTTATCTTTCCTTACTCCCTCTATTGAAAATTGTGATATTTTGGAGATTACTAAAGCTGTGTGAAGAATCTTTCATTAAATTGCATATTTTGAAATATTTGTTTAGATTTTCTGCAGTATCATTGCTTATCTTTTCTAGCTCCCCTAATAAAAAATTGTGATATTTTGAAGATTACTAAAGGTGTGTGAAGAATCTTTCATTAAATTGCATATTTTGGGAAATTTGTTTAAATTTTCAGCAGTAACATTGCTTATATTTTCTTGCTCCCCTTATAAATAATTGTGATATTTTTGAGAAAACTAAAGGTGTGATTAGAATCTTTGACTAAATTGCATATTTTGGGATATTTGTTTAGATTTTAGGCAGTAAATTTGCTTATCTTTCGTTACACCCCCTATCAAAAATTGTGATATATTTGAGATTACTAAAGGTGTGTGAAGAATATTTCATTAAATTGCATATTTTGGGATATTTGTTTAGATTTTCTGCAGTATCATTGCTTATCTTTCCTTGCTCCCATCATAAAAAATTGTGATATTTTTGAGATTACTAAAGGTGTATGAAGAATCTTCCATTAAATTGCATATTTTCGGATGTTTTTTTAGATTTTCTGCAGTATCATTGATTATCTTTCCTTGCTCCCCTCATAAAAAATTGTGATATTTTTGAGAATACTAATGGTGTCTGAAGAATCTTTCACTAAATTGCATATTTTGGGATATTTGTTTAGATTTTCTGCAGTATCATTGCTTATCTTTCCTTACTCCCATCATAAAAAATTGTGATATTTTTGAGATTACTAAAGGTGTATGAAGAATCTTCCATTAAATTGCATATTTTCGGATGTTTTTTTAGATTTTCTGCAGTATCATTGCTTATCTTTCCTTGCTCCCCTCATAAAAAATTGTGATATTTTGAAGATTACTAAAGGTGTGTGAAGAATCTTTCATTAAATTGCCTATTTTGGGATATTTGTTTAGATTTTCTGCAGTAACATTGCTTATATTTTCTTGCTCCCCTCATAAATAATTGTGTTATTTTTGAGAAAACTAAAGGTGTGATTAGAATCTTTGACTAAATTGCATATTCTGGGATACTTGTTTAGATTTTCTGCAGTATCATTGCTTATCTTTTCTAGTTCCCCGAATAAAAAATTGTGATATTTTGGAGATTACTAAATGTGTATGAAGAATCTTTCATTAAATTGCATATTTTGGGATATTTGATTAGATTTTCTGCAGTATCATTGCATATCTTTCCTTGCTCCCCTTATAAAAAATTGTGATATTTTGAAGATTACTAAAGGTGTGTGAAGAATCTTTCATTAAATTGCATATTTTGGGATATTTGTTTATATTTTCTGCAGTAACATTGCTTATATTTTCTTGCTCCCCTTATAAATAATTGTGATATTTTTGAGAAAACTAAAGGTGTACTTAGAAGCTTTGACTAAATTGCATATTTTGGGATACTTGTTTAGATTTTAGTCAGTAACTTTGCTTATCTTTCGTTACACCCCCCTATCAAAAAATTCTGATATTTTTGAGATTACTAAAGGTGTGTGAAGAATATTTCATTAAATTGCCTAGTTTGGGATATTTGTTTAGATTTTCTGCAGTATCATTGCTTATCTTTCCTTGCTTCCCTTATAAAAAATTGTGATATTTTGATATTACTAATGGTGTGTGAAGAATCTTTCACTAAATTGCATATTTTGGGATATTTGTTTAGATTTTAGGCAGGAACATTGCTTATCATTCATTACTCCCCCTATCGGAAATTGTGATATTTTGGAGATTACTAAATGTGTGTGAAGAATCTTTCATTAAATTGCATATTTTAGGATATTTGTTTAGATTTTCGGCGGCATCTTTGTTTATCTTTCTTTACTCCCCCTATCGAAAATTGTGATATTTTGGAGATTGCTAAAGGTGTGTGAAGAATCTTTCATTAAGTTGCCTATTTTGGGATATTTGTTTAGATTTTCTGCAGTATCATTGCTTATCTTTCCTTGCTTCCCTTATAAAAAATTGTGATATTTTGATATTACTAATGGTGTGTGAAGAATCTTTCACTAAATTGCATATTTTTGGATATTTGTTTAGATTTTAGGCAGGAACATTGCTTATCATTCATTACTCCCCCTATCGGAAATTGTGATATTTTGGAGATTACTAAATGTGTGTGAAGAATCTTTCATTAAATTGCATATTTTAGGATATTTGTTTAGATTTTCTGCAATATCATTGCTTATCTTTCCTTGCTCCCATTATAAAAAATTGTGATATTTTTGAGATTACTAAAGCTGTGTGAAGAATCTTTCACTAAATTGCATATTTTTGGATATTTGTTTAGATTTTCTGCAGTATCATTGCTTATCTTTCCTTACTCCCCTTATAAAAAATTGTGATATTTTTGAGATTACTAAAGGTGTGTGAAGAATCTTTCATCAAATTGCATATTTTGGGATATTTTTTTAGATTTTCTGCAATATCATTGCTTATCTTTCCTTGCTCCCATTATAAAAAATTGTGATATTTTTGAGATTACTAATGGTGTGTGAAGAATCTTTCACTGAATTGCATATTTTTGGATATTTGTTTAGATTTTAGGCGGTGTCTTTGCTTATCTTTTCTTACACCCCCTATCGAAAATTGTGATATTTGAGAGATTACTGAAGGTGTGTGAAGAATCTTTCATTAAATTGCATATTATTGGATATTTGTTAACATTTTAGGTGGTATCTTTGCTCATATTTCTTTACTTCCCCTACCGAAAATTGTGATATTTTGGAGATTACTAAAGCTGTGTGAAGAATCATTCATTAAATTGCTTATTTTGGGATATTTTTTTAGATTTTAGGCAGTAACATTGCTTATCATTCCTTACTCCCCCTATCAGAATTGTGATATTTTTGAGATTACTAAAAGTGTGTGAAGAATCTTTCATTAAATTGCATATTTTGGGATATTTGTTTAGATTTTAGGCAGCATCTTTGTTTTTTTTTTTTGCACCCCCTATTGAAAATTGTGATAATTTGGAGATTACTAAAGGTGTGTGGAGAATCTTTCATTAAATTGCCTATTTTGGGATATTTGTTTAGATTTTCTGCAGTATCATTGTTTATCTTTCCTTGCTCCCCTTATGAAAAATTGTGATATTTTTGAGATTTCTAATGGTGTGTGAAGAGTCTTTCATTAAATTTCATATTTTAGGATATTTGTTTAGATTTTCTGCCGTATCATTGCTTATCTTTCCTTACTCCCCCTATCGAAAATTGTGATATTTTTGAGATTACTAAAGGTGTGTGAAGAATCTTTCATTAAATTGCATACTATGGGATATTTGTTTAGATTTTCTGCAGTATCATTGCTTATCTTTCCTTGCTCCCCTTATGAAAAATTGTGATATTTTTGAGATTTCTAATGGTGTGTGAAGAGTCTTTCATTAAATTTCATATTTTAGGATATTTGTTTAGATTTTAGGCAGTATCTTTGCTTATCTTTCCTTACTCCCCCTATCAAAAATTGTGATATTTTTGAGATTACTGAAGGTGTGTGAAGAATCTTTCATTAAATTGCATATTTTGGGATATTTGTTTAGATTTTCTGCAGTATCATTGCTTATCTTTCCTTGCTCCCCTCATAAAACATTGTGATAATTTGGAGATTGCTAAAGGTGTATGAAGAATCTTTCATTAAATTTCATATTTTGGGATATTTGTTTAGATTTTCTGCAGTATCATTGCTTATCTTTCCTTACTCCCCCTATCGAAAATTGTGATATTTTAGAGATTACTGAAGCTGTGTGAAGAATCTTTCATTAAATTGCATATTTTGGGATATTTATTTAGATTTTCTGCCGTATCATTGCTTATCTTTCCTTACTCCCCCTATCGAAAATTGTGATATTTTAGAGATTACTGAAGCTGTGTGAAGAATCTTTCATTAAATTGCATATTTTGGGAAATTTGTTTAGAATTTCAGCAGTAACATTGGTTATATTTTCTTGCTCCCCTTATAAACAATTATGATATTTTTGAGAAAACTAAAGGTGTGATTAGAATCTTTGACTAAATTGCATATTTTGGGATATTTGTTTAGATTTTAGGCAGTAAATTTGCTTATCTTTCGTTACACCCCCTATCAAAAATTGTGATATATTTGAGATTACTAAAGGTGTGTGAAGAATCTTTCATTAAATTGCATATTTTAGGATATTTGTTTAGATTTTCTGCAGTATCATTGCTTATCTTTCCTTGCTCCCATCATAAAAAATTGTGATATTTTTGAGATTACTAAAAGTGTGTGAAGAATCTTTGATTAAATTGCATATTTTGGGATATTTGTTAACATTTTAGGTGGTATTTTTGCTTATCTTTCCTTACTCCCCCTGCCAAAAATTGTGATATTTTGAGATTACTAAAGGTGTGTGAAGAATCTTTCATTAAATTGCTTATTTTGGGATATTTTTTTAGATCTTAGGCAGTAACATTGCTTATCTTTCCTTACTCCCCCTATCGGAAATTGTGATATTTTGGAGATTACTAAAGCTGTGTGAAGAATCTTTCATTAAATTGCATATTTTTGGATATTTGTTTAGATTTTAGGCGGCATCTTTGTTTATCTTTCCTTACTCCCCCTATCGAAAATTGTGATATTTTGGAGATTGCTAAAGGTGTGTGAAGAATCTTTCATTAAATTGCCTATTTTGTGATATTTGTTTAAATTTTCTGCAGTATCATTGCATATCTTTCCTTGCTCCCCTTATAAAAAATTGTGATATTTTGAGATTACTAATGGTGTGTGAAGAATCTTTCATTAAATTGCATATTTTTGGATATTTGTTTAGATTTTAGGCAGGAACATTGCTTATCATTCATTACTCCCCCTATCGGAAATTGTGATATTTTTGAGATTACTAAATGTGTGTGAAGAATCTTTCATTAAATTGCATATTTTAGGATATTTGTTTAGATTTTAGGCAGTAACATTGCTTATCTTTCCTTACTCCCCCTATCGGAAATTGTGATATTTTGGAGATTACTAAAGCTGTGTGAAGAATCTTTCATTAAATTGCATATTTTAGGATATTTGTTTAGATTTTCGGCGGCATCTTTGTTTATCTTTCTTTACTCCCCCTATCGAAAATTGTGATATTTTGGAGATTGCTAAAGGTGTGTGAAGAATCTTTCATTAAATTGCATATTTTGGGATATTTTTTTAGATTTTCTGCAATATCATTGCTTATCTTTCCTTGCTCCCATTATAAAAAATTGTGATATTTTTGAGATTACTAATGGTGTGTGAAGAATCTTTCATCAAATTGCATATTTTGGGATATTTTTTTAGATTTTCTGCAATATCATTGCTTATCTTTCCTTGCTCCCCTTATAAAAAATTGTGATATTTTTGAGATTACTAAAGGTGTGTGAAGAATCTTTCATCAAATTGCATATTTTGGGATATTTTTTTAGATTTTCTGCAATATCATTGCTTATCTTTCCTTGCTCCCATTATAAAAAATTGTGATATTTTTGAGATTACTAATGGTGTGTGAAGAATCTTTCACTGAATTGCATATTTTTGGATATTTGTTTAGATTTTAGGCGGTGTCTTTGCTTATCTTTTCTTACACCCCCTATCGAAAATTGTGATATTTGAGAGATTACTGAAGGTGTGTGAAGAATCTTTCATTAAATTGCATATTATTGGATATTTGTTAACATTTTAGGTGGTATCTTTGCTCATATTTCTTTACTCCCCCTACCGAAAATTGTGATATTTTGGAGATTACTAAAGCTGTGTGAAGAATCATTCATTAAATTGCTTATTTTGGGATATTTTTTTAGATTTTAGGCAGTAACATTGCTTATCATTCCTTACTCCCCCTATCAGAATTGTGATATTTTTGAGATTACTAAAAGTGTGTGAAGAATCTTTCATTAAATTGCATATTTTGGGATATTTGTTTAGATTTTAGGCAGCATCTTTGTTTTTTTTTTTTGCACCCCCTATTGAAAATTGTGATAATTTGGAGATTACTAAAGGTGTGTGGAGAATCTTTCATTAAATTGCCTATTTTGGGATATTTGTTTAGATTTTCTGCAGTATCATTGCTTATTTTCCTTGCTCCCCTTACAAAAAATTGTGATATTTTTGAGATTTCTAATGGTGTGTGAAGAGTCTTTCATTAAATTTCATATTTTAGGATATTTGTTTAGATTTTCTGCCATATCATTGCTTATCTTTCCTTACTCCCCCTATCGAAAATTGTGATATTTTTGAGATTACTAAAGGTGTGTGAAGAATCTTTCATTAAATTGCATATTTTGGGATATTTGTTTAGATTTTAGGCAGCATCTTTGTTTTTTTTTTTTGCACCCCCTATTGAAAATTGTGATAATTTGGAGATTACTAAAGGTGTGTGGAGAATCTTTCATTAAATTGCCTATTTTGGGATATTTGTTTAGATTTTCTGCAGTATCATTGCTTATCTTTCCTTGCTCCCCTTATAAAAAATTGTGATATTATTGAGATTACTAATGGTGTGTGAAGAATCTTTCATTAATTGCATACTTTTGGATATTTGTTTAGATTTTCGGCAGTAACTTTGCACATCTTTCCTTACTCCCCCTATCGAAAATTGTGATATTTTGGAGATTGCTCAGGGTGTGTGAAGAATCTTTCATTAAATTGCATATTTTTGGATATTTGTTTAGATTTTCTGCAGTATCATTGCTTATTTTCCTTGCTCCCCTTACAAAAAATTGTAATATTTTTGAGATTTCTAATGGTGTGTGAAGAGTCTTTCATTAAATTTCATATTTTAGGATATTTGTTTAGATTTTCTGCCATATCATTGCTTATCTTTCCTTACTCCCCCTATCGAAAATTGTGATATTTTTGAGATTACTAAAGGTGTGTGAAGAATCTTTCATTAAATTGCATATTTTGGGATATTTGTTTAGATTTTCTGCAGTATCATTGTTTATCTTTCCTTGCTCCCCTTATGAAAAATTGTGATATTTTTGAGATTTCTAATGGTGTGTGAAGAATCTTTCATTAAATTTCATATTTTAGGATATTTGTTTAGATTTTAGGCAGTATCTTTGCTTATCTTTCCTTACTCCCCCTATCAAAAATTGTGATATTTTTGAGATTACTGAAGGTGTGTGAAGAATCTTTCATTAAATTGCATATTTTGGGATATTTGTTTAGATTTTCTGCAGTATCATTGTTTATCTTTCCTTGCTCCCCTCATAAAACATTGTGATAATTTGGAGATTGCTAAAGGTGTATGAAGAATCTTTCATTAAATTGCATATTTTGGGATATTTGTTTAGATTTTCTGCAGTATCATTGCTTATCTTTCCTTACTCCCCCTATTGAAAATTGTGATATTTTAGAGATTACTGAAGCTGTGTGAAGAATCTTTCATTAAATTGCATATTTTGGGATATTTGTTTAGATTTTCTGCCGTATCATTGCTTATCTTTCCTTACTCCCCCTATCGAAAATTGTGATATTTTAGAGATTACTGAAGCTGTGTGAAGAATCTTTCATTAAATTGCATATTTTGGGATATTTGTTTAGATTTTCTGCAGTATCATTGCTTATTTTCCTTGCTCCCCTTATAAAAAATTGTGATATTTTTGAGATTTCTAATGGTGTGTGAAGAGTCTTTCATTAAATTTCATATTTTAGGATATTTGTTTAGATTTTAGGCAGTATCTTTGCTTATCTTTCCTTACTCCCCCTATCAAAAATTGAGATATTTTTGAGATTTCTAATGGTGTGTGAAGAATCTTTTATTAAATTGCATATTTTGGGATATTTGTTTAGATTTTCTGCAGTATCATTGCTTATCTTTCCTTGCTCCCCTTATAAAAAATTGTGATATTTTGGAGATTGCTAAACGTGTGTGAAGAATCTTTCATTAAATTGCATATTTTAGGATATTTGTTTAGATTTTAGGCGGCATCTTTGCTCATCTTTCCTTACTCCCCCTATCGAAGATTGTGATATTTTTGAGATTACTAAAGGTGTGTGAAGAATCTTTCATTAAATTGCCTATTTTGGGATATTTGTTTAGATTTTCTGCAGTATCATTGCTTATCTTTCCTTTCTCCCATTATAAAAATTCGTGGTATTTTTGAGATTACTAATGGTGTGTGAAGAATCTTTCAGTAAATTGCATATTTTTTTATATTTTTTTAGATTTTCTGCAGTATCTTTGCTTATCTTTCCTTATCTGCCTCAGCCAAATATGATATTTTCAAGATTGCTGAAGATATAATTAGATTTAATCATTAGATTGCTTATTTTCTGATATTTTAAAACTTTTCTTCAGTATTGTAATCGTAGGGTGCATTTTCATTTTCAACTGTCTGGGGTCACCACTGAAGCTATAGGGTGCATGTACTTTTCAATTGTCGGTGGTCACCACTGAAGCCATAAGGTGATGGTTAATGTTTCTTTGATTCGGCCTTGGGTCATACATAACCAAACTCCTTTTAGCTTACAAGATTTATGCAGAGTTATCATTAGAAGAAGATTTTCAGAAGATTTTCATTGTTATCATCAGTTGGTATCTTTATATTTGTGTGGAATAGTGTAAGAATAAAAATATACATTTTTCATGTTAAAATAGAAATTTATTAAAAGAAATGAATAACATAAGTTGTAGGAGTTAATGTGCAATTAGAAACATTATTAAGAATTTAAGGGTAGTGTTTGTGTTCAATGAGAAAGTTAAAGGTATCAAGAGATAAAGACATTTCTGGTAGTAGTAATTGTTGAAAGAGTATATGCATACACACATATGTGGTGGGGATATGCGTTGTGGTGCAGTAGATATCGGTTCGGAACAAGAAATTGGGGAACCGAGTTCAAATCCCAGTCGAATTCATTGCATTCACTTACACGCAAATACCCTTGGGAAAGGTATTAATCCGTCTCTTCCTTCCAGTTATGGGTTAAATAACAGGACAGATTGGGTTCTATAACCTTGGTTGGCAACCAGTTTACTGCAGAAAGTAATGGCAACTTACTGTGGGATAATCTTCTGCCCAGTCAGTCATGTCTCGAAAGAGACATGATTGCCCAAGCATTACATTTTAGTCGTCTCGTCTTGCTGATCCCATCTGACTGACTGACTGACGCTGGCTGACTGGGGCCTTGTATAGTGTTCAGATTTTCCGCACTTGATCGCTAAGATTCTATAGTCTTGCAAGTTGCTTCCATTGATCAGAAAATCAGTTTAGCACCTACTTGTGAATTGTGGTTTCAACTTATTTAAGCACATGCTCAATCCTTTTTCTATTTGGGAAAAGCCAGGATTTCACATGTCATTGTGAATTTTTGTAAAAGTGAAGAAGAAGGTTGGTTTTAATTCTTAATTTCCTATCCCTACAGTATCTCTGCTCATGTTTTCTTTTCTTCCTTGGACAAAATTGTGATATTTTTTAGACTGTTAAAGATATGATAAAATTCAATTATTAGATTGCTTATTTTTTAGATATTTTTTTAGATATTCTGCAGTATTTCAGCTTCTTTCCCTCATTTTTCTTAACTAAAATTTTGACATGTTTTTGATTACTAAAGAAAGGATTAGATTCAATCATTAGATTGCTTATTTTGTGATGTTTTTTTTAGATATTCTACAGCATCTCTGCTTATCTTTCCTTATTTCCGTCACCGAATTTGTGATATTTTTAGATCGCTAAATATATGAATATATTCAATTGATTGAATGCTTATTTTTGTGGTATTTTAAAAATTTCTGCTCTATCTCGGTTTATCATTCCTTATTTTCGTTGGCAAAATTTGTTACATTATTTAGATTGCTAAAAATATGATTAGATTCACTTATTAGATTGCTTTTTTTTTATATATTTTTTATATATTCTACAGTTTCTCGGTTTATCATTTCTTTTCTCCTTTGGCCAAAATATTGATATATTTTTACTTGTTAAAGTTATGACTAAATTCTATCATTAGATTGCTTATTTTTGTGATATTTTTGGATATCCTACAGTATCTCTGCTCATTTTTCCTTTTCTTCCTTGGTCAAAATTGTGATAATTTTTTGACTGTTAAAGTTATGACTAATTTTTATCATTAGATGGCTTATTTTTGTGATATGTTTTAGATGTTCTGCAGTGTCTCTGCTTATATTTCTTTATCTCCCTTGGGCAAAATTGTGATATTTTTAGAGTGCTAAAGATATGAATATATTCAATCATTAGATTTTTTTCTGATTTTCTTCTCATCTGTCTTTTTCCCCTTCAGCTAAAATTCTGATTTTTTTAGATTACTAAAGGTATGATTAGATTTAATCATTTGAGTGCTTATTTTTGTGATATTTTGTGATTTCTACAGTATTTATGCTTATTTGCCTTATCTCACTCTCTCAAAACTGTCATATTTTTTAGATTGCTAAAGATATGTATAGATTTAATCATTAGATTACTTATTTTTGTGATTTTCTGCAGTAACTGTGCTTATCATTCCTCATCTCCTTCGGCCGAATTTGTGATGTTTTAGATTGCTAAATATATGATTAAATTTTTTCATTTGGTTACTTATTTCTGTGATTTATTTTAGATATTCTGCAGTATCTCTGCTTATTTTTCCTTACCTCCATCGGCCAAAATAGTGACCTATTTTTGATTGTTAAGTTATGAATAAATTCAATTATTAGTTTGCTTATTTTTTAAATTTTCTGCTGTATCCCTGTTTATTTTTCCTTATTGTCAAAGGTAAAAATAGTTCCATTTTTTAGATTGCTAAAGATATGATTAGGTTAACTCATTAGATTGCTAATTTTTCTGATTTTTTTAGATATTCTGCAGTATCTCTGCTCATCTTTTCTTTTCTCACTTGGTCAAAATAGTGATACTTTTTTGAGTGCTAAAGTTATGATTAAATTTTGGTAATATGTTTTACATTTCGATATTATTTCTGAATATATTTAAAATCAATCTTACAAAACTGATATTTTTAGATTGCTAAAGGTATGATTAGATTTAATTATCAGATTGTTTATTTTTGTGATTCATTTTTAGATATTCTGAAGTATCTCTGCTTAGCTTTACTTACTTCCCTTAGCAAAAATTGTGATATTTTTAGAATGCTAAATATATGATTTAAATCTTTCATTTGATCACATATTTTAGTAATATTTTTAGATATTCTGTTGTGTCTCTGTTTATCTTCCTTATCTCCCTCAGCAAAAATTGTTACATTGTTTACATTGCTTAATATATGATTAGATTTAATCATTAAATTGCTTATTTTTCTGATATTTTTTGATTTTTACAGTATTTATTTTTATTTGCTTTATCTCACTCTCTAGATTACCAAAAAGTGATTAGATTTAATCATAAGATTGTTGGGTTTTTTGTGTGTGTGTGTGTGTGTGTGTGTGATATTTTTTAGATTTTGACAGCATTTCTGATTATTTTCCTAATGTCACTCTGCCAAAACTGTGATATTGTTAAGATTATTGAATATATAATTAAATTTAATCATTATATGGCTTATTTTTGGAATATGTTCAAGATTTTCTTTGGTATCACTGCTTATATTTATTTTTCATTAGATTGCTTATTTTTTCCAACAGATATTCTACAGTCTCTCTGCTCATCTTTCCTTTTCTCCCTTGGTCAAAATTGTAAAAGTTCTGAGTAAATTCTAGCATTAGATTGCTTATTTTTGTGATATGTTTTAGATTTTCTGCAGCATCTCTGCTTATCTTTACTTTTCTCCATTGGTCAAAATTCTGATCTTTTTAGATTGTTAAAGGTATGATTAGATTTAATTATTAGAGTACTTATTTTTGTGATATTTTTAGATATTCCGTAGTATTCCGTAGATTCAACGTAGATTCAACGTAGATATTCCGTAGTATCTCTACTTAACTTTCCTTATCTCCTTCAGCCAAATTTATTATATTTTTAAGATTGCTAAAGATGTGTTAGATTCAATCATTAGATTGTTTATTTTTTTAATATTTTTTTGCATTTCAACTGTATTTTTTATTTTTTTCCTAATCTCACTCTGCCAGAACAGTGATATTTTTAAGATTGCTTAAGATATAATTAGATTGAATTATTAAATTTCTTATTTTTGTAAAATTTTGAATATTTTTTCAGTATTTCTGCTCATGTTTTCTTTTCTTCTTTGAACAAAATTGTGATATTTTTTTAGATTGTTAAACATATGATAAAATTCAATTATTAGATTCCTTATTTTCTGATATTTTTTTAGATATTTTGCAGTGCTCGGCTCATCTTTCCTTTTCTCTCTTGGCCCAAATTGTGATGATATTCTTTTTTACTGTTAAAGTTATGATTAAATTCAATCATTAGATTGCCTATTTTTGTGGTATGTTTTAGATTTTTTGCAACATATCTGGTTATCTTTCCTTTTCTCCCTTGACCAAAATTGTAATGTTTTTTGTGTTAATGATATGAATACTTTCAATCATTAGATTTTTGTGATTTTCTTTCCTTTTCTCCATTGGTCAAAATTCTGATCTTTTTAGATTTCTAAAGGTATGATTAGATTTTATCATTATATTACTTATTTTCATTATAATTTTTTATTTCTACAGTATTGATGCTTATTTGTCTTGTCTCACACTTTCAAAACTGTCATATTTTCTGGCAAAACAGTGATATTTTTAAGATTGCTGAAGATATAAGATTTAATCATTTGATTGCTTATTTTTGTAATATTCTAAAAATTTTCTTCTGTATCTTTGCTCATGTTTTCTTTTCTCCCTTGGACAAAATTGTGATATTTTTTGAGATTGATAAAGATATAATAAAATTCAATCATTAAATTGCTTATTTTTGTGATATTTTTTCGATATTCTGCAATATTTCTGCTTCTTTCCCTCATTTTTTTGAACTTGAATTTTAACATTTTTTAGATTGCTAAAGAAATGATTAGATTCAATCATTAGATTGTTTATTTTGTGACATTTTGTAGATACTCTAAAGCATCTCTGTTTAGCTTTCCTCATCTTCCTCAGCAAAAATTGTGATGTTTTTAAGATTGCTAATGATATGAATATATTCAATCATTAGATTACTTACTTTTGTGATTTTCTACAGTAACTCTGCTTATCTTTCCTGATCTCCCTCAGCCAAATTTGTGATGATTGCCAAAGATGTGATTAGATTTAATCATTAGTTTGCTTATTTTTGTGATATTTTAAAAAATTTTCTGCAGTGTCTTTGCTTATTTTTGTTACCTTAATAGGCCAAAATTGTGACATTTTTTAGATTATTCAGTTATGAATAAATTCAATCACAAAATACTTTTTTTAAATATTTTTTAGATTTTCTGCTGTATCTCTATAAATATCTTTGCTTATGTTGCTCAGCGAAAATTGGTACATTGTTTAGATTGCTAAAAATATGATTAGATTCATTTAGTAGATTCCTTATTTTTCTGATATTTTTTTTAGATATTTTGCTGTATCTCTGCTCATCTTTCCTTTTCTCTCATCTCTGCTTATATTTCCTTCTTTTCCTTGGCAAAAATTGTGGTACTTTTTAGATTGCTGAAAATATAAATTTATGAACTCATTTGATTGCTTATTTTTTGAGATTCTTTGATTTCTACAGTATTTATGCTTATTTGCCTTATCTCACTTTCTCAAAACTGTCATATTTTTTAGATTGCTAAAGATATGTATAGATTTAATCATTAGATTACTTGTTTTTGTGATACTATAGTGGGGGTATCTATTTTTTTCCTGTTTGTAGTGGGAGTCCATTCTAGTGAAGGGTAGTTGTATATTGTTAAAGATTAACAGAATTTGGCCTTGTTGTAGAGAGCCCACTATAAGTCATAAAATGATTATAAAATCAAGAAAAGCAAATTGAGTTGAAAAATAACATTTTATATATACACATATCAATTAATGTTTTTACAATTGAAGTAATACTTGAAATATAGGAGGTTTATGACAATAAAATGCTGAAAGATAATTAATGCTTAGGAATGTGGTGAGCTCTATGAGTAAGGAATGTCTTTGATGTAGTCTCTCCTTAGGTCAGTAAGTAGTTTTGAGGCAGGAAAGAAGGAAAGAGGTAAGGGAGGCGAACGTAGTAATTTGACTTTTGGTCAAGAAAGCTACTAATTACTCTCTTCTCCTCAGGTCAGTCTGCCTGTTGAAGCTTTCTGTATCCGCTTTTTATATCTTCTTTTTGGATCACTTGGAATTTCACACTTGTATTTGATTCTGGGCTTCCCATTGGCTGAGCTGATAAATAAAATTCGCGTAGGCTTGTGAACTGGAAATTTAATATTTAATTCATTTTTAGTTTCCAACCGGAATATCAGTATGGATCTGGTGACACAGTGACGACTTTTGGTCATTTGCTTTTTGTTCGTGAAAGCACTAACATCTGGTCCATTGCTTTTGCTTGGTATCACCACAATACTTTTAAAATTTTCGGCAATATCTCTGCTTATCTTTCCTTTTTTTTTCTTTTGGCTAAAATTCTGATATTTTTAGATTGCTAATGGTATGATTAGATCAATCATTAGATTGTTTATTTTTGTGAGTTTTATTTAGATATTCTGCAGCATCTCGATTTATCCATCTGCCAAAATTCTGTTATTTTTCAGATTGCAATGATATGAATATATTCAATCATTAGATTGTTTATTTTTGTGATTTTCTGCAGTAACTGTGCTTCTCATTCCCTATCTCCCTCGGTCAAAATTGTGATGTTTTTAGATTGCTAAATGTATGATTAAATTTAATCATTTCGTAAATTATATTTGCGATTTTTTTTTTTTTTTTTTTTTTTTTTAGACATTCTGCTATCTCTGCTTATCTTTCCTTATCTGCCTTAGCCTATTTGTGATGTTTTTTAGATTGCTAAATATATGAATATATTCAATCATTTGATTGTTTATTTTGGGGGTATTTTTTAGATTTGCGCAGTATTTCTGCATATTTTCCTTATCTTACTCTGCCAAAACTCTGATATTCTTCAGATTACTAATGATATGATAAAATTCAATCATTAGATTGCTTACTTTCATGGTTTTCTGCAGTAACTCTGCTTCTCATTCCTCATCTCCCTCGGCTGAAATTGTGATGCTTTTTAGATTGTTAAATGTATGATTAGATTTAATCATTTGGTTACTTATTTTTGTGATTTTTGCGACCCAAGCACTAGTGAAACATCTGAGTATTTACAATGCATCATAGTTCTTTTCTTCCAAACTAATTGATTCTACAAATATTTGGAGATTGTAGCTATCAGAGAAGCAAGTAAATGGATGGAGTTCTGCAAAGTGCGAAAAAAAAAGAAACTGTGTATAAGTGACAGTTGCATTTAACTATTTCAACATTAAAATGGTGAGACCTAAATGCCATTCTAGTTTCACACTTAAATTCTGGACAGGGCAACCATGCTTATGTTTCCTGTTCTCCCTCAGCCAAAATTGTGATGATTTTTAGATTGCCAAAGATGTGATTATATTCAATCATTAGATTGCTTATTTTTGTGATATTTGTTTTGATTTTCTGCAGTATCTTTGCTTATTTTTCTTTACCTTCTTCAGTCAAAATTGTGACACTTTTTAGATTTTTAAGTTATGAATATATTTAATCATTAAATTGCTTATTTTTTAGATATTTTTTAGATTTTCTGCTGTATCTCTGTTTATCTTTCCTTATCTCCCTTTGGACAGTATGGCTGCTTTAGTAATCTTTGCCTTAAGGTATTGCTGAGAAATCACAAAATGATTATATCCTGAAAATTTAGGGTTGCAAATTGTGTTGCAAAACTGTGTCAGTATTTTTTATTGAGACAGTATGTTGGCTTAAGTAATCCCTACCTTAAGATAGTATAGAGAATTCATAAAAGTTTTCATCCTGACTTGACAATTTAAGGCTGTGAGGTCTCTTGGTGGGTTTGATTTTTCCATTACTTTAACCTCACTTTTCACCTACCATGGAGTCCAATTTCTTTTAATGGGAAATATCAATACCTTTTCACTTTGGTAAGACAGTGCTACTGCAATGGTATTTTTTTTTTTTATATAATCGTTTCACCTCAAGCAAGGCATTTCACTGCCACTATTGTTCAGGGGGTTACATAGAGGCGAAAGTGGTGAGAAAGGATGGTTAGATATAGGAAATGTCAGAAGGAGGGTGATAGGCGGGTAAGGATACCGAGAATGAGGGTTGGGTAGATGGTGAGAGTGTTGGGAGAATAGGTGCAAGTTAGTGCGATAGGAGGTGTCTATTGACCTGACATTTAAACTCCTGGAGATTGTAGCTGTCGGAAAAGCAGACATGTGGAAGGGAATTCCACAGGCGGGAAGCGCAAGAGAAGAAGCTGTTGTGTAGAAATTACGGTTACATCTTATCTGTTTTACTGTAAAAGGGTGGGACTTAGTTGCTAATCTAGTATCTCATGTAAATTTGTGCCTAGGAGGCACCAATGATCTAAGTTCATCAGAGCAAAAGCCATGAAAGTATTTATAGAAGAGGCACAGGGAAGCCACGTCATGCCAGTGGGAGAGTGGTTGCAGCCGGTCTGCCAAGTCAGTATCGATCACGTTACAGATTCTCCACTGTATTTTGTCAAGAAGCCCAAGGAGAGTAGCAGGGGCACCCGACCAGATGTGGCAGCAGTATTCAATACACGGGCAGATGGTAGATTCATATATGTGCAGGATAGATTCAGGCGGGAAAAACTTCCGAGCCCTGCACAGAGAACCGACTTTTATCGCGGCCGATTTGACAATGGATTCAAAATAGTCATTCCATTTGAGGTCCGCTGAGAGTGTAAGGCCAAGGAGGCATAGTGTTTTACTCTCTGGGAGGCAAGCCTGTTCCATGCTAATGGGAGGTAGATGCAATTGTCTATGGTATATTCATGTTTGGAGGAAAGCCAGGATTCCTTAATTCCCATTAATTTTTGTTACTCAAGCACTAGTGAGTATTTACAATGCATCATAGTTCTTTTCTTCCAAACTAATTGATCCTACAAATTTTTGGAGATTGTAGCTATCAGAGAAGCAAGTAAATGGATGGAGTTCCGCAGCTGGGAAGTGTGAGAAAAGGAACTGAGTATAAGTGACAATTGCATTTAACTATTTCAACATTAAAATGTTGGGACCTAAATGCCATTCTAGTTTCACACTTAAATTCTGGACAGGGCAACCACGAAAATATTTGTATAAAAGACAGAGGGAAGCCACATCATGTTGGTGAGAAAGTGACTGAAGTCAAGGTGCCAAGTCAAGGTCAATTATATTGCAGATCTTTTTTTTTGTTTTATTTTGTTAAGAACCTCAAGATAAACAGCAGGAACACTCAATCAGATATGGCTATAGTATTCAATAAATGGTAGACTTATAAATGTGTAAGATGGATTCTGACAAGAAAACTTTCTGGCTCGACACAGAGACCAAACATTCCTCACAGTAGATGCATCTATATATCCAATATATTCATCCAAGATCTTTGCCTTGAGATATTACAGAGAAGTCATAAAATTATTACAGAGAAGTCATAAAATTATTACAGAGAAGTCATAAAATTATTACAGAGAAGTCATAAAATTATTACAGAGAAGTCATAAAATTATTACAGAGAAGTCATAAAATTATTACAGAGAAGTCATAAAATTATTACAGAGAAGTCATAAAATTATTACAGAGAAGTCATAAAATGATTTCATCCTGACGAGACAAATTATAGTTGCAAAGTGTATGGCAAGTACAACGCAATCATTCTACTTTAAATTATTTCTGACTTTTCGTCTTTAAAAATACAACTAGACCAACACTTGATGTCAACTGATTTTTGAAAAGAATGGTAAAAAAGAAGTTCTTGTAGAGAAGACATGGAGACTTCAGGCTGACTTATAATTTCAAAGACTGTGGCTTGAACAAAGCAATGATTTCTTTCTCACTTTGCTTTATTTATATATAAACTGCTATTCTCATCTTTGTTGTTCCTATCACATTTTGACCATTTTAGCCTTTGGCCATCAACACAATTTTTGAATTTGTATTTTTAGTATGAAGATTAGGCCAATCAACCATCACAGATAATCGCTCATAACTTCATGAGCATGGATCAGGCTGAAAGCAAAACATTGTGCCTCCTCATGTTAACTCTCACAACAGACCTCAAGTGGAATGACAATATAGAATTCATAGCTAAATCCGCTGCTAAGAAAGTCGATTCTCTGTGTGGAGCCAGGAAGGTTTTCTTGTCTTAAACAATCTTTCACATATACAAATCTACCATCCGCCTGTGCATTGAATACTGCTGCCATATCTGGTCTGGTGCTTTTGCTATTCACCTAGGTGTCCTTGACAAAATCCAGTGGAGAATCTGTAATGTGATCGATCCCGACTTGGCAGCTCAGATACAGTGACTTTCTCACCGGCACAATGTGGCTTCACTGTGTTTCTTCTACAAATACTTTCACAGCTTCTGCTCCAATTAACTTAACTCACTGGTGCCCCCTATATATGAATTTACTCGAGCCACAAGATTAGCAACTAGGTCCCACTCTTTTACTGTGAAACCAATAAAATCTAAACACAAATTCTACTCCAGCAGCTTCTTTTCTCACACTTCCCGCCTGCGGAATTCCCTTCTGTTTACTTGCTTCCCCGACAACTACAATCTCCAAGAATTCCAATGTAAAGTCAACAGTCATCTCCTATCTCACTAAACTACATCCCCTCTCTTTCATGCTCCTTTCTCTGTCCACTCTACTCTCATCATTATTCATATTCTTTTCTTACCCACTTCCTGACACCCCCTATAACCTGTCACTCTTTCTCATAACTTTCCTCCTATGTAAACCCCTGCAAAACAGTGGCAGTAAAATGATTTTCTTGAAACAATATGATTATAAAAAAAAACCTGTGTTGAGGAGATTTGATGTTTAGTATGACGAGTGTAAAAAAAAAATGTTAGTCAGAAATTCCCAGTAGAAAATAATTCAAACTTGTATTAAAGTAAATTTTGTTGTTAATTCATGTTATGTATACATATCATATGTAATATATCGGAAAGAAATTTGATATTTTTTGTGTGAACACAGTCAAAATTAAAGTATTTGTGAAAACTTGTTTCACTTGAAAATGAAAAATAATTTGACTTGCAAAATACTCTAAAATTTAGACTGTTGTCCTCATCTTTATTGCAATATTCATGATGCTTTGACCATTCTTCAGGTGATTGGAATTTTAAACTAAACCCTTTATTTCAATCACTGGAGTAGATTGTTTTCATTCCATGAGTCGTGCCACTTCCCGATGTCTTAATTATCTCCCTTTAACTTTGCTATCTAAGTTTTGTTCACCACTGCTGTAGTCAGGTAATGAATTTACACCTCTCTGTTTCAAGTCACTTTTATCCACTGGGCCATGTATCTCTAAAATTTGTAGACAAAAAAAAAATAATCGGGTTTTTACTAACAGCCAATAAAAACAATGATCAGTGGTCAAATATTGTTATAATTTCTGTAAAAGAATAATATATAGGATTTAATAAAAATGAACACATAAATAATTTCCTACCAATATTTTCAGAAGTATCTTGTGTTTTTTATTTAATAAAGGGTAGACACTTATTGAATGCGCTTTTTTTTTTTCAGTTTTAATTGAAATGATGAAAAGCTAATCTCTCTTTTTGTTTTTTTATTTTTTTAGGTGATCAAGAAATAAAATGGAAAAAGCCCTCACATTTGAAGGGGAATTATGAAGTGGTGCTGGTGATTTTCGGGAATGCATCTGAAAAAGATGAAATTATATTTTCTGTTGGGAAAAGTGACACCTTGAGAGAAACTTACCATGTTTTGTCTAAAAGACTTGATGATTTGCAAGGGTGGATGATTCATCAGCGAATTAAGATTCACTACAGAGATAACATAAAAATCTTTTACAAAGGAAATAGCAACTTGTTGATAAAAAAGATACCCCATAGTTATATAATCTTGAACCGGACTGTTGAATAATTGTCAGAAGAATCAAAACTGGGAATGTTTGTTAAACAATTTAATTTTTTTTTTTTTTTTACACCAGGTCTTAAGTTTATGTAAAAAAAAAAAAAAAATTTTTACACCAGGTCTTAAGTTTATGTAAAAAGGAGAAAAAAATTTTTACACCAGGTCTTAAGTTAATGTAAAAAAAAAAAAAATTTTTACACCAGGTCTTAAGTTTATGTAAAAAAAAAAAATAACAAGAATTAAATTTCAGTTTTTTTTTTTTACACCAGGTCTTAATTTTGTATGTAAAAAAAAAAATTTCTATAACAAGAATTAAAAAAAAAAAGAATTAAAAATTTTTCTATAACAAGAATTAAATTTCAGTTTTTTTTTTTTTACACCAGGTCTTAATTTTGTATGTAAAAAAAAAAAATTTCTATAACAAAAATTAAAAAAAAAAAGAATTTAAAAGTGTTTTTATAACAAGAATTAAATTTCAGTTTTTTTTTTTACACCAGGACTTAATTTTGTATGTAAAAAAAAAAATTGCTATAACAAAAATTAAAAAAAAAAAAGAATTAAAAAGTTTTTTTTATAACAAGAATTAAATTTCAGTTTTTTTGTTTTTTTTTTTACACCAGGTCTTAAGTTTGTATGTAAAAAAAAAATTTTTTACACCAGGTCTTAAGTTCATGTAAAAAAAAAAATTTCTATAACAAAAATTAAAAAAAAAAAGAATTTAAAAGTTTTTTCTATAACAAGAATTAAATTTCAGTTTTTTGTCTTTTTTTTACACCAGGTCTTAATTTTGTATGTAAAAAAAAAAAATTGCTATAACAAAAATTAAAAAAAAAAAGAATTTAAAAAGTTTTTTTTATAACAAGAATTAAATTTTAGTTTTTTTTTTTTTTACACCAGGTCTTAATTTTGTATGTAAAAGAAAAAAAAATTTCTATAACAAGAATTAAAAAAAAAAAGAATTAAAAATTTTTTTCTATAACAAGAATTAAATTTCAGTTTTGTTTTTTTTCACCAGGTCTTAATTTTGTATGTAAAAAAAAAAAAAATTTCTATAACAAAAATTAAAAAAAAAAAAAGAATTTAAAAGTTTTTTTTATAACAAGAATTAAATTTCAGTTTTTTTTTTTACACCAGGTCTTAATTTTGTATGTAAAAAAAAAAATTCCTATAACAAGAATTAAAAAAAAAAAGAATTAAAAAGTTTTTTTTATAACAAGAATTAAATTTCAGTTTTTTTTTTTACACCAGGTGTTAATTTTGTAAGTAAAAAAAAAAAAAATTTTTTTACACCAGGTCTTAAGCTTATGTGAAAAAAAAAAAATTTCTATAACAAAAATTTAAAAAAAAAAGAATTTAAAAAGTTTTTACTATAACAAGAATTAAATTTCAGTTTTTTTTTTTTTACACCAGGTCTTAATTTTGTATGTAAAAAAAAAAAAAATTTCTATAACAAAAATTTAAAAAAAAAAGAATTTAAAAAGTTTTTTTATAACAAGAATTAAATTTCAGTTTTTTTTTTTACACCAGGTCTTAATTTTGTATGTAAAAAAAAAAAATTCCTATAACAAGAATTAAAAAAAAAAAAGAATTTAAAAGTATTTTTTATAACAAGAATTAAATTTCAGTTTTTTTTTACACCAGGTCTTAATTTTGTATGTAAAAAAAAAAATTTCTATAACAAAAATTAAAAAAAAAAAAGAATTTAAAAAGTTTTTCTATAACAAGAATTAAATTTCAGTTTTTTGTTTTTTTTTTACACCAGGTCTTAATTTTGTATGTAAAAAAAAAAAATTGCTATAACAAAAATTAAAAAAAAAAATAATTTAAAAAGTTTTTTTTATAACAAGAATTAAATTTCAGTTTTTTTTTTTTTTACACCAGGTCTTAATTTTGCATGTAAAAAAAAAAAATTTCTATAACAAGAATTAAAAAAAAAAAAGAATTTAAAATTTTTTCTATAACAAGAATTAAATTTCAGTTTTTTTTTTTTACACCAGGTCTTAATTTTGTATGTAAAAAAAAAAAAAAGAATTTAAAAGTTTTTTTATAACAAGAATTAAATTTCAGTTTTTTTTTTTTACACCAGGACTTAATTTTGTATGTAAAAAAAAAAAATTGCTATAACAAAAATTAAAAAAAAAAAAGAATTTAAAAGTTTTTTTTATAACAAGAATTAAATTTCAGTTTTTTTTTTTACACCAGGTCTTAATTTTGTATGTAAAAAAAAAAATTTCTATAACAAGAATTAAAAAAAAAAAGAATTAAAAAGTTTTTTTTATAACAAGAATTAAATTTCAGTTTTTTTGTTTTTTTTTTTACACCAGGTCTTAAGTTTGTATGTAAAAAAAAAAATTTTTTACACCAGGTCTTAAGTTTATGTAAAAAAAAAAAATTTCTATAACAAAAATTAAAAAAAAAAAGAATTTAAAAAGTTTTTACTATAACAAGAATTAAATTTCAGTTTTTTTTTTTTTTACACCAGGTCTTAATTTTGTATGTAAAAAAAAAAAATTTCTATAACAAAAATTTAAAAAAAAAAGAATTTAAAAAGTTTTTTTATAACAAGAAGTAAATTTCAGTTTTTTTTTTTTTACACCAGGTCTTAATTTTGTATGCAAAAAAAAAAAATTTCTATAACAAAAATTAAAAAAAAAAAGAATTTAAAAGTTTTTTTTATAACAAGAATTAAATTTCAGTTTGTTTTTTTTTACACCAGGTCTTAATTTTGTATGTAAAAAAAAAAATTTCTATAACAAAAATTAAAAAAAAAAAGAATTTAAAAAGTTTTTTTTATAACAAGAATTAAATTTCAGTTTTTTGTTTTTTTTTACACCAGGTCTTAATTTTGTATGTAAAAAAAAAAAAATTTCTATAACAAGAATTTAAAAAAAAAAAGAATTAAAAAGTTTTTTTTATAACAAGAATTAAATTTCAGTTTTTTTGTTTTTTTTTACACCAGGTCTTAAGTTTGTATGTAAAAAAAAAAAAATGCTATAGCAAAAATTAAAAAAAAAAAGAATTTAAAAAGTTTTTACTATAACAAGAATTAAATTTCAGTTTTTTTTTTTTTACACCAGGTCTTAAGTTTATGTAAAAAAAAAAAAATTTTTACACCAGGTCTTAAGTTTATGTAAAAAAAAAAAAAAATTTCTATAAAAATTAAAAAAAAAAAGAATTTAAAAAGTTTTTACTATAACAAGAATTAAATTTCAGTTTTTTTTTTTACACCAGGTCTTAATTTTGTATGTAAAAAAAAAAAAAATTTCTATAACAAAAATTAAAAAAGAAAAAGAATTTAAAAAGTTTTTTTTATAACAAGAATTAAATTTCAGTTTTTTTGTTTTTTTTTACACCAGGTCTTAAGTTTGTATGTAAAAAAAAAAATTTCTATAACAAGAATTAAAAAAAAAAAGAATTAAAAAGTTTTTTTTATAACAAGAATTAAATTTCAGTTTTTTTTTACACCAGGTCTTAAGTTTGTATTAATTTCGACCTCAAAATATCAAATACAAACTTAAGAGCTGCTGTAAAAAAAAACAAAAAAAAACTGAAATTTAATTCTTGTTATAGAAAAATACATTTTCTATAACAAGAATTAAATTTATTTTCTTTATTAAGTTCTTTTCGTTTTTGTTATAAAAGTTTTTCATTTCTTTTATATTATTTGTAAAAAGCATCAAAACTCAATAATTGAATTAATTTTATGATTTATTATTGATGATACATTAAAAGTAATGAGATGTTCTACACCATTAAAAAAAGATTTATATTGGATTCTATGAATAAAATTAATCTAATCATATTTTAATAAAATTTTCTATACAAATACAATACTTAAAGGAAATTATTTTAATAATTTTTTTAAAAAAGTATAACGGAAGGGAAATTTCCAGATGTATTGGAGGAGAATTTAATTAATAAAATTTAGTTTCTGAACAGTTTTGAATTGTTTTAGCGCTTCAAAATGATTTAGAAATAACAGTTTTTCATCAACATAAAACCATATTTTGATTATAATTAAAACCAAATTTTATTATATTCTCACTTCATTTTCTATCATGAACTGCTTTTAAAAGAAACCTAATAGGTTCATGGGTGGTCTAGTTATCATTTATTGGTAAACAAAGAAAAATTACTTTCTTCATTTAGTAAGTGAAAGGAAATTAGCCATGAATATATCTATGTTTTACCAGATAATGATTGTCTTTTTCATGTGGAATCTTGTGGCCAGAATTACAATATTGGAAAATTATAAACAATGCTCATCTAGAGGTCTTGAAAGATTTTTTACAATTATTTTGTGCTAGGGAAAATAATACTATTATTAGAAACATGTTAACTGAATGAAAAAAAATGTCAGACATCCAGCTAAATTTCTCATAAATATTTATGTGTAACATTTTTTTCTACTATTATTTAAATTTGTCTTTTATTGTCAACACAACAAAAATGTCAATATTGTAATTCAGTTTATCTTCAGTTCAGTTCATTTTCATATAAGTGCTAATTTTTTTTTCAGTTTAAGAAATATTTTCCACTAATAGTAACTGAATGATTATATACAACCAATTAAGTTTGTTTTGTCTAGAATCTTAAGATATATAGCAATGTAAAATCTGCAATGTTTTCTTAAAAATATATTGCAATATTCACCAGTAATATGAATTGAAATGATTATTTGTGACTAATTTCTTTTGTTTATTATTTTCTCATTATTAAAGTAGACTTTGTGTGTTCAAGTGAATTACCAGATTGCCAGGTCACTTGATTTCACAGTTGAAATTGCTGAATCTAAATGTCTATTGCAAGGTTTTTAAACCCATGGTTATCAAATAGTCATTCTATTTTAAACAAGAAATGTGGCAGGCAAAATGCATTTTTTTTTCCATTGCAATTAATCTAATTCATGTAGAATTAGATTTCTACATTCTCTGTTTAAAACCATTAAATGGGGACCACAGTTAAATATACCCACATTTTGCAAAACCCATTAAAATCAGCTCCAGTCATGAAAGGACACTTTCCGATTGGATAGTTAATATTAATAATCATATTTCCACCAGTCACCCTTAACTCTGCATGTGTATCCTTAGATCACACCAACCAACCAACTTGGAGATTCCCATGTGATCAAGAAAGTTCCTAAATAATTAACTTCAACTTGATTTATTCAGTGGGTCCTCCTTATAATCGACTCATCATACAAATCTATCAAATTCAATTTACTGGCTAAAAAACAATTTCTATTAAAATCATAATGGCTGGTGAAATTCAATCTCTTCTGTGACTCTAACAACTCTTTAAATTCACTTGCTTTTTAACATCAACTCATTAAATGATGAATTCAAGCAAGTCAAGATTCCAGAACTCAGTAAACAACATTAATTACATTAAGGAAAATGCAATGAATGCAGTCAAAATAAAACATCTTAACTGTAATTCAAGCAAACAAATACAAACAATTTTTCTACAAACTGATTAATTCCTTACAAACATACAAATAGCTTTTCAAATTAACTGATGTTTACACACTCAATTTCTAAACACCAGATAATTAACATAACATTTTCAATAGTGTTTTAGGACACACAATCAATGTCTCTAAAGCGTTATAAACAACTTCACTATACCATTTTGTAATTGTTGTTAAATGTCTTCGGTGCATTTGAGTTAGTTAAAATAGTACATGGTCAATTTAAGTGTATTTGTCAGCAAAACAAATTGGTAGACCCACTACAATCACATTCAAAAATGAGGAAAGGCAAACATTTTCAGTTGAGCTGTAGCTTTTCCCCTATGTGAGTTAAAAAAAAAATTGGTTTCTCATAAATTCAAAAGAAAAAGAGACTAAGACATTATTGCAAAGTACATTTATATCCTCACAAGGGTGAACTTTATTTTTGTGCAGTTGTGTGTGTGTGAGTGTTTTTTTTGTTTTTTTTGTGTGTGTGTGTGTGTGTGTGTAAAATGAGAAAGAAAATATTTAATTATGCAAGCACCAGTTTGCAAAAAAATGTTTTTTGATATTTATGAAATTATTCTTGGAGTCGTAATGAACATTCAGAATGTTCAACACTGCAACTCACTTTTTATACCTTTTTATACCAAAATCAACGAGATCTTTTGAGAAGATGACGCTGCATTTTTCTTTATGGCTGCTCATACAACACCAATCAAGAAAGAAGATTTATTCAATGGCTTGTGCTCAAAAATGACATTATTATACTTAGTATAAACTAGTAAAAATACTTTCATTTCTTCATTTTTTTTATTAGCCTCAGTTATCTTCAACCGGCTTCATTTTTTTTATTTCTTTTGTATATATTTTCAATTTATAAAAAAAAACAAAAAATGCCATATCATTGTGTTGTCCCAATTGAAAAAATAGGGGGAAAAAAAATGAATGCATTTTTATTCCAAATGAATATATGCTATCAAAAAGGAACATTTTGTCGCAAACAAAAATAATATAAAAGTTTTTCATTTCTTTTATATTATTTGTAAAAAGCATTAAAACTCAATAATTAAATTGATTTTATGACTAAGTGAAATTTCCAGATGTATTTGAGGAGAATTTAATTATTAAGATTGAGTTTCTGAATGGTTTTGAATTTTAAGTAGTCTTTTAGTGTTTCTAAATGATTATAAATAACAGTTTTTCATCATCATAAAACCATATTTTGATTATAAATGTAGTAATATTGTTGGCTTTCAGAACTGAACAAATATTGCATAGTTTCTCAGTGTCAGTGAAGGTGATTATCAGAAGGATATGTCAGACTGTGCTAACATTACATTTTCTTCAAGCCAACAACTACATTTTTTTTTCTCTCTTGCCATCTTAGTCAGCTTCTGAAGATTGAGTTCAAGTCAAAAGACACCTATATAAATAAGTAGCAATTGACAATAGAGTAAATACCAAAATGATGTCATGCTTAAAATATGCTGATGTTAAAATTAGACTATTATGGTGGGGGACTAGAGCTGATTTTTTTTTCAAGTTGAGTACAACATACAAATGGCAGAGTCAAACCTAATTGGTTTTTTTTTTGTTTTTGTTTTTTTTAATCATTTCACCTGAGCAAGGCGGAAATGCCACTGATGTGCAGGGGGCTACATAACTGTAAAAAGATTAATTAGAAAAGAGTGAGGAGTACAAACTAGTTAGAAAGGAGCAATAGAAAGCTGAGAAAGCAGGTGCAATGACAGATGCATAGGTGGAGAGAAAGGGAAGGTTATATGGGAGTGGGGAGAGAGCTAGAGTTCAGTGGTTAATAGATGACTATTGACTTTGCATTTAAATTTCTGGAAGTTGTAGCCGTCAGGAAGGCAAGAATACGAGAGCGAGTTGCACAGGCAGGAAGTGCGAGAGAAGAAGCTGCAGGAGTAGAATTGTCGTCTGCATTTGGCTAACCTGACTGTGAATTGGTGGGACCTAGTTGCCAGTCTGGTTGCACGAGTAAACACCTGTTGAGGAGGCACCAGTGACTTAAGTTCGTCTGAGCAGAAGCCATGAAAGTATTTATAGAACAGACAAAGGGAGGCCACATTTCAACAATGGGGAAGTGGCTGCAGTCGAGCCGCCAGATCAGTACCTATCACATTACAGACTCTCTTTTGGAGCCTGTCGAGAACACTGAGGAGAATGGCAGGGGTGCCTGACCATAAATGCACGGACGGATGGTTGACTTGTATATATGCAGGATGGATTCAGGCGGAAAAAAACATCCTGGATTGACATTGTATAATATAAGTAATAATAAGTATTATAATAACTTTTATTGCTAAGTTAAAATATGTGTAATTAATAGAAAAATTTTTAATATTGTCACTTCATTTTCTATCATGAACTGTTTTTAATAGAAACCCAACAGGTTCATGGGTGGTCTAGTTATCATTTATATTACCTTTTCTGTTAGGGTGTGGCCTTTCTTATATGAGTTATAAAATAATTAATTTCTTATAAATTCAAAAGAAAAAGAGACTTAGTCTTTACAGCAGAGTACATTTATATACTCACCAGGTTTGATCTTTTCTTTTTTTTTGTATGTGGTTATGTGTGTGTGTGTGTGTGTGTGTGTGTGTGTGTGTGTGTGTAAATGAGAAAGAAAGTAAGTAAGCACTACAAAAATGTTTTTGACATTTATGAACTTATTTTCCAAGGATTATAAGGAACTTTCTATAGATGTGTTATTTTGTTATTTATTGGGTTCCTTTTTTATGTTTAAGGAACTTTCTATAGATGTGCACTGTGGTGCAATGGATATCAAAGGAAATTAGCCATGAATATATCCATGTTTTACCAGAGAATGATTGTCTTTTTCATGTGGAATCTTGTGGTCAGAATCAAAGTATTGGAAAATTATAAACAATGCTCGTCTAGAGGTCTTAAAATTTTTATTTGAAATTGTTTATTTTCTGTCAATATGCCTCATAAAAGATAAAATAGTTCTTGTCCTAATACTTTTGCACAGTACTGTATATATACTAGGTGCGAATGGTAAATTGTCGCAATTATTTTGATGCCTCATAAAAGATAAAATAGTTCTTGTCCTAATACTTTTGCACAGTACTGTATTTGAAGATAAAACTCCAAAGTATAATCTGCATGTCCTGGCATTTTGGCTTCAGTCACTTTCCCACGTGCCTTTTCTATAAATATTTCCCTGATGCGCTTTTCTGTTTAGTAAACTAGATTTTGTGCATTCAAGTGGTGTACTAGATTGACAGTTAGATCTCATGATTACACTGTTGAAGTTGCTAATTGTAGATATTTTGTGCAGGGTTTTCAATCTCATTGTTATAGAAGAGAAGTGCAGTGGGCAAAATGCATATTTTCTTGCATTGCAATTAGTTTATAATTAGTTTGTTATTTATTGTGTTCCTTTTTTTCATGTTTTGGGTCAGATTTTTGTAATTTTAAAAATACTAGAATGGCTCCAGTTTTGACACTCTCAAAAAGTGTCCTAAGGTTAGGTACATCATAGAAGTATTTTTATATAGGTGCAAGTTTTTTGCAGGTAATTAAAAAATAATTTCCACTAATATGAGTTGAAATTATTATATGTAACTAATTGCTTATGCTATATACAGTACTGTGAAAAAATATTAGGACAAGAACTATTTTATCTTTTATGAGGCATCAAAGTAAAGTTTAAAATCACCCTCCGTCTTAACACTTTTGCGCACTACTGATAGTGTGCAAAAGTATTAGGACAGGGGTGATTTTCCGAAAATCCTCACTGAAATTAAATTAAATAATTTTATTTTTTCTGTTGGGGTGGAGCCTTTCTTAATCAGTCAGTTAAGTGCCATACGTGATACACGCTTGGGCAATCATGTCTCGAAAGAGACATGACTGACTGGGCAGAAGATTATCCCGCAGTAGGTTGCCATTGCTTTCTGCGGTAGACTGGTTGCCGACCAAGGCTATAGAACCCAATCCCAAGTAAGTGAAAGGAAATTAGCCATGAATATATCCATGTTTTACCAGAGAATGATTGTCTTTTTCATGTGGAATCTTGTGGTCAGAATCAAAGTATTGGAAAATTATATAGAATGCTCGTCTAAAGGTCTTAAAATTTTTATTTGAATGATTTTTGTGCTAATGCAAATAATAATTTTATTAGAAACATGTAAACTGAATAAAGAAAATATTAGACATCAGCTAAATTTCTCATAAATATATAGATATAACATTTTTTTCTACTATTATTTAAAATTTGTCTTTTATTGTCAACACAACAAAAATGTCAATATTATTATAATTCATTTTTAGCTGCATTTTGTTATTTATTGTGTTCTTTTTTTATGTTTTGGGTCAGATTTTGTAATTTTAAATATACTAGAATGGCTCCAGCTTTGACACTCTCAAAAATTCTCCTAAGGTTAGGTATATCATAGAAGTATTTTTATATAGGTGCAAGTTTTTTTGCAGGTAATTAAAAAAAACTCTAATAACATCTTCAGGATTTTTTGTCTATATAATTATAAATTTTTTTTTTCTTTTAGCAGCATATCAACCGCTACATGTTATTTAAACCTGAGATCTATATATATATTTTTAAGCAGTTTTATTTATTTATTTTTTGAAATTAATGATTACTAACCACTTAAATTAAATAATCTTACTCATTCACTAATATTACCAATTAACTAATTACTTAAAATTAATTTAAATTAATTAATTTGTTACATGCTAAAACACTAACACGTAACAAAAGAAAAGAAAATGATTGACCAAAACACAGAGCTAAATCTATGGAATGTTATGGCTATTACTGCTGGGTTGGTTCTTTCACTTAAACATCCAAAACTTGTTGAATGGCTTTCGCTGCTGAAATAAATAATCTTACTCATTCACTAATATTACCAATTAACTAATTACTTAAAATTAATTTAAATTAATTAATTTGTTACATGCTAAAACACTAACACATAACAAAAGAAAAGAAAATGATTGACCAAAACACAGAGCTAAATCTATGGAATGTTATGGCTATTACTGCTGGGTTGGTTCTTTCACTTAAACATCCAAAACTTGTTGAATGGCTTTCGCTGCTGAAATAAATAGGCAAAGAGAAAAGGAAAGATACAGAGACACTAGAGGGACAGTTTAGACACTGATTTTATTTTTGTTTCCAATGACTTCTTGTTGGGGAAATTCCTTCTCGAACAGTTTGGCACGTCTTTACCATCCAAAGTTCTTTTTGCACATGCATCAATTGTCTTTCCTGTTAGAAGACTACTGGGAGATTTTGATGTTTATTTTATTTCGTACTTTTATTTTATTTTGTAGTTTTTATTCTATTTTGTATTTTTATTTTATCCCTACAAATCACAAACAAATATTTAATTTTCTAAAATACACAAAATTAAAATATGTACACAGATACAACTGTGGCAATCAAAACAGAAAGCGTAGAGGTTTTAGGTTAGTCTAGGTCTACTGGTGAAATGTTAAAAGGGAGAAAGGAAGGTCTGGGTCAAGTATTTTTAACACGTTAGGGCTAGCAAAGTAATGTAAATGTTATTATTGGAAATCCACAAATATATGTGTATATAGAGCTTACAGCATATCAAGTTGTATACACCGGTTCTCGTTCGATCACTGGAGTTAAGCAACGTTGAGCGTGGTCATTACTTAGTTGGGTGACCACTTGGGAATACCAGGTGCTGTAAGCATTCAGTAACGGATGTGCGTTGTGGTGCAGTGGATATCGGCTTGGAAAGAGAAATTGGTGAGCCAAGTTCGAACTCCAGTCAAGTACCCTGCATTCACTTCAGCACTGGTATCCTTGGGAAAGGTATTAATCCATCACTTCCCTCCAGTTATGGGTTAAATAACAGGATGGGGCCTGGAGGCAACCCATCTAGTGTTGGTGTCACAATAAAAAAAAACACCCTTGGTAGCCCTGGCGAAGCATCAAGTATTCAGCTATTTGATAAGATTATGAATTTCGCTGCAAACTGCGCCAGGGTTCCAAATGCACAGGGAATACTGGATGGGTGTAGTGAGTTCTATCTCAGCCAAGGTCGCAAGACGACGACGTATATATATAGAATAATTTTTTGTTTTGTCAATGAAAATATTCAAAAACTCTATTTATCAGGTTAGTTCCAGGAGGTCTTTTTTTTGGGTTTTGTTGGTCAGTAACTTTGCATAGAGATTCTTTTGGCTGGATATACTAATCCACAAATCAAAAGCCAGAGTTGATAATACCAGAAATTCCTTTTTAACAACTGACTACTCTTTTCCAAAAAAACAATTTTTATAATGGCTAGCACTTAATTAGCATATTTCTCGGATCATGTAGATTTTTCTCGAATATACTGAAATGATCTAGAACCTTTCAAACGTTCTATTCCTAATTTCTATTTTACAACTACTTCATGAATGAAAATTTTTTTGTATTAACAAGTAGGACTCAATAGAATCCCTTACTATAAATTTTAACCTTTCTGTAGACTTTATTAATATTTTTTATATAGAAACACATCCTCATAACATAAGGTTCTTAAATATTTGATGGTTCTTAATTATCTCAAGGTTCTTAGATATCTGAAAGTTCTTAAATATCTTGAGGTTCTTAGATATCTGAAAGTTTTAAATAGCTTAAGGTTCTTAGATATTTGAAAGCTCTTAAATATCTTGAGGTTCTTAGATATCTGAAAGTTTTAAATAGCTTAAGGTTCTTAGATATCTATAGGATTTAAATAGCTTAGGGTTCTTAGGCAGAGTTAGGGTAAAATAATTAAAAACAAAAACTGGTTCATATTTTACATGATGCCTTTTTAAATACTTTATTTCATGAAAAATATTCACTAATTAAGGTTTAATACATTACCTTTAGTTGCTTTAGAGAAAAAATTAGGTTTTTCTGGTGTTAAGTTGAATAGAACAGTTTATTGGAGTAGATAGATCTTTAATTGGAGTAGATAGATCTATCTATCGCCCGGTTCACACTCCACCCACGTCTATTGAACAGGTCAAGAGGCTCATCCCTTGTTCCCTGTTTAGGATGTGGTTTCCGGCTTTCTCTTTCCCAATCTTCTCACTTTGTTTTCTTGTTTTTTTTTTCAATTGGAGTAGATAGATCTATCTATCGCCCGGTTCACACTCCACCCACGTCTATTGAACAGGTCAAGAGGCTCATCCCTTGTTCCCTGTTTAGGATGTGGTTTCCGGCTTTCTCTTTCCCAATCTTCTCACTTTGTTTTCTTGTTTTTTTTTTCAATTGGAGTAGATAGATCTATCTATCGCCCGGTTCACACTCCACCCACGTCTATTGAACAGGTCAAGAGGCTCATCCCTTGTTCCCTGTTTAGGATGTGGTTTCCGGCTTTCTCTTTCCCAATCTTCTCACTTTGTTTTCTTGTTTTTTTTTTCAATTGGAGTAGATAGATCTATCTATCGCCCGGTTCACACTCCACCCATGTCTATTGAACAGGTTAAGAGGCTCATCCCTTGTTCCCTGTTTAGGATGTGGTTTCCGGCTTTCTCTTTCCCAATCTTCTCACTTTGTTTTCTTGTTTTTTTTTTCAATTGGAGTAGATAGATCTATCTATCGCCCGGTTCACACTCCACCCATGTCTATTGAACAGGTTAAGAGGCTCATCCCTTGTTCCCTGTTTAGGATGTGGTTTCCGGCTTTCTCTTTCCCAATCTTCTCACTTTGTTTTCTTGTTTTTTTTTTCAATTGGAGTAGATAGATCTATCTATCGCCCGGTTCACACTCCACCCATGTCTATTGAACAGGTGAAGAGGCTCATCCCTTGTTTGCCATTTAGGATATGGTTGCCGGCTTTCTTTTTTCCAATCTTTTCACTATTACGTAGCCCCATGCACATCAGTGGTGTTACCGCCTTGCTTGGGGTGATACGATTAAAAAAACTCAGCCAATATAGAGGGTGTCCCAGAATTTAAATATTTCAGGAAAATCGGATTTCTCTTTAAAAAGCTCACTTTGATTTCTGTTCATCATGTTAGAAGTGTATAAATGTCTAATTTTATTTTCATTCTTTTTAAATATGTTATTATAAAAAAGCTTACATTTATTTCTGTTCATCTTGCTTAAAGTGTTAGAAGTGTATAAATTTCTAAAATTATTTTCATTCACTTTAAAAAGCTTATGGCAAAGAGGCTCAATTGGATTTTTGTTCACCATGCTAAAAAGTGTAAAAATTCTTCTTTTTATTTTCATTCCATTTAAAAAACATGCTATAAAAAGACTCACATCGATTTTTGTTCTTCATGTTTAATATGAGTTAAAAGTGGATAAATTTGTAATTCTATTTTCATTCCCTTTAAGAACTTTACCATACAAAAGCTTACATTGATTTCAGTTTATCATGATTAATATGTGTTAAAAATGTATAAATATCTAATTTTATTTTTATTACATTTCAAAAACTAATTATGAAATAGCTCACTTTGATTTCTGTTCAGGTTAAAAGTGTATAAATTTATCATTTTATTTTCGTTCCATTTCAGAACCTTGTCACAAAAAAGTTCACTTTGTTTTCTGTTCATCATGTTTAATATGAGTTAAATGTGTATAAATTTCTAACTTTATTTTCATTCCATTTTAGAAACTTATAATAAAAAAGCTCACTTAGGTTTCTGTTCACCATGTTTGATACAAGTTTAAAGTGAATAATTTCTAATCTTATATTTATTCCATTAAGGAAACTTATAAAAAAGCTCACTTTGATTTTCATTCATCATGTTTAATGAGATAAGAGTGTATAAATTTTCAATAATATATTCATTCCATTTCAGAACCTTATAAAAAAGCTTACTTTGATTTCAGTTCATCATGTTCAATATGAGTTAAAAGTATATAAACTTCTAATTCTATTTTCATTCCCTTTAAGAATTTATTATACAAAAGATTACGTTCACTTTGATATCTGTTCATGTTTAATATGTATTTAAAAAAGTGTATAAATTTCTCATTTTATTTTCATTCCATTTCAGAACCTTATTATAAAAAAACTAACTTTGATTTCTGTACATGTTTAATGTTTTAAAAGTGTATAAATTTCTCATTTTATTTTCATTCCATTTCAAAACCTTATAAAAAAACTAACTTTGATTTCTGTACATGTTTAATGTTTTAAAAGTGTATAAATTTATCATTTTATTTTCATTCCATTTCAGAACCTTATTATAAAAAACTAACTTTGATTTCTGTACATGTTTAATGTTTTAAAAGTGTATAAATTTCTCATTTTATTTTCATTCCATTTCAAAACCTTATTATAAAAAAACTAACTTTGATTTCTGTACATGTTTAATGTTTTAAAAGTGTATAAATTTATCATTTTATTTTCATTCCATTTCAGAACCTTATTATAAAAAACTAACTTTGATTTCTGTACATGTTTAATGTTTTAAAAGTGTATAAATTTATCATTTTATTTTCATTCCATTTCAAAACCTTATTATAAAAAAACTAACTTTGATTTCTGTACATGTTTACTGAGTGTTAAAAGTGCACAAATTTCTTATTTTATTTCCGTTCCATTTCAGAAATTTATAAAAATGCACACTTTGATTTCTGTTCATGTTTAATATGTGTTCAAAGTGTATTAATTTATTGTTTTATTTTCATTCAATTTCAGAACCTTATTATAAAAAAGCTCACTTTGATTTCTGTTCAGGTTTAATAAGTGTTAAAAGTATAAGTTGCTCATTTCATTTTCTTTCCATTTCAGAACTTTATTATAAAAAAAGCTCAGCCTGATTTCTGTTCCGGTTTAACCCTCTAGGGCCATTCGTATCATATTTGATACAGTATTTCCCTATAAGGAAACATTTGGTATTCATTGACTGAGCAGTCAGTACTGCTTTCATTTGAAATTTATAAAAATTTTTCAGGAAAATATTTCTTTCAAGGCTTGTTTTCATACTGTATCAAATATGATACGAATGGCCCGAGGGTTAATATTTATTAAAAGTGTATAAGTTGCTTGTTTATTTTATTTTCATTTCAGAACCTTAGTATAAAAAAGCCCACTTTGATTTCTGTTCATGTTTAATGTGTTTAAAGTGTATAAATTTATCATTTCATTTCATTCTCTTTCAGAACCTTTTTAAAAAAAGCTCACTTTGATTTTTGTTCACTTTTAACATATTTTACAAGTGTATTAAATGCTAATTTTATGTTCATTCTATTTCATAAACTTATAAAAAAATCACTTTGATTCCTGCTTAACATTTTTAATGTGTTAAAAGTGTATAAATTTCTCATTTTTTTTTCATTTCATTTCAGAACGTTATAAAAAAGCTCATTTTGATTTCTGCTCACCATGTTTAATGTGTTAAAAGTGTATAAATTTATCATTGTATTTTCATTTCATTTCAGGAGCTATTTATAAAAAAGCTCACTTTGATTTCTGTTCATGTTTAATATGTGTTAAAAATGTATGAATTTCTTATATCTGTTCCATTACAGAACCTTATAAAAAAGGTCACTTTGATTTTCGTTCATGTTTAATATATCTTTAATGTGTATTAAAAGCTAATTTTATGTTCATTTCATTTCAGAACCTTATAAAAAAATCACTTCGAATTCTGCTTATCATGTTTAATGTGTTAAAAGTGTATAAATGCTTCATATTATGTTCATTCCATTTCAGACCTTATTATAAAAAAGCTAACTTTGATTTCTGTACATGCTTAATGAGTGTTAAAAGTGTATAAATTTCTTATTTTATTTCCGTTCCATTTCAGAACGTTATAAAAAAAGCTAACTTTGATTTCTGCTCATCTTGTTTAATATGTGTAAAAATGTACACATTGTATTTTCATTCCACTTTAGGAGCTATTTACAAAAAAAGCTCACTTTGATTTCTGTTCATGTATAATATTTGTTAAAAGTGTATAAATTTATCATTTTATTTTCATTCAATTTCGGAAGCTTACTATAAAAAAACTATATTTGATTTCTGCTCATCATGTTTAATATGTGTTAAATGTGTATAAATCTCTCAATTTGTTTTCATTCCATTTCAGAACCTTATTATAAAAAGCTTAGTCTGATTTCTGTTCCGATTTGATATCTATTAAAAGTGTATAAATTTCTGAATTTAATTTCATTCCATTTCAGAACATTATAAAAAATCTAACATTGATTTCTGCTCATCATGTTTAATGTGTTAAATGTGTATGAATTTTAACAATTTTTTCATTCCATTTCAGAACCATATGAAAAACTCACATAATTTCTGTTCATGTTTAATGTGTTAAAAGAGTATAAATTTATTATCTTATTTTCATTCCATTTCAGAATTTTTGTGAAAAAGCTCACTTTGATTTCTGTCCATGTTTAATATGTTAAAAGTGTATAACTTTATCATTTTATTTTTGTTCAATTTCAGAACCTTATAATAAAGGTCACTTTGATTTCTGTTCATGTTTAATGTGTTAAGTGTATAAATTTCTCATTTTATTTTCATTTCATTTCAGAACCTTATTAAAAAAGCTCACTTTGATTTGTGCTCATCATGTTTAATACATGTTAAAAGTGTATAAATTTCATATTTTATTTCCGTTATATTTCAGAATCTTATAAAAAAGCTCACTTTGATTTCTGTTCATGTTTAATGTGTTAAAAGTGTATAAATTTCTCATTTTATTTTCACGCCATTTCAGAAGTTTATTTTAAAAAAGCCCACTTTGATTTCTGTTCAGGTTTAATATGTGTTAAAAGTGTATAATTTTCTCATTTTTTTCTTTCCATTTCAGAACCTTATTATAAAAAAGCTCATTTTAATTTTTGTTCATCTTTAATGTGTTAAAAGTGTATATATTTCTCATTTTATTTCCCTTCCATTTCAGAACCTTATTATAAAAAATCATCATGTTTAATATGTGTTAAAAGTGTATAAATTTCTTATTTTATTTTTGTCCCTTTTTGGAACCTTATAAAAAAGCTCACTTTGATTTCCGCTTATGTTTAATATGTTAACAGTGTATAAATTTCATATTTTATTTCCGTTACATTTCAGAACCTTATTATAAAAAAGATTACTTTGATTTCTGTTCATGTTTATTGTGTGTTAAAAGTGTAAAAATTTATCATTTTATGTTCATTCAATTTCAGAACCTTATTATAAAAAGCTTTGATTTCTGATCATCATATTTAATATGTGTTAAAAGTATATAAATTTCTTATTTTATTTCTGTTATATTTCAGATCCTTATTATAAAAAAGCTCACTTTGATTTCTATTCATGTTTATTGTGTGTTAAAAGTGTATAAATTTCTCATATTATTATTTTTTTTTTGAGGACCTTACCAAAACTTTGTTGTTGTTCATGTGTTCTGTCCATTGTATTCTCAGCATGATTCTGTAGGACCACATTTCTGTTGCTTCAAGTCTTTCCTCCCTCTTTGATGAGATCTACGTGTTCTTTTTTGTTATGATTATAGATTTAAAAAAATTTTGTGCATGTGATTTCAGTATTTGGAACACATTCTCAACTTTCTAAAAAAAAAAAAAACTAATGAATTTGTATTTATTGATTTTAACAGACTTTTTCACCTTAAACATTTTTTTATTTTTTTATGGGATACTTGTCTTTGAGTAGACTCTCTGTTTATTTATTAAACAGTATATCTATTTTCTTCTACAGGTCTGAATCTTTGAGAAATCTTATTAAAGCAAGGTTTGAACCTGTGTCACCCTGGATCAAGGAAACTATCATGAGATTCAACATGCTCTTAACCAACAGTGTACATAGCTGATCAGGCAAAGCTGAATAGATGTTATTCTACCTTGCCTGATTTCTTAAGCAAAATTTTTCTCATCATAGACTTTTCTAAATATCTCATACTAGCAGTATAGCCCGGCGTTGCTCAGGTGTAATGGAAGCTTTAAAACTAATCCATGGTCCTGGAGCTCAGACTCTTTGGACATTGGCACGAAAGACTAAAAAGCAATAGTTGTTTCCAGTTAAAGTGAAACCATAGACTGAAAGAAAAATGAATGGATGTAAGTCAAATTTTGATTTCCTGGTATCGACATCAAATAAGTTTTTTTCGTTGTAAACTGAATTTTGAAGGCTAAATAAGTCCTCTGAGTAAATGGTATCATGACTGAGATTAAGAACTACAATTATACCTACTTAGAGCCAAACCCGAAGCAAAAACTAAAATAAAAGGGCTGAAAAAAATGCAGACATACAGGCAGATAAACAGACACACACACAAACATCTTGATTTTATATATATATATATATATATTATCGATTTTCTGCACTATTGTAAGAACTGCAACCTTGAAACTTCTGAATATCGTTTCTTATGTCTTTGTCTATGAGTGTATCAAATTTGATTAAAATTGGACCACTCCTTCTATAACCCAATTTTTTCAATTATCAATTTTCGATATTTATTTGGGGGGGGGGGGGGTACCTCGACACAAAACCTAGCTAAAAACACTCGCAGACGCTTATAGTACATCTGTGTAAATTTTCAAGAAAATCGGTTCAGCCGTTTTGGAGTCTATAGGTAATGGACATACAAACAAAGTTCCATTTATAAATAAGTTTAGATCTGCTCCATTTCATATTCAAATATAAACAAAGCAATTTTCTTGTAATGAATTAGTATTTATTAATCAGACAGATTCCATCAGTTTAAACCTTTTTTTTTTTTACATTAGTGAATATGGATATTTGAGTAGATGGTCTGCTTGTCAGTTAGAGTCAAGACTACACCAACTGTATATACTCCTTATACATGATAAGGAGTAAAAATAAAAAACAGGAAGAAAATAAAGAGGCCACCTGTTTACAGTACTTCGATCTTTACTGACTCTTGTACATGTCAAATCTGTGCGTCTCTATTACTTATGAAAGAATTTGGTTTTATATAAGCTGAAAAAGATTAATCTATTCTGTAAACCAAACTTCTGTCTGAATTTCTTGGATGAGAAGTTATCATTAGTTTACACTATTTGGACGATTGTCTTCATCTTTATTGTTGTTAACCCTCTAGGGCCATTCGTATCATATTTGATACAGTATTTCCCTATAAGGAAACATTTGGTATTCATTGACTGAGCAGTCAGTACTGCTTTCATTTGAAATTTATAAAATATTTCTCTTAAAAAATTTTTCAGGAAAATATTTCTTTCAAGGCTTGTTTTCATACTGTATCAAATATGATACGAATGGCCCTAGAGGGTTAAAACTGCGTTTTGGCCATTGTGTAAGAACGAGACAATATCTGGACATATAGGCAGTGGAACAAGAGATTAAAAAAGGGTTGGTTACCCTGATGAAGGCTTGGGGGGTACAACGGCTGAAACATAGTGATAACAATAATAAAGAGGAGGACAATAGTTGGAATATAAGTTGTGTAAATAAGTCAAATTTTCTCAACCTATCACTTATTTTGTTTTAGCCTCTTAATTTTTGATGCCCACACAGAATGAACCGATACTTACGTCAACTGATTGGTTCCTTCGGAGCAACACATTTTGGTCAGTGTAGAGAAAGCAATAGAAAAGAAAGGAAATTTCTTGTTGTGAATAAACAAATTATTAATGTGCAAAAGTGGTCAATTTTCTCCTGCGTAAAAGCCTACAAATTTAAACTACTCCAAAACTATTAATCACAGCTTTTGCTATGGAAAAGTCTCTTTTGAATATTTTCTGATGATTGAAACAGGAATTGATAAATACTATGTTATTTAAATTGTTTTCATTTTCATTTTGGTCAGATTTTTTCTTGAATCATTTCAGAACATTTTCTGATTTCTTGGTCGGTCACTTTCACCCTGGAAAAAAGAAAACAAAAAAAAAACTGAACATCCTTATTATCAATGTGTGTTTGTGCATATATATATATATATATATATATATATATATATGTATATAAAGTAGTATCCTTGGTAATTGGTAAGATCAGTTCCATGGAGGATCTTAAAGAAAATAAATTGGACAAATTTATAAATCCATTGGTGATAATTTAATTCATGAATATTAAAAATATTCAACTTATCAGACCCAAGTTTTTTACAAAAATGAATGGGTTTAATTTATCCAGACAGAAAGAATAATGGGGAGAAGAGGAAGAAAGAAAACATTTTCTTGTTGAAAGAGGGAGTCAGATTTACAATGTTAATATTCAAACGTGGATGTCATGGTTACAATATTGCGTTTACAAAAAAGTTCAAACAATAAGATGACCTTGGACTGAAATTTTTTTAGGGTTGAACATTTTCAAATACAGGACAGTAAATTTAGGAATCGTATTGTTATATTATTTATGTTAATTCCAACAGCAAAAATAATAACTTTGTCTTATAAATATATTCGTTTCTATTTCATGACAATAGAATTGTATGATGACAATGTTGATGATGATAAAAAATTAATACTAAATATAAAATAATATAATATATAATAATGATAATTATTATTATTACTACTATTATTATTAATAATAACAATTTGAAAAAAAAATTTTACAAAAAATAAACAATTATAAAATTTAAATAGTAATAATAATATAAATATAAAATAATAATAGAAAAACAATTTAAAAAAAAAAGTTTTTGAAATTATCAAGATTTAGAATGTTTAAACATTTAACAGGGAATTACATGAGAATTTTATGAAAACATTGGAGGGTCATCTTAAGGGACTTAAATTATATGCCTATTTGCATGTATGACCTGCTTGCTTGTAACTACATAAATAAATACATGTATATATACTTATATATACATAGAAACTCATATACACACATCCCCCCATATATATATATATATAAATTAAAATAGGATTAATTCAAGGATGTTCAATGGCCATTTCGATATGAAAATCCCCACGGGGGATAACACATGAAGCAACAAAAAAATCCTTTCAGAAACTGGAGAAAAATCAGTCTAATTTTCCTTTTTAAATAGATTTGCAAAGAAATTAAAAAAAGGAAAAGAAAAAGAAAAAGATAAGACAAAATAAAATAAAAAAAACAAGAAAAGAAAAATTGGCATCGTCTGGGTTCGCAAAAAAGGAAAGAGAATTGTAACTTAAGGAACGGACGGCGTGTTGAATTGATAAGCAAAACGGAAAAAAGCTGGGAGATAAGAGAGGGAAAAAGGAAAGGAAGAAAAAAAATTTTTTTATATGTTACAGACGCTGGACATATTCAAAAACCTAACTTCCCAAAAACGTTGAAGCATTAGAAAAAGGTCTTTACTTAAAAAGGTATAATTAATTTTAAAGGGAATAAAAAGATATAGGATATAAAATAAATTTTTAAAAAAAAATTTTGTCATTTAATTTAAACTAAATAAAAATACCGCTAGGTATAAAAAAAAAAAAAATTTTTTTTCTTTTACAATTATACATACATATAGATGTACACACATACATACATACACATACACACACAATTCTTCAATTATGAATACATATATACATACATACATACACATACACACACACATTCAATTCCATACACTTATATACGTATATACACATACACACACATATATGTACACACATATACAAAAAATCTACACACACAATATATATGTACACACACACACACACATATAAAAAATATAAAAATTTAATGAATATTATAAAAAGAGCATTTAAATAGCTAAAAAAATTTTTTCACATAAATACATATATACAGACATACATATAAACATATATACACACATATATACAAATATACACATACACACACACAAACATATGCATATACATAAAGATTATAAAAAGAAAAATTTAAAATTTAAAATTTAAAAATAAAAAATTAAAATTTAAAATCCGCCCTATGACGGCACTTATTAATGAATTCCTTTCTAAGATTCAAAAGCAATTAATCCTTTTTTAATTTATATTTGCTCTGTAATATTTTATTACATGGAGCTCTCTTCCTGTATCATTTTTTAATATTAAAATAAAATTTTTAATATTAATTAGGATCGGGTTTTTGGAATTTACCTTCCTGCTTTTAACGCTTGGATTAAAGTATCTGAATAAAAATATATATATACTTGCACATATTTTTACATACATATTTTAGCATAAGCATATACATATACCCATATATATATATACCTATATATATGGGTATATATAATTTGCAACTTCCAGATGTCATTTATGCATTTCTGGATAAGATTAAAACTCATAACTTATAATCATAATATTAGTACAACTACGTCTTAATTAAAATTAATAATTGGTGGGGGTTAAGAAAATTGTGAATGTTAGAAAACTCATATGTCAGTTCTCAACTGAATTAACATTTAAAGTGTAAATCTCATTTTATTATTGAATTTTAAATGTTTTTATGTCTGCACTTGAAAATGAGTTCATTCCTTTGGTTTAACAGTTCACTGAGATTTTTATATATAATATGTTTGCTTATTAAAGAGCTAACATGGAGTGGGGAAGACAGAAAATTCAGATCTTATGGTTGTGTTTAATTTAACTAATCAGAATGAAGGTCAACGTTGAAAATTTAAAATATAGGTTAGATATTAGGGGATATAGGATATTCAGACATGTCTAAGAAAAACTGTCATGTTTATGGTTGGACTGCTTATCTCAGGCAATATGTATACATTTTAGTTACAAAGAAATACTCTTAGAGTTATATGTATCCCTGTTCTTTCTTAAAAATAAAACAAAAAAAAACTTTATTTTAGACTTGTCTTGAAGGGGCTTTTGATAAAATTAAAATATTTTTATATTTTTTAGGTTCAGAGTACATTTCTGTACGAATTCATCATATATCCTTAACATATCAGTTCAGTTATGTGCCATACAGGAAACATGCTTGGGCGATCATGTCTCGAAAGAGACATGACTGACTGGGCAGAAGATTATCCCGCAGTAGGTTGCCATTGCTTTCTGTGGTAGACTGGTTGCCAACCAAGGCTATAGAACCCAATCTGTCCTGCTATTTGACCCATAACTGGAAGGAAGAGACGGATTAATAGCTTTCCCAAGTGTATTTGCATGTAAGTGAATACAATGAATTCAACTGGAATTCGCACTCAGCTCCCTGATTTCTCGTTCCGAGCCGATATCCACTGAACCACAGTGCACATCCCGCTTAACATATACCAATCCGAAAAATAAAAAAAGATAAATCCAAATGTTTTCAAGCCAAAATTTACAAGCATTTGTTTCTTTCCTTATATACTGACCTTTTTATAAGTTCCAAGATTGTATCATATTGGTAAGTTTGTAACGTAGGAATTCTGTTGCATTTTATCATCTGGAAACAAAAAGAGAACATTTAGAAAAAAAAAACTCTTAAAATTGTCTTTCATGAAATCAAATTTGACTTTTTTATTGGCTGAACTATAACTTTGTTTACATTGTTCGGACTATTGTCCTAATCTTTATTGTCATATTCACAAGGTTTCAACCGTTGTATATTCCGACCTTCTTCAGGTGACAGGAATTTTGAACTGAACACTATTTCATAGCTTGTAGAGTGTTCTCATTCCATGAGTCATGCAACTTCCAAATGTCTTAGTTATTTCCATTTAACTCCCTAAGTTTTTGTCCACCACTACTGTTGCCAAGTATTGAACTTACACCTCTTTGGGTTAAGTCATTAGATCCAAACAATGCTTTTATCCACAAAATGTTTATTCACTATTAAATAATGTAAATACCTCATCTCAGAAATATAGACAACAATAACTTTGACCTGATACTCAGAGGTCAGATTTATTTCTAGGTCATTCATTATTTATAGTCTTTTCAGGCATAGTTTGACAGGGATATTTTTATATTTCAACTACTTTATGTGATTTGTTGAATTAGGGAGTGCATCTTGTTTTTGTTTTTTAAATCAATTCATCCCAAGCAAGGTGATAATGTCCCTAAGATGCAGGGAGTTACTGGGAGTGAAATATAATCAAAAGACGTTAGAAGAAACTTTCTGAACAATGTGAAATCTACTCAACTCTTACCTCAATCACTGAAGAAGTGTAAGTTTTAAACAAATTATTGAAATCAGTCAGGAGTGAAGTGATCTGCAAGAAGATTTTCCTTTGGTTCCAAACTTTTCTAAAAGGGATAAAAAAACAAAAAAAAATCACACTTAAACAGAAATCAAATTTGTCGATATATGTAGTTACCAAATTTGGACTGTAACCACTAAGGGTCAAATGTTACATTTTTTCTACCATTGTATCCAATAAGTCACATCCAAAATAAAAGTTAATATTCATTACATTGCACTTATCTAAATCTACAACCATATTATAATTGCACTTGTCCTTTCTTTCGTTAGTTCACACAACCATTATGCCTTGGCATTACCTCATAAATAATGGACTATTTTGTTTTGATTTTATGGAAAGAGGGAAGAAAATGAATGAAAGAAGAGTGCGAAAATGAATGAAAGAAAGACAGAAAGATAGAGGTGTAAAAAGAAAATCAAATGAAGCTGATAAGAACAGATACTACACTTTGATCCCAGCCAAAAAATCAAGAAGTGATTGTATTTTCTTGCTGCCCCATGCTGGTAAGATGTGACACAAGTTCAATTTAATGTGGGGAGCCCAACCACAGGGTCCAAAAATAGCCTAGCTCCCACAACTATCAGTTGCATTGACATTGATATTACTACTGATCTCCACTCTTTAGTGCAGTGAGGAAGGTACTGCTGTAGGAAGATGTTTCCTGGGACTGGACATCGCTCAAAACAGAGACATAGCAGAGAGATGAAATGCAATTTATTTGCATGAGGTCAGATACTGTACTTTGATCCCAGCCAACAGGTCAAGAAGTGATTGCATTTTCTTGCCACTCCACACTGTCCAAGCGCATGCACCTGAGCAGGTCCAAAAATAGCCTAGCCTTTGCAACCATCGATTGCACTGGTACTACCGATCCTCCATCATTGAGATCCCAACTGACACGAATGCCACCATTATCAATTTGATTACAGAGGCATCATCATCATCAGTGCCATGATACCCTCATGTCTGGGAGTGAAATCTAGAGATGTGTAGTTTGTCTTGGACAAGTAAACCTGATGGAACCCATCCCTCTTGAGGTCAGACCCCACAGTTGTCTAATACTTTGATCATAGCCAAAGGTCAAGAAGAAACGGTGAACGTGATAAAAGTGTCATTTTTCAAAACATATAGTATTGAATGATGGAAAACGAGTAAAGTAATTGCCAAAAATCCAGTTACCATAAATAAAATGTCATCATTTGCTGCATTATTTCAAAATAATTAATAAGAGAAATGTTCATAAGACAAGGATTAGGCTGGAAAGAAAGAAAAAAATAAGGAGAGATAGGGGAGTTTAATATATCCAGCAAGTACCTCATAAATAATGGACTATTCAATTTTGATCCCATGGAAAGGGAGGAAAAAAAAACACATCAAAGATGTTGGTTGGTTTCATTTTTTTATAATCATTTCACCCCAAGCAAGGCAGGAATGCCACTGGTGCACAGAGAGTTAGTGTGTGAAAAAGAAAAAAAACAAGATACAAGGGATGTCGAAGAAAAGATTAGAGGGGGATGAGAATCAAGTAAATAGAAGATGGCAATTAACGTTGGATTTAAACTTTTGGAGATTGTAACTATTAGGGAAGAAAGCAAATGGAAGAAAGTGCCACAAACGAAAAGTGCAAGGAAAGAAACTGTTAGAGTAGAAGAGGGATTACATTTAACTATTTTTATGGTAAAAGGATGGGACCTAGATGCCAATCTAGTAGCACAAGTAAATACATGGGGTCAGAGAACCAGAGAAAAAAGCTTGTCAGAGCAGTTGCCATGAAAATACTTGTAGAAAAGACAGAGAGAAGCCACATCATGTTGGTGAAAGTGACTGATGGCAAGCTGCCAAGTCAGGATTGATTATATTGCAGATCCTTCTTTAGATTTTATCGAAAACCTCAAGATGAATAGCAAAAGCACCCGGCCAGGTATGGCAACAGTATTCAATGCACAGATGAATAGTAGATTTATAAATGTACAAAATAGATTCCGAGGAGAAAAAACTTCCTGGCTCGACACAGTGACCCAACCTTCCGAGCAATAGATGCCACTATAGATTCTAAGAAGTCATTCCATTTGAGGTTGTTTGAGAGAATGAAGCCAAGGAGAGACAGTGCGTTCTTCTCTTGGCGACTAGTGTCATCAGTTCTGATGGTAGGTAAAAAAGTTTCTCTATGGAGAGTAGTTTCGTTTTGGAGGCATTAAAATTTATGAACTTTTACATTTATGTAAAAGAAATGTATTAAAAAGAAGTTATATTTCATTTTTCTTATTTTCTATCAAACAAGTCACTTTGAAACTATTGAACATCTCTGGGATATTTTGGATAAAAAAAATGATAAATCTAATGTTACTTCACAAGACACACTTTGGGAACAAATACAAGCTGCTTGGCAGGAGATACCATGAGGTATATTGAAGAAGCTTGTGATGTCAATACCTGACAGAATGAAGGCTGTGATCAAAGCAAAATGTTATTATACTAAATATTAAATTTATTTTGTAACAAGTATTTTTTTCTTGTTAAAGCATTTGTTGAGTAAATCAAATAAAATTAAATTGTTTAATTTCTGTCAATATGCCTCATAAAAGATAAAATAATTCTTGTCCCAATACTTTTGCATAGTACTGTATTACTCAGTTGATCCTCAGTTCTAGATGGGAAATTGGGTGTAGGTACTCCAGACGAGTCAAGTTTGGAGTTGAACAAGAATTTGCAAGCAAACCACTTGATTTTATCGGCTGTGGATGTGAGGACTTTGAATTGATTGAATAGAAGAGGGATTGAGGGTTTTCTGTTGTTCAGCCCATTTTTGAAAAGTTGCCAGTAATCTTTGGAACCAAACTTGCAAGATGCTAGATGCAGCTTCATTCTATCAGCAAACAACTGCCTAGCATCATTTAAAACATGTTTATACTCATTACAAGCAGAGATAAAAAGGCGCCTAGTGTGATCAGATGTGTCACTCCAATATTACCAAAAAAAGGGATTCCTGTGGACGATGGCAGCTGAGTAAGCAAAAGAAAACAAAAGAGATGAATGAGGTTTAAGTCAGAATTTCCTAGCTGAGATGAAAACATCAATGCCAGCTTTCACCCAGGAGGAAACTTCAGATGTGCAGTCTTGAACAGGGAGACTAAAAACACATAAGGAGTCCCAGTCCGCTCGTTTATAGCAGTAAGATATTTTACTGATAGAAAGTTCCTGAATAGAGGGGGAGTAAAAAGAGACATTTAAAGACACCACAGCATGATTACAGTTGCCAAGAGGACAGAGCTGCATAACATGGCAAGAGTCAGGGATAGAAGTAAGGAAAAGATCTAAAAGAGAAGTGCGTTCATTTTGGTTACTGGGGAAAATGTGTGAGGAAATCTATGTATGAGAGAGTGATTGAAAAGTTTAGCGTTTGGACTCCAGCAATGTCTGTGACAGAGTTTTCAAGCCACTTGGCATGATGGAGATTAAAGTCACTGAACACAAATATATTAGCAAATGGGTGAAGAAAATGAAAAAGAAAAAAGTCAAAATTATTAATTTCTACCCACTTCTTAAAATAATAACCAACATTCATATTTATAATTTATTGCCATATTTTGTTAAAAGTTGTTGATCTCAAATATTTAACGATGTGATAGAGATATTTCTATAGATATTTTTTGCTGTAGAATGTGCCATGAGCTTATTCTATCATTAACTTAAAAGTTGAGAATTAAGATTTATCAGAAAATTTTAATAGGATAACAGTAAAATTTTCATAGATCTTTTTAGTTGCCATTATTATTACTCTTTGACTCAGATTTGACCTTTTTTATTGCTTTTTATGTAAATAGTCAAATAAATTCTACATTTTATGACTGCTAACAAAAATGTGATAACCAACTCAAAAGTTGCATTGGAATAACAAAAGATGTCTTCAAAAAGTGAAACAAAGTATTAAGAAACATGAAAATTTCTCTAGAAACAAAGATGCTGAAATGTCATGTAATATCACTCCTCCTATAAGGCAACTAACGTGGGTAAATTCCTCAAAAGATGAAGAAGCAACTTGATGCAATAGAAATGCTGTTCTAAAAAAATGAGAGAAAGAAAAAAGGAATCCACAATATTCTGAATCACCTGAGGAACATTGGTTGGTTGATTTTGTTTAGCGGCATATCAATCTCTATAGGTTATTTAATGCCAAAATCTAAATATTTTGATGAGTTTGGTTGGTTGATTTTGTTTAGCGGCATATCAATCTCCATAGGTTATTTAATGCCAAAATCTAAATATTTGGATTGGTTTGGTTGGTTGATTTTGTTTAACGGCATATCAATCTCTATAGGTTATTTAATGCCAAAATCTAAATATTTTGATTGGTTTGGTTGGTTGATTTTGTTTAGCGGCATATCAATCTCTATAGGTTATTTAATGCCAAAATCTAAATATTTGGATTGGTTTGGTTGGTTGATTTTGTTTAGCGGCATATCAACCTCTATAGGTTATTTAATGCCAAAATCTAAATATTTGGATTGGTTTGGTTGGTTGATTTTGTTTAGCGGCATATCAATCTCTATAGGTTATTTAATGCCAAAATCTAAATATTTGGATTGGTTTGGTTGGTTGATTTTGTTTAGCGGCATATCAACCTCTATAGGTTATTTAATGCCAAAATCTAAATATTTGGATTGGTTTGGTTGGTTGATTTTGTTTAGCGGCATATCAATCTCTATAGGTTATTTAATGCCAAAATCTAAATATTTTGATGAGTTTGGTTGGTTGATTTTGTTTAGCGGCATATCAATCTCTATAGGTTATTTAATGCCAAAATCTAAATATTTTGATTAGTTTGGTTGGTTGATTTTGTTTAGCGGCATATCAACCTCATAGGTTATTTAATGCCAAAATCTAAATATTTTGATTGGTTTGGTTGGTTGATTTTGTTACGGCATATCAACTTCTATAGGTTATTTAATGCCAAAATCTAAATATTTGGATTGGTTTGGTTGGTTGATTTTGTTTAGCGGCATATCAATCTCTATAGCTTATTTAATGCCAAAATCTAAATATTTGGATTGGTTTGGTTGGTTGATTTTGTTTAGCGGCATATCAACCTCTATAGGTTATTTAATGCCAAAATCTAAATATTTGGATTGGTTTGGTTGGTTGATTTTGTTTAGCGGCATATCAATCTCTATAGGTTATTTAATGCCAAAATCTAAATATTTGGATTGGTTTGGTTGGTTGATTTTGTTTAGCGGCATATCAACCTCTATAGGTTATTTAATGCCAAAATCTAAATATTTGGATTGGTTTGGTTGGTTGATTTTGTTTAGCGGCATATCAATCTACAGGTTATTTAATGCCAAAATCTAAATATTTGGATTGGTTTGGTTGGTTGATTTTGTTTAGCGGCATATCAATCTCTATAGGTTATTTAATGCCAAAATCTAAATATTTTGATTAGTTTGGTTGGTTGATTTTGTTTAGCGGCATATCAATCTCATAGGTTATTTAATGCCAAAATCTAAATATTTGGATTATTGATTGATTGTTTAGCGGCAGGCATATCAACTTATTTACAAAATCTAAATATTTTGATTAGTTTGGTTGGTTGATTTTGTTTAGCTGCATATCAATCTACAGGTTATTTAATGCCAAAATCTAAATATTTGGATTGGTTCGGTTGGTTGATTTTGTTTAGCGGCATATCAATCTCTATAGCTTATTTAATGCCAAAATTCAAATATTTTGATTGATTTGGTTGGTTGATTTTGTTTAGCGGCATATCAATCTCTATAGGTTATTTAATGCCAAAATCTAAATATTTTGATTGGTTTGGTTGATTGATTTTGTTTAGCGGCATATCAACCTCTATAGGTTATTTAATGCCAAAATCTAAATATTTTGATTAGTTTGGTTGGTTGATTTTGTTTAGCGGTATATCAATCTACAGGTTATTTAATGCCAAAATCTAAATATTTTGATTGGTTCGGTTGGTTGATTTTGTTTAGCGGCATATCAACCTCTATAGGTTATTTAATGCCAAAAAATCTAAATATTTTGATTAGTTTGGTTGGTTGATTTTGTTTAGCGGTACATCAATCACTATAGGTTAGTTTAATGCCAAAATCTAAATATTTTGATTAGTTTGGTTGGTTGATTTTGTTTAGCGGCATATCAATCTCTATAGGTTATTTAATGCCAAAATCTAAATATTTTGATTAGTTTGCTGGTTGATTTTGTTTAGCGGCATATCAATCTCTATAGCTTATTTAATGCCAAAATCTAAATATTTGGATTGGTTTGGTTGGTTGATTTTGTTTAGCGGCATATCAACCTCTATAGGTTATTTAATGCCAAAATCTAAATATTTGGATTGGTTTGGTTGGTTGATTTTGTTTAGCGGCATATCAACCTCTATAGGTTATTTAATGCCAAAAATCTAAATATTTGGATTGGTTTGGTTGGTTGATTTTGTTTAGCGGCATATCAATCTACAGGTTATTTAATGCCAAAATCTAAATATTTGGATTGGTTTGGTTGGTTGATTTTGTTTAGCGGCATATCAATCTCTATAGGTTATTTAATGCCAAATCTAAATATTTTGATTAGTTTGGTTGGTTGATTTTGTTTAGCGGCATATCAATCTCTATAGCTTATTTAATGCCAAAATCTAAATATTTGGATTGGTTTGGTTGGTTGATTTTGTTTAGCGGCATATCAACTCCTCTATAGGTTATTTAATGCCAAAATCTAAATATTTTGATTGGTTTGGTTAGTTGATTTTGTTTAGCGGCATATCAACCTCTTATAGGTTATTTAATGCCAAAATCTAAATATTTTGATTGGTTTGGTTGTTTGATTTTGTTTAGCGGCATATCAATCTCTATAGGTTATTTAATGCCAAAATCTAAATATTTTGAATAGTTTGGTTGGTTGATTTTGTTTAGCGGCATATCAATCTCTATAGGTTATTTAATGCCAAAATCTAAATATTTTGATTAGTTTGGTTGGTTGATTTTGTTTAAAGGCATATCACCCTCTATAGCTTATTTAATGCCAAAATCTAAATGTTTGGATTGGTTTGGTTGGTTGATTTTGTTTAGCGGCATATCAACCTCTATAGGTTATTTAATGACAAAATCTAAATATTTGGATTGGTTTGGTTGGTTGATTTTGTTTAGCGGCATATCAATCTACAGGTTATTTAATGCCAAAATCTAAATATTTTGATTAGTTTGGTTGGTTGATTTTGTTTAGCGGCATATCAATCTCTATAGGTTATTTAATGCCAAAATCTAAATATTTTGATTAGTTTGGTTGGTTGATTTTGTTTAGCGGCATATCAATCTCTATAGCTTATTTAATGCCAAAATCTAAATATTTGGATTGGTTTGGTTGGTTGATTTTGTTTAGCGGCATATCAACCTCTATAGGTTATTTAATGCCAAAATCTAAATATTTGGATTGGTTTGGTTGGTTGATTTTGTTTAGCGGCATATCAATCTCTATAGCTTATTTAATGCCAAAATCTAAATGTTTGGATTGGTTTGGTTGGTTGATTTTGTTTACCGGCATATCAATCTCTATAGGTTATTTAATGCCAAAATCTAAATATTTTGATTAGTTTGGTTGGTTGATTTTGTTTAGCGGCATATCAATCTCTATAGCTTATTTAATGCCAAAATCTAAATATTTGGATTGGTTTGGTTGGTTGATTTTGTTTAGCGGCATATCAACCTCTATAGGTTATTTAATGCCAAAATCTAAATATTTGGATTGGTTTGGTTGGTTGATTTTGTTTAGCGGCATATCAACCTCTATAGGTTATTTAATGCCAAAATCTAAATATTTGGATTGGTTTGGTTGGTTGATTTTGTTTAGCGCCATATCAACCTCTATAGGTTATTTAATGCCAAAATCTAAATATTTTGATTGGTTTGGTTGTTTGATTTTGTTTAGCGCCATATCAACCTCTATAGGTTATTTAATGCCAAAATCTAAATATTTTGATTGGTTTGGTTGGTTGATTTTGTTTAGCAGCATATCAACCTCTATAGGTTATTTAATGCCAAAATCTAAATATTTGGATTGGTTTGGTTGGTTGATTTTGTTTAGCGGCATATCAACCTCTATAGGTTATTTAATGCCAAAATCTAAATATTTTGATTGGTTTGGTTGGTTGATTTTGTTTAGCAGCATATCAACCTCTATAGGTTATTTAATGCCAAAATCTAAATATTTGGATTGGTTTGGTTGGTTGATTTTGTTTAGCGGCATATCAACCTCTATAGGTTATTTAATGCCAATATCTAAATATTTTGATGAGTTTGGTTGGTTGAATTTGTTTAGCGGCATATCAACCTCTATAGGTTATTTAATGCCAAAATCTAAATATTTGGATTAGTTCGGTTGGTTGATTTTGTTTAGCAGCATATCAACCTCTATAGGTTATTTAATGCCAAAATCTAAATATTTGGATTAGTTCGGTTGGTTGATTTTGTTTAGCAGCATATCAACCTCTATAGGTTATTTAATGCCAAAATCTAAATATTTGGATTGGTTTGGTTGGTTGATTTTGTTTAGCGCCATATCAATCTCTACAGGTTATTTAATGCCAAAATCTAAATATTTGGATTGGTTTGGTTGGTTGATTTTGTTTAGCGGCATTTCAATCTCTATAGGTTATTTAATGCCAAAGTCTATAATATTTTGATTAGTTTGGTTGATTGGTTTTGTTTAATGGCATATCAACGTCTATGGATTATTTAATGCCAAAATCTAAATATTTTGATTAGTTTGTTGGTTGGTTGATTTTGTTTAGCGGCATATCAACCTCTATAGGTTATTTAATGCCAAAATCTAAATATTTTAAACATAATTTTATGCTTTCAACTACAGATATTTTGTACATAATTTTATATATTCACATCAAAATGTATGTTTTTTAGATATATAGTTTGTAGATGATAAAGTGTATTGTTGGTAATTTTTCAAAAATGTATTACTGGTAATTTTACTGCAAAAATGTCTTGTTGTTAATTTTATTATAAAAATCTATTGTTGACAACTTTTCATAAAAATGTGTTGCTGATAATTTTATTATCAAAATGTATGCATTTTAGTGTTGTATTCAGTGCTATTTTGCTATAAAATGTATTGTTGGTTTGCTTTATGGCATATCAACCTCAGTTGGAAGTTAACTATTTGCTTATAGATAGAACTCTAACAGGGTGGACTTGAAAACAACAGCAATTAACAAGTGGCCCCACACTTGTCAAAACATCTAATCTCCTTGCTGCCAAATGTAGTTGATCATCATACTCAGGATGGTGAGTAAAGCTGAAAATTAATATGTAGAAAACCAAATACAATGACTAAAAGACACTAAAATTAAAAGACTACAAATTATTGATGTGTAACTGAACTTACTCTGATGCTATCTGGTATTCAGTATAAAGTTTTTGAGAATTTGGACGACAATAATCCAAAATCAGTGATTCTGCCTTTTTGCAATTTTCTTGGAGTCGACTCCTGAAAAAAAAGTTAATATAAGAATTCCATTCCATTTCTAACATTCATGGTATTTCTTGTGGCAGTTTTTGTTTTTAAACTATTTCTGAATACTAACTCTTTGCATGGATGTATATAACTAGTTAAAAAAAAAAGTACACAGTAATAAAAAAGTACAAAATTTAGAATAAAAAAGTACAAAAAAGAAGTAAAAAAAGTTAAGTAGTCAGAATTGCAGTACAAAAATAAAGTAAAAAAAAATAAAAGTGCAAAATTAATTAAAAATGCAGTAAAAATAGAAACAGAAAACAAAAAAGTTAAAAAAGTTAAAAAACCAGGTAAAAAAAGTAAAAAAAAAGCACAAAAAATAAAAAACAAATAAAGTACAAAGAATTATAGACAAAATGGCAATACAAAAAAGTCAAAAAAGAAAAAAATAGTAAAAAGTAAAATAAAACAAAATCTTATGAAAATAATTTATTTTATGATATGAAACCATAAAGAAAATCACATAGAATTCTCAAATCTATATTCAATAATAAATCAATAATATTTGGTTTTCTTGAAATCATAAATGGCATAGATCAATGTGATTTTTTTTTTGGTCAATCAGTTCAAGTGCCATACGTGATACACACTTGGGCGATCATGTCTTGAAAGAGACATGACTGACTGGGCAGAAGGTTATTCCGCAGTAGGTTGCCATTGCTTTCTGCGGTAGACTGGTTACCGACCAAGGCTATAGAACCCAATCTGTCCTGTTATTTAACCCATAACTGGAAGGAAGAGATGGATTAATACCTTTCCCAAGGGTATTTGCGCGTAAGTGAATACAACGGATTCAACTGGAATTTGAACTCGGCTCCCCGGTTTCTCGTTCCAAGCTGATATCCACTGTACCACAACACACAGCTTAAAATAGATGCTTTCTGATATCATTTCAAATCCATTTTACCAAGAGTTTGGAAAGTCATAATTGATTGATTTTTGATCAACCCTTAGTGGCTTATTTTAAGCTGGAAGATATTTTGGAATGTAAGAATAATTCTTTTAAGTGTATATTGCATTGGCAATTACTTTGTAAAAAAAAACAATGATCTTTCAAGATACAAGCTCTACTATTTAACTCATATTTGAGTGGGGAGGAAATGGATTTGTACTTTTTGCAAGGGTATTTATAAGTAGGTGAATGTAATGAATGCAACTAGAATTTGAACTTGGCCATTTGATTTCTCATCCCAAGTTGCTATCCATTACACCACCCACCTATTCCACACAATTCATAAGACAGCTTACTTAAGCCCATTCAAACAACTTTAGTTTTAAGCATGTACAGTTTCAGTCATTTTTTTTCTGTTATCAATCATTAGTCTTACCTGTCAAGTTCTTGAAACTGGTCAGTATTTACTTTGTTGAGCTGATCAACAAGTCGGTTTGTGAGCTCCTGAGCACGGCTAGCCAAACTAACAATTGTGGGAACACTACAAAGTGAGAAATTAAATTCCTTTAACATAAGTACAGTTATGAGTTATAAGCAAATCCTCTATTTGCTGCAAACAGAAAAAGGAAAAAAAAAAAAAAGCTTGTTTCCATCAGAAAAAAGAAAAGTTTGTGTCTAACAGAAATAGAAAAAAGCAAAGCTTTACTACCAACAAAAAAGGCAAAGATTTGCTTCTAGCAAAAAAAAAGGCAAAAATTTGCTTTCAACAGAAAAAGGCAAAGATTTACTTCCAATAGAAAATGGAAAAAATTTGCTTCCAACAGCAAAAGGCAAAGATTTACTGCCAACAGAAAAAGGCAAAGATTTACTGCCAACAGAAAAAGGCAAAGATTTACTGCCAACAGAAAAAGGCAAAGATTTACTGCCAACAGAAAAAGGCAAAGATTTACTTCCAACAGAAAAAAAACAAAGGTCTGCTTTTGACAGAAATGGTTTATTAATTTTTATAATTTAATAAATATTTATAAATTTATGAATAAAAAATTGTTGTCATATTTATTTCTTTATAAATTTCTAAATGAGAAATATTGCATCGCATTTGTATTAGAATGTTGTAAATATAAAAATTATTCTTGTAAACAATCTAATAAACAGTTTCATATTTTTGCTGAAATTCTCAAGAACAAAAAAACCATAACTTCACTTTCATCAAATGTTTAGGTTTTATTACAATGTTAATTTAATCATCACTTTTAAAACAATAAACATTGCTGAGGAGTGAAGGTATTTTTTTTTTAAATAATTATATCGCCCCAAGCAAGGAATTTTACTGCAACTGTTTTGCAGGGGTTACATAGGAGGAGTGACAGGTTATCGGAGATGTCAGGAAGTGGGTAAAAGGAGGATGAGAATACTGATGAGAGTAGAGTGGACAGAGAAAGGAGCAAGAGAGAGAATGCAGGTTAGTGAGATAAGAGATGACTATTGACTTTACACTTAAATTCTTGGAAATTGTAGCTGTTGAGGAAGCAAATAAATGGAAGGGAATTCCACAGATGGGAAGTGCAAGAAAAGAAGCTGATGGAGTAGAATTTGTGTTTACATTTCATTGGCTACACAATAAAAGGATGGGATCTAGTTGCTAATCAAGTGGCTAGAGTAAATTCATATATAGGGGGAACCAGTGAGTTAAGTTTATCAAAGCAGAAGTCGTGAAAGTTAAAATAATAATGGGGGGGGGGGGGGCTAGGGAAAAACCATCCTTTTGACACAGTTATTTTTGCCATCACAAAGGTCCTAGTTTACTATTCTTTCATTCTGACAAGTGCTGTTGTCTAAGAAATCTTTAATGAATATAAATCTACAAAAATTATCCCTCCGCCCAATTTTTTCCTATATTATATGAGTGGACCAGTCTATTTAAGCAGTGCCCACAAGGCCATAATAACAAGACACTCATGTTGTTTGAACTCACAGCACTAAAGATCTAGCTTGTTGTGACACTATTGGAATGGTGCTAGTAAACTGAAAAGAAAAGGAAAACTAAAAGACAGAAAAAACACTAATTTTCAATAGACTGAAAATATACTGATGACCAGATGAAGGAAAATAGAAAGAAAATGGTAATTAAATCTTTTCGTCTGCCAGAGAGATAAAACAAAGGGCACATCTGCTTTTAGTCAGGACTGAGATTAAGGGATGGCATATTCTAAGGACTAACCAGAAAGAAATAGATAATATTTTTATGACCATTGAGTGATAGAGAGGAAGACAGACCTCTGACTGTGAATTCAGTCAATTGATTTGGATTAACTTTTAAAAGCAGACAGGTTTCCAAAAGAAAATAGGAAAAGAATGGTAATTAAATTTTTGTCTACCAAAATGAGATAGTCAGTTAATTGGAATACATGATACACGCTTGGGTGATCATGTCTTGAAAGAGACATGACTGACTGGACAAAAGATTATCCCACAGTAAGTTTCCATTACTTTCTGCAGTAGACTGGTTGCCACTCAAGGCTATAGAACCCAATCTGTCCTGTTATTTAACCCATAACTGGAGGGAAGAAATGGATTGATACATTTCCCAAGGGTATTTGCGCATAAGTGAATGCAGGAAATTCAACTGGAATTCGAATAAATCAAGGGAGTGCCTCCTTTTTTGTCACTTGTTGGCCAAAGGGTTGATGATGATAAATCCCAGGTGAAAAAACAAGTACATGAAAAAGCATAATAAGAAAGAATTTTGAGCATAGTTAAAATTTGTCTGTTTGATCAGGGGGCTTAATTTGATCAGGTGACCAAAGAGGAAAAGGTTGAGGTGGAATTTCAAGGAAGACAGAGTATGCTCCACACCCATCAGGCAGTGATAGTGAGAAGCACTTGCACAAAGCAGGAAAGAGACGGGTTTGATCAGGTAACCAAAAGGAGAAGACCCAAGTAGAATTCTAAGGAGGGAAGAAGGGTTCCTCCATATTTGGACATTTTGCAGAGTGAGCTCTGATTGGCTGTTTAGAGGACACTGGCATTCTCAAAACACATCATGCCTCACCCCAGCCCTCCTTGCACAGGGGTTCATAAAAGAAATGGAGCGCTGAGGAGAGAGAGAGAGAGAGAGAGAGAGAGAGAGAGAGAGAGAGAGAGAGAGAGAGAGAGAGAGAGAGAAACAGACATTGCAAAGCAGAGACTGAATGGAGAGGTGAAAACCACTTATTTACCTGATCTGATGTGATTTGCCACCCTGAAGAAAAACCTCAGGCTTAAAGCCTTGTTCCAGAAGTCTCATTCAAAACCATGACAACAAACATGATAATTGGGAAGAGTTGATAGTTATTGTATAGAGAATATAAGCCTGCTTAAGCCATCAATAACTGTACTATCAGCTTTGTACCCAGGAATTGTATGTAAATATTTTTTTCTCCATATTCAATTTTTTTTCATGTGACTTTACTCTAACCAGACCAAATCAGTCTTATGATCAATTAACACAACGTGGAGTGAGACGAGACTTGAGATGAAGCAATCAACTCCACGATCAGCTGAGTGGAGTGAGCTTGAATACAGAGTGGCCAGGGTGGACGTTATATTGTTAACCATTACTCTACATCTGGCCACCATTAGTGCTACGCTGGTGGCCAGATGATTGATCTGACACTTGTTAGAGATTGGTTCTTAGTTGGTAAGCAATTGCAGCTGTGATTAACTGGTGACATATGTTAAATCAGTGATGGGAAATTTGTACTTTCCTGGGTGCTCTATGAATAAGCCTTTGAGCTAACTGTCTAGACATGTGTGGGCAAATGATAGTAAATTTGAAAAATAAATTATTTTTTAATTTTTAAATTATTTTGTTTTCAAACATGTTATTTTATTTCTTTAAACAGTTACTTTTTTCCGAAATAAATGTTTTTCTACTTGACAATATTTATCAATAAAAATAATTTTTCTTAAAACAAGGTTATTTTGTATTTCAAATGTGTTTCATGTGAAACTCCTACTTAAAAATACTTATTAATAAAAACTGTTTACCTTTAAAGTTTAAACTGAGTTACTTTGTCTTTCAATCTTGTCAGTCAGTTAAGTGCCATACGTGATACATGCTTGGGCGATCATGTCTCGAAAGAGACATGACTGACTGGGCAGAAGATTATCCTGCAGTAGGCTGCCATTGCTTTCTGCAGAAGACTGGTTGCTGACCAAGGCTATAGAACCCAATCTCTCCTATTATTTAACCCATAACCGGAAGGAATAGACGGATTAATACCTTTCCCAAGGGTATTTGCGCATAAGTGAATGCAATGAATTCAGCTGGAATTCAAACTCAGCTCACCGATTTCTTGTTCCAAGCCAATATCCAATGCACCACAAGTGATAGTTCTTTAAAATATTAATTAATAAAAATTAATTGCATTTTTTCTTTAAGAGACATTTATTTTGGCTATTTTAAAAAAAATCAAAGCTTTGCTTCCAAGAGAAAAACCAAAGCTTTGCTACCAACAAAAAAAGGCAAAGAATTGCTTCCAACAGAAAAAGGCAAAGATTTGCTTCTAGCAAAAAAAAAAAAAAAAAAAAAAATGGCAAAAATTTGCTTCTAGCAGAAAAAAATCAAAGCTTTGCTTTCAATAGAAAAAAATCAAAGCTTTGCTTCCAACAAAAAAAATTAGTAATTATGCAGCCCTAGAAAATTGTACTGAAAAGTTTGTCCACCCCTGGTCTAGAACCAAGAAAGATTTACTCTGAAGAATATTTACAGAAAAAATAGAACTTACCAGTGATCAGTTTCACTGCTGCAACCACTGTTTAATCGGTAATCATCTGAGAAATTTTTAAGGTAATTCCTTTGTTGTTTTTCTAACTCATCCTGCCAGAAAATAGAATTAAATGAATGCAACATTCTAAAATAATAAACAAAAAAAAAATACGAAAAAAAAGTTGTTTTCTTGTTGAATAAAAATGTTCTCATGGAGTAAAAGTAGATCAGAAGAAATGAAAATTACAAAAAAATCTTTACAATATTTTATTTATTTATTGATACCAAGGACGATGATAGTGCCAGTAAAGAAGACTTAGAAAACTTATATATGACATACTGAAGGCAAGAGGAACAGAGATAAGCACCAAGCAAACTATATGATAAGCTTGTGTAAATGGATGGCAGAACAGGAAGTGGTAAGGATATTAAATAGATAAACATGGCTAAGAGTTACAAAGTATAGGAAATTGAGGAGTGCCATGATCAGCCTACCTAACAAGCTTGTGTAAATGGATGGCAGAACAGGAAGTGGGAAGGATAGTAAATAGATGAACATGGCTAAGAGTTACAAAGTATAGGAAGTTGTGGAGTGCCATGATCAGCCTAGCTAATAAGCTTGTGTAAATGGATGGCAAAACAGGAAGTGGGAAAAATAGTAAATCGACAAACAAAGCTAAAAGTTACAAAGTATAGGAAGTTGTGGAGTGCCATGATCAGCCTAGCTAATAAGCTTGTGTAAATGGATAGCAGAACAGGGATTGGGAGCTGTAATAAAAATACAAACTTTGCTAACAGCTACAACAGATAGGACATTGTAGAGAGCCATGATCATTCACATCTTGAGGGCACACAGTACATAGATTATTTTTTTTATTTTTTTAATCATATCACCCCGGGCAAGGCGGCAACGCCACTGATACGCAGGGTGCTATGTAAGAGTGAAAAGATTGGAAAAGAGAAAGCCGGAAACCACATCCTAAACAGGGGACAAGGGATGAGCCTCTTCACCTGTTCAATAGACGTGGGTGGAGTGTGAACTGGGCGACCAATCTTTTATTATATACCATAACTCAATACTTACCAATAATCTTTCAAGTGTCATTTTTTCAGCAGATCCTTTCAAGGAATGATTAGTGTTTTCCAAGAATGTGTTAATTAAAGTCATGATTTCTACAGCACCTGTTGGGAGATCACGATGAGTGACAAATGTCTGGTTTTGGAAAATCCTGAAAAATGAAAATATTAAATAATTACCATTTTTTTTTTTTGAGGAGGTTGAGAGGATTAAAGAAATGATGGAATCACAAGAATTCAAATGAAATACTATAGATTTTATTTTTACATTGTCGACAATAACAAGGCACTCAGAGGCTTGAACTAACAGCAATACTCTACTAATCTAGCTTGTTAAAACATTATAAAAAATTAGTGATCAGATGAATATTTGCTAGAGCAATAGCCATGTTGACAGAATCGAAGAATATAATATATATATTTCTATATTATCAGAAAAATAACTGATGAAGTCCTTTCTAAAGAATTGGTTCTCAACCTTCTTTATTCATGGCCCCCATTTTGATTGATGATTTTTTTATGAGTGTTAATTTGAATAGATGTTTTACTGGTTGACCTCGAATAAGGCAAAATTTCTGATATCTTGGCTTCAATCACTTTCTCCACTCATCTTCTCTTGTTGCGCAATAGACTATTATACTTTGGTACACTAAGTTAACAATCATATCCTTTGTGATACCAAATTAGCTATCATATTTATTGGGATACTAGCAGTTTAGCCCAGTTTCACTCAGGTAGTTTAAGGAATAAGAATAAAAAACATATGGTGAATTTACATCACTTTTATAGATATCGATAACAATGTAGAATGTCTCTATTGGATTAGGGTGGGAGGGGCAACATATATAGATATAGATAATATAAAGTGGGGTGATCGATTTTATATTATAATCAATATATAAACTAATCCCTGACTTTGTGGGGTGATAATATATATTTTTTTACCCCTAATTTTGGCTTTCTGAAAAATTTCAAGGTGTCATTAGCATTCTAAAATTTTGATCTACATCTGAGCACAACTCCTGTCGAGCTAAACCTCAAAATGCAGACGCTAAGTCAAATCTATCAAACAAATACTTACACAACGTGCAATCTCATCACTTTTATAGATATAGATTAACTTATCTATCATATCCTTTGGGATACCAAATGAACTAGCATATACTTTGGGATACTAAGTTAACTATCATATACATTAGTATACTAAGTTATACATTGGTATATTGAAATACTAACTTACCATAGCTGATCTTATTTCTACTTGATTTATACATTACCTTGACCTGCAACTGTCCATATTGTTTAGTAGCCTTGTACTAATCTCATATTTTTATTGATACTATCACTGGTACCTCTTGTGTGTTCTTTATACTCCAGCAAGCTTGGCCTTTTTTTTTCATGTACTGACCGTTGTAAGGTAAAATGTCAGGAATATGATGTCCTCAGTAGTAGTCATCATAGAGCTGTAAGCTTTGGAATGAATGATAGGATTTATTAAACACATCAAAAACTGTGATATCACGCCTTATATACACAACAGTGTTTGGCACTTGTTATACCTACCTGAGTCTCTCATTACAATTTACCTTATTGCCAATGGATCTATGAATGATTCTGTTGGGTGGATATCACTGGACACTGCACAATGGATGGATTCACTTACAACATCTGCCAACAAAATATCAATAGATTCTGGTTGTGTTTTGTCCGTCTTGAGAATCTGAAGAATCGAACTGCAATATGAAGCAGATTAGAGTCACTGACTTACATGAAGTTGCGAAGTGATTCTCGGAGGAGATCCTGTTTCAGCATGACTTGCACAACCAGTTTCTTGATGTAAAAAACGACACTGACATTATTTTTCAGTACTGTTCGATCGATTGCATGGGCATTTGGATCCAGTAGAGGAAATCGGGCTGAAAATGAGAGAAAGAGGCCATCATGAAAATTGCTAAGAAAAAAAAAACAAAAAAAAAAAAAAAAACTCTTTTTTTTTTTATTATTATTATTATTTAAAATGCATTTTTTTTATTTTGAAAATAACCATTACAGAAAATAAGCTTTTTAAACCTAATACATGCTGCAAGTACATTGGTATTACAAACATGTAAAGTCGCATTATTAACCTTCAAACTAAAAAGAAACTGAAATTCTGCCAGATGAGAAATAATTCAAGGATAATTTATCTTTGAAAATGAATTCCTATTTTCTCAACAATTTGCTTTAAAAACATTATACATATTGAAATTTGAAATATTCCTAAGACTCAGTGACAATAAAATTTCTTGCAATAGGTTGACATTTCTTCCTGTGGTAGACTGGTTGCCAACCAAGACTTAGAACCCAATCAGTCCTGCTATTTCACTCATAGTTGGAGAGAGAACAGATGATTAATAACTTTCCCAAGGGTATTTGCGTGTAAGTGACTGCAATGAATTTGAATCCGGTTAATTTCTCATTGTCAAGCTAATATCTATTGTGCTACAATGCATATCTGAACAATGTAAATCATGGAAATGTCATAATTTAAGATATCAGATAAAGTTCCGGGGCAGATTCTATATATAGTGATAAATCAAGCATGCAAATTCGGTTTATAAACATGGGAAAGGCAAGGCAAATGAACCATCATACCTTGCTCAAACCAGAGTAACCAACCCTGCCTTGTATTTTAATTCTCACAATGAAGTAAGTAAAAATCTGAGCAAATGAGGATACTCACGTATTGTCTCTTCAAATACCAAAGTTTTGTTGGTTGGTGAAATAATTAAAAATATTGGATGTTTTTCGGTGATATTTGGTGGATAGGTATCAACAGTTTGCTGGGTATTCACAACATCATAGAGCAGACGTCCCTCAAAAAGAAGCAGTTGATTCGAAGCATTTACATCAGTTTGGGTTGCTATCAACTCTTGAAGATTAGTGAAACTAGAAAAAAAATTCAGAATCAAAATCTTCCAAATTTCATTATTCAGAAGTTAGCCTGTTTGTTCTTTTAAGTTTTAAAAATAACATTCCAATCAATTTATTCTTAACGCAAGGGTTTGTGCTAGCTTTCTACAGATCATCCAATGGGTTTGTGAGATTTGTCATCATGTGTTTCCCCCACAAATATATTGAGGTCAAAGTTGGATCTTGTGACATTTGGTGGTTATGATGGCGGCCTTACTAATGGATGTAGCATTAACTGCCTAAGAGACTACAAAGTATAGTTACTTTAGTCAATTTTTGAATTAACATAGCAGAAAAACATTATTTAAAAAATTTTTCTTTTCACCCCAAATAAAACAATAGAGCCACTGAAAAAACCATAAATATTGTTTCATGTATGTAATTCTAGTTTGCTTATGTGGGATTCAAATGATAAGGTATATTCATAAGTGTGCATATGTGTGTGTGTGTATATATATATATATATATATATATATATATATAAAAATGTAAAGTTATCGTTATACTCATTTCGAAAAACCTTCCAAGCACATACGCAGAAAGAAAAATATGATGATAAAAAAAGAACGAGCTAAGCACTTAAGCATCAGTCAAAGTACGCAGCTCAAAGAAAAAAACCTGAGACGAGTAAGACAAAAAGTGCTCAATACACAAGTAGAGCAAACAAAGTAAATAACTAACAGAGAGCCAACAAACCTACCAAGGTTTCACCAAATTGGATTTTCAGGGAAAGTTGGCTCTTTCCCTGAAGATCCAATTTGGTGAAACCTTGGTAAGTTAGTTGGCTCTCTAGGTTAGTTATTTACTATATATATAAACTTATTTATAAATGGAACTTTGTCTGTGTGTGTGTATCTGTTACCTATAGACTCCAAAACAGCTGAATCGATTTTCTTGAAAATTTACACAGTTGTACCATAAGTGTCTGCGAGTGTTCTTAGCTAGGTTTTGTGTCGAGGTACCCTCCGATAAATATCGATAATCAAAAAAATCGGGTTATAGAAGAAGTGGTCCGATTTTAATCACATTTGATACACTCATAGACAAAGACATAAACAATATTCAGAAGTTTCAAGGTTGCAGTTCTTACAATAGTGCAGAAAATTTGATATTGATACCAGGAAATCAAAATTTGACTTACATCCATTCATTTTTCTTTCAGTCTACGGTTTCGCTTTAACTGGAAACAACTATTGCTTTTTAGTCTTTCGTGCCAATGTCCAAAGAGTCTGAGCTCCAGGACCATGAATTAGTTTTAAAGCTTTCATAATACCTGAGCAACGCCAGGCTATACTGCTAGTATATATATATATATTATGTTTGTTTTTTGCATGTATGCTAGGCACACACATGCACACTTATACATTACTATCTGAATCCCACATAGACAAACTAAAGTAGAATTATACACTTGCATGCGTAAAGCAACATGTTTAGTTTTTCCATTAGGCTTGGAATCAATTTCTTGAAGTTTTTGAAAAGAAACAGTGTCTCTCCTCGAGTACTTAATTGTTTTATGTTGAATAGGTGTTCACTTAAAGGTTATTTTTTAGTTGGTTTGTTTTTTTGTTAAGGTTGACCTCTTTGTGCTGTATTGACCTCTTTTATTGGCTAGACCTTTTTTCTTATTGTGCTAGTGCATTTGATCACTTAAGGGTTTCTTTTTTAGGTCATGGTTAGTTGTTTGTGTTCTTGCATGTATTTGTGTTTGTGGGCTTTATGTGTGGGTTTTTTGTTGGTGATTGTTATATCATTTTCTGTTTTTGTAATGATTGAGATATATATATTTTGTTTTTATTCGATTTTTTGTTATTTATTCACATAAAGCCCCAAAACACAACTACACACAAAAACACAAGCAAAAAACTATAACATAAAAAAGAAATCCTTAAGCAGTCAAACACACCAACACTGTAAGAAAAAGGTCAAGCCAATAAGAGGTCAATACAACAAAAAGGTCACCCTAAATGACAAAAACAAACTAAAAAACAAAACATTTAAGCAAACACCTATTCAATATAAAACAATTAAGTGCTCACCCACTCATGCATACATTAAAAAGTAATAAAAAGAATTCAAACACCTGCACAATAAAAATAAAAATAATTGAAAGAAAACCAACCAATCACAAACAATCTATTCCCACAAAATATCAAATCACACTAAAAAGAAAAAAAGAAAAAAAGGGATTCAATAGCAAAATTCCCAGCCCTGATGAGTGAAGATATAATAGTGTCCTTATTAGCTTCAAAGTCAGCATGAATCTGCTCAGTTTAAGTGACAAATTCTTTGCACTAAAACTATCAATGCTCTATCTTCACCCTAATACTAAGTACTTTATAATAAAAAACCTGCTTGCCAAAATGCCTTTATCAGTAAAACTACAGAAAAAAGAAAAAAAAAATCAAACAAAAAAAACAATCTTGGCATTATCACAACACACACACATCTATATATATATATATATATATATATCGTGATGATCCATGTATACTGTCTTAATATGTATAGGAAAGAATATTAAAAGTTTTGAATTTAAAAATGTACTTTTTTTGGACAGTATTTGTTTATTTTTATTATTGTATTTTATATTTCAGACCGCCCTCGGTCCTTCATCAGAAACAAGTGATTTTTAAATTTGAATTAGAAACGTATTTCACGATAGCGTCCAAATATTTTTTGTTTACATCACGTGGTGCGTCCATGGAGAGAGTCTGTCTCCCACCAAGCCACGCCGAAAGCGACAGACCTTATTTAAAAAAAAATATATATTAGTAAATGTAAATCTATCTTTACTAATACTTATAAATTTGTTTTAGATCAAAATTTTTTGGAATATCTGAACAAAGAAAAAAAAAAATTTTTTTTAGCTATTGAAATATTTGTAAAGATTCAACACACCTAAGTCTCTATTTAACCCTAGCTTGTGTGTATTTAATTTTAAAATCCAGTATTTTTCTTTCTTTCTACGTGTGTATGTAGAACTAAAATTGGAGTCTATTAGTAAACATTTGCAATTTTCTAAAGTATGATCAGGTTGATTAAGATGGGCTGCAATTGGGGAGTATACATTATTTTGTCGTATATTGAGTTTGTGATTATTGAAGCGAAATCTAAAGCTATTACCAGATTCGCCAATGTAACCACTGTTGGGACAAATTGAGCAGAAGAGAAAGTATATGATGTTTTTGCTGTCACAAGGTTTGGTGGATGTAATTTTATCTTGGTGTTAGGTACAGAGAATGTCTTGTCTGTTATTAAATGTTTACAAATTAAACAGAGAGACTTCCCACATTTTAAATTCCCTGATAGGTTTGTATTATTTAAATATTTGTTAGAAGTGAGGATAGTTGATAGGTTGGGTGTTTGTTTCATTGCATTTATAGGTGGTTTATCGAAAATGTCTTTGATTTTTTTGTTTGATTGGAGGTTCCTGTAATGATTTTTTAAATTTTTGATAAGTGTGTGGGAATATTGATTATGGTTAAAAACCATGGGAATTCAGTTATCTCTTCGTTTTTTGTATGTGAGAAGTGTGCTACGATCTATGTGGATGGTTTTATCTAGTGCTTCCTTTATTATTTTTATTAGAGATTTACATTTTAGAAACTGTTTTGTTAGGTTGTTAATGTGGTTTAGAAAATCTGGATGGTCTAAGCATATGTGTTTTATTCTTATAAATGAGCTGTATATGATAGATTTTTTTAATTTGAGGGGTGACAGCTGTTAAAGTGTAGGAATTTATGTTGGTTTGTGGGTTTGTTATATAGACTGGTGGAAAGTGTATGTTTATTTAATTTTACCGTGATGTCTAAGAAAGGGACAGTTGTGTATGAGTACTCCATGGTAAATTTAATTGTATTGTGGAAGTTGTTGCAGAAAGAAAAAAAGTTTTTTAATTTTTCTAATCCATGAGTCCATATTAAGAAAATATCATCAATGTATCTAAAATAATGTGATGGTTTGTATTGTGAACTGTCTAGTATCTTTTTTTCTAAAATATGCATAAAGATATTGGCATAACTAGGTGCCATTTTCGTGCCCATTGCTGTGCCACTAATCTGTAAATAGTGTTTGTTGTTGAATTTAAAATTATTATGTGTTAAGATAAAATTTATTAATTGGCATATATCTGTGATTTGGTTGTTAGGTAGTTTGCTTTTAAGGAACTCATGGCAAGCTGATACTCCTTCAACATTTGGAATGTTCGTGTACAGAGACATAACATCCATCGTTACTATTTTTTTATTTGTCAATCTCTGCCGAATATTTTTTTTTTTTGTTACTGTACATCTTTGCTCTGTTCTGACTGGCCCGAGGCCAGATAATAATGACAAATCTTGGCCTGTCTGCGATCAAATTAATCACAACATGGGGCAGATCAGCCTGAGAGTTGAGGAGACTAAGTCATCTATTGGTTGCAGTATTGAACATTTTGGATGACCAGAGAGAGAAAAAAAGAAGCTAACTGTGGGTCTGTTGAAACATAGGCGGTTAAAGAGAATATTGCATATATATATATTATATAAAAAAAAAAGATCTATACAGAGTGCTGAATGGGTACTATTCAGAGCAATATGATATACAAAAAGGATGAACTCAAAACATCATGTTATGTGGTTATAAACTGTAATTTATTTTGATGGGTAAGTTTTTGCTACCCATTTCATCAGATTGAAAATTTCAAACAGTTTAATTTTATCAGGACATTTCAAAACAGGAAGTTAAGTGGCAAACCCCAAAAAATTTATTTTATTTTTCCTGGGTGTTATAAAGTTTCTGTCATAAATTGCAAGGGAAGAAAGACTAACAATACATCTGTCAAATGTAGCAATAGGGGAAGTCTTCTAACTGCCAACTATCCAATATAAATATCGGTCAATACTTTCTGAAATTGATTGACAAACACTTTAACCAAAATAACCCACTGAGTAAGATTTTTAATAGAAGAACCTTAAAAATTAGCTACTCTTGCACTTGTAACATCAATAACAATATTAAAGCGCACAATAAAATACTAGACAAATTTTATAATAATTGCTAAATAGATAACAAACCCTCTTGGTCAAAGATAACTGCCCAGTTGAAAGTATATGCAAATCTGAAAAGTCATATACCAAGCAACAATTTTCCCTGAAGAAAAGGAAAATAATAAAATGGTATATATAGGTATTTCTGCTTTGTCCTGGAAGCAGAGGTTTTATAATCAATAAGGACTCTTTCTCTGAACTTCATCTGAAATACCAAACTGCCTTTTCTAAATATTTCTGAAAATTAAACAATAACACCCCACCACCACCACCACAGATTGAATGGAAGATTATAAGTAAATCTCAAACCCCTAATGGTTTCAGAAATAGATGTAATTTATTCTTACTTGAAAAAATAATCAAATTTAAAAAAAAATAGCCATCTAAACCAGAGGAATAAGAAAGATTATCCAGGAGTATAAACGGATTTTATTACAAATAAGCAGACACAATGTTTGCAATTTATTTAATCTGACACACACAGAGACAAATTTTATCCTCTAACCACTTACCCATAATGCAATCCATTTCCCACTTTTCCTTAATACTCTACTCCAACTTGCTCTCTTTTTACAGTGACCCATTTGCAATAAAGAAGGTTATTTTTTTTTTTACTTAATACTCCACTTCCAGAGTTTGAATTTACCCTTACTCTATTTCTCAGAGACCTGTTGATAAGAAACTAAATTCATACAATGCTTTCTCCTACACCACACTTAACATCATTTTTTTTTCTCTGAACAAAAGTGAATGAAGCTGGAAGTGAATGATTTCACAAACTATTTTCATACATCAAACATTAGGTAATTGTGTAAAAATATTTTATTCCTTACTTTTGTTCCTTGTTGATGTAGATTCTATAATTTGTGAAGTGTTCAGGACTGAAGAGATGGATGACTTTCTTGGAGACAATTTCTTGCACTTGACTAAAGTACTGATCAAAATTCCAGGTCTTTTTGGAATCTCGTTCCAGTAATCCTGCCAAAAATGGTAACAGCAAGTTCTTCAAGCCTCTGCAAAGAATGATAAATTTAAAAGGAATATAAGATCTTTGGGAAAGTTTAATGAAACTGGAATTTTGAAGCCAAAGTTTTAAATTCTACACTTAAAAACATGTACATTTCGATAAATATCTCTGATAAATATTCTACCATCTATACCAGCGATTACCAAACTGGGGGAAATTTACCCCTGGGGGAAATTTGAAGCTACCAGAGGGGAAATAATTACACTACCTAGTTATTAAAAAAATCTCATATGTTGCATGCTTGCCAAAACTAACCCTGATATTGATACACTGGTGCACAAGAAGCAGCATCACCATTCTCACTAATTTAATTCTGAAGTAGAAGAGCAAAGAAAAGTGCTTTTATTTGTTACTAACCACTCTCTGTGGCTATGCTTAGTTGTTACTAACTGCTCTCTATCCACTCTACACTGTAACTATAACTTTATCAATATATTTGCACATCAAAGATACATTTTTTTTCACTAACTTTTCTATAGTTCCCACTTAAATAGTTTACGATATGTCTACCTGCTTCCAAGACCTGTCTAACTTAGGTTCCTTCACCTTCACACAAAATGTCTGTAAATCAACAGACAGACAACCACTAAACATTGATAAAAATGCCTACTAGACACATATATAGACAAATATTAATTCCACAAAGACAAACTAGAACTATGATACATATGCACACATGAATGCTGCATAAAATACTATTTTTATAAATACAAGTGATAAAAATATAAATACAAAAATTATTTTTGAAATTATTTGTTTGAACATTATTTTTGATTGATACTCATATTTAAGTAGATATTCTGTTTATAATCAAACAGTATTATATATTTATTTCTACGGGCCTCATTATTTACGATAAACTTTTGTTAAGAAAATATGTGTCATTTGGCAGGATTCGAACCAGAAACCCCTATCCAAATAAGGGAGGCCACCAATTGATCTGGCGCATCTTAGACCTCTCAACCATGAATGACCAACTGACTAAACAAAGTCAAATCAAGCCATAACACAATATTTGATTCATCCTAATAACAATACCTGATCTGAAATGTATCGTAATGTTAACAAATTCAAGGCTGTAATTTATTTCCTGCTTTTAGGTTCAGAGACATGAGGCAGTACTATATTCAAGGCTGTTATTTATTTCCTGCCTTTAGATTAAAAAATATGAGACTGTATTATATTAAAGGTTGTAATTTATTTTCTAGCTTTTAGCCTCAGAAACATGAGGCTGTATTATATTCAAGGCTTTTATTTATTTCTTGCTTTTAGCTTCAGAAACATGAGGCTGTGTTATATTCTAGTCCGTAATTTATTTCCTGCTTTGAGCTTCAAGAATATGAGGCTGTATTATATTCAAGGCTGTAATTTATTTCCTGCATTTAGCTTCAGAAACATGAGGCAGTATTATATTCATAGCTGTAATTTATTTCCTGCTTTTAGCTTCAAAAATATGAGGCTGTATTATATTTATGGTTGTAATTTATTTTCTAGATTTTAGCTTCAAAAATATGAGGCTGTATTATAATCAAGGCTGTAATTTATTTCCTGCTTTTAGGTTCAGAGACATGAGGCTGTACTACATTCAAGGCTGTAATTTCTTTCCTGCTTTTAGCTTCAAAAATATGAAGCCGTATTATATTTAAGGTTATAATTTATTTCCTAGCTTTTAGCTTCAGAAACATGAGGCTGTATTATATTCAAGCCTGTAATTAATTTCCTGCTTTTAGGTCCAAAAATATGAAGCTGTATTATATTCAAGGCTGTAATTTATTTCCTGGTTTTAGCTACAGAAAAATGAGGCTGTATTACATTCAAAGCTGTAATTTATTTCCTGTTTTTAGCATCAAAAATATGAGGCTGTATTATATTTAAGGTTGTAATTTATTTTCTAGCTTTTAGTTTCAGAAACATGATGTTGTATTACTTTCAAGAATATAATTTATTATTATAAGACTGTAATTTATTTCCTGGTTTTAGCTTAAGAAACATGAGGCACTATTACATTCAAGGCTGTATTTTATTTCCTGCTTTTTGCTTCAAAAATATGAGGCTGTATTATATTCAAGGCTGTAATTTATTTTCTAGCTTTCAGCTTCATAAACATGAGGCTGTATTATATTCAAGGCTGTTATTCATTTCCTGCTTTTAGCTTCAAAATATGAGGCTGTAATTTATTTAATGTTGTAATCTATTTTCTAGCTTTTAGCTTCAGAAACATGAGGCTGTATTATATTCAAGGTTTTTATTGATTTTCTGCTTTTAGCTCCTGAAACATGAAGCTGTATTATATTTAAGGCTGTAATTTATTTCCTGCTTTTAATTTCAGAAACATGATGTTGTATTACTTTCAAGAATATAATTTATTATTATAAGACTGTAATTTATTTCCTGCTTTTAGTTTCAGAAACATGATGTTGTATTACTTTCAAGAATATAATTTATTATTATAAGACTGTAATTTATTTCCTGCTTTTAGTTTCAGAAACATGATGTTGTATTACTTTCAAGAATATAATTTATTATTATAAGACTGTAATTTATTTCCTGCTTTTAGTTTCAGAAACATGATGTTGTATTACTTTCAAGAATATAATTTATTATTATAAGACTGTAATTTATTTCCTGCTTTTAGTTTCAGAAACATGATGTTGTATTACTTTCAAGAATATAATTTACTACTTTCTTTTAGATTCAGAAACACCAGGCTGTATTATATTCAAGGAATTGGATCGATAAGTTATTGAAAATGAATCAACAACAGTGGGTGCTTAAAATTTATTCTAAAACTCATTTTGCTGTACCACCCAAAACATGATGGCAATAAGTCATTTTGTTATTACATTTGACATATTTTCTGTATGAATATTTTTGGATTACACAATTGAATACATTATTGTACATTACAAGTAGTCCTAACATTGCTAATCAGCTTTATGTTTGTTTTTTGTTTTTTATTTTTGGAGGTGGGTTGTTGTTTTTTTTCATGACTTATCAAACCTTTGGATTATTTAAAGCTAAAACATTTTTTTTTTGGATTGCAAGAATAATTATGTTTTTAACAATTTTTGGGAAATAGCAAATTTTTTTCAAGATACAAGCCCTACTATTTAACCCATTGCTGGGGGAAGAAGAGATAGATTCATACCTTTTGAGTATAAGTGAATACTGCAGGACAAAAGAACAGGCAATGTTTACTCACTGTGATAGCATGCAGGTTTCTGGAAAGTCATAGCTCCATTCAATATCCCCACCATAGCTTTTCTGGATGCCTGACACAACCCCACTTTTCTTCTCTGCCAGAATTTTGTGCCTGTAATAAAAACCAAAGATGTGGAAATTAATGGTCAAAGAATGATTTTCATTTGTAATTGGGAAAAAAAAAAAAAAAAAAAAAAAAAAAACTTTTAAAATCAGCAAATCTTTCATGTTAAGGATAAACAAATTTTACTTTTTAAAATACCCCAAATACCTAAATCTTTTTTTCTTAAAAAAAAAAAAAAAACTCAAATGAGCTGAAAATTTTTCTTGACAGTCAGGTATTGGTTTTAAAACCACAAAATTGAAAGGCTCGGGTATCAAGGCACTAACTCTATCTCATGAAAAATCCCCTTGTTAGTGAAATGCTAACCAGAGATCAAAACACAATCTGTAACAAAAACTTTTGGTCATGACCAATTCAGCTCTGGGTTAAATAAATGCCAAAATAAGTCTAACATTATCACTGGACATTACAAATTAAAACAAGAGATTGAACATTCCATAAATAACATTATTTTTATTCAACTTTAAATTTTGTCAGTATCATCAACCACTGGTTGTGCAGCCATGGAGCCTTCTCTGAAAGTGATCCCTGAATTCTACATGTGTAGATGTCAAACTTCCTATTCTCTGGTTGTCTGATGGTTGCTTTTATATCAATACATGAATTTTTACCACATGTGTACATTATAGGTACATATACGTCAAATCTGTGAATCAGCTGGTGTCAGCAACTGATATCCAGTGAAGTGTAGATCCGCACTACACCAATTGATTTGTGCACTTGCTTTCTCTGATGTCTCAATGGAGGTAACTTCTATTCTGACACAATTTGAGGTGACTGATATACTATATAAGTCTGAAAAAACAGTTACGCTCAAACCTTGAAGCAGAAAAAAATTTTTTCAACAGAAACTATGCACTTAATATTGGTGTTCTAAACATATACTGTTAAATATAAGAGACAATGAATGTCTATTATGTTTAATCATGAGCCGTTCTAAACGTCATATTTTGGCTTTAATTTCAGTTGAAAATAAAGACAAAAATTCTCCAACATTTGGATAGTTTTTTATTAATTTGGTTCTAAACTTTCAGCTCACATGAGCCATCTTCAGAGAGGTTATTAAGACAGTAATACAATAACATCTACCATCACCGACAATTTTATTTTGTGTTGACATAAAACTCCGCTAGGCAACGGCAACAGTTACCAAAAATAACACATTTCGCAAATTTGCAATGTGGTTCTATGATGTCACACCGCGTGATAGCGCGAAATGACAACAAAACCATGTATTCAAATGAAATGTAATGTGCTATGACCAGATTTAAATGTGATTTTATTAAGTGTGGGTTGTTTGGATTTAATATACATGGCCTCCAATATTAATATTGGTGACACACCTACTTTGATGATTCTGCTATGTATTTAGAGATTCTTAATAAAATCCAAAAAAGAATTGGCATTGCTGTCAGACCTGACCTGGCATCTCAGATTCAATAACATATCTTCCTTGTCTTTTCTATAAATATTTTCACGGTAATTGTTCTCATGATCTTTCCCCTTTGGTATTTCAACTTTATGAATTTAAGTACACGCAAAATTGGCAATTAGGACACATCGTTTTATTGTTTCAATGTTATCGACCCTGACCTGGCATCTCACCTCAAGTTTTTTTCCCACCACCGTAATGTATCTGTTATGTGCGTTCTCTATAAATATTTTCATTGTAATTGTTTTGATGAGCTTTCCTTTTTGGTACTTGACTTTATGAATTTAAGTGTACTACTAGACTGGCAGATAGGTCTCATCATTTTACTGTTGAAATTGCTTGATGTAACTGTAAATTCTATCCTAACAGTTTCTTCTTCCACACTTCTTGCTTATGGAACTTTTGTCTGGATTTTTGCTTTCCAGTCAACTATGATCCTTAAAAATTAAATTCAATATCAATCATCATCTGTCACTTTATTCTTCTTTTATTGGCTTCTCTCTTTAATGATGTTTTTTTTTTCTGAGATTCTTTTGCACACAGTAACCCCTTGCGTCTTAGTGGCTTTATCCACCTGCTTGGGGAGAAATAATTAAAAAATGATAAAAATCTTGAGATATATCTGGAGCCAATTGGTGAGAAGAGTATCAGGATTTTCTTGGTGATATCGATACCACAAATAAATAAATATGGCTGGTGGATATTGTTGTGGAAAGTAAATTGGGCAAGTCAAGTTAAATCTCTGCTTGATTTTGTTTCATCACTTCACACTAATGCCTTTGGAAAGGATATAAATCCATCTTTCCCCAGCTATGGGCGAAATAGCAACATTGACTTGACTCCACTGCCTTGAGGGGAACCAGTGTGGGAGAAAAAAAACTGAATTCAAAACCAGCCTGAAGTGAGTTGAACTTCATTAAGCTATCTTGCCCTAGACACGTAGTGCCTCTATGACCTTAATGGGTTTACAGGATCAGTCAGTTAAGTGCCATACGTGATACACGCTTGGGCAATCATGTCTTCACTAGGTTGCCATTGCTTTCTGCGGTAGACTGGTTGCCAACCAAGGCTATAGAACCCAATCTGTCCTATTATTTAACCCATAACTGGAAGGAAGAGATGTATTAATACCTTTCCCAAGGGTATTTGCATGTAAGTGAATGCAACAAATTCAATTGGAATTTGAACTCGGCTCTCATGGCCAAAAATATTGTTATGGTCAATATGGTTATAGATATTATGGCTATAGATATTGAACAGATGTACATACATGGTTGTTCGGTTCTTGCGTCCTCCAAATGGCTGAAATGGTAATTGTCCTGTGGCTACTTGATATATGGTCACAGCCAGACTCCACAGATCAACTGCTGCATCAAACTTGTGTCCCACAGCTTTCTTCATCACAGCAACATCATACATATCAGGATGCTGCAAAAGATTATGTAAAAATCAGATTCTTGAAACTATCTGTCCTTATAAAACACTAACCTCTTATTCAGAATACGAGAGATATAACACAATTTAATCTTTGCATTCTAGTAGTTTATTGCTATTAATTATTACAGCAGATGTTTAAACATCAGACTTACATTCCTTAGTTCTACCAGTTCAAACGTTCACATCTAGGACCCCCCACCAAGCTGTTGTTCATGGTAGCAAACCATCCTTGTTCCCTTTGTGTTCTTTTGATATGGAGCAATTTCCATTCAGACAGCTTCTTTCTTAGAATTGTTTCTTCGTGGAACTAAGTCCGAAGAAGATGCTTACCCAAAAACTACAATCTTAGTCTCTTCGAGTCCAGGGTCAACCAATATCTATTGTACAAGTATTCATAATGTGTATTTCTTATTTTCTGCCCGTGGGCTCTACCAGTTCTTTCTTCGTCACCGGGAGATTCCCCGCATCGTATCTTCCGACCGAGGCACCCACTTCACCGGAGAGGTCTACAAAGATTTTTGCAACCTAACATCGATCACTTGAGAACTTCATTGACTGTGGCGACCACAAAGTTCGAGAAACATTGAATGACAACACCAGACACTAAAAAATGCCCTATACATCATCTGCGAGAACAGAAACTGCAAATGAACTGACGTCCTTGAATCTGTGGTCTCCTCTATGAACGCCACAGCTAATCGCTCCACCGGCACATCCCCACTCTATGTCATCATTGGTCGTCAACCACATATTGGACTACCAAAAATGCCACACCAAGATATCACCAACGACAATCCTGGTGCTTATGGAATGCAGATAAACACCCTGCTTTGACAGGTACACCAAAGAGTTGCCCTGGCAAACAATGAGGCTGATCACAAAATGGAGACCAAACTGAACCGATTCATTTTCAAGGACCCAATACAGGTTGGGGACAAGGTACTACTCCACGAAACTCAGTCCACAATAGCCCATTTGTCACACCTGCCTTGGGTAGGTGACTTTGAAGTAACCAAAACAAATGACATAGTACTCCAGGTCAGAAATAAAAACGGCGAAATCGATTGGGTCCATCGGGCACATATATGTCAGCTCATACCATGACCGAATCACCTGCAATACATGTGCCCACCACCAACACCCCCACCGCCTCCTACACTTTTGTCAAGGGAGCATTCCGTCACAGGTGACTACAGTTCTGACAACACCACCCAAAACACAATGAAACGAAGGACACATGCCCAACTCCCAGCACACTTCAAAGATTTCATCATGAACTAAACATGCCATTGCATAACACCAACACATGAAACCTCTGCATACACATCCAAAAAAATATAACGATAACAACAACATCAAATCAGGGTAGGATCTGGGGGAGCTGTTACGTTCTCTAACAAAGTAAGATCGTACTCTGCTTTGATAAACGGAAGTAATCTTCAAGAGATCCAGACTCCAAATGACAAAATGCGTTGCCGTGCAGGGGGATCCACACATTGTTCCGTCTACTTGATTACTGAAGCTTGACCGCCGAATCAATTTGACGGCCAATCGCAAAATCTCCCGTGGGACAAAAGGGACTGCTTGTTTGAGCCACTCCGAAGATATAAAAAAGGGAACGAAATGACAATTCGGCAGTCTTTCTCTCTCACCCACTATTATCAACAGATTTTCGACGCCCTATAACCAGACTTCAAACCTTAGTTAAGTGTATCATTCTGTTTGTATATATTACTATAATCTATAATCCCTTGTATGAACCTTTTGACCTGCTTTCATTTTCTTCCACTTTATTACTGTCTTCGTTATTCAAAAAAAAAAAAGCAGAAAAAGAAATATTTTACGTGTACATTTCTCACATCAAAAATTGATTGTCGTTATTCTTCATTGTCAAGTTGTCTGAATCTGTTTTGCAACCATACGTATTTTTACATCCACAGTACGTATATTTACTCTGTTAAGATATATAACAATATGGAGCAATCTTCTTCCCTAGAATTGTTTCTTTGTGGAACAATGTCTGAAGAAGATGCTTACCCAAAAACTACAATCTTAGTCTCTTCAAGTTCAGGGTCAACCAGTATCTATTGTACAAGTATTCATAATGTGTATTTCTTATTTTCTCCTTCTCTCTCCCTTACAACAATTTCACTCAGTAATCCTCTATGTTGAGTGGCCCTTGGGCCTTTGTATTGGGTGAACTAACAATTAAAAAAAATTAAAAAATCTACAAGAAATAAATACAAGTTTCATAAATACCTCATATTCAATGTGATGTATAGTAATTTTAATTAAACTGCATCTAGAGATTATATGCAAAAGAGGCATTGTCAAATATTTTATGTAAAATTCATAGTTATGTGTTAGTATTATGGCTCGTAAAAAAGAACTAACAATGAATGAAAAGAACTATATAATCAAAGAAATCAGCAAAGGAAAGTCTTTGCTTCAAATTTCTAAGGATTTGAAAAGGGACCATCAAACAATCAAGAAAATATGTCAAATTGGAATTCAACCAAGGAAAAAAAGTCTCAGGCTGAATTCAGGAATTTAACAAAGCGAGATCTATCACATATCCGAAGAGAATTAATAAGAAACCCAAATGCGTCAAGTGCGTTTATATTTGAGGCCGTCTGGAGCTCCTATGGTGTCAAGGGAAACAAGGTGTAAAGCATTAAGAAAGTTTACTGATGTAAAAAATCAAATAAAGAAACCCATTTTAACAAAAACACATAAGGAAAAAAGATTGCAGTGGGCAAAAAAAACAAAACATGAAAACTGATTTCAGTAAAGTGCTTTTTACAGATGAATCAAGGATCACTCTTGATGGGCCCGATGGATGTGCTCGAGGATGGGTTTGCAAGCAACATGACTCAAAAAAATTTAATAAACGCCAACAAGGTGGCGGAGGGAACATGATATGGGCTGGGATTATTGGTAATGAGCTTGTGGGCCCATTTAAAGTGAAAGACATGGTTAAAATGAATTCTAACAGTTACTGTGATGTTCTAGAGCAATATTTATTTGAATGGCTTGATAACCAGTCTTTAGCCAAACGTGGATCTATGATCTTTATGCAAGACAACGCACCAAGTCATGCATCAAAGTTTACTAAATCTTGGATGAAAAAAAAAGGAATTTGTTGAAGATTCTTTTATGGACTGGCCTTCAATAGCTGTGACTTGAATTTCATTGAGAACCTGCGGAGCATCCTCAAGAGAGATATTTATTCTAATGGAAGGCAATTCAACAGCAAGTGTGACCCTCTGGGAGGCAGTTAAAGTTGTTGCAAACAACTTACCAGCCGCTAAAATTGCAAATCTAACATCAGATGTTGACAATAGGCTGCTAAGAGTTATTGAAAAGAAAGGAGCATTTATGCAATAAATTTTAGGAGGTTCTTATTTTTTGTTAATATATCTTTTATTTTTAAAATAAAATGTTTTTTTATGTTTTTCCTTTAAGAAATTGATGAATTTGTTCTAAAATATTTTCATATTTTTTTACATTTGTCTTACAAGGTATAATAATGTAAAAGTATCAAAATAAATAGTTGCAAATAAACTACTGACAGTCAAATTAGTCCGTTTTGTTAACTTAGTAAAATTTTTTCCAACCAAAAACAATAGTTTTCTCTATCACTATATATCTAAGTTAATAAAATTGAGTAGAATCTAAACAACATCATAATAGGACTTTTAACATTAAAGACACAACTTTTTATACCAATTCATAACTTGCATATAATCTCTAGATACAGTTTACATAATATATTTGACTTTATGGTAATTTTAATTACATAATACATTTTCTTCTCTTTTTGTTTTGGATGCTTTTTTAAAAATTATTTCACCCCAAGCAAGGTAATAAAAGCCACTGAGATATAAGGGGTTACTGAGTGTTATTCCATAACTTCCAGTAACCCTTTACATATGGGAAAAATATAAAACAAGAAAATGAGAGAATATGGAAAAAATATACAAGAACAAGAATTAAGATGATAGATGATAACAATTGACATTGCATTTCAATTTTTGAAGATCAAAGTTGGCTGGAAGGTAAGAAGTTGAAAGAGAGTTCCACAAGTGAGAAGTGTGATAGAAGAAACTCTTGGCATAGAACTTACAGTTGCATTACAATGATAAAGTGATGAGGTCTTGCTGCTAATTTAACACTACATTTAAATTCATAAAGTCATGGTATCATAGAGAAAAGTACATCAGGGAGGCTATGTTAGAAATAATATTTATTCTTTTTGTACCCTTACAACTGTTGCTATGGAAATAACATTTTTTAAATTCATAATTGTCATATATATATATATATATATATATATATATATATATATCTTAGAAATAGTGCCAACTAATAGGTTGAAAGTTCACTGTTTGTAGTGATTTACTTTATTAAGAGTGCTCGGTACTTAGTAGAGCATTATATATGGTAATATTTTTATTATAAATTTATAATAAAAACAGTTTACTGTAACACAATATATATATATATATATATATACTATACTATAGTCATCCGCAGACAGATCTGTTTCACTGTATCACAGCTCATCAGTATGGCTTAGACACCGTTCACTTCCTAACCCAGGATTGAGACCCGACCAAATCGGCATCAGTCGGCGACTCTACCCCTAGACCACGAGCGTCCAGTAGAAGGCAGGCTTTTTAGCGTGTATAAATATATATATATATATGGTTGAGTCTCTTGTAAATGATAAATGTGATTCCTGCCCTGCATTAGCCATTCAGCTACCAATCAACATGCACAAAGATTTGTTTAAAATGGTTATTTGCTTGTGTGGCACAAACCACTCTCTCTCTCTCTCTCCCCATCAAAACAACATAGCCTATACAGGTTCACTGTGTGCCACGCATTAGGTGTTTGTGATGATCACATGTTATATTATCAGAGTTTGACCTCCCCAGGGCCTTAAATACATTGGGTAGTGAATGGTGGACCACACAAGGAGTTTTGATGTCAGCATTTGTGATCTCTGGCATGAGGGTATGTGGCTTTGGAGCACCCATGATGACTTTGTTCAGGCTTCAAAAATCCCCTACACATATACATGATGTAAATATTCCACACCCACAGTACATATTTACATGGCCGGCATATACGCATCGCTCATTTAATAATGAATTAGAGCACTCTAGCTATGGGGTGTGTATAATGATATATGCATTAAAAAGTCTGCCTTCTTCTACTGAACACTCGTGGCTCAGAGGTAGAATCGCCAACTGACGCAAATTTGGTTGGGTTCCAATCCTGGGTTAAAAAGCAATCGGGGTTTAGCCGTACTGGTGAGCTGTGATACAGCACAACAGATCTGTCTGCGGATGACTATAGTATATATATATATATATATATATATATATATATATACACACACACACACACAATTCCACCTTGTAGTTTCATTGGTTTGGCCCATCTGTACCTAGAGTATACACATGTGGGAAAAATCATGATAGGTTGATATATAAGCAACCATTATAGGAATAGGAAGTTTGACATCTACATAGAAATTTATGTGGTCAGGACATTGGAAAAAAAGCCCATCAGAGCAGTTGCTACAAAAATACAGAAGCAAGCCATGTCACATCAGTGAAAAAGTGACTGAAGTTGAGATGCCTGTTTAGGAACAATTACATTAAAAACCCTTCTTTGAATTTTCTCCAGAATCATGAAATATGCAGCAGAAGCACCACACTAGATATAGTAACAATATTTAATGTACGGACGAATGGTAGATTTATAAATGTGAAAGATGGATTCTGATTAGAAAAATTATGCTGATAGTTTTATAAATTACTTCCTGGAAAAGTTAATTTCCAGATTTTTGGATAGTACTATAATTTGCTCAGTATGGGTACAAAATTACAAAGAAACTCAAAACTTTTACACATTTTTTGCACTTTCTTCACATGGAAATAGAACAATCTACCCCAGTGGATGAAATAAAGTGTTTGATTTGAAATTTGAAATTGTATCACCTGAAGAAGGCCAGTGCATACAACAGATGAAACATTGTGAATATGACAATAAAGATGAGGACAACAGTCTGAACAATGTAAATAGTGTAAATAAGTTTATTTTATATTAATATTTTTAATAAATGTTTACCAAATACAAGGCAGGTCACTCAAATCTGTTGTATGGATGTAAGAGGGATAAGGTGGAAGTATTGATTATGAAGCTATGTATGATAGATAACAGTTGATCCTGAGACTTGAAGCAGTAAACAGTCTTTACAAACATCAAGAAAACATTAGAATACATAACACAGAAGTAAAAGAAACATTAAAATTCACACTTGTAAATTAAAAATTGGTAAAATTTATGAGCAGTTTTTTTAATAAATGGGAAGCTTAAAAAAATCTTTCTTCTATGTTGATTAAAAAAAAACTGACAATAACAATTAATGAGCAATAAATAAGCTTAAAAAGTATTTGAAAAAAGACGACAATTAGCTGAGTTAAGAAACAAACAACATATCATTTATTCAGTTAGCGCATTTCCCACAATTGTAGTTCATGGTGACATTTAAGAAGGAATACTGCAATGGCTTGTCAGTTCTTTTGTACTGGGGATGTTGAGATTAACCAGTCCCTCCTCTCAGAAGTAAAACCTACAAAGCAGTAAGTAGTATGAATTAAGTTTTCCTTCTCCTAGACTGGTTGCCAATGAAGGCTATACAACCCAGTCTGTCCTGCTATTTGCCCATAGCTGGGTGATGGTGGTGGTGGTGATTTTGGTGGAAAGAGATGACTTCATACCTTTCCCAAAAGGTATTACCACATAAGTAGGTTCCACAAACTTGACTGGAATTCGAACTCGGTTCTCCAAATCCGAGCTGCTATCCATCATTCCAATGTGCTTCCCAATAAACAGCTACATACAGAAAATAATAAGCTTCAAAAATATTTTCTCAAATTTTAATAAAAACAAAAAAAGAAAAATAAACAGCTATATGAAGAAAATAATCCTTCTTTTCAGAAATTTTAATGTAGCTTATATTTAACATAAACATATCATTACCAAATATTCTTCTGTTCCATATAAAGACACAAATTCTTGGGAGTCATCTAGAGCACGGGCAGCACCAAAATCTGTGAGTTTATATATAAATCTACAAAAGCAAAAGAAGATTTTGTGGTAAATGTTCGTTTTAGGTGCTGACGGATTTTCCTCCTTCAAATTTATCCAAAATAGCATTATTTCTGTGCAAATGTATATGCTGAACTCAAATGAACAATTAGTTATTGAAGAAACTTACCTTCTTTGCTTTGAAAGTCCATAAAAAAAAAAAACTATATCTCGCACTTTTTCTCTCCTGTAACACATGTAATTAACTACAGAATGATGTTCTACGTAAGCAGCAATTTTCTGTAGAATTTTGGTCGATTTTCTTCCTTTACTGAAACTTCCAGCGATGAACTTCCTGTTATGAAAGTAAGCGTAGAAATACAATAGCGCATTACTTTCATTACCAGAAGTACATTACTGGAAGTAGATAGTATCCGTAAATGAAGAAAAATCGACCAAAGATCTGTCAAATTTCGATCACATACGCAGTACATCATTCTGCAGTTAATTACATGACTTCGTGAGAGTTACGGGAGAGAAAATGTGCAAGATATAGTTCGTTTTTTTATGGACATTTAGATAAAAAAAGGTAAGTTTCTTCAATAACTAACAGTTGATTTGAGTTCAGCATATACATTTGCACAGAGATAATGCTATTTTGAATAAATTTGAAGGGGAAAAGCATCAGGACTTACAACAAAAATTTACCGATTTTGTTTTCAATATCACGTCATTCTGAAATTTCAAGTTTAGGCTTAGGCAGTGTTGTAAAATAAGGTAAGGGTTGTTTGAGGTTGGAAGAAACACTTGATTGATTGTTTTCCTAAGAATTACAGGGTAACAAACAACCAAAGATGAGAAGCAGATGGGGGGAAACAAAATAACACTGCTTCAGAAACCACAGCACAAATGGCAGTAGATAACTTTTGGGACAAAATGCACTAAGGGAACGTACCCACAAGATACCGAATTTCACCAACTACCTACTGGTTTTACGGTTACTGGCATGAGACAGTTGACAAAGTCTATGGACATGTTGCAGAGAATCCTGTATCTGGACATGCCAAGCAATTCTGCTGCTAACAGGGAAAACCTAGAGGTAATTCATTTTGACAGACATATTTGTACATCATTTGGGGCCTTTTTTGAATCTGTACTGAGGTGCGTTCACAGGTAATTGCAAAATCTGAATTCAAACCAATGAAATTCTAAGTCTTAATCCTTATTGACTCCTTTTTAAGTGTCATTAGATGCATCATCATTAGTAGAGCAAAGTTTGTGTTTTTTTTAAATAGTTTATCTTACAAAAGCTGGTGACTTTTTAACAATAATTAACCTTTCTCGCCAGTTTGAAGAAAAAATATTCAAGGATAATTTTCATACTGTATTTATATCATGAATAAAAGTCCCGATCTGAAATCGGCATTTTCAATTCTGACAAATGTTGTACTTAGTGGAAGGTCATATGAAATCTAATCAATAAAAATTAGTTTCCCCACCTAAAATTTTCCCTATTTCTTATGAGTGTACCAGCTTCCTTTAAGTAGTGTCCCCTCCACCTATGAGTTAAAGAGAAAGAAATAAAGAGTAAAGTACATAAAAAGGGAATTTTGTCTTCTCTCTATAAATAAACAACACACTGAAGTCTGATCTGGTAATTCTACAATGCATCTAGATATTCTTGATAAAATTCAAAGTAGAATCTGCAATGTTATAGATCATGATCTGGCATCTCAGCTACAGTAACTTTCTCACCACTGTAATGTAGCTTCCCTGTGCCTTTTCTTCAAATACTTTCATGGTAATTGTTCTGACAAACTGTACTCCATGGTACCAAGACTATGAATTTTAGCATAATATTTGGTCTTATCATTTTACAGTTGAAATAGCTAGATGTAACTGTTTTATGCTTATAGTTTTTTCTGGTTTGAAGGAACTGGCTTCTGGCTTTCCAGTCAACATTAATCTACAAAAATTTAAATTCAATGTCAATTGTTATCGTCTGTCTTTGTAATTCTCATTCTTTTATTGTCCTCTCTCCTTAATAGTGTTTTTTTTTGTATATTTTCATACATTCATTAACCTCTTGCATCTTAGTAGCTTGTTTGGGAGTAAAATATCCAACTCTTAAGAATGCATAAGCCAAAAAAAAAAAGTAAAGAAACCACACCATGCATGATAACTTGATCCTAATTTTGTCGTTGTATCAAATGTAAGCAATATATACAAATTACTTAAATACACGTATGCACACATGAATAAAGACAAAAGAAAAATTTATCTCAAACAATGCGTTTTGTCCTCTGACAGACTTTCCTGTGAGAGAACGAAACACAGTGGCAATTATGGAATGCTGAATATGTGTGTGGGGGGATACTTAGGGACAATGATTTTTCTGAGGTGAGGGACAACTGAAGCAGTGTAATTACTGACCAATTCTTTCACTCGGCCATAAATCACTGACTGCCTATGTATCTACATATAAAGTTGGGGACATTATTTCTAATTAACATCTTTCTTCAAATATGACTATTAAGTTTGTTTCTCTCCATAAAAACATGTCTGTTTCTATCTCTGGTTGTTTTATTTTGCTTGTTTTTCTTTCAAACTGGTCTCTGTATGTGTCCTTAAAAAGCTAAATGAGAAAGAAAACACAGAGAGAAAAGTGCTGAAGATCAAATCTTATCAAAATCAGAGACTGATCAGTTTCATAAATTTTTCAAGCTTATAAAGGGGGAAGGGGGGCAGTCAAAATTTAAGAGGGAGGGGGCTTTAGCCCCTATCTGGCCCTCCTGTAAAATCACCAATGATGAAATGCCTTGGTTAAGTTTTCCTTTGTCTTTATTCATATTGTCCTTTTACAGATATATTGTAGTTATAGTTTTTTTTTTTTTTTTTTTTTTTTTACACACACAATTATGCACACATGCACATATATAAATGATACATATATACATACACATAGATAAATACATTTGCACAGAGAGCACATGAATTACCTGCCAGTGTCGGCCTTGTAACAAAGTATATTTCCGGGCTTGATATCTCTATGAACAATTTGATGTTCACGAAGATGTTTCATCCCTTCAGCTGAAAAAAGAAAAAACAAAAACAAAATGGAATTAAATAATACATTAAAAAATATCTACAAATTTGAATTAATAAAAATTAAACACAATAAAAATCTTATAGTTATGAGTGCAACCATTATGCCCTGCCAATACTTTATTAATGGTTACCCCAAAATAATATCAAGTAAAGGTCTGCGACCAGATATTGTTCTTCTACCAAGGGTGAACTATAAAATCATCCTGATTGAATTAACAGTACCATACGAAAGCCGGATGGAACAAAGCCATGATTATAAAACTAATAAATGTGAAAATCTAAAATCAGAGCTAATAAAGGAGGGGTTTAATGTAATTGTTAGAATAGTGGAAATCGGAGCAAGGTGTTTCGTTGCAAGCACTCTGTACCAATTTCTGGGTCAAATTGGAATTAAAGGGCCTAATAGAGTCAAAAGTATAAAACAGTGCACATTCTCTCCTGATGACCTCAGTTTAAATATAAATTCGAGAGGAACATGTTGAAAGAAATTCAATGAAATCATATGCTGTGGAGAGACTCAGTGGAAATGTCATTGGCATGAGGAGCATTACAGTCAGCTCGCTTCAGGTGAGTTTCAATTACTTTCTAGTAATTTCCTTCTACCTCTAACTTGAACATGTATAATCATCAAAATCTTTTATTATTAAGAGAAAAGACCTAAGGATATTTTGTTTATTAAATTATAATTTTTACTACTTTTTAAAACTTTCAAAATTTTGGTTAATTTTTTTTTTGTGGGTGTCAGCAAGTGATACATGGAGGCACAATAATGTTTCGGCTGAGCTGGTCAAAATTATAAAGGAATATATGAAGTCTGAGTCATCTGATTCAACCCAGAAATTTGTTGCAGAGGGAAAAAGATATGTCGGTTCTAAGCAAGCAAGCAAATGTCAAGCTATACCCGAAAAAAATCTCCTTAGTTCTGGTGGCATTTGGGAGGTATCTACAGACCTTCCTGGTTGGCATAATGATTACCCCAAAATGATATCAAGTAAAGGTCTGCGACCAGATATTGTTCTTCTACCAAGGGTGAACTATAAAATCATCCTGGTTGAATTAACAGTACCATATGAAAGCCGGATGGAACAAAGCCATGATTATAAAACTAATAAATGTGAAAATCTAAAATCAGAGCTGATAAAGGAGGGGTATAATGTAATTTTCATTCATTTTTCATCATCCGTTACACCCAATGGTGTGTAGGGTAGCAATAAAGCTTCTTCACCTCTGCCTATCTTGGGCCAGACTAGTCAATGAATCCCAAAAGTACTGCATGGCTTTCATCTCATTCTCCACCATACTTCTCCATGTCGTTCTTGGTCTTCCCCTCTTTCTTTTGCCATCTAGGATCCAGTGCAGTGCTGTTCTTGTGATTGACTGTGGATCTTTCCAGAGCACATGTCCAATCCATCTCCATTGCCTTCTTGTAATGATGGTGCCCATGTATAATGTTAGAGAAGTGGAAATTGGAGCAAGGGGTTTCATTGCAGGCACTCTGTACCAATTTCTGGGCCAAATTGGAATCAAAGGGCATAATAGGGTCAAAAGTATAAAACACCTAATAGAAGTAACTGAAAATACTTCTATGTGGATATGGAAAAAAAAGACATATTCCGTGAAGTGTTTCAAAGGACATGATGGCATGACATGACTGATCGTGAATGCATAATGAGGTTCACATTGCATTCTCAGAATGCGAGGTTTGCTGTTTTTCGAAATTTTTTGTAAATCTAATTTCACCGTTAGACATTTGTACTAGTATATCTACAACACACTTGTATATCATTATAATGGAGCCTCACATCAGTGAGTGGGAGCTGATTCAATGAAGTCATATGCCATAGAGAAGTTCGGTGGAAATGTCATTGGTATAAAGAGCATTACATATTCAGCTCACTTCAGGTGAGTTTCAATTACTTTCCAGTAATTTCCTTCTAAACACAATAAAAATCTTATAATTCTGCTTGTCCCTCTGAGTGCAACCATTATGCCCTGCCAATACTTTATAAATAATGGACTATTTTGGAAAGATGGAAAAGACAATTCAGAGACACTACTTGGATTCAGTGAGAAAAATGAAAGAAAGAAAGCTAGGAGTGTTTAATGGCTGTTTCAATAAAATGGAAAAAGTTGTCAATTTCAAATCTTTTCATTTGGACCCCCTTTTTTTCTTTTAAATAATGACCGCCATTAATATTTATGATTGTTATTGCAATATTTTGTTAAAGCTGTTAAGCTCAAATATTTAACAGTGTGAGTGGGGAATTTTTAAGGATATTTATCTTGAGTTTGAGTTTTGCTTAATGGCATATCAACCTCTGTGGGATTTTTAATGCCAAAAAGTTTTTATTCCTTTTTATTTTAGAAAACTGAAAATGTCTTCTTTTGTATTCAAAAATGGTTTGCTGAGAATAATTTTTTCTTCAAAAATGTATTGTTGGTAATATTTTTCCTTCAAAAATGTATAATTTTCTATAAAAGTCTATTTTTATGTATATATTTTTATAAAAGTCTACTTTTATGTATATATTTCTAGAAAAGTTTACTTTTATGTATATATTTCTAGAAAAGTCTACTTTTATGTATATATTTCTAGAAAAGTCTACTTTTATGTATATATTTCTAGAAAAGTCTACTTTTATGTATATAATTCTATAAAAGTCTACTTTTATGTATATATTTTTATAAAAGTCTACTTTTATACTTTCATAGTGTTTTGACCCCAGTTTGAGGGTTAACTATTTGTCCATAGCTGAGACCCTAACAGGTGCTACCACTCGGGGTCAAGGTGGACCTGGGAACAACAGCAATTAAGAGGTGGTTCCATGCTCCTCACAACCTCCCAATCAGAGGTCTTGCTGCCAGATGCAGTTTACCATCATGCCCATGACCCATTCGTCTTGAACTTTTTTTAATCATTAACTTAATTAAGGTTTATCGAAAAAATCCAAAAGGAAAACCGTGAAATTATTTTGTTATTTCTAGCAAACTATAATGAAACATTAAAAAAAACGACCTCCCGGATGAGATCAAGTCCCAAGTAGGCATTTACGCAGATGACACCACAATATACTCCCGCAGCAGTAAGAAACCTGGTGTGGTGGACAGACATAATCTCACTGACAGACGTTTCAGCCAGCAACTGTGAACGTTCTCCTCTTTTTACCCCTTCACGTTGCTTTTATAGCTGTCCATGTACCCATAATCCATTTGCATCTTCCTGTTATCCCATAATGCATTGCACATTTTAGTGTATAAAAATGCAACGCAAGTACCCCCTCATTCTTTTCCATTATCTGTCCGAAAACGGATTATGTCGTAGCGGTAAGCGCTTTTTCTCTTAACTTCATTTTAGCTGCAGTAGCTTTACACGCTAAGCAAATAAGGGCTCTCTTTTGGTGGGGACAAGGCAAGTCACAAACAGTAGTGCTGGTCCCAGGTTGTATCTTGAGTCTGCCACACATATCAAAAGATACTATGACTAGAGACAATAGGTTTAGAATTTTAGTATGAATTGCTTTTAAATAAGACTGCTTTTATCACTAATAAAATTTTTGTAGCCCAGTGAAAATATTTAAATACATGTAAACAAAGCACACTGCAAATTCAATATGTAAGATAACACTTTTAAACTTTGAAGTGATATAAAGTAATTGGCCATGGTTAAATGTCAGTCAGTTAAGTGCCATACGTGATACACGCTTGGGCGATCATGTCTCGAAAGAGACATGACTGACTGGGCAGAAGATTATCCCGCAGTAGGTTGCCATTGCTTTCTGCGGTAGACTGGTTGCTGACCAAGGCTATAGAACCCAATCTGTGCTGTTATTTAACCCATAACTGGAAGGAATAGATGGATTAATACCTTTCCCAAGGGTATCTGCGCGTAAGTGAATGCAATGAATTTGGCTGGAATTTGAACTCTGCTCCCCGACTTCTCGTTCCGAGCTGATATCCAATGTACCACAACGCACATCCAGGTTAAATGTAGTTGGCAGAAATGCCTGTCAAGCAGAATCGACAAAATGTACCAGGTCTTATAGACTGGACACATTATCAGTGCTGAGTATGGCTAATTTCAGTAATGACTTGAAAGTGTTGAATCAGTGTACATTAAGTCCTACCAGCCATCTCTCTTTGTAAGCAGAAGTGATTGATGGAGGGTTAAAGGTAATTAGCCTTTAATGTTATATTTTCTTGCATATAACATTTGTTTGGGGTTGTATTTGGAGTTGATTTTCACTCAGATTAGAGAGTACTGATAAACTTATAAATGTTGTAAAATCCTTTTTTTGTTGTGCATTACTTTTTAATATTTCTGCTTTTATCAATCCAACAACAAGGTTTAAAAAAATACTTATGAATGTAAATGAGCTGTGAAAATCATTAAATTCTGTAAGCAAAATACAAGTTATCTTTTTGATTTTACAAATGTCAAAATTGTTGAATTTATTCATCATAAAACAGCTGCAAGAATTTTTTAATCAACTATTAAGATTCACTTACTTAAAAAGGTAGGTTGTTATAAAATCTCACATTTTCTGGTTAAAGTAATTAAAGAATATTAAAATAGATCCTGATTAAAGATCTAAATAAAGAAGAATTTTTGAATCAGCTATGATATCATAATACAATTATTCAAAAAGGTTAACCTTTAAAAAATGCACATAATATATATCGTTTTTCATATGCATATTATATTTTCTCACCATAATTGTCTTAAATCAAATCAACATATTTACATTTTATTTTAACATCATTCCTATGTATAAATCTTAGCCATACATATTTTTTTTTAATTTTAGTAACTGTTAAAATTTTTCAAGTTGACTAGTGTTTTTAAGTATCAGGATTGACTTTCTCTCAGAGTTGTTTTGTAGTTAAGATAATGCTATCATAAAAGGAGTGAAATGTCAATAAGAAATAAATTTAAACATCAAACTGATTTTCCCATATTCTATCTTTAATTTGTTTGGATATTTTATTTAAATCATTTATCATTAAATACTGAGGAGACAAAAATTAGAAATATGGTTCTACAGTAAGATGTTGAGAATACCATGGACCAAATATGTGAGCAATGACAAAGTTTTAGAGAAAAGGTCATTTATACTTAACATTAGAAAGAGAGAGTTGAAATTTCAAAGGTACATAATGAAGAAAGAAGGCTTGGAAAATCTGATGCTCACAAAACAGATTAAAGGCAAGAGAGGACAGAGGAAAACAGCTCATAACCTACTTCGTGAGTTTGAGTAAATGAATGGCAGAGCAAGGTTTAGGAGAGATAACAAAAAGAAAAAACTTATTAAGAGATAAAAAGGAGAGGAAATTGTGGAGAGGCATGATCACCTACATCCTGAAGGGACATGACATATAGAAGAAGAATAATGTAACTTGAAAATACTTATTTGGAAGTAATCTGATTAACAAGCAGCAAAGTATTTTAATTTTGTAAATACAATAACTGAAAAGTATTTATTACTGACCAAAACTACATGCATTTAAAAGCTGCATATTCTTTCCTATTAATGTTAAGACACAAAACCCTGACTTTATGTTCTTTAATTTTTTTTTGATAAGCGTTTCAAACCCAAGCAAGGCATTTCACTGCCACTATTGCGCAGGGGACTACATAGAGTGGAGAAAGGATGGTTAAATATAGGAAATGTCAGAAGGTGGGTGATAGGCAGGTAAGGATACCGAGAATGAGGGTTGGGTAGATGGTGAGAGTGTTGGAAGAATAGATGCAAGTTAGGGTGTTAGGAGGTGTCTATTGACCTTACATTTAAACTCCTGGAGATTGTAGCTGTCGGAAAAGCAGACATGTGGAAGGGAATTCCACAGGCGGGAAGCGCAAGAGAAGAAGCTGTTGGAGTAGAAATTACGGTTACATCTTATCTGTTTAACTGTAAAAGGGTGGGACCTAGTTGCTAATCTAGTATCTCGTGTAAATTCGTGCCTAGGCGGCACCAATGATCTAAGTTCATTGGAGCAGAAGCCATGAAAGTATTTGTAGAAGAGGCACAGGGAAGCCACATCACGCCGGTGAGAGAGTGGCTGCAGCTGGTCTGCCAAGTCAGTATCAACCACGTTACAGATTCTCCCTTTGTATTTTGTCAAGAAGCCCAAGGAGAGTAGCAGGGGCACCCGACCAGATGTGGCAGCAGTATAGGACAATTTCATAAAACAACCCAGACTAAATTTTGCCTTTTCTTTCTTTTACTATTTATTATTACTGTTTTGATTTATTATGATTATCATTATTATTACTATGATATATAATTACTATTTTTAGTATTGCAATTAATATCTATTATAATTTTATCCATTAATAGAATATTATTACTATTACTATGTATTATCATTATTACTATGTATTATTAATATTACTATTATTTTTATTATGATAATTTTCTATTATTATTACTATATTTTATTATTATAAATATTATTATTATCACAATTATTACTATGATATATAATTACTATTTTTAGTATTGCAATTAATATCTATTATTATTTTTATACATTAATAGAATATTATTACTATTACTATGTATTATCATTATTAGTATTTTTATTTTTATTACTATTACTATGTATTATCATTATTACTATGTATTATTAATATTACTATTATTTTTATTATTATAATTTTCTATTATTATTACTGTATTTTATTATTATAAATATTATTATTATCACAATTTTTATCATTTTATTATTGCAATTATTACTACTACTACTACGCCTTATTACTATTAATCACTGCTGTTACTATTTATTTTTAATGTTATCATTACTATTAATATTATTATGATGGATACAATTCCTACTATTATTATTATTATTTTACTTGCTATTGCACATTGCTGTAGTCAATGGAAATTGTGTTCTTGAGGAATGGTGTCAACAAGATTCCTTGCAACTCAAGAAACTTTCAGGAAATCTTTGCAGAGTAAATGAAGACTTTTCTGGAGCTCTACAATCTTACAATTCCAGTTCTTCTGAAGCACTTTATTCGGTTCTCTAGGTAGTTTTCCAAGAACACACATGACATGAATTAGTTCGACGTGCATGTTCCATTCCTTATTATCATTATTATTGCTTATTATTATTATTATTATTATTATTAATACTAGTTCTATTATTACTACTCGTAATAATCTTCATTTGGTCTTGCATGCTTTTGATCTGGATTCAAATAAGACATTTCATGTTGTGATGGATGAGTTTGGAATCAGAAAATAAATCTCTATCAGATTTCAAAACAAATAAGTCTGAAATCTTAATGAGTGATTTGTTGATCATTTTTATTATAGTATATTATTCTAAGATCAATGTTTAATTTTACCATAACAAAAGTGTCAAATAAGAAAACTTCCGTTCTAAAATACAGTGTTGGCCTAGACACAAAGTACAAATTAATGATTGATTGTATGATGAAAATAAAACAAAATAATGTCAATATATACACACTGATGTCCCGTAGAAATATTAAGAATTCATCTTCCTCCAAGCCAAAGGTATGTTCAGGTTTTGAGAGCATTCGATATAAGGTCCCTTCGGAACAATATTGCATTACTAACACATGCATGTTCCCTGAAATCTGGAGGAAAAAAAAAGAGAAAGAATGACTTTTACATTATATTCAGTAGAGTTGATTAACCTCATATGCTGTAGGTCAGTTTTATATGTAGGCCATATTTAAAAAATTATATTTTTTAACATTTCAATAAAGCACTTGGATTTCAGTAGTGAAGAATGTTATTGTTGTTGTTGTTTTTGTTATTGTTGATGATGATAAAGTATTTAAATTAAAAAGTAAAACAAAAGTAAGATGTATTTAAAGTGAATTTGAACTGTGATCCACCAAAGAAATTGTTTTGATCTTTGATTGAATAAGTTTTGCCATTTGTCAAATGTATTGAGAATGAATTGCACTTGTACATGTTAAGAGAAGCAAAATGATTAAGATTTATATCACAATGTACTGCAGATTTATAAAAATTATCAAAAATTATAGTTAAATTATGTTTTTTAATTTGAATAATGTTTCAAGTAGAGAAGAATATTAGTACATATTAAACTGTCAAATAATATGACTTTTCTGTTGGGGTTATTTCCTAAGTTTATATAATACAGATCTTTCTTTACCTACCGTCAGTGTTATAGTGATACAGTTTATAAAGTCGAGCAACAACAGATTTTGGAAATTTCCAGTTTAGACAATAATCAACCACCACTACTCACCTCTGGTTCCATTGCAAACAGCTGGACAACATTATTGTGGCAAAGCATTTTAAGAACAGCAAATTCCCGTTGCTGTATCATCAAAGTTCTTGAATCGGATGGTTGAGTGAAGACTTTCACTGCTACTTCTTCCCCAGTACACTGAAAGCAGATAATATTGAGACAACTTAAAACTCAGACCTACACCCTTTATTTCCAATAGTGTATCAAATTAGGAATTTCATTGAGTGGCTATTATTTTACAAGTATATTATTTTGAGAGGGCTGGAATCCAAAACATGGAAAATTCAAAAGTTACTGTCCAATCTCATAATAAATGGGCTATTTCACTTCTCTGTTGATATGAAGCAAAAGAATTGGAAATGTAAATCCTACAGGTAAGACCCAATTACAGTATCTCCTGGCCAAAGTTTGGGAATAGATTTTATTACAAGAAGTAAATAATTAATCCATACTTTCATATAGCAGTTTTTTTCAGCAATTTATTTTTTTATTTTTTGTTCTGATCAATTTTGAATGTGACTATAAAGACAAAAATTCTCTTGCCAGCTCCTATTTAAATTCAGATTAATAAAATTACTTAACAAATAGAATGTAAATGCCCTACTTATGACTTTTTTCTAATTATCTAGTAATAACAAAATTTCATAAATATTTTAAGCATTCTAATGTTTTAATGAATTTTACATCCTTTGGCTTTATAGCTTTACTCATGAAAACTGAATCATTTTTATTTAATAATATTAAATTAATTAATTTAATTAATTAAATTAATTTAATTAATATTTAATAATTTTATCATTTGACCACTACAAAGTAATATACAAAATTACAAATTGAAAGTACGATACAAATCAATAACAATATCTTTTGACCACTACAAAGTAATATACAAAATTACAAATTGAAAGTACGATACAAATCAATAACAATATCATTTGACTACTACAAAGTAATATACAAAATTACAAATTGAAAGTACGATACAAATCAATAACAATATCATTTGACCACTACAAAGTAATATACAAAATTACAAATTGAAAGTACGATACAAATCAATAACAATATCATTTGACCACTACAAAGTAATACACAATTTAAAGTTAAAAAAAAAAAAAGTTTTAAATTATTCGAATTAAAAATAAATTTAAACAATTATTGTAAAAATTCATGATTCATCAAAATGTATTTTTAGGAGACTATAATGACTTAGTGTCCATAGAATATTTTATCCCTAAAAGCAATTAAAAACTTTTTCTAATGAAATGTTTACTCTCAGTTTTATTGTATTTCTTGTTTCATGATTCAGAGCAGATTTTTGGTAATGTGGGATCCTGTTTGACCAATGAAATTTGATGATTTAAAAATTTTAATTCTCTAAGGTCCTCATTCTCCACCATATAATAAAGACCATTGTGTATTGTGTATATATATATATCATATATAATTTCCCTCCTGTCATGCTCTTGGAGAAAGACAATAATAGCAAAGCAGTGCCGGCTCATTTTCTTTAAAATTATGAAAGCTCTTTCAGCATGTTTGCTCTTTAACAGTACCTTTTTTATTTTTTATTTTTTTTTTAAATATTGATATAATTTTGTGAAGAATATATATATTCTGTACTGATGAGCTGTGATATGGCGAAACAGATCTGTCTGCGGATGACAATATATATATATATATATATATTCCTCCTGTCGCACTTAGGAGTTTGGATTATTGTTTTTTTTCTTATGTCCTTATTGAAGATGCTCAATTGTAGGTAGTTCATCAATATATATTATTATAGTATATATTGATGTATATATGTTGCCATCATTTTAGACAGCATATCAATATAAATATTTTGTCATCATTTTTGATGGCACAAGTCCACTCGTAACTAATATAAACATTTAAGTCGAACAAACAAAAAACAATTCCTCAAAATTACATAAAATAATTGAGTGGGAGGGCAGAGAACAGATGTTAAAAAAACTTACTTTGTAAAAGTGAAGTGTTTAAAAAATAATTTTGTTCATTCATGAGTAAGTTCTGAAATTTTCATTAAATTCCAAAAATTATCTGATTTTTGCAAGAATTTCTAAATAAATGTTTTTCTTTTATCTTTCCTCTTAATTACAAAGATTTTGACTATAAATCTTTGTTTTTATTAGATTTTAGGCATTTTTTTAACATGTATGCTTTAGTGAGTCTGTTGAGGAGGTGGTTACTTACTTAAAATTGTAATCATTAATTTAACCTAGAATTTAAAGATGAAAAACAAAAAACCGTTATTCTGAAAGTTATTCATGCATTTCTGCTATCAATTTTTCTTGAAAGAAGAATGTTTCAAAATGGACAGCCAGGATCAATTTTCATCTTCAGAAAAAGTGCAAGCATCTCTTGATGTCTGCATCACAGGCATTTTATCTAAAGTACTTGTTAGACTTATAGTAATAAGGCTATATGCAGTTTTTATTATAGGGGGATATAAATAAATGTCTACTTACCTTTTTTTGTCCCATGTAAACAATACTTGTGGCTCCACGACCAAGAACATTGTTCATGTCCCAAACATAGTTTTTGGTCTCTCGAAGTTGGCGTGAGGCCATGTTTTACAAATGGCTTTTTTAATGCTTTTCTGGGGAGTTTTTTAAAGTCTATTTTGGATTGTTCCTCTTCAATATGGTTGAGATTAAATAAAATGTACAGCTGAATGTATTTAATCATTGTCACATTGCACAGTCAATGGACCAAAAAGAATTAGCCGATAACTCTAGCCATTCAGGATCTGAAAAAAAAAAAAAAGAAAAGTTATCTTCCCTCTTTTTATTATAAAAAAAAAAGTGCAGTATATTCTGTCACTTGTCAAGCTATCAAGACCGGCAATACAACAGTTGTTGGCGTACGCCGTAAACCCAATTGTAACATGAGTATACTTTTTATTTTTTTACGTCCTGAAAGAACAAGGTACATAGAAGAAGTGATCTTGTGGTGATACTGAGCAAAAGCGATGGACCGGATGTTTGCGCTTTCATGACCAAAAAGCAAATGACCAAAACTCGTCCGTGCGCCACCAGCTCCGCGCAGATGTTCCAGTTGAAAACTAAAAATTAATTAAACATTAAATTTCCAGTTTGTGAGCCTACGCAAATTTTATTTATCAGCCAATGGGAAGCCCAGAATCAAATACAAGTGTGAAACCCCAAATGATCTGCTGTGATCCAAAAAGAAGATATAAAAAGCAGACACAGAAGGCATCGCCAGGCAGACCAACTCGAGGAGAAGAGAGTAATTAGTATCTCCCTTGACTAAGTCAAGCAGCTTACTATACTCGCCTTCCTTGTCTCTTTCCTTCTTCCCTGCCTCAAAAACTACTTACTTACCTAAGGAGCAACTACATCAAAGACATTCCTCACTTACACGCTTCCCAAATTCCTAAGCATTATTTCTCTTTTAGCATTTTATTGCCATGAACATTTTAACTCCCATTGGACCTATACTTCAAGTATTACTTTAATTGTAAAGCCCTTAATTGATATGTGTATAAAATGTTATTTTCAACTCAATTTGCTTTTCTTGATTTTATAATCATTTTATGACTTATAGTGGGCTATCTACAACAAGGACAAATTCGTTAACCTGCAACAGTATACAACTACCCCTCACCAAAACGGACTCCAACTACAAACAGAAAAAGGATACCCCACTATAATCTAACACACACAAATAAAATTTAGTTTTATTTTTATATTGCAATTGCATGCGATTCAGTGCATATTTTCTGCAACTAGTGGTCATGTTTAAAAACTAAAAAGTTTTTATGACTTCTAGAATTTGACGTTTTTTAATTAATAACAATAAAGTGAAATTCTCGAAATTTTATAAAATTACTTTCTGCGGTAGACTGGTTACCAGCCAAGGCTATAGAACCCAATCTGTTCTGTTATTTAAGTTAAATAACAGAACATTAATAATTTAACCCATAATTGGAGGAAAAAGATGGATTACTTTTCTCAAGGGTATTTGTGCGTAAGTGAATGCAAGGTATTCAACTGGAATTTGAACTCGACTCCTCGATTTCTCGTTCAGAGCTGATATCCACTGCGTCACAAAAAAATAAATTATAATTGACATTTACCCAAAGTCAGATTTTTTTTTTTTTTTTTAATCATCTCACCCCAAGCAAGGCATTCCACTGCCAATAATGCGCCTGGGGCTACATAGGGGAAGGTAAAGAGAAGGAGTGGATAGACATAGGGAATGTCAGGAGAAAGGTGATAGATGAGTAAGGATCGCGAGGATGAGTGTCGGGCAGATGGGAAGAGTGTTTGATAGAATGGGAGCAGGTTAGTGTGTTAGGAGGTGTCTATTGACCTTACATTTAAACTCCTGGAGATTGTAGATAGATTAATAATAAAAAAAAGACAATTTAAAATGTCATTATTTTTTTTTCTTCAGTCTAAGAGTCTTTTTGTCCTTAAAAAAATAAATTAAAAGTTTATCTAATTAAAAAAATATAATCATAACGAACGTTATTAGTTTTTTTTATTGCATTTTTTATTTTACTATCTATTCGGAGCATATTTTCGGGGAAAAAAAAGCCAAAAAAATGTTTGAAAAAAAATAAATAAATAAATCGAGCATTTACAAATTTTACATTTCTCAATGAGTCTTGCATTTCACTGTAAAACATGTTACATTTATTTTTTGGAGTTGAAATTAGTGCTTTCATCCACCATACACTTGAATTTTATTTGAGTGAAAACAATAACCTGTTTCGAATTTTTTTTCAAGAGTTCACTTCCTTTGTCACTTTTTTTGCAATACAACTTCAACTTAACAACAGTTGTCGACTCGACGTGAATGATTCACTTCGACATATAAAAAAAAAGTGAGCATACTTTTAAATGTTATTTTCTTTAATGTCCTTAAGGCGCATAAAAGATGTGATCTAAGAAAAAAAAAAAGTTTATTCCATTTTATTGCCTCCTACGATTTAAATGCAGATTTTTTTTCTGCAACATGTCATGTTTAAAAAGTTTTTTTGTTTTTTTTTTAAGTTAATAACAAAAAAAAGTGACACAAAGTTTCAAAATTTTATAAATCAGTGGTGGTAATTCAAAATTCTAAACAAAACTTCCAACAAAACCATAAAAACTGATACAAGACTAGAAATGTCTCTATAGAAAAAAACAAACTTATCAAACTAATATCACACTAAAAAATTACATTTTTTTGGCGTGCAATCGAACAGTAGATTGAAGCCAGTTACTATTTTGATATCAAAATCAATTTGATTTTTTTTCCTTCAAGCTAAAATCTGCTGAAGGCATAAAAACTTGCAAAGATTTTCTTTCTAGTTTACTTTTTGTCTCATCAACAAGTCTAATTTTGTTCACAAATTCACGACTATATGTACTACTAATAATCGAATGTCCATTGATCGAGGAATGCCTGACTAAATTTTCTTCTAAGTCTCTCTAGTCCTTACTAAAAAAAAAAAAATTAGTTTTCCTTTTATTGCATCCTAAGATTTTTTAGTGAAGATTTTCTGCAACATGTAGTTCATGTTTAAAAAGGTGTTTTTTTTTTAGTTAATAACAAAAAAGTGACACGAAAAAAAAAATCGGAATTTTATAAATCAGTGGCGGTAATTCTATACAAAAATTTCAGTGAAAGTAAAACTGAATGATAAAAACAAAGTGTCTACGCTAGAAAAAAAAAACTCTTTTCACTATTGTAAAAAATATATTTGTTTTTTCTTGGTGTGCAATCAGACAGCGGATTGAAGCCAATTGCTATTATTTTTATATTAATTTGATATATAAATTTTTTTTTTTTGCGAACCTGTACGACATTTACCACCACCTTTGTTGATTATCATTTTTTTTTGTACCTTTTCTATGCAATATCATCGGTTAAACTTTAAACCCTAAACTTTCCGATTATCAAAAAAAAAAAAAAAAAATTGTAAATGTAGTAAACACTTGCTTTAGGGTCGTTTTGATGTCGCTGAGATGCTTACAATTTTTTTGAATATCGACAAACCCATGGAAGATTTCTAATTATCCCTTCTACTTCATATCAATGAAAAATAAGTTATTTGAAACAAAAAAAGTTTTGGAAAGAGTTTGTTTAAAATAATTCCTGTTTGTACTAATCGATAAGAATACACAGAAAGTAAAAAAAATGATAATCAACAAATTTACAGGTGTTTGTAGTGTCGTACAGGTTCGCCGGTTATCAACAGAAGTGAAACGGGTGAGGGGGTCGAAATTTTAAATCTGGTGATAACTCAAATTCTAAACAAAAATTCCAACAAAACTAAAAGTAAACTGAATGATACAATCTCTCTACTATAGAAAAAAAAAAAACTTTTCGCACTATTGTAAAAATTACATTTTGTTTTTGGCGTGCAATCGAACAGTGAATTGAAACCAGTTGCTATTTTATTTTGATATCAAAATCAATTTCATTTTTTTTCCAAGCTGCATAAAACTTGCCAAGAGTTTCTTTCTAGTTTACGTTTTGTCTCATCAGTCAGTTTAGGTGCCATACGTGATACACGCTTGGGCGATCATGTCTCTCGAAAGAGACATGACTGACTGGGCAGAAGATTATCCCGCAGTAGGTTGCCATTGCTTTCTGCGGTAGACTGGTTGCCGACCAAGGCTACAGAACCCAATCTGTCCTGCTATTTAACCCATAACTGGAAGGAAGAGACGGATTAATACCTTCCCCAAGGGTATTTGCGCGTAAATGAATACAATGGATTCAGCTGGAATTCGAACTCGGCTCCCCGGTTTCTCGTTCCGAGCCGATATCCACTGTACCACAAATTTTGGCTCCTTTTTTCACGATCGGTTTGTCTACAAATTCACGACTATGCACTAATAATCGAATGTCCATTGATCGAGGAATGCCTGACTAAATTTTGTTCTAGCTAGTTAAATTTAGTCCTTACTAAAATAAAATAAAAAAACGAGATGAAGTTACGTTTTTAACAAAATCCTCTGTTTACTACATTATCACAAACTAAAGCACTTCGTTATGAAATGCTGGAATAAATCGAAAAACAAATTCGAAGTAACTCTAAGTGAAGGTTTTAATTTTTCTAATTTTTAACAAGTGTTAAATTATATACCCAATTATAGGAATAATTAGAATAGTAAAATGCAAGTAAGTGTGCGAGTATTGAGACAGCCATCTTGGTTTTTAGTTTCATTGACTAGAGAGACTCTGGGGGACAATTTCTGAGAAGTATCTATCTCTTCTGTCTTTTATTTCTTAAGGGGAATATGACAAGTACTGTAATTAGCCCCCCCCCCCCTTTTTTTTTTAAATTTTGCTGTTAGTCCAATAGCCATAATATTTTAGGAATGTTTTTTAAATCCTTATTGAAATTTTAACCGTATTTTTTTTTTATGTAGTTTGGCTTCAGGAAAAGTTGCTTTTTTTTAAAAGATTTTTAAAGAGAATTCAAACTGTGTTGTACTGATGGCTAAAAAATCAACAATTTTAACTATTTAACAAATAACTCCTTTCAAAATAATACAGAAGTATTTTGGTTTGCTCATTGGAATAAATTTTTAATAACTTTTAGCTTGAAATTTAAAACTGTGTGGTAGGATTTATTTTTGTTTACGTGAATCTTCATTGTTGAGTGATTAAGAAAATAAACAGAATATTTCCAAACTGTAATAAAAAGGAAAAGTTTCTACTTTATTTCTGTTTTAAAGAGTTCGAGGCATTCTTAAAAATGCGAGTGTCCAGAAATTTTTTCATTTCCGGGATTTTCACGATAATATAAGAACTTTTAATAGAAACTTAAAAATGATGCAATCTTTTTATTCATACTTTCCAGCATTTTGCTTCTTGAATTTTATATATATATATATATATATATATATATATACACACACACACAACTAAAAAAAACATTTTTTTTTTTTTCAGTATGAAAAAACGGTTTTACTTTGTTCATTTTTTGGTGAGGAGTTCACACTTTGTGATTGTGAAGTGAACTATTCAACGACTAGTAAACAAATTACAAAATTAACTTAAAAAGAATATTTCTCCAACGAAATTTTGTGAAAATGTTTTCGGGGGAAAATAGTTCTAAAAACTTACCTGAAATATTTTTACAGCTCAGAATAAAGAAACAATCAATTTTATTTTTAAATGTATGTGCGTAATGTAGTTTCCATTTAAAAAATTCTTGTTGCTAATTTTCGTATTTAAAAATTTATTTAATAAAAAAAAATATTTATAAACAAAAAAAACAATTATCAAATTAATTTAACTCATATTCCGTTCAGTAAAACACATGTAATCTATTTTAAATTTTAAATACGAAAAAATGTCCCAACAATAAGGCGAAATTCAATGAACATTGAGCTCTGCACGTTTAAATTTAAAGGCGTGTACGAGCGAGATCTCTTCTGCTTTTTATTTGCTTAGTCTGGCGAAAAATATAAAATAAAACGATTATTACCGAAAATTGGAACGTTTTTTTAAAAGGATTTAAGTTTTTTTTTATTAATTAATACTTTGGCTTTTTCTTCAGCGGATTAGTGGCAGTACCTATTTCCTTAGTTTTTTTTTTAAATATTTAGTACTTTTTTTTTCCTCATAGTCATTAAGGACTTTTATAACGTTTAAATCTTCCACGCTTCTTTCTCATTTACATTCTCTAGTAATTTTTTTTTCTTACAATAGTAGTGTTTGCTACTTTTGAGAGCGTCATCATGACGAAGTCTGACAACCTCGAAGAAGTCTTTTGCCTCGTTTGCAATGTCTTCTGGGCCAGTTTGGGTGCTTGTCGTAATTCCCCTTTTGCGTACAGGGTAGATGTTGGATGATTCAACGTACGCCAACAAAGTCGTAGTTTTTGACCTCCCACCAATAAGTCGGGGATGCGCATCCAAGTCAGAGTAGTCAATGCAGTTATGGACTTGGTAGTTAAAAAAAAAGTCTGTTATTGGTTTAAGCTAAACCGCAACAAGACTTTGAAAAATTAAAAACAAAAACATTTTGAAACTTTAATTAATAAAGAAAAAAATGAAAACAGTTCTAAAAATTCATTATTCATCGAAAAATTTCACAAGGAAATCTGACAGTGTGAAAATTTGTGTTGAATCAGTAGTAAAGAAAAGCTTTTTTGGAAGTATTTTTTTTGTTCCATCAACAAGTCTTTCATTTTCATTTGACGATCAGTTTGTCTACAAACCCGAAACTAAAACTGACGATAAACAGAAGCCTACTACATTCGTGCACGCAGACAGAAACAAAAATCTCTTAAAAACTTTTTTCTTCTTCGTTTTTTTTTTTTTAAAAAAGTAAACTTTTAGATGAACATTTAACATCCAACTTATTTTTAAACATTTTGTTCATAAATCTTATAAAAATGAGATTATTTATCTTTCATTTTTTTTTATGCCTTTTTAACCACTCAGCACCCTTAAATGTGGGCTCGGTTAAAAAGTTTTAACTGACACGAGGACATTTTCGCAGGTTTTGCCGAACTCGCCTATGCATTTTTGCCACTTGCTTTCGCAGCTTCACATTTGCTTTTATTTCCTTTTCTGTGTGACATATCAATTGTAAAGAAAAAAATGCTTTATTGATTTTGTCTATATATTATAATTTAAAAAGTGCAAAAACTAAACGACGGAAGTTGCTAGAAAATTAAAAAACGAGGCCAAACTTTTTAAATGCCTTTTTACTTTTAAATTAGATCTGGTAAAATTTTTTTAAAAACTCTTAACTTCCTAAATCTTTTAGTCTAGCCAACACTAACAGTCGGTCACCTTTGCACGTATATATAATTAATTATTTGAAATTTTCACATTACAAATTGAATAAGGCAAAACTAGTTTTTGTAAGTACCAGGTTTTTTTGTACCAGATTTTCTCTGGTCCCAAATGAGAGCCTGTGGTTAATGTATATAAAAAAGTAGACCAAACCCGGATATAAGAACTTTTATCCGGTCTCTACAACTCTCTTCAGGGTTACACTGTAGTACTAAAGTTTAGTAAAAAAAAAAGTTTCATTGTAGTTTAGTAAAAAAATGTTTCATTGTAGTTTAGTAACTAAACTACAATGAAACTTTTTTTTTAGTAGTTGCTCCGACACAAAACTAAAGTGAAAGTCAGTCGTTAAAACAGAATATCAACCGGTTTCAACCAGTATTTTGATATCAATTATTTTTAATTTTTTTTTATTTACAAACTAAAATCTGAAAGCATTTAAAAAATTTGAAGAGAAAAGTCTATTTCTAGTTCATTGTCTTTCATTTGACGATCGGTTTTTTATTCACATGAATTTTATTCAGCCAACCAAGGCTAATATAATATATTATTCAGCCAACCAAGGCTAATTATTCAGCCAACCAAGGCTATAATATATTATTCAGCCAACCAAGGCTAATTATTCAGCCAACCAAGGCTATAATATATTATTCAGCCAACCAAGGCTATAATATATAACCTGATCTGTCTTGCTGAATTTTAACCCATAGCTAGAGGGAGGAAAATGGATTGATAGTAACTTAGTAAATATACCTTTCTTTTTTTGCATCCTAGGGGTCAGAATAATACTCAGATTAAAGAGGAAATTGCCGAGTATCCTCTCTACAAATGATGTTAAAAAAAAAAAGCAATTTATTCTAGAAAGATAGAAAGAACAATCCTATATTTCATATAAACAAATTGGTATTTTTTTTTTCAGTCTCTTATGGTTATAAAATATTTTGTTCAAAAGTTTTCCCACCCATTGCCTCTTCTGAGGTGTCTGTTACATGGATGTCTCTGTGTGTATGCCAATGTGTTAATAGTCAGTTACGTGTGTGTTTGTTAAGCATAACTTAGTATGCTTAGTTTAAGCGAAAATAAGAATTGTGTTGGGAGAAATGAATAAGCAATCTAATGTTTTGTTTATGGCCTGTTAAAATTTTCGGCTTCAATATAATTTCTTTTTTTTTTTTTTATTCACTAACTCTGTGTCTAACTGTCTTAAGTTCTTACCACCCCGTCTGTTTGGTTTGACCTGTGGACAGTGGGATTCCCCTTATGCAACTGGTTTTTTTCTCAACCCTTGCTTTTTAGATTGCTTGTTGTCTATTTAAAAAGGTACTTTTAATATTTTATCTTTCTTGAATACTGAGTTAATTCAATGTATTTTTTGTATGTAACAATGTTCACTGGCAATATCCTAATTTGAAGTGTATACGCCTCCTCTACGCCAGTCAGTATTATTCATGGCTTGTTAAAATAAAAAATTTTTGACTATACCGTTACGTTTTATTTTTGAATAATTCACTATTTTCATTAACATTTGGCTTATAATACTTAATATTTTCATTCTTACCTGTTCAGAAAAAAAAAGATGTTCAGTTTTTTTTTTTTTTTTTTTTTTTTTTTTTTCTGGTGGTTAGCAACTTCCTATAGAATGTACAGTGTGGCCTACAAAGGACAGATGAACTCTTTAAGGGTCAACTGTCAGCTAACTAGAGTTGGCGTCCTGATACAACACTGGAGAAGGCAACAGGAAACCACTCCATTAATCCTGTAGCATATATTCATGGACTTGTACAACAATGTAACAAACCCTAACGGCTTGACAGTGGGGTTAAGCCTAAAAACACTAACTCCTTGCCAGTAAGGAACAACATGTGCTACAGTTGTCACCAGATCATCATCCTACAGCTGTTAGAATGCAGATCAACACACACACACACACACACACACACACACACACACACACACACACACACACACACTAAGCTTAAACCCCGCTAGACAACAGAGGATAGTCACGTGTGAGCATATGAAAAGAAAAAAAAATTAAAAAGGAAAGTAGAAAAAAATTAAACTTTTGGAGGCAGACAATTTTTGCTTACTTGCTTACGCTGTAAATAAATAGGATTTAAAATGCATCTTACTCTTTTATATAGAACTACAAATTCCGTGGATCCAATTCAACACCAAATTTATTCAAACAAAAATTACAAAATGTTTTGCAATAAATGTCCTTAAAGCAAAAAGTGTAACAGATATTAATTATTATTTGATAAATGAAATGATATTTTTTTTGTTTGAAACCAGCCGACAAGTTTACACCGGCTGTATTACTACTTATATTAATTAATTTACGTTCATTTTTAACGTAACATTTTAAATTGTCCTTTTGTTAATAAAGAGACAATATTTTTAAAATCTCAGTATTAAATTTAGAGTTATATAGTAATTTGTTTTACTTATAGAAAAAACATTTCATAGGTTCTTTCTAATTTTATATATTTTGCACAATTAAATACGCAAAATGTAAATAACATCAATGATGTATTAATTAACCTTATGGTTTAAATACTTTAAAAGACTTTATTTAGGTTAAAGTCAAAGCCATTGAATACAAGTTATTAAAACTAATTTAAATTTGAAGAAATTACATATTAGAGCAGTTAATATATAAATTATAAATGAAGCTTAAAATAAAACGCTTAGTTTTAAATCACTTCAAAAATAGTAGCAATTATTCACTACTTAAATTTTACCGGAAAAATTCTGAAAACGTAATTTAGTATGTTACGCACAGTTTTTTCTCACAGTTAACATAAAAGGCAGAGGTTAGTAATATCTACCTCTAAATTATAAATTGCTAAATATTGCAATTTAAAAAATAAAGATTTCACTTACAGTGAAATATAAAAGAATCTGAAACGTCCATCAACGGGAATCATGAGAAGATTCTTGAATTAAAAAGAGAGGAATTGGTTTATCTTATAGATACCAAAATTTTCCTCCAAATATCTAAGTTGCTAAGTTTACAACTTAGAAAATAAATAACGATTTCACTTATAGTGAAACCGGAGAAAATCTGACACATCCAAACGATGGAAATGATCAAGAAATTCTGATTAAAATTGGCTATTTTAGCAAACAGAAAAATTCTTACAGATGATAACATTTTTTTTAAAAATAAGGAATCTTTCAGAATAAATCCTTATAATTTAATAAATTTCAACCTAAAAATATTTCACAAGTAAAATATTAAAAATATTATTTGGTTGAAATATAAAAAATAATTCTTACACATATAATCAGTTTGGGAGTAGCAGGGCAGAGGTTAAACTGACCCAAATATCCACCACAGAAACACAGTCCTTCACTGCAAAGCCTAACCAAGTGTGGACTGCAGAAGCAACTACCTACCAGTTGTATGCAAACTAAGATCAAAGAAACCTGACACAGCTCTAAGACTGCAGTACAATATTCATGAATGACCCGAACCTGCAGGAAATGTAGATGGAGAGCATGAAAGCGATATACGAAGGACAAATTGGAAATGAAAGCTCAAAATGGGACGCACTCAGAGCGGCTCTAGTGACATTGGCAAACATCATTCCTAAGGAAAAAGCATACCAAAAGAAAAACGAGTGGATCACTGAAGAGATTCGCGGTCTGATGCAAAAGAGACAGAAGATGATGTCAAGATATGGAACGGAATACAAGAGTCTACGCAAGGAAATGTGGAGCAAATGTAGACAGGCTAAAGAAAGATGGCTGAAAGACAAATGCATCGAAGTAGAGAAAATGAGCACAACAAATAATAATGATGCTTAAAAATTATAAAAGAACTTACAGGGCAAAGGACATGCTCAGCAACAGGATGTATAAAAGCAAAGGATGGCACACTTATACTAGAAAAAGAAAAATACTTCAGAGATGGGATGAGTATACTGGAGATCTCTTCCAAAACAAAAGAGAGCAACCAACACTACACAAAATTACAGATGGACCTGAAATATTAAAAACCAAAGTGGAATCAGCAATGATCAAATTGAAGAGAAACAAAGCAGCAGGACTAGGCGGGATTGTAATAGAGATGTTGATATCCCTAGAAGGCTTTGGCATAGACAGACTAACAGAAATAATGAACGAAATCTACTGCAGTGGCAATATACTAGAGGACCTAAGCAGATCAATCTTCATAACTTTACGTAAGAAACCAGGGGCAGAGGAATGTGAGCTCCATCAAACAATCAGTTTAATGAGCCACATAACAGAACTCATCATCCAGATTTTGATGAACAGTGTGTGCAGCAAAATAAGCCAAGAGATAAAACAGAAACACTGTTGATTCATTAAGTGTACTAAAATGAGGAATACAATATTCATGCTCAGAATGCTATCTGAACTAACAATACAAATCCAGAAGGACCTTTTATCTGTGCTTTATAGACTATGCAAAGGCATTTGACAAAGTACAACACAAGGACTTGATAGGGATGCTCAACGACCTCAACATTTTCGGAAAAGACATTAAGATAATCAAGAATCTTTATTGGCAGCAAACTGAATGCAAAAATACAAAGAGATATAAAACAAGGATGCGTTTTCTCACAGGATCTTTTTCAACCTGTACAGAGAATCAATTATGAGAGAAATAAAAGCCTTGCCAGAATTCGACATTGGTGGCCACAATCTTGATCATCAGATACGTGGATGACATGGTGCTGATAACAGACACTGAAAGGAAAATGCAGGACTTTATACAGAAGTTAACAAAAGAAAGTGAAAAGAAAGGACTGAACATAAACCTTAAGAAAACTGAATGTATGGTCATCAGTAAAAAGAGGGCCCAATATGCCAATGGCAATTCAGGGAATCTAAAATAAAACAAGTAAAAAAAAAAAAACTCAAATAACTGGGAAGTGTTTTGACAGAGGATGGAAAGTGAAACATAGAGATCCAAAGACGCATTTCAGAAGCTAAGCAGAGTACTGAAAGACAGGAAAATCTCATTAGAAACAAAGAAAAGAGTACTGGATTGCTATGTGATATATGTCTCTTTGTATAAAAGTGAATGTTGGACCATCTCATAAAAGATGGAGAGGCTTGAGGCAGCAAAAATATGGTTTTATAGAAGGATGCTGAGGATACTATGGACAGAGCATGTATGCAATGATGAGGTGTTGGAAATGATGCAAACAAGAAGAAAACTGATAATAAATATCAGGAAGAGACAAATGAGGTGGAAGGGACATGGCACATAAAAAAGAATGTTTTAAATTTTAGTTAGTTTGGCTCTCGAATAGTTTTACTCATGAAGACACTTGTTGAGGAAATGTTAAAAATTACCAATAATATTATTTATAGTTACTGACGTTATTTTATCACGTAAATGCACCAAAAACCTTATCTTTAATATTGGTCATTGGATTAGAGTAAGCTTTTTCATTCATGTTTATTAGTAAATAGTTTTTATATAATAACAATGTCACCTAGAATACAGAGTTTTATAAGATGTGAGGTCTACTCTTGGACAATGTCACCTAGAATACAGAGTTTTATAAGATGTGAGGTCTACTGACAATGTCACCTAGAATACAGAGTTTTATAAGATGTGAGGTCTACTGACAATGTGTCACCTAGAATACAGAGTTTTATAAGATGTGAGGTCTACTGACAATGTCACCTAGAATACAGAGTTTTATAAGATGTGAGGTCTACTGACAATGTCACCTAGAATACAGAGTTTTATAAGATGTGAGGTCTACTGACAATGTCACCTAGAATACAGAGTTTTATAAGATGTGAGGTCTACTGACAATGTCACCTAGAATACAAAGTTTTATAAGATGTGAGGTCTACTGACAATGTCACCTAGAATACAGAGTTTTTATAAGATGTGAGGTCTACTGACAATGTCACCTAGAATACAGAGTTTTATAAGATGTGAGGTCTACTGACAATGTCACCTAGAATACAGAGTTTTATAAGATGTGAGGTCTACTGACAATGTCACCTAGAATACAGAGTTTTATAAGATGTGAGGTCTACTGACAATGTCACCTAGAATACAGAGTTTTATAAGATGTGAGGTCTACTGACAATGTCACCTAGAATACAGAGTTTTATAAGATGTGAGGTCTACTGACAATGTCACCTAGAATACAAAGTTTTATAAGATGTGAGGTCTACTGACAATGTCACCTAGAATACAGAGTTTTATAAGATGTGAGGTCTACTTCGGACAATGTCACCTAGAATACAGAGTTTTATAAGATGTGAGGTCTACTGACAATGTCACCTAGAATACAGAGTTTTATAAGATGTGAGGTCTACTGACAATGTCACCTAGAATACAGAGTTTTATAAAATGTGAGGTCTACTGACAATGTCAGCTAGAATACAGGGTTTTATAAGATGGGAGGTGTCTACTGACAATGTCAGCTAGAATACAGAGCTTTATAAGATGTGACGTCTACTGACAATGTCAGCTAGAATACAGAGCTTTATAAGATGTGACGTCTACTGACAATGTCACCTAGAATACAGAGTTTATAAGATGTGACGCCTACTGACAATGCCACCTAGAATACAGAGCTTTATAAGATGTGACGCCTACTGACAATGCCAAATAGAATACAGAGCTTTATAAGATGTGACGCCTACTGACAATGCCACATAGAATACAGAGCTTTATAAGATGTGACGCCTACTGACAATGCCACCTAGAATACAGAGCTATAAGATGTGACGCCTACTGACAATGCCACCTAGAATACAGAGCTTTATAAGATGTGACGCCTACTGACAATGCCACCTAGAATACAGAGCTTTATAAGATGTGACGCCTACTGACAATGCCACCAGAATACAGAGTTTTATAAGATGTGACGCCTACTGACAATGCCACCCAGAATACAGAGTTTTATAAGATGTGACGCCTACTGACAATGCCACCTAGAATACAGAGCTTTATAAGATGTGACGCCACTGACAATGCCACCTAGAATACAGAGCTTTATAAGATGTGAGGTCTACTGACAATGTCACCTAGAATACAGAGCTTTATAAGATGTGACGCCTACTGACAATGCCACCTAGAATACAGAGCTTTATAAGATGTGACGCCTACTGACAATGCCATACAGAATACAGAGCTTTATAAGATGTGACGCATACTGACAATGCCACCTAGAATACAGAGCTTTATAAGATGTGACGCCTACTGACAATGCCAAATAGAATACAGAGCTTTATAAGATGTGACGCCTACTGACAATGCCACATAGAATACAGAGCTTTATAAGATGTGACGCCTACTGACAATGCCACATAGAATACAGAGCTTTATAGAATGTGACGCCTACTGACAATGCCACATAGAATACAGAGCTTTATAAGATGTGACGCCTACTGACAATGCCACATAGAATACAGAGCTTTATAAGATGTGACGCCTACTGACAATGCCACATAGAATACAGAGCTTTATAAGATGTGACGCCTACTGACAATGCCACCTAGAATACAGAGCTTTATAAGATGTGACGCCTACTGACAATGCCACCTAGAATACAGAGCTTTATAAGATGTGACGCCTACTGACAATGCCACATAGAATACAGAGCTTTATAAGATGTGACGCCTACTGACAATGCCACCTAGAATACAGAGCTTTATAAGATGTGACGCCTACTGACAATGCCACATAGAATACAGAGCTTTATAAGATGTGACGCCTACTGACAATGCCACCTAGAATACAGAGTTTTATAAGATGTGACGCCTACTGACAATGCCACCTAGAATACAGAGCTTTATAAGATGTGACGCCTACTGACAATGCCACCTAGAATACAGAGCTTTATAAGATGTGACGCCTACTGACAATGCCACCTAGAATACAGAGTTTTATAAGATGTGAGGTCTACTGACAATGTCACCTAGAATACAGAGCTTTATAAGATGCTACGCCAGACGCCTACCACTGACAATGCCACCTAGAATACAGAGCTTTATAAGATGTGACGCCTACTGACAATGCCACATAGAATACAGAGCTTTATAAGATGTGACGCCTACTGACAATGCCACCTAGAATACAGAGTTTTATAAGATGTGACGTCTACTGACAATGCCACCTAGAATACAGAGTTTTATAAGATGTAGCGTCTACTGACAATGCCACCTAGAATACAGAGCTTTATAAGATGTGACGCCTACTGACAATGCCACATAGAATACAGAGCTTTATAAGATGTGACGCCTACTGACAATGCCACATAGAATACAGAGCTTTATAAGATGTGACGCCTACTGACAATGCCACCTAGAATACAGAGCTTTATAAGATGTGACGCCTACTGACAATGCCACCTAGAATACAGAGCTTTATATGATGTGACGCCTACTGACAATGCCACCTAGAATACAGAGTTTTATAAGATGTGACGTCTACTGACAATGTCACCTAGAATACAGAGTTTTATAAGATGTGACGTCTACTGACAATGTCACCTAGAATACAGAGTTTTATAAGATGTGACGTCTACTGGCAATGTCACCTAGAATACAGAGTTTTATAAGATGTGACGTCTACTGACAATGTCACCTAGAATACAGAGTTTTATAAGATGTGACGTCTACTGACAATGTCACCTAGAATACAGAGCTTTATAAGATGTGAAAAGTCTACTGACAATGTCACCTAGAATACAGAGCTTTATAAGATGTGACGCCTACTGACAATGCCACCTAGAATACAGAGCTTTATAAGATGTGACGCCTACTGACAATGCCACCTAGAATACAGAGCTTTATAAGATGTGACGCCTACTGACAATGCCACCTAGAATACAGAGCTTTATAAGATGTGACGCCTACTGACAATGCCACCTAGAATACAGAGCTTTATAAGATGTGACGCCTGACAATGCCACCTAGAATACAGAGCTTTATAAGATGTGACGCCTACTGACAATGCCACCTAGAATACAGAGTTTTATAAGATGTGACGCCTACTGACAATGCCACCTAGAATACAGAGTTTTATAAGATGTGACGCCTACTGACAATGCCACCTAGAATACAGTTTTATAAGATGTGACGCCTACTGACAATGCCACACATAGAATACAGAGTTTTATAAGATGTGACGCCTACTGACAATGCCACGTAGAATACATTTTTATAAGATGTGACGCCTACTGACAATGCCACCTAGAATACAGAGTTTTATAAGATGTGACGCCTACTGACAATGCCACCTAGAATACAGAGCTTTATAAGATGTGACGCCTACTGACAATGCCACCTAGAATACAGAGTTTTATAAGATGTGACGCCTACTGACAATGCCACCTAGAATACAGTTTTATAAGATGTGACGCCTACTGACAATGCCACATAGAATACAGAGTTTTATAAAGATGTGACGCCTACTGACAATGCCACCTAGAATACAGAGTTTTATAAGATGTGACGCCTACTGACAATGCCACCTAGAATACAGTTTCATAAGATGTGACGCCTACTGACAATGCCACCTAGAATACAGAGTTTTATAAAGATGTGACGCCTACTGACAATGCCACCTAGAATACAGAGTTTTATAAGATGTGACGCCTACTGACAATGCCACCTAGAATACAGAGTTTTATAAGATGTGACGTCTACTGACAATGCCACCTAGAATACAGTTTTATAAGATGTGACGCCTACTGACAATGCCACCTAGAATACAGAGTTTTATAAGATGTGACGCCTACTGACAATGCCACCTAGAATACAGAGTTTATAAGATGTGACGCCTACTGACAATGCCACATAGAATACAGAGTTTTATAAGATGTGACGCCTACTGACAATGCCACCTAGAATACAGAGTTTTATAAGATGTGACGTCTACTGACAATGCCACCTAGAATACAGTTTTATAAGATGTGACGCCTACTGACAATGCCACCTAGAATACAGAGTTTTATAAGATGTGACGCCTACTAACAATGCCACCTAGAATACAGAGTTTTATAAGATGTGACGCCTACTGACAATGCCACCTAGAATACAGAGTTTTATAAGATGTGACGCCTACTGACAATGCCACCTAGAATACAGTTTTATAAGATGTGACGCCTACTGACAATGCCACCTAGAATACAGTTTTATAAGATGTGACGCCTACTGACAATGCCACCTAGAATACAGAGTTTTATAAGATGTGACGCCTACTGACAATGCCACCTAGAATACAGAGTTTTATAAGATGTGACGCCTACTGACAATGCCACCTAGAATACAGAGTTTTATAAGATGTGACGCCTACTGACAATGCCACCTAGAATACAGAGTTTTATAAGATGTGACGCCTACTGACAATGCCACATAGAATACAGAGTTTTATAAGATGTGACGCCTACTGACAATGCCACCTAGAATACAGAGTTTTATAAGATGTGACGCCTACTGACAATGCCACCTAGAATACAGAGTTTTATAAGATGTGACGCCTACTGACAATGCCACCTAGAATACAGAGTTTTATAAGATGTGACGCCTACTGACAATGCCACCTAGAATACAGAGTTTTATAAGATGTGACGCCTACTGACAATGCCACCTAGAATACAGAGTTTTATAAGATGTGACGCCTACTGACAATGCCACCTAGGATACAGAGTTTTATAAGATGTGACGCCTACTGACAATGCCACCTAGAATACAGAGTTTTATAAGATGTGACGCCTACTGACAATGCCACCTAGAATACAGAGTTTTATAAGATGTGACGCCTACTGACAATGCCACCTAGAATACAGTTTTATAAGATGCTTGACGCCTACTGACAATGCCACCTAGAATACAGAGTTTTATAAGATGTGACGCCTACTGACAATGCCACCTAGAATACAGAGTTTTATAAGATGTGACGCCTACTGACAATGCCACCTAGAATACAGAGTTTTATAAGATGTGACGCCTACTGACAATGCCACCTAGAATACAGTTTTATAAGATGTGACGCCTACTGACAATGCCACCTAGAATACAGAGTTTTATAAGATGTGACGCCTACTGACAATGCCACCTAGAATACAGAGTTTTATAAGATGTGACGCCTACTGACAATGCCACCTAGAATACAGAGTTTTATAAGATGTGACGCCTACTGACAATGCCACCTAGAATACAGTTTTATAAGATGTGACGCCTACTGACAATGCCACATAGAATACAGAGTTTTATAAGATGTGACGCCTACTGACAATGCCACATAGAATACAGAGTTTTATAAGATGTGACGCCTACTGACAATGCCACCTAGAATACAGAGTTTTATAAGATGTGACGCCTACTGACAATGCCACCTAGAATACAGAGTTTTATAAGATGTGACGCCTACTGACAATGCCACCTAGAATACAGTTTTATAAGATGTGACGCCTACTGACAATGCCACCTAGAATACAGAGTTTTATAAGATGTGACGCCTACTGACAATGCCACATAGAATACAGAGTTTTATAAGATGTGACGCCTACTGACAATGCCACCTAGAATACAGAGTTTTATAAGATGTGACGCCTACTGACAATGCCACCTAGAATACAGAGTTTTATAAGATGTGACGCCTACTGACAATGCCACCTAGAATACAGAGTTTTATAAGATGTGACGCCTACTGACAATGCCACCTAGAATACAGAGTTTTATAAGATGTGACGCCTACTGACAATGCCACCTAGAATACAGAGTTTTATAAGATGTGACGCCTACTGACAATGCCACCTAGAATACAGTTTTATAAGATGTGACGCCTACTGACAATGCCACCTAGAATACAGAGTTTTATAAGATGTGACGCCTACTGACAATGCCACCTAGAATACAGAGTTTTATAAGATGTGACGCCTACTGACAATGCCACCTAGAATACAGAGTTTTATAAGATGTGACGCCTACTGACAATGCCACCTAGAATACAGAGTTTTATAAGATGTGACGCCTACTGACAATGCCACCTAGAATACAGAGTTTTATAAGATGTGACGCCTACTGACAATACCTAGAATACAGAGTTTTATAAGATGTGACGTCTACTGACAATGTCACCTAGAATACAGAGTTTTATAAGATGTGACGTCTACTGACAATGCCACCTAGAATACAGAGTTTTATAAGATGTGACGCCTACTGACAATGCCACCTAGAATACAGAGTTTTATAAGATGTGACGCCTACTGACAATGCCACCTAGAATACAGTTTTATAAGATGTGACGCCTACTGACAATACCACATAGAATACAGAGTTTTATAAGATGCTGACGCCTACTGACAATGCCACCTAGAATACAGTTTTATAAGATGTGACGCCTACTGACAATGCCACCTAGAATACAGAGTTTTATAAGATGTGACGCCTACTGACAATGCCACCTAGAATACAGAGTTTTATAAGATGTGACGCCTACTGACAATGCCACCTAGAATACAGAGTTTTATAAGATGTGATGCCTACTGACAATGCCACCTAGAATACAGAGTTTTATAAGATGTGACGCCTACTGACAATGCCACCTAGAATACAGTTTTATAAGATGTGACGCCTACTGACAATGCCACCTAGAATACAGAGTTTTATAAGATGTGACGCCTACTGACAATGCCACATAGAATACAGAGTTTTATAAGATGTGACGCCTACTGACAATGCCACCTAGAATACAGAGTTTTATAAGATGTGACGCCTACTGACAATGCCACCTAGAATACAGAGTTTTATAAGATGTGACGCCTACTGACAATGCCACCTAGAATACAGAGTTTTATAAGATGTGACGCCTACTGACAATGCCACCTAGAATACAGAGTTTTATAAGATGTGACGCCTACTGACAATGCCACCTAGAATACAGAGTTTTATAAGATGTGACGCCTACTGACAATGCCACCTAGAATACAGAGTTTTATAAGATGTGACGCCTACTGACAATGCCACCTAGAATACAGAGTTTTATAAGATGTGACGCCTACTGACAATGCCACCTAGAATACAGAGTTTTATAAGATGTGACGTCTACTGACAATGTCACCTAGAATACAGAGTTTTATAAGATGTGACGTCTACTGACAATGCCACCTAGAATACAGAGTTTTATAAGATGTGAGGTCTAATCTACAAAATGTTATGAGTAGACCAGTTAAACTCAGTAGTGATCTTTTTTATTTTCAACTAAGCAAGCTGGTGGAGAAATATAATCTTAGATCAATTTCAATATAAAGATTTAAATGTTTTCCCAAAAGGCATGAACCCATTTTCTCTGCTCTTTATTTTAACACATTCTAAATGTTATGTTTTTCTTTTCAGAAAACATGAATGTCAATATCATCTTTGTAGTGTGGGTGTGGTTGGTAAGTTTTTTTTTTTTTGTTTTTTTTTTGAGGTGGTGATAAATTTTTTTAGAAAACTCACCCCCAGCAGATCATAAGAGTAAGACAGAGAATCTCTTATTCACTTCAAGGTATTAAAAATCTCAAGTCATTCAATTACTTTTCTGAAATACTTTTAAACTTACAACTCAAACACAGACATATTTCAAAAAGAATAACTTGTATAAAATTCGTAATGAAATAATAGAATTTATATTAACTAAAAAATATTGCGTATTGGTTATGATAAAAATAAATTGATTAATCCAATAAGAAAACAGTTGGCTGAACCCTTTATTTTATTTTATTTTTTTATTTAATCTTGGATTTCTTTCTTTTCAGCTGAGCTGCATGTCCAGTGGTAAGTTTCAAATAAGTTTTAATTAATGCTACAGATATTTCATAAGCTTAGGATAGGGAATGGGAGTTGAAAGTTTTTTATTTTATATCTCTAAATCTATGAATAGTTTATACATTGATTCTTACTTTTATTATCTAGGGAAATGTAATCATTTCATTAAATAGCTTTTATACAGAACTGAATAAATTACAATATTTAAAAATTAATAATATAAAACATTAATTTTCATTATGTTTTTATTTTATTTTATTTTAGTGTTAAAATGAATGAATTTTACAAGGTTTTTAAAGAGTTAACCACTAGTACTTTGCCAAAAAGAGGTAGAAGGTTAATCATCTGATAAGATCAGACACTTCTCCTGAGTTCTTAAAGATTTGAACTACAGAAGATTATTTTCAACAAGTAGGAAAGCAAGAAGCAGCAAGGCATTCATTGTAGAGTTTAGAGAGAACAGGAGCACATTTCTTAAGGACTATTGAGAGTAGGTACCTCCACTAATTTTTCTACACCTAAATTTAAATTGAAATTTTAAAAATAAATAAGTTCAAGCTTTAAAATTAGCTTTAATTGAAAGTCAAGAGATTAAATTTAGTAATTCCAGTAAACAAAATACACTGGTATATTTTAAAGCGAAATTATATTGATTGGAATCTAAAAATTTTCAGATTAAAAAAAAAAAATTTAAAAGTAGTGCCATTTTTTTTGATTGATCGACAAATTTCAAAACAGTAGCCACATTCCTGTTTTAAAAATCTGGCAAAAATAAAATATACGTCGCTGACACGTTATTGAAGTCAATTTTTTAAATTAAAACTTACCTTTATCTGATTTCAAACAATTGTGCTTGCTTACTCTCAGAAAAATTCCCTGTAATTTATTATCAGATTAGGTAGCCCGAGCCTGACAGCTTGCCTCAAGTGTTGAAAGATTAATGACAAGTGGAAGGGGGGCCTGAAGGCGACAAAAACATATGAATGTAATTTATTATGTAAGAGAAGACAATCCTTGAATCACGTGACCTTTTAATGCTAAGTATCAAGTACGGGCCCCCGTACAAATAAAATACGGGCAATCAAAATGCACACAATTAAAATGTTTTTAATTATTTTAAAAATTGACGGGGTCAATTATTTGTATTAAGCTTTTAAATTTTCGATTAGTAATTGTAGTCTTCATGCATTAATTACATACCCTAGCCGGCCCGTTACAGGAAGAAATTTAACAATAATTTTTAAACTTTTTATATATAATTTTTATATATAATTAAAAAAATGAAAAAAATGAACATAACTATTGTAAAAATTAATTAGTCATTGAATTTTTTTTTTCTTTTCAGACTATGATATGCTTAATTTATATTGTTCATAAAAGCAATCAGAAGTTTATCCACATAAAAATTGGCATAGTTATTGCATTTTTCGCAATTTGGACCTACTTTTTAGAAAGACGGGGACTATTGAAGAAGAAAAAAACAGTGAATCAGCATTCCCCAATGACTCCTGAATTTTTTTATATTAGTTTTAGAGTGGCCCGTGGTCGAATTGTTACACATTTCTGGAATTTAATTGGTGGGAGGGTAACATACTTAAAAAAAAAAATATTTTTACCAATATTTTCTAAAAATTATGCAATCAAAATTGATTTCATTCAATTATAAATAAGTCCTGGAGTTTTCATCAAAATCCAACCATTATTTGATTTATACAAGAATTTCCTAATTAATGTGTCTTTCACTGCCAAAAAAAGTGCATTGCGTAACAATTACGTTTGTTTACTTAATAAAATAGCGGCAATTTGGATATCGCACTTACGTAATAAAAAAAAACTTTCTACAACAATTTCGAACGTGTTAGAAATAATTAAAAAAATTTTAAAAATATTTAAAAAACGCTTTGTTCTATCCTCTTAATGGTAATATAAACTTTTTGCCAATAGAACTTTGTTTTTATTTAGTTTGGGACCTTTTCCCTTCTGACTATGCTGTTTTTTCAGTGATTTTGTGGAGGTACCTAATTGAGATACCATCAAGTGCTTTATTCTATCAGCAAAAAAAGAGTTAGCATCTTTAACTATATGCTTACAATTATTGCAAGCTAGAAAATGTCAGGGTACTTTTTTTTATCAAGAGTAAAATATAAATAGACAAATTCCATGGAGATAAAAAAGTTTTTTAATTAAAAAAAAATTAGGAAAATGCAGGGAGATGAAATCACACGAGTGTAATTCATAATTATTAATATTAATATTTGCAAGGAAAAGAAGGGAGACTAACATAGAGGAAACAATATCAATCAGGATCTAAGAATTTAAGCCATTTTTCAATGGCAGCATGTCATTAATTCTCTTATGTTAAGTATATTAGATTTTTTTATATGGTTTAAGATGATAAGTTTTTCTAAAAGGCATAAGTTACATCTGTCTCCTTTCACATTGTAAGATTTGGTTTTCGTGACGATATTCCAGATAATAATTGTTCTTGCTATTGTTTTTAATTTCCAATAATATATGGATAAAGTAGTGTTTTTGTTGTATTTACTGTTTGAAGATAACATGTGGTTTGTTAAATCTAGATTTTTTAAAGATATTTTCACATGTTAGCAGTTGTTCCAAAATAGAATTTAACTTCATCTGAATGGATGCAAACTCTGTAAACAATACTTTTAGACATACAGTGGCCAGGTCTTATTTTGTTTGATGCCTTATTGATGTATTTGTGATTGGGTGAATCTTTAATGTATGGTTTGTACAGACCATTGTTCAGGTCGAAAGTTACATCTGTTAACAACTTTAGTGTTAGCAGTGGGAGTTATATTTAGATTGTGGTCTTTGAAAAACTTAACTAGATCTTTCTAAGCTTGTTTAGTTATGGGCTTGTTTTCTGTAGAATCCATTGTCTCTGTAAAGTCCGTTATTTAAATCAAGGGTGTGCCTAAGATTCCATAGCAAAAAAGGCCGACTGAATCGCAAGCTTCTGCAGAATCATACATGCCCATGAAAATGCAGAAATCGGGATTATTTTTTTTTCTAGTCCACAGGCATCCATTGTAGAATAAGATGTTTAGGCTTGTTTATTAATGTTAATGTCTTGGTTGCTGATGGGGCAGTAATTTTTAGCAAAGTTTAAGTCCGCAGTTAAAATTTTCAGACATGGACAGAAAGTCACAAATATCAAACTGGATGAAAGTGCAATTCATTTTCTTATTTTTTGTGAACCAATCAATTGCTCTGGTTATGTTCTTTTGTTTCATGCCTAATTTTACCTATGTCGTTTTTGGAAGGGTTTACTTATCAGTGATGTGGGTTGTTTTCAAAATTATGTTTATGGTCTTTAACTGTAATAAATGCCTGTTGCTTATGCAAAATTGGGACTGTCATCGATTTTAAGGTCCTCAGCTGTGGGGGTGGGGGGGTGGGGGGTCCCTATTTATATTGGTTTCCCAGACACTTTTTGTAGTTTTTGTTAGTTTCACTGAAGATGGTTTTGTGGTATGCCTTGTTGATCTTACCTATCTTGTTTGATTTAATAATTTTTTTTTCAGATATATCGAACTTCAGTCTGTCCATTCATATTGTCTTTTGTAGCATATTTGTGGTATTTCTGAATTTAACTTTGTTAATGTGCATTGTGGTGCATTGGATATTGGCTTGGAACGAGAAATCTTTGACTAAGGCATTTTCACCTTCTGTTCCCTTGTGTGCTTCCAGTCGCTGTCTCAATGGAAGTGGACATGCAGTGTGGAGCAGTCAATGAAAAACTGGGCAAGGATCTCCTTACTGATTTACAATTACTCTTGGATATGTACCTCCACAAATAAGTGATAACTATAGTGGATTTAAATCCAAAATACCTCAAATTCAATATAACATTAGATTACAGACGAGAATCTATATTTTTAACAAGTGATTAAAAATTATATTAAAAAAAGATGCTTGTGTTATGTTTAAGTAAATTCTATACATATGACCATTGTAGAAAAATTAGATTAAATTCCATCTGTCATTCAAGTTGTCAACACCTTAAATATACAGCTACTGTTGTTAAAAAAATGTATTTCTACGATATTTTAAGCTGAAGTAATATTTGTTTCAAATCAGATTAATTACACTTTAAATCAATTAATATTTCTCAAAGTTTCAGGAAAGTAAACTTTTCTTTTTTGAAAGATTTTTTTAATGAAGAAAAAAATATGTGTGATAGCTAAAAATGGCACTAAAATCAGCAATGTTTAATGAGTGCAAAACAAAACCTCCTTCCAGTCAATTTAAGCAAGTTTTTTTTTTCAATACAGCAAATTATTTTGCTTATTGGAAATATTAAACTGAATCTATTTGTTAAAAATTAAATCTAAAATAAAAGCTTCAAGAAAGATGTTTCATTTTAAACTTATTTTAAACATTAATGTAAAATGTTGGAGCTACCAACTCTTGAATCTATCTAACATTTTGCAAGAGTAGGCTTTTATTTTCATATTGTGAAAGTTGGTTGCTTTTAGAGTGGCAATATTTTACCCTCCCTCATTTCTACTAGAAAGGTACCGTTTTATTTTTTTTTTTTTCAACTTTTAAACATTTTTTCATAGAATGACTTATAAAAGGAGGCACATTTTTTGAAAATGTCTCAAATGTTTGTAGATTGATTCTTCTGTTTTGATTCTTTTGAAATGCCATCTTGGAACATAATTACAGGAATATCAGGAGAGAGAACCCAATTGTCAAGAAAATTGGATTGAATTTAATATTCACTAAATATAAATATTTTTTTTCATCAGCTGTTGCAGAAACACTTCGTTTTAATATTGAGGCACAAAATGTAAATAGTAAGTATTATATTTTCTTAATAGTCATGTTTATTATGAAAATATTAATTGTTTATACTGGAAATTTTAAATACAAAATCATGAAAATCTTTAATGATGTATTTTGGGGTAAGAAAGAAATATTGGGCACCTATGGTTGATTTCATGTTTATTTTTGTGGTAATGAGCAGATCCATGGAGCATAGTGAAACTGATGGGTAGGTACCTGACGTTTAGTTGCTTAGCATCACTTTTGGTTTTTCTATTCTGAATAAGCGACCCGTATAGTTAGTGTTGAAATATTGGTTTTATTTGAGATGTCACCATAAACAGTCTCTGATTGTTCATGTCCAAAACATTGAAAACAAAAAGAAAAAATGGTTTTCTTGCTTATCATTACGTTAACCCCACTCCCAAAACAGTCAGAGGGAGTCAGCAGTATGTTTCCAACTTGAGGGAAATAAACAAAGTGCATCCAACTAAACAGTATTTTCCATGGAGTGAGTATATGTTTTAAAATAACATGCCGTCTTGAGACCATATTGTTACGCTGGCTGGTGATGATAATGTTTTCAACTTAAAGCAGTAGTTGGGTTGTGGTTGAGGTTAGAAGTATTACAGTTATACATAGACATTGTTTACAGTTTATCAAATAGCATTCTAAGGACAGCATGAAGAGTCGATATTTGCAGTAAAAGACCCCTTAGTCAATACATGGATGGTAATGAAAGCATCAATTTCAAAAGGGGACTCTTACAAAATTACAGAAGTGTCAATTTGCAGTACAATGTTTTCTACTGGCAGTCATAAGAGAATGGGAATATAAATAAAAAGAATTATGAAAATAGAAGTCTTTTAGTAGGATTGGCAAGATTGGTAACTTGAAATTAAAAGCCCAGAAGAATTTGGCACAATAAGTGTTGGGACGCCTGCGCCTATTCGGCTATAATGGACTATTCCATTACTATGTAAAGTAATGGTGGCATCTATGTAGGAGAGTGTGCCGAGCAGCCGATCGACAAGTCAGTCGTAGACTTCCGGTGACGACTCGGAAGTACCCATTGCTCATACTACATCTTACGATGGTTGGGACGATTAACCTTTATTCTTGTATTGGATACTAATAACCTTTGTAAATACTATTTTCACAGAATACAACAATTAACCTATTCCTGTTGTTGAGTTATTTATTCTTACTCACGACACAAAGATTGTCGACACAACAGTGGCGACGAAGATTGTCGAACACAATAAGTTTGGTAAGAGTTCTGTTTTAGTTGGATTTTATGTTGGTCATTTATTTTATGTTGGTCATTTATTGCATGTTGGTCATTTATTTTATGTTGGTCATTGGAGCTGAAACTATCAGGGTAACCATTACGACAAAAAGAATGGAATTGCCTAACTGAATTTGAGAGAATGGAGAAAAGAAAAGAAAAACTGTCAGGTAAAGATATTGAGCATACACTAGAATATTTGAATAGATATATATGGGCAGCAACCTTTCTTTTAAACATCTTTCCTCAAATACGGTCGACAAGAGAGATTTAATTAGTTTTTATTAAGTATTTCCAGCATTCTAACGCTATTTCACTTTGAGGAGTTAAAGAATAGAAAAGGTGTCCATGATTTTTACTGTCCCAATTGCTTTTAGACACTTCTATAGCCATTTTCAGTGTTGTTTTGTTCAGTGTTATTTTTTAAAAAGAGTGTTCATTCCAAGCTTCTGCTAATGAGATTTACATAGAATTCTTGTCTTTTGATCAAAGTTTTTCTTAAAGGTTTTTGGTAATTACGGGTTATTGTTTTTTTTGTTTTTTTTTACTGCACTTCTGTTTGATAAATGACATGTAAAGCTCAAGGAGGTGGTAATGTGTCCATTTTAGGTAATTAATTTGGGACAAGAAACCCAGTCATTGAAATTGATATACTATATTGGTCATTGCTAGTTTGGCTATTTTGATTAGTCCCAACAAGGTTGGTGGTTTTTCAATTTCTGTAATATACTATTAGGTTGTCCCAAAAGTTTGTAAACACTTGCGAAATGGGTCTATCTGGTCCAGCACAATTGAGACAAGCGATGGGTTCAGAAAGGGCAAGAGACACCGTCTGTTCCAAAAGAAGATCGATTTGGCAAGAAAGTCATGTTGTGTGTTTGGAACTTTGAAGGAATCATGCATTTTGAGTTGGTTTCGAATGGTCGTGCCATCAGTGTCGAACTTTACTGTCAGCAACTTGAGTGGGTCTACAAAAAGTTGAAGCAAAAGTACCCGGCTCTGATCAACTGAAAGCGCGCTTTGATGCAGCAGGACAATGCCAAGCCACACACTGCCAGTAAGACCAAAGACAAGTTTGAAGAGTTGGATGACGTTGAGGTTCTGCCACATCCAGCCTACAGCCCTGACTGCTCCATCAGATTACAGCCTTTTTTGCTCAATGCAACACTTTCTGAAGGGCCGCCGATTTGACTCGTTTGATGAAGTCGAGGAAGCGTGTCAATTATTAGTTTTATTATAATTATATATTATTATATATGATTATATCTATATAATCTTATGAAAAAAAACACAAAAGGAATTTAGTTTGTCCGTCCGTTACACCACTTACTCTATATACAAGCTTTTCTTTCCCCTCTATCTTTTTAAACGCTACTCTCCTCAGCTTTTCTCTCACCTTTGCCAAATGGAAGGGTAGTAAAGAGTGAGAGAGTAGGAGAAAGTCTATAGCATTATCGTAGCAGCAGCAGCTTAAGCTGTGTGTATGTGTGTGTACTGTACAATATAGTAAAAATAAGTAGGTTTGTTGTTGTATCCTGCAACCTAATAACGAAATTTCTGGCCTCTTTTACACCCTTGGCCATTACTCAGTTGGTCTATTCAGTTTATAATGGACACAGGAGCCTTTAAAGTAACTTTAATTATTTTTTAAAATGTTTTAATCCCTTCTAACATTTTTGAAATTTTGTCAAAGTTTTGTTTTGATTTGAGTTAGCGGCTAAAGAATCATTACAACTGTTTTACAATGGAAACATAATGATTGCATCACCTGCTTTTTTTCAGTGACAAACACATTAATTTGGAAATTCTAGCAAAAATCAAATAATTGTCGGATTTTAATGAATCCCTCCCCCTCCACATAAATCCATGAAATCTTAATACATTTTATATTGATGCTAACTTTTTGTTGTATCATTGGGGAATATAAACCATCTATTTTTTTTTATTTTAAGTTTGCAATCATTCTTCGAAGAGTAAAATAAAAAATTTAATAATAATAATAATAATAATAATAATGAAAACAATTCTTTTAAAATTTTATTATTTTAAATTTTTTTATTAAGATGTTACTATCATTTGTAGTATGACAAAAGTAAAAATTTTTCCAGGAAATCATAATTATCCTTCTGTGGAAATTCCACAGGTTCTGCTAGTATAAATAATTGTTACAAAAAAAAATCCTTACAATCATCTTGATATAAAGGATGAACCACATTGGCTAAGATAAATTTTCTGTTTGTCTTTATTCATAAGAAAGTAATTTAAAATAATTAAAAATAAACTGTTTATTTTTTCTTTTTAAAAGAAACTGTATTATGCCTTTCAAGAATTTATGATTATTCAAAATTTGTTGAATCTTTATTGATAAAATAAGATCTTGTTCTTTAAACTGAGGTAAAGCATTTGAAATCATAGAAAAATTCACACCATCTTGGTAGGATCACAAGAGTCATTATGATTAACATCTTCATGAACTATATTTTCATTTTTTTGAAATTATCTTGCCTTTAATAATAAAGCAAACAAGGGGAAATTGTCTCCATTTTTATATATTTTTTTTTATTTCACACATGCACATTGTTTTTTATTCTGTCAAATGTACAGCATAGTAGGGTCAGTTGGGCACTGTTTTTGGGAAAAAGAACACCATGACACAATTCACTGCTCCAGTAATTTGAAACCAGCATGCTTGCCTGCTTGACATTCATGCCGAAATCTCCAATATGAACATTTCAGAGTGTTTGGGTGTCGATCTGAAGACCATTCAAAGGATTTGGAAAGAGTTCGATGAGTCAAATGGTGATGGGTGTTTGATGTGATCACTCATGATGGCAATGTTATGCATCCATTCATCTTCCCACAGGGCCTCAGACTCAATACAGAAGTTTAAGTACCTTGTGGAGATAGTTCTGCCCTTGTTCAAGAGAGTGGCTGATGGAAGACCCTATGTCTGGCAACAGGACTCTGCACCATGCCGCACCAGCAGCAGAGCCTAGTCATGAATGTCAGACAATTTTTCTGACCACAAGACCCAGACTGTAACTCACTTGATTATGTGTAGGGCACAGATGAAGGAGATATCAACAAAAACCCCTTGTAATATCAAAGATAAACTGAAGGCATGGATGATGGCAGCATTCATCAACTTAAACAAGGAGATCATCTACAAGAGTTCCAGGAGATTCATATGCAGCTTATTCAATATTTGGAATAGAGATGTTCATTCTTCTCCAAAATTTCCACAGAAAAAAATCCCTTTTAGTTGTTAAATAGTTCCCTGAATTTTTCATTTGTTTTATGGTGGATTTATTTTAAATTTCAATTTATAGAAAAAGTAATAATGTTTAGAAAGAAAACTTTAGGCACTGATTTCATTTGAACTACATTTTCTTTCTTCTTCTCTCTCTACCCACAAAAAAGTTTTTATTGAAGTGAAAAAAGCTATTTTTCTTTTTTTTTTTTTTTCCAGGGAATGGATCTTTAAAATGGAATGAAGATAAATATGGAAATTTAAAAGGGTCATTCAAGATAAAGTTGATGGTTTATACAAATATTTCTGTTCATGAAAAGAGCATTGCTATTCTTCTTGTAAAAGGAGACATCATAAAAAAAAAACTTTTTATTAAACTTATAAAAAAAGATGATTTTCAAGGATACATAAATGATGAAAAGATCCAGATAAAAAATGGTGAAAAACTAAAAATCATTAATTACAGTAATGACACCCTATGTATCAGAGACCGCCCAGGAAGCTTTATGTATTTGACAAAGATTGTGGCATCAGGATCAACTCTAAATCAAATGCATACAATATATTTTTATATTTTTACAGTATGCTTTGTGATCATACTTTTGGTCTTTTAACCTCATCTAAACTTATTATACAGATAATAGATAATACCAAATATAGATTGTTTATAAACTGTGCTTATTGTTATCTTGTTTATCTGTGCTTATTGTTATCTAAACTTATTATACAGATAATAGATAATACCAAATATAGATTGTTTATAAACTGTGCTTATTGTTATCTTGTTTATCTGTGCTTATTGTTATCTAAACTTATTATACAGATAATAGATAATACCAAATATAGATTGTTTATAAACTGTGCTTATTGTTATCTTGTTTATCTGTGCTTATTGTTATCTAAACTTATTATACAGATAATAGATAATACCAAATATAGATTGTTTATAAACTGTGCTTATTGTTATCTTGTTTATCTGTGCTTATTGTTATCTAAACTTATTATACAGATAATAGATAATACCAAATATAGATTGTTTATAAACTGAGTGCTTATTGTTATGGATTTAAAGACAAAGATAGTCAGGGATGCTTCCTTTTTTAAATTGTGATATCTTAAGAAAAACCCAACGTTATAACAAGAAGATAAAAAGAAATCCTTTCGAAAATTACTGTTTTCTACAAGCAGTAGTTTATGTATAATATCTTTAATGACCAAAGAGGAACAGGCAACCACATTTAAAAATTACTGTTTTTTTTTTTTTTTTTAATCATATCACCCCAAGCAAGGCGAAAACGCCACTGTTTCCATAAGCTGTAGTTTATGTAGAATATCTTTTTTTTTTTTTTCATTTTTTTTTTTTCCGCAAGGTTGTAAAAAATACCAGGTTGGGAAACTGGCGCAGGATATCCTTCTCTTAATGAGGGTGAATGGGCCTCTCTTAAGCCGTGGTAGGCAACCCATCTAGTGATGGTGTCACGATAAAAACACAAAAACACCCTAGCTCTAGTGAAGCATCAAGTATTCAGCTACTGACAAGATTTTAAATCTTGGCCGAGGCCGCAGAATGATGATGATGATGATGATGGTGATGATGAAGAAAAACCCAATACAACAGAGGAAAAAAAAAATACTGATACAATTTCTTTCTTAGAAAAACACTTTATTTTTTTTAATTATTGATAATGGTATTTTCAAGAAATTTAATGAATAAATAACTGAATGTATACATGTTTGAACAAATGATTGATGACAGTTTATTTTTATATATATCCACACCACTCTACTCAAAATTCTAAAGGTCAATCAACAAGACATGTTCCCTTATCACTACCCCCCATCCCCGTCAACATCCCATACACAACTGACCAAGTATAAGAAAAGAAATATAAAATTAAGAATTTAATAGGAAAAAAATCGGCTTCCAAACTGTGATCTAATTAAAAATTAAAAATTTAATAGGAAAAATCTATCTCCTAATTAATCCAAAATTAAGATTAAATATACAAATTTACATTAATTATATAGACTCTTCTTAAATACAAAAAAATATTCTGTACATAATAAGCATACCATCCCTTCCCGGCTCTACTAAGAAATCCAAAGGATATAGTCTACTCACAAGATAATAAAAACTTACATTCTAACTGCTAATGTTAAATCTGTCTAGAAATCAGACTCCCATTAAATCAACCATTTTAACTACCCATACCACTTTCTTCAAAATTCCAACAGTCAATACACATGACTTGTTCCCCTATCACTAACCTCCACCAACATCCTAAACACAACTGACCAAATATAAGAAAAGAGGTTTTCCATTCCTATACATACCACCTGATGATTTACAATCACTGCTCATCCTTCAATAACAAGGAAAAACAAAACATGACATCTCTCTCCAAATACTTTTGGAAATTAAAAGACAAAAATAAAATGCCTAAAGTTAAAAGGAAAATCCTCAAACAAGCAAGAACAGCGAAATCTATAAAGGAACCATTTTCTTTGCCTTCAAGAAAAAATAGAAATCCTTAAGTATATAAACAGTAACAAGCTTCTAAACCAGAAGCATGAAACAACAGTAAGCTGTAAGCACATTAAAGATCTAACCCTACAATCATGCTAAGAAACACTCGGAATTTGATTAAATATTTTTATTATAAAAGATTCAAAATGCTATAGAAAAAAATCAATCCAATAAATTCTTAAAGTAAGGTCTAATACCCACAAAAATATCTAAATAAAATTAAAAATTAAATGAAATAAATAGGCTTCCAAAATATGATCTAAGAAAAATTAAAAATTAAAGAAAAAAATTGATCCCCTAAATTCAAAATTAAGATTAAATAAACACCCCTATCCTGCTAAAAAAAAATTCTATAGAAAAGATCAAATTACTAAATTCTAAAGCAAGGCTTTATATTCTGAATTAGATTAGAAATATATCCGCTAAAACTTTACTAAAATACAAAAATATTCCGTACTGGAAAAATCAAAATTAAAAGAAAAAAATGGCCCCCCCCAAAAATCGAAGAAAATCAATTTCCTATATTCAAAATCAAGATTAAATATACAATTTCAGATTAATCAATTATATTATACTTTAAAAAAAAAAACATGCTGAAATACACAAAAATACTCCGTACAGAATAGGCATCCCACCCCTACCACATCCATCTAAGGAACCCTAAGTAATATAATCTAGTCACTAGATAAAAAAGAATACATAAAATCCATCTAGTAACAACAGACACTCATTAATGAAATTCTTAAGGTCAGCAAACAGGATGTGTTCCCTAATCACAACCCCCCTACACACACGCACACACACACACACACACACAACTGACCAAGTAATCAACCTTTTAACTAAGCACACAATTCTTCGAAATTCTAACCAAAAGATATACCCAAGCAATAAAAACGTACATCCCAACAGCTAATGTCATTAATCAACCATTTAACTTTGCACTCTATTCAAAATTCAAAATTCTAATGGTCAACACAGAAGACATATTCCCTTTATTATCAATAACCCCAACCAACCTCACACTAACAAGGAACCAAATATAGACAGCAAAGATTTCCATTCTTCTTCATTCCTCCTGAAGAGACATTGGAGACCCAATGTCGAAACAACCATATGATTATAGAGGACACATATATATAAAAAATATTATGTACATGTTCTAAAATATATATATATATATTTCTCTTTAACGCTATCTCTTTCTCACCTAACCCCCTTTCCTTACTTTTCAAATCTACGCGTCAGCAGTCTAACTGACTTGCATCCACTCTTACGTGTGCTCTTTGATTATATATATATATATATATATATATATATATGCTTATGTATGAATATGTGTGTGTATTCGTCAGATTGATGTAATGATGTATTTTTTCTTAAATTTTCTCTTTTAAGGGAGCGACCTTTATTTTTTTATTCTGTTTCTTTTTTTTCTTTTTTTGTGGGGGGGGGGTCTCTTTGTGAATTTCATTCATGTAAAATCTTCTGTACAATAAAGATGGAAGCTGATGATGGTTCACCTGAAAAAGGCCCATACTACCAATTTACCATGAAATAACATGTCCGGCTTAATTTTCTCTTCTATTTGCTCTATATATATATTTATATACATATATATATTTAGAGCTCTCTTAGAGAGTTATTCTACCACTGTATGTACAGGATACTCCTTTGGATTCTTCTATATCTACACCACATGCTTATATAATGGAGATGTATTTTGTCACTGTCATTCACACATATTAATATTATCGACATATACAAACTTGTTTGTCTATGGTTTGAATGCGCTAAACATATTATTTTCACTTACATATATTTACATCTATAATAAACATGTTTTTATTACGCATTGACACACACACTTTAACAAGTTTTTTTTTTCTACATTTAATATTCATCATTGCTTTATCACATGACACGGATCTGACCAATGAAACTATACTTCAATCAATATTCTATCTCTTACATTTTTAAATGAGTTGTCTTTAATAAATCTCTGAAGAAGCTTGTTAAAAATTAAACATGTCAGATTAAAGACACTTTTTTTCCTACTTGTTCTTTACTTATTCTATTCATCTTGTCTGATTCCGATCCATATATTCAACTCGTGTGTGTGTGAATTAATCGACAAATATATTTCGTTTTCCAAAATTGTTTGTTTCACTTAATGTTAAAAAATAGGAATAACATTACTGTTATTATTTTAAATTTCACGGCAGTGACAAACTTTATTAAACAAATGTTGACTTTTCTGTAAATAAATTGTTTGTTTTTTTTTTACCATTTTCTTTCCCATCGCAATATATAAGGAAGTGAAAGAACAGATAGGTTAAAACCAACTGTTCTTGCATTTACTTTGTATTTAGCACTCTTTATAAAAAAAAAAGTAATTTTAATATTGTAATTTTGTTATTACAATGGTTTATAAAGCATAATATCACTACACAAAAATGGAACTTTGTCTGTGTGTGTCCGTGACCTATAGACTCCTAAATGGCTGAACCGATTTTCTTGAAAATTTACACAGTTGTACTATAAGTGTCTGCAAGTGTTCTTAGCTAGGTTTTGTGTCAAGGTACCCCCGATAAATATTGATAATCAAAAAAATCTGGTTATAGAAGGAGTGGTCTGATTTAAATCAAATTTGATACACTCATAGACAAAAACATAAGAAACAATATTCAGAAGTTTCAAGGTTGCAGTTCATACAATAGTTCAGAAAAGCAATAATATATATATATATATATATATATATATATATATAAAAGGCAAGATGTTTGTGTGTGTCTATCTGTCTGTATGTCCTTTATACAAATCCACAATTTTTATCTGATTCTCACCAAACTTCAAAATTTGACTTACATCCTTTCATTTTTCTTTCAGTCTACAGTTTCAACTTTAACTGGAAACAACTATTGCTTTTTAGTCTTTCGTGCCAACATCCAAAGAGTCTGAGCTCCAGGACCATGGATTAGTTTTAAAGCTTTCATTACACCCGAGCTACGCCGGGCTATAATGCTAGTTTTAAAAATAAATGAAAAGGATTTATTTAGAAAATGAGATGAATTCATGGTTATTTAAAAAAATTAAGGAATGGTGGTTGGAGCAAGTTAATATAATTGTAGGCATGTCGATATTGCTCAATCAAAAGTGAGAATTAGGTTGAACTATGAAGTTGAATGTTTGGGCTGGAAAAAAAATAGAACAATGTAGCTTGATATCAAAACATGACACTTTTAATTTTGTCTGGGTAAGATACATACTAGGAACACCCATTATTTAAATGGATAAATAATTTTAACAGCCATTTGAAACTTTGGATTTTTTAAAAATTGATTTTGTACTACCTCTTCTGTTAAAGGGGCAGGATTGTTTAAGTTAGAGTAAGAATTAAGTAGTTATGGTATACTAAGGGATACTGGACTCATGAAAACCAAATAAATATTGTGTTGGTTATTAATTTCGGTAAAATAATTTTAAATATATATATATATATATATATAGTCATCCGCAGACAGATCTGTTTTGCTTTTCCACAGCTCATCAATATGACTAGACATCCGATTGCTTTTTAACCCAGGATTGAAACCCGACCGAATTGGCATTAGTCGGCGATTCTACCTCTGAGCTATGGGCGCTAGGTGAATGTGCGTTGTGGTGCATTGGAACAAGAAAATCGGGGAGCCCAGTTCAAATTCCAGCCGAAAATCGGGGGGCCCAGCCGAATTCATTGCATTCACTTACGCACAAATACCCTTTGGAAAGGTATTAAGCTGTATATTCCTTCCAGTTATGGGTTAAATAACAGCACAGATTGGGTTCTATAGCCTTGGTCAGCAACCAGTCTACCGCAGAAAGCAATGGCAACCTACTGCGGGATAATCTTCTGCCCAGTCAGTCAAGTCTCTTTCGAGACATGATCGTCCAAACATGTATCACATATGTCATTTAACTGACTGACTGAATTTTAAATAATATTAGAGCATGAGTTATAAATGAACAATTATAATTAATTAAATTTTAAAGAGAAATATTTGCAGTGTTTCTATAAAACCATCAGTTCATCTCTATGATTTAGTACTTCATATTTTAGGGAACCTTATAATCTGCAGCTTTTCATTCAGGCACAGAGGGCAGATGTCATAGAATGACTTACAGATTTTTTTTTCCCCCCCCAGAAATTTCTATTTTACTTTAGGGGTTTCGTTTGTATATTTTAACTGCCAAAATATGCAGAAAGGGATGTTTGTTTTTGGTACGCATTATTTTCGAAGGAAGTTAAATGCAAATATTTCCTCTGCTTAAAAGTGTTCCTAGTAGATCTAATGTAAACATTTTTAATAGTTGGGCTTTCATTTGGTGATATAGTACATTGGTAAACAATAGAATTTGTTAGACACCAATTTTCCAGTTGGCAATTGATAGGATTTTGACAATTACATAAATTTGTATTATTTTTATTTTCATTATTTAGATAATTGTTACTTCGATTTATGTGCTTATTAAGATTTTATGATTTTTAATAATTTTTTCTAGTTTATTTGTACAACTATAACCTAATTTAAGGGTATTTTTATTTAGTTAGAGGGTCATTACTAGGGAAATGTTTCTTAATTAAATTGAGGAACTTCAGCCCTAACTTGGTGCTAACCATTTGGTTAAAAAAGGGGTGTATACCAAATGATTTTTCCATTTCTATTATTCCTGCTATAGTCATACTTTTTTATGTATTTGATATGATTTTTATAGCCACTATTCTTTAGGACATTATTATTAAAAAAATCTCTGTTTATAAAATATGTCTTCATGAGATTTTTTTACTAATTCCTTATTCTATGAAGGAGAATACATGCTTAATTATACATTTGCATTGTGATTAGACTTGTGGTGAATGTATAATGGATATTTGTTAGGTTTTGTTGTATTTATTTTATCAACTAAATTGAGTTATTACAAGCAGAACTATTACTGAAAAACTTAAAATTAGTGACAAAGTTAGTAAACTTTGTACTAAAGAAACTTGCATAACTTTAAAAGACCATAAACCTAATTTTGAAACAATTCTACCTTACCAGGCCAGAAATTGGTAAAATCAGTAAAATTATTCTAGAATGGATTAATAGTCAAATCAAACAGAACCTTGGATACCTACAGTGGACCAATACAACTGATGTCATAAATTAGTTTCGCAATATTAAGGATAAAAACAACAGTTCTTTTATTCAATTTGACGAAGTTGAAAAGTATTCAGTCAAAAGTAATAATTCTGAAATATTTCTCTTTTGAACATCCATACAAAAAATAATCTGACAGATACAAATTTAAAAAAACAATTCTTTAAAAAATGGTTTGTGCTTTAAGTTGTTATTTAAATTTTCTGAGGCTCAACTAAGGAACATCACCCACTCGCTGGTCTCTAAAATAATTTCAAAACTTGACCCCTCATAAGGTGAGCAGAGGTGATGTTATCCCAGTAATCGTCTTAAAGACGTGTCTCTGAACTGTTCTCTGTCCTCTCTAACCTCTACAACTACTGTCTCTCTACTTCTTGCTTTCCTGCCTGCTAGAAGTCCTCATCTGCGTTCCCGTTTTTAAGAATTTGGGAGAACCCTCAGACCCCTCCAATTATTGTCCTATCAGCCTCCTACCAATTTTTGGTAAAGCGTTCGAAGCCATTATCAATGCTGAAGTGATTCAACATCCCTTAGCCCACTGCCTGTTCTCTGAGAGACAGTATGGCTTCTGCTTTCCCAGGTTTACCACTGACCTGGTAATGATAATGACCATCACTGAGTACCTATACCAAGCTCTTGATAAGAACGGCGAAGCTTGAGCTGTTGCCCTGGATATGTACAAAGCATTCAGCAGGATCTGGCATGCTGGCCTTCTGCACAATGTACAGGGCTATGGTATTTCTGGACTGTTGTTTGACTTAATCAAATCGTTCCTATTGAATCACATAAGGTCATAGCTTCCAGATCCTATCATGAATGTGGATGTTCCTCAAGGCTCTATCATAGGTCCAAGGCTTTTTCTGATTTTCATTAACGATCTTCCTGATGTAATCACATACCAAGTAAGCATCTACACTGGCAACACCACCATTTACTCCCACCTTACTAAGAACTCTGCTGATGCAGACAAAACTAACCTTGCTGCTGCTCTCAAAAAGGACCTCCACTCAGTGGTAGACTGGAGTAAGAATTGGCTCGTGAACTTTAATGCTTCCAGAATGAAACTGCTATCCTTGAACCATCATAGACTCTTTACTACCTGCTATCAGCATGGATCATGCTAGTCTCCCTGCGCCTCTTTGGCCTCACTCTCTCAGCTGACCTGAAGTGGAATGACTACAATGAATTAATAACTTATACTGCTAAGAAGGGCAGGCCAAGAAGTTCTCTTCTGAATCTATCATGCACATTTACAAATCTACCATCCGCCTGTGCATCGAATACTGCTCTCATATCTGGTCAGGCGTCCATGCTGTTCACCTTGGGATTCTCAATAGGATCCAAAGAAGAATCTACAATGTAGTCGATCCTGACCTGGCAATCCAACTCCAGTCTCTCTCTCACTGTCGAGATGTGGCTTCCCTCTATCTCTTCTACAAATACTTTCATGAATTCTGCTCCAACGAGCATAGCTCCTTGGCGCCCCCCACACACCTTACACGAATTTACTTGAGCTACTAGACTGGCAACAAGGCTGCACCATTTCACTGTGAAAACAATCAAGTGTAACCACAACTTCTACTCTATCAGCTTCTTTTCTTGCACTTACCATGTGGAACTCCTTTTCATATTCTTGTTTCTCTAATAGCTATAATCTCCAAGAGTTTAAATGCAATGTCAGCTGTCATCTCTTATCTCCTTGATTCCCATTCTTCCTCTCACTTTACTCTCACACAGCTCTTTACACCAATGTATCCATCTTTCTCTTACCCATTCTCCAACACCTACTGTGACCTGTTCTCCTCCCTCTCCTATTATGTAATCCCCCGTGCATCAGTGGCAGTTCTGTCTTGCTTGGGGTGAGATGATTACAAAAAAAAAATTATTCAAAGGGTCATTTGATTAAAGAATTTATTCTTACAAAGAACAAACAAAAATTTATTTTTTGAGATTTATTGAATTATTTGTGATAAGTTTCAGGATGAACTTTTCAAAAATATGAACCTTCATGTATCATGTCTGAATAAATACATACTGTCAAAAGACTTGATTTTTTTTTCCTATTTTTTTGTCTGCAACAGGTGTTTACTTGTGCAACCAGATTGTCAACTGGGTCCCACCCATTCACAGTTAGATTAACCAAATGCAGACGACAATTTTACTCCTGCAGCTTCTTCTCTCGCACTTCCCACCTGTGGAACTCGCTTCCGTATTCTTGCTTTCCTGATGGCTACAACTTCCAGGAATTTAAATGCAATGTCAATACTCATCTATTAACCACTTGACTCTAGTTCTTTCACCACTCCATATATCCTTTCCTTTCTCTTGCTCCTTTCTAACTGGTTCATCTTCCTCTTCACTCTCATCTAATTAATCGTTTTACACTTATGTAGACCCTGCATATCAGTAGCATTACTGCCTTGATACGATTAAAAAAAAAAAACCTTCACTCCTTCATAATGTTTACTGTTTAAAAAAAAAACTTTGATCAGAATTGTAATAAAACTAAAACATGTGAGAGTGAATTTATACATTTTCTTTGTTCTTGAGAATTGACTAAATAGTATGTTCGATCCTCAGTGGGTACCCCATTCTTTCAGCTTTGTGTCATATCTAAGCTATGTGTAGAAAATCACTATTTCAATTGGCGTTCTTGAAAGATAAAGATTGTGTATTGATTTGTTAAAAATAATAACTTCATTATTGAAAACGCAACTTTGTCTTCCCCATTTTATGTTTACACATTATTTGAATTTAATGGCTTATGGCCAGATCATGTTGAAACACTAGTTCTTGTATGATCACCAAAGTTAAGCAATGTCAAGCCTTGTCAGTACTTAGATATGTGACTGCTTGGAAATATCTGGTCTTGTAATCTTGGATGTGTTAATACACATGTGTTAATGTCATATGGCTTACAGCCATATGACATTGAAACACAAGTTCTTGTATGATCACTGGTTAGTATTGAGCCTGCCTGGTCAGTACCTAGGTCAATACTTGGGAAAACCAGTTGTGGGTGGTGTAATGGCTAACAGCTGTCTGTATGTCCTTTATACAAATCCACAATTTTTATCTGATTCTCACCAAACTTCAAAATTTGACTTACATCCATTCATTTTTCTTTCAGTCTACGGTTTCACTTTAACTGGAAACAACTATTGCTTTTTAGTCTTTCGTGTCAACGTCCAAAGAGTCTGAGCTCCAGGACCATGGATTAGTTTTAAAGCTTTCATTACACCCGAGCAACACCGGGCTATACTGCTAGTGGTATAAAAGCCAAAAGAGAAGTGAGTCTGTACCATTCCAAGGAATTATATTGAATCACTTGCAAGAACTTCAAAAAGGAAATTTGGTTCACAGTGTTGTGCTAGATAATTTTCTCACCAGACTCTATCTTGCACATTTATAAGTTTATTTATTCATCTGGTCTGATGCTTCTGCTAGGTAGAGATTCTTGATAAAGATGATTTGCAACATTATTGGTCCTGACCTGACATATTGGCTTCAGTCACATTGTTTTTTCAATAAATATTTTCATTGTAATTATTCTGCTGAGCTTTTCTTGTTGATACTTCAAATTTAAGTGCAGTACTACATTGGCAGCTAGGTCTCATAATTTAACAACTGAAATTGCTTGTTGGAATAATAAATTTTTTGCTCACAGTCTCTTTCTTACCACACTTCTTACTTGTGGAACTCTCTTCTACTTCCTGTTTTTCTATGTTCTTCAAAACTTTAAAATGCACTGTCAACCCTCATCTTCTCCTTCAATCCTAGGCAATTGTTTTTCTTTTTATTGCAATTTTTTTTTCTTTAATACAATTTCAGGCCAGTAGATAAAAATAAACAAATATACTGTTTAATAAATAAACAGGGCATCTACTCAAATTGGTGGATCCACTAAAATAACATTTGAGCGATAAAAATCAGTCAAATTGATTACTAGATTAAATATGAAACTTTGACGTTTATCCTCAGTACTGATTCCAATAGACACACCTTGTTGAAAAATTTCAAAAATCAGTCAAATTGATTACTAGATTAAATATGAAACTTTGACGTTTATCCTCAGTACTGATTCCAATAGACACACCTTGTTGAAAAATTTCAAAAATCAGTCAAAAAGTAAATAAATAAATAAACAGACATTATCAGTAAATATGTGTATACATATAGACGCAAGTATATATATATATATATATATATATTTGGTGTTACTAAAACAGTGCTCCGTATAATGTAATGGGAGCTATTCAGTATATATTAATAACTAAATATAGATGTCATAATACATCTATATCCACGTTACAGAGGAAGAATTGTGTGTGTGTGTGTGTGTGTGTGTGTGTAATGTAACAATTTATACCCATTTTTTATCCCAATAAATAACAGCTTATTCAAAAATTTGAAAACTAAATTAAAAAAATTCAAATGACAAATCTTGTCTGTTCTTTTTAATCAAAATATACATTTGCTGCCTAAATGTACCTTATGTACATTTCGAAAGAAATAATTTATTTTTATTTATTAGTTGGACATATTTTCATCACTTTGTATGTTACTTTTAGTGGATACCCATATTTGAGTAGATGCACATTTTATTTTAAACATAATTTTTGTTCATCTCCCTGTCTGAATATTTAACTAATGTCTCCACTTTACAGGAGAAAATATTGTTAGAAATGACATGATTTAAACAAATCTGCTACGAATAATGTCATGATCAAGCAATTTTCTAGATTGTCTTTAAGCACATTTTCATGAAAGTACATGACTGCTCAGTTTGATATTCTGAAAATATACACAAAGCACTTGATACACAGTAAAAGCCCCAATTAATATTTTAGTCATCTTGGTCTCAGGTAGGTCTACAGATTGTGAGATAGACCCCTCGGTGTATAGACAACGCCTCAGCCAACCTTCTAGACATCTTGTGTGATTCTACAAATTTTGAGAAGTAACTCTTTATGTACAGACAAAGCCTTTATTAACATTCCAGTTGTCTTGTCCTCAGGTAAGTCTACAGATTTTGAGAAGTAACTCTTTATGTACAGACAAAGCCTTTATTGACATTCCAGTTGTCTTGTCCTCAGGTAAGTCTACAGATTTTGAGAAGTAACTCTTTATGTACAGACAAAGCCTTTATTAACATTCCAGTTGTCTTGTCCTCAGGTAAGTCTACAGATTTTGAGAAGTAGCTCTTTATGTACAGACAAAGCCTTTATTAACATTCCAGTTGTCTTGTCCTCAGGTAAGTCTACAGATTTTGAGAAGTAGCTCTTTATGTACAGACAAAGCCTTTATTAACATTCCAGTTGTCTTGTCCTCAGGTAAGTCTACAGATTTTGAGAAGTAACTCTTTATGTACAGACAAAGCCTTTATTGACATTCCAGTTGTCTTGTCCTCAGGTAAGTCTACAGATTTTGAGAAGTAACTCTTTATGTACAGACAAAGCCTTTATTAACATTCCAGTTGTCTTGTCCTCAGGTAAGTCTACAGATTTTGAGAAGTAACTCTTTATGTACAGACAAAGCCTTTATTAACATTCCAGTTGTCTTGTCCTCAGGTAAGTCTACAGATTTTGAGAAGTAGCTCTTTATGTACAGACAAAGCCTTTATTAACATTCCAGTTGTCTTGTCCTCAGGTAAGTCTACAGATTTTGAGAACTACTCTTTGTGCATAGACAAAGTTGCAAGCAACATTCTCGACAACTTGGCTTCAGGTCTACAGATTTTGAGGAGGAGCAATTGACGTATAGATAAAGCCTCAACCAACATTCTAGTTATCTTGGGTTCAGCTAAGTCTACAGATTTTCAGATGTAGCCCTTGAAATACAGATACAGGCTCTAATCACCATTCTAGTCCCCTTGGTCTCTGGTACGTCTAAAGATTTTGAGAAACAGTAGTTGATGAATAGACAAATGTTATGTGTTAAGCGTAACAAAAGAAAAAATAAAAATGATTGACTAAAACTTAAAAATACAGACAAATAATTCACAAAACATTAGATAAAAATATTTACAAATATACAGTTTGGCATTCAAATAGAAAATGTATAGTTTACTACCGGCAGGCAAAGTGTTACAAGGAGAGAAGGGGAGGGAAGGTGTCAAATATCTTTACCCAGTTAAGTTGGCATGGAAGTTAAGTGCTATACTTTGTGGAAATCCTTAAATGCATATTTAAAGATTAATTATTGGCTTGGTTAATGAAAGAGGCAAAAATATGTATTTACCCAGATAGTTCCATGAAGTTCTCTTTCAGGTTTTAGTTGTTCAGACTTTTCTCTGAGATTCTTTCGGCTGGATATAAATCCTTGAAACATAACCGGAGTTGATATGACAGCAAATACTTTTAGCAACTCTTTCAAGTTTTAGTTTGTCGTTGACTTTACTCAGAGAGATTCTTGCGGCTGGATATACATCCTTGAATCAAAACCGGAGCTGTTGAGGCCAACTCATCCTGCTATCAATTTACTACTCACTGCTCAAAACCTATTTTTATAGGGGCTAACACTTAATTTGCATATTTCTAAAACTTTTAGAACTCTCTAGATTTTACTGGAACATTCTGGCATCTTCCAAACATTCTATTTCTAATTTCCTTATTTTTACGACTACTTCATGAATTAAAACTTTCTTGGAATAACACTTAGGACTCAATAGAATCCATTACTATAACTTTTTATACATTATTAGTATTATTTTTATATATAAATGCATCCTCGTAACACAAAGACCAAATTAATATTCCAGTCATTTTAGCCTCAAGTAGGTCTACAGATTTTGAGAAGTAGTCTTTGGGTTATAGATAAAGCCCCAACCAACATTCTAATCATCTTGACATCAGGTCTACAGATTTTGAGAATGAGCCCTTGATGTACAGACAAAGCCTCAATCAACTTTTTATTTCTCTTAGCCTTAACTAGGATTGTATATTTTAAAAAGGAGTTTTTGATGTTTAGACAAAGCTCCAATTAACATTCTACTCATCCTGGCTTTAGTTAGATCAACTGATTTTGAGAAGTAGCACTTGATATATAAACAAAGAATCAATCAAAATTCTACTCATCTTGTCTTCAGGCAGGTTTAAGAATTTTGAGAACTTAATGTAGAAACAAAGCCCAGCTCACATTCTAGTTTTCTTGGTCTCGGGTATGTCTACAGATTTTGAGAAGGATTTCTGAAGTAGGGAGATGATTGAATGTTTATTAAATTGACCTTGTGTCAAATGTAACCAAACTCCCTACAACTTAAGGAGTATCAGTATCACCAGAAGGTTGGAAGAATAAAAGTATTTTGTTTGAATAAACATCAATTTGTAGAAGTTAAATGTTCAAAGAGAAAATGTAGTATGGAGTTAAGTGAATCCAAAGCTTTAGTTGTAAGTAATAGATGTGTTTATGCAGAATTAACAGGGTTACTAATAAAGTATATGTTCCTTTCCTTTTTTATGGCTGGCAAGAAAGTGAAAAAGAAGGTAAAACAATAAAGAAAAATTGTACTTATCAAAGTTAGTTTTAGTAGCTAGTTGAAGTATCTTCTTGTTGTCTTCTTTGTTGACAGTGAGAATGGTGAGATCAAAAAAGAGGTAATGGAAAATAGCACTCAAGAAGGAGAACGAATGTGTGTTGGGACGTTATGTCCACGACAGTGGCTTGAAGTTTCTTTTGTCACATCTTGTCAGTGTGTAATCTCACTTCCATCTGTGTGACTTATTAAACTTTTTGCCCTTGACCTCTAGAAAAAGCCCCAATATACATTCCGGTCATCTTGGCCTCATGTATGTCTGCAGATTTTGTGAAGGAGCTTTGATGTATAGATAATGCCCATTTACATTTTAGACATCATAGCCCCAGGTAGGTCTACAGATTTTAATAAGCCCTTGATGAATAGACATAGCCCCAATTAACATTTTTGAAGTCTTGTCCTCTAGTATAACTACAGATTTTGAGAAAGAGCCCTTCAAAGCCCCAGTTAACATTCTAGTCATCTTGGCCTCAGGTAAGTTTGTAGATTTTATGAAGGTGCACTTGATGTATTGACAAAGCCTCAATCAACATTCTTGTCATCATGGCCTCAGGTAGTTTTACCAATATTTATTATTTTAGAAATAAATTAGAAAAAGAAATATCATTTTCTGAGAAAATTTATAAAAGTTTTCAAAATTTGCAAATCATCTACAATGCTGTGACACTGCCACCCAGCTGGCTGATTGGTTGGTTAGTTCGCTTGCTGGTCGTGATGATGACAAAACGGCATCATTTATGTCGAGGCTTTTGGGCCGCTTCTGCTGGCCGTGATGATTTCATCACAGAAGCTGGTGCTCAAGACATCTATTGCAACAACGGACTCACTGCCCGCACTGTGATTTGATCTCAGAAAGTCGCGTTGTGCAAATCCATTGGCCATCTTTCCACCAGGTCCAGACCGGACACTAGTATACACTTGTGGTTAAAAACAAAATAAACACGGCACCAAAAAAAATAAATAAATAAATAAGGTTGAAGATGCCTGGAGAGTTACGAAGAAAGTCTTTATAATAAAAAAAAAAAATTATTAATTACAAAAGCGGAAAGTACAATTTTCGAAACATCCGTTTAGAAAGGAGAGAGGATTCATTTAAAAATATCAGAGCTTTCGATCTTCAAATAAAATGGTCTTTTCCAAGTTTCATTAAAAATATCAGAGTTTTTCAATTTCATTTTAAAGTCTTTTCACATATTTTCTATAATCAGAACTGTCAATTCTCTATGCAACTTTTAAAACAACAAAGTTCTTTCGGGTCCTTATCAGAGCTTAACGGAATTTACCAAATTAGAGGCAGCTAATGGCAGCAACGTGATGGCGGAGGTGTGGGTTTGGTTTATCCTTGTCGCCTGAAAGCTCTCTTCCAACTTCTCTAAAATTCTTTTCATAGCAGTGTCAAGAATAATTTTTTTAATTTTTGTCAAGAATAATCAGAAATTTCAATTCTCCAAATAAGTTTTAAAACAATAACATTCTTTTGGGATTCCTATCGGAGGTGCATTATTCAACATTAACTCTTTAAGTTAATCAGCAACAGACTTCATTTGACATTAACTCTTTAGCCATAAGTTCTGTGAAGAGAAGAAATTGTTAGCATAGAACTTACAGTTGCATCTAGCCATTTCAACTGCAAAATGATGAGACCTTGCTGCTAATCTGGTCAGTCAGTTAAGTGCCATACGTGAAAAACACTTGGGTGATCATGTCTCGAAAGAGACATGACTGACTGGGCAAAAGATTATCCTGCAGCAGGTGGCCATTGCTTTCTGTGGTAGACTAGTTGCCAGCTAAGACTATAGAACCCAATCTGTCCTATTATTTAACCCATAAATGGAGGGAAGAGATAGATTCATATCTTTCCCTTGTTACAAGGATGCATTTATATATAAAAATAATAATGTCTGAAATTTATAGTACAGAATTCTGTTGAGTCCTACTTGTTATTACAAAAACGTTTTTAATTCATGAAGTAGTTGTTAAATAGAGAAATTAGGAATAGAACGTTTTGGAAGATTGTAGAAGGCCAGAATCCTATATTCTAGAAAAGGTTGCCATAAAAATAGCTTACTTGTTATATTTTTACTTACTATTTCTAACTTTACTGTTTCTGTTTCATACTTTTCATTTAGACCGCATAATTGTTTTAAGTTGTCCTAAAATATAAAGAACTTATCACAGATCTAGATAGCCACACACATACCTACACACATATATAGAGATTGGTCTCCGCGTGGTAAAGAGGAGATGATCACGTGGGAGCCTAGAGTCAGTTTTGGGATAACAGGTCATCACCCCATGTAAGAATTAATTTAAAAAACAATTCATATAATATAATTTTTTTTTTGTTGTTTTGTAAGTAGTTGTCCCATCAACAAAAAAAAGTCTAATGTTGGGTCTAATTTGACGATTGGTTTGTTCACAAAAACGCCTGATAAACATATGATTTGGAGAAGTAATAAATAAAAAGGTGTGTGTACTTTTTATTTTCTTTACTAGTTATTTGACTTATTTTGTTCACATCATTTTTCTTTTTTCTTTTTTTCCGCCACACTTAGCTTACTTTTTTTTCTTCACTTTTCAGAATTGTTTATTTGCTTTGCCTTTCACTCATAAAAAAAAAATCAATCTATCGGTTCTCAGTTTAAAAGAAAAAAAAGAAAAAATCCCGCCACTTGAAATTAGCAGCAGTCATAGTTAAGAAAAAAAAAAGGGAAGTGTACATTAATACGAGTCGGTACCGACGGTTTGTAATTTTCATATTTGAATTTTAATTCTTTTTAAAAATAAATATGAAGGTGTGAAAACTTGTATAGAGGAAATTAAAAAAAACATCAACAAGTCTAATTTGCAGTCTAGATGTGGAGTGAACAAAACAAAATCAACATTCAAATCTGATTCATTGATTTTGTTAGGAAAAAATAGTAAAAACTAATTTTCTGGAATGTATAAATTTCACACAGAAAAGTCGCGAACTTACACTACTCGTTGTGAAATTTTTTTCGACAAATAGCAAAGTAGGAAGCATCTAAAAAAAAAAGAACAAAAATTCACATAATCTTTAATTATAAAAAAAAATCAAATTCATTTTTTCCCTAACCAACATGAACTTTGTTTATCGTCCAATGGGAAGCCCAGAAATAAATCCGGGTGTGAATTCTCAAATTTGGAGCCCTCGAAGACAACACAAGACGACACAAGAAAACAACTGACAGTAGAGAAAATACAAGCATATTTAACATCCCTTGACAAACCTCAAGCGATCGTATTATGGTTGCCTCTCCTTCTCTTTCATCTTTTTTTTCACTGTTCACCAAGCTACTTAATAACTGACTGGAACCCGAAGGACTGAGCGGAGACTTCACTCCTAACAAACAAACGCTCACAGGTACATACGCATAAACTCTTTTCGGCAATTACTACTATGAACATTTTTAACGACATTTGTACCAACCAAAAGACATTACTTTTGTTTGTTAAAAAAAATTTAATTGATATATATATATATATATATATATATATATATATATATATATATATATTATACATAAATGCTGTTTCTATATACAATTTGATTTTCTTGTTTTATACCCCTCTTATAGTGGGTTTTCTACTAACAAGGCGAAATCAAACTAATCTGTTTCAACACGCACATACATTTCACTATAATGGATAACCCACTATAAACTGGTGACTCCCGACGTACAAAGAACATGCACCCCACTATAAATTGGCGAACTCCGACATACAAAAAAAAAAACTTTAACTACAAGAATAATGGCAGAAAAAAGAAACAACACAAAACAAATGATCATCAACCAGGATCCATCCATACAAGAGGTGACAATCAAAACACCCATGTTTATTGAGTGTAACGTATTCGCCTGATTTGCGATAATGGAAGCGCTGTTTGACATCACAAACATAAAACAAGCAACATTAAAATTCTACCACGCTTTAGCAGCTTTTCCTCCAGAAATAGTAGGAAGAATAATAACGAATATATTACACTCAAAAGATTATGATACCTTAAAGGAAGCTGTAATCAGTGCATATGAAAAATCAAAACCAGAGATGCTCGACAAACTGATGTCATCTTCAGGAATATCAGAACAACTTTCGACTTGTTTAAACGAACTGATATCGTTAGCAAGTCGCATAGGCGCAAATGAAGACATTGTCCGACATAAATTTATACAAGTGCTGACACCTTCCATAAAACCAGTTATAGCCGCGCAAACGGATCTAGAAATAGTGTAATTGCCATTGCCGCATGAAATATGCATGAGAGAACTGACAACTGCAAGTATATATTGTAAAAGGTTTTATTTCCTTTACAGTACTTGTGCAGCTGTCAGCTCTCTCCCGCATGTTTCAAGTGGCAATGACAATTACAGTGAAAACTAGTTGGCACCTCGTGTGGTCTATGGCAATATAGTTACTCCTCAGCAGTACCGAAAACGAATGTGCTGCCACTGGAGATAACAAATTTTAAGCCTGTTAAGAGGGATTGTATTTCTTATGCAGAGGCCAAAATCCTATATTCTAGAAAAGGTTGCCGTAAAAACAGCTTATTTGTTATAGTTTTACTTACTATTTCTAACTTTACTGTTTCTGTTTCATACTTTTCATTTAGACTACATAATTGTTTTAAGTTGTCCTAAAATATAAGGAACTTCTCAAGGATATAGAATGCCACACACACACCTACATGCATATATGAAAATTGGTCTCTGCATGGTAACAAGATGATCACATGGGAGCCTAGAGTCAGTTTTGGGATAGCAGGTCAAGGTTGGTTGACCCAGATACCCTTAGTAACAAATGTCTAGACGGGAAATAGACAGAAGCTAGACATGAGGTTGTGAAACAGCAGGAGCTAGAATTTGCTCCAAAAATAAATCATGTGGAAAGTAAAGTAAACCAGTTGCAGATCAAATCTTGAATTAACCAGTCACGATTGCTGGGTACTGATAAATGAAAAGGAAAACGCATTTGAGATAATCGCGTAATTTGACCAATTCATCTTAAACAACTCCGAATAAGAAAAAAACGAACTTATAAATTCTTATTCATTAAAACAAGAAGACGAGGCCGAATTGTTTTTTCAAGAAGAGAAAGAAAGATAGTGACAAAGAGATAATGAAAAGAAGAAACTGTCATGTTATTTGTATGCTGATTCCTGTTTGTTAAAAGAAGAGACAGAAAGCAACGCAGAGTTGTTTATCAAAAAAAGAAATAAAAATAGCAACTTAGAGAATTCAACATATGAAGGAAGAGATATTGAAGAGAAGAAACTGCAGAATTGTCCGAGTGCAGAAAATACGACACTTGTTTGAATAAAGGAATAAAGACGAGTGCGGATATTTCAGAAAATTTGTATGCTGAAAGTACAATAGTCAATTGAAAGAAAACAGAGACAATCGTAGCTACATACATTTCAAGTGGACTGCGTTTGAGTCCGAAGTTGTATAAAGACAGAGGAGGAAGAGAGAAAAAGAAAAGAAAAGACAATAAAATAAGAGAGGAGGAACTGATATAAAGATAAATTATTATATTCTTAGACCCATGTTAGAACACGCATACACTTCCGCAAATATTATGTTGTTCTCCCCATTTTTATTTTATGTTAATCTCTTACATTCATATTCGCCTTTATTCGTTCATATTTATTGATATATGTTGTAAATTGTTATTTCGACTACGTTGGGTATCTGAATATAAGTTTTGAGGTTCAGATCATTGGACATTCTTATTCATACTTAGATATATTTTTTTTATTTTAATATTTTATTACTTATTAAAATCTTATATCAAAAATTGTCTTCTTGTTCATCCTTGAATTGTTGGTCAGTGCATGTGTTGATATTAAAGCAGACCTGGGAAGATTGCAGGTCAATTATATCAATCGAAAAGTAGTCTCATTGTCCATTTATCTAGGAGAGATAACCCGTATCACCTGCTGATTTTTACATTAGGGTTGGTAGCAAATGGTGCCTGGTGGCAGCTACAAATAGACCGGCTAAGAAAAATTTCAGATAATCTTCTTCTATATTTTAACAATCAAGAAACACATATTCAGCAAGTATTCAGAGAAAGCCATCGACAACACCAACGACAACTGCAAAGATACCAAAACACAACAAAGGAAAATTCATCTGGTATCTTTCACGGAGATCAAAAGCCCGAAATCTGTCGCGCACATATTTACTTTGCTGAATGTGCAAAGTTTTGCAAACTTTGGTGCAAATGGCCTAATAAGAAAAATGTACAAATACAACCCAGTTCAAGATCCACTTCACCGGTATCAAATATAAACCCGGAAAACTAGTTTGGCGTAATATGATAGCTTCCGCATACTCACCGCTTCTTGAAGTAGCCGCACGGTTAGGAGCTAACAAAGTAAATTTTGTTGTAGACACAGGAGCAGCTGTATCCATTATACCAAAACCATCTCTAAACGGCGCCATTATCCACCCAACCAAAATCTCTATTGTAGCAGCTAACAGAATAAAAATAGAATGCTCTGGTCAAGCAGTAATCATGTTAGCATTAAATAACCTTAGAAGAGACTATACTTGGACCTTTCTTGTTGCAGAAACGACCAAACATCTTCTAGGTTATGACTTCTTGAGCCACTTTGAACTATCAGTTGATTGTACTAATAGTAAACTAATAGATATGACAACAAATAAACAATCTAAAGCACAACCATCTTCGACGATAATGAACATTGATATTTATCCAGACAATCCTACAGACATAACAGTAAAAAAAATCTCATAAAGAATATCCAAATAAAATCTCTCCACATCAAAATAGCAACGCTATCAAACCCAAGGTATTCCACAGGATTGAAACTGGAAGTAATTCTCCTTCCTTCTCAAAAACTCAACAGTTATCACCACAACAATACAAAATAGCGATGGAGGAATTCCGTAAACTTCAGAAAACTGGAATAATTTCCCCTTCAAAATTGGAATGGAGTGCAGCACTACATATGGTACCTAAACCCGACGGTACTTACAAACCCGTAGGTGACTACAGGTTACTGAATGCAATAACAAAACCTGATCGCTATCCAATACCAAACAAATTCTCTGTCATCTAAATTGCACAACAAAAAAGTTTTCTCAAAAGTCGACCTGTCATCAGCATATCACCAAATACCTGTGCACCCTGATGACATATGTAAAACAGCGATAACCACACCTTTTGGATTATACGAGTACAATTATATACCTTTCGGTTCGGTTTGCGGAACGCATCCAGTACCTTCCAATGGATGCTGGACAGTATTTTTCGTGACCTCGAGTTAATTAAGAAACACTTCCCGGAGAAAAATCCACTAAGTAAGATCTTTAATAAAAACACTATAAAATTAAGTTACAGCTGTATGAATAATCTAGAAAAAATTATAAAAAAACCACAATAATAATATTTTTAAAAAATTCAACAAAACCAGTAAAAATAACCAGACAACAGAAAATAACAATTTAGACAAGAAAAAATGTAATTGTAAAAACCCCATAAACTGTCCGCTAGAAAATAGGTGTTTGACGGAATCGATGATCTATCAATGCGAAATATCGACAAAGGAAACCCCAAACAATATAAAAGTCTATATAGGGAGTACTAAAAACACTCTAAAGTAGAGAATTTACCAGCATACCTCTTCATTTAATAATAGCAAATACAGAAATAGAACATCCCTATCGAGATATCATTGGTACCTAAAGGAAACAAAAAAAAACAAAAAAAAAAACACCCAAAATAAAGTGGAAAATCCTAAAAGAAGCTAAAACATGTAAGTCCTTAAATGAACCATGTTCATTATGCTTATATGAAAAACTATTTATTATTAGATTCCTTAAAAATAAAAATAAAAATTTATTAAATAAGCACAACGAAATTAATGTCATATGTAGACATTGTAAATTATTCACATTAGAAAATGGATAAAACCTAAATTAAATAACATGCTCACTGACGAATTAGGTAAAAATAAAAATAAACATAAAAATAAAAATAAAGCCAAAAATAGAATAAGTTAGTTTTCCTTTTTTTTAATAATTCCCCCCTTTGTATCAGGATAATAAACTTTACAGAAAATTGATAGATGGAGCGAAAAAATAGCAGTTCGGGTTTTTTGGGAAAAAATCTTTTCTTTAACAAATAGACTAAAGGGGACGAGAAAGGAGATTGGTACTACTACTAAAAAGGAATATCGCATCAAATGTAATAAAACTGAAGGGAAAATGTAAGATCAGATAAATGCGAAGGAAAATAGACAAGAGAAGAATAGGGTTGAAGAAAAAAGAAAAAAAGAGGAGGAAAAAAGTTGGTTAGCACAGAAATTCTTCGGGGTCAAACCCCAAAGTGAATCTCCATTCTGATTAGACACACACACACACACACACACACACACACACACACACACACACACACACACACAAAACAAAAACAAAAAAAAAACAAAACACCCACATACATTCACATTAAACCGAAAGTATTTGTCACTTAAATGTAAATCATCTGCACAACACCAACATTGCCTAATGATGAGAATTAATCTCGAAACATAGAAATTTCCATGTCTTAATGTAAAACTGACATATATATATATATATATATATATATATATATATATATATATATATATATATATGATTCCTTTTACGGACCCTTTTCGCGAGCCGACGTAAAGTTTGTCGTCCAATGGGAAGCCCAGAAGTATATCCGGGTGTGAATTCCCAAATGATCTGTTTGAAGCCCCATAAACATAAATAAAACTATGAAACAAGAAGACGGTCGCAGTAGAGAAAAATGTCAAGCGATCGTTATATTGTTGTCTCTCTTTCTCACTCATCTTTTTCTTCACAGTTCACCAATCTACTTAATAACTGACCGCTACCCGAAAGACTGAGCGGAGACTTCAAAGACACTCCTAACAAACAAACGCTCACACATACATGCGCATATACTCTTTCAGCAGTTACTACTTTGAACATTTTTAACGACCTTGTACCAACCAAAAGACATTACTTTCAATTGTAAAAACCTTAATTGATATATATATATATATATATATATATATATATATATATATAAAATAAAGAAAAGAGGAAAACTGTATTTTAAATCGCCTACGTGTTTCGTCCTGTGATGGACTTTATCAAGGCAAAAAGACGAAATGAGCTTTATTATCAATAAACAAACAGTGTTGGCAACCACAAAGACGCTCACAAATCATTTCAAAAGAAAAGATTAACAGAATATTTTAGTTTTTAGAATTTCTTCATGTGTAGTGCAAAGTCACGAGATATTAAAATGAAGAAAATGTGACCGTTTTCTTTGAAACTGTTTATTAAGTGTGTTAGTCTGTTTTAGAATTTCTTCATGTGTAGTTCAAAGTCACCAGATGTTAAAATGAAGGGAATTCAACCGTTTTCTTTGAAATTTTTATAGATACGTAATTTAGAATAAAGCTCATTTCGTATTTTTGCCTTGATAAAGTCCATCACAGGACGAAACGCGTAGGCGATTTAAAATACAGTTTTCCTCTTGTCTTTATTTTATTTAACCATCCTGTCCTTAATCTCAAATCATAACTGAGTATATTTTTACACACACACACACACACACGTTTTTTCTATATACAATTTAACTTTCTCGTTTTATACCCCTCTTATAGTGGGCTATCAACTAACAAAGCCAAATCAAACTAATCTGTTTCATACACATACATAACCGATAACCCACTAAACTGGTGACTCCCGACGTACAAAGAACACGCACCCTAATTCACACAAAATGGAAAACATGGTTTTAGTTTTGACCGGAGTTTTTCAAACTGTCTTTTACTGCGACACACAGCAAGGAACACATTTTTCATTGCGACCCATAATACATACCAGTAATAAATCAAAGACAAAGTGTGTTCACTATGTTAAAAACACACACACACTTTTTTTTAGAATCAAGAACAAGTACATGATTCTGAAATCCTATTACCCACCGTAAAAATTGTGGCGTACAGGCGAGGCCGTCGCTATATTAACCATGGTTAATATAGCGACGGCCTCGGTACAGGCCGACTTGGCTTAAGTCAACCTCAAGATTATTCGCGCAAAAATTCCGAGTTATGCTTTTTTACTGCATAGGTCAATTCCCAAATATACGGTATACAAATCTATTATTCAAAATATTATTTTAAGCTTGATAACTCGACTTCGTTCATCGCAATGTACTAACTGTATGTCTAGAAAGTTCAGTCGTCTAGGCATTTTTATATTAAAAATTCGAACATTTAAATTCCAAAGAAGAACGAAATAAAAAAAAAAACATAAAGAAAAAAAAACATAGGTATGATTGAAAATTATGTACATGAATTCAAAAGTATTAAAAAAAAATTGTTTTAGTTTTGGTGGAAGACGTTACAAAAGAAAATACAGTAAAAAAAAAAACTGGCAATAAATACGTAAAACAAAGGCATAAAATTAACAGTAAAATTTCACTGATTAAAAAATAAGATAAAATTAAATAGTAAAGAAAACACGAGGAATGTTAAAACTTTTAACAAACATTCCTTTTAACTTAACTTAAAATGAACTTCGAGAATATTCTAGAATTCCGGAAGTGGAATGTGCGCAAGTAGCCGACATCAGATATTCAATAGTGGGAAGGGGGTTCCTTGGTTGACTATAAAAAGCTGCCTGCTCGCTCTCGTTACCTGTCAATTGACAGAGAAAGCACGGAAGGAAGACGTTTCTTTACAACTGCACACCGATTAACTCGAAACTATCAATATTTCAACTATCGAAACCAGAATAGTTCGAGGTCCCGCAATTGGTATTGATTTGGGCAAAACCTACTCAAAAGGTGAGTGTCAAAAATGCACCCTTAAGGCGCATAAAAGATGTGATCTAACAAAAAAATATTTATTTATTGCATCCTACAATTTTAGTGCAGATTTTCTGCAACATGTGGTCATGTTAAGAAGTTTTTTTTTATAACTTCTAGGACTTGGCGTTTTTATTTTTCTTCTTTTTAAAGTTAACAAGTGACACAAATTTCGGAATCGTATAAATCAGTGGTGCTAACTCAAAACAAAATTTAAACGAAAATTCCAACAAAACTAAATTAAAAGTAAACTGAATGATACAAGACAAGTGTCTCACTGAGTCTACTCCAGAAAAAAAAAAACTTAATGTAAAAATTCAAATCTTGAAGGAGACTAGCACCACCTTTTAAATTTGTTTTTCATTTTTTTTTCTTTATTTTTTTCAGCGAAGTCTTATCGTTTATTACATAAAGTTTCCGATTATGAAAAAAGATAATTAGAAAAACTTCAATATTTAAACAATTTTTTTTTTTTTTTTTTTTGGTGGGGGGGGGGGGGGGCGATTTGTTGCTCTTGTTGTCTTTTTTCAAGTTTCTTTAGTTCTTACGATGGCATCTTCCCCGGAAACTCCAAAAATTATAGAAACCGATCTGTTCTGTTATTTAATTTTAACCCATAACTGGAAGGAAGAGACGGATTAATGATAATACCTTTCCCAGGGGTATTTGCGCGTAAGTGAATGCAATGAATTCAGCTGGAATTCGAACTCGGCTCCCCGATTTCTCGTTCCGAGCTGATATCCAATGCACCACAACGCACAGACAACGTAAGTATAACGCAGACCGATGTTGGTAGCGTGCATATTGCAGTCCAGTCCTTCCGCGTGACCAGATCTGATAGAAAGCGCTTGATACCAACAGCGAACAGGTGGATATTTGGCTAAGGAACACATGTCCCGTAGTCTCTTTCCTATTCGAAATGTTCACCAGTTCAGTATTTACTAGCCTACCCACGCAAGGCCAGATGTGACACATGGTCATTTTATAGTGGGTATTCCCGGCCATATAGCCGGGCCAAAAAATGTCTGTCTTACCGAGTCGTGACTCTACCCTTCGGCGGAGCCACGACTGGGTTTGTGCTCTCTGCCTGGAAGCAGAGGGCGGACAGTGTCATAGCGTCGACAGGCGAGTGCCTATGACGTATGCCTCTCGGTTCGCTTATCTGCTTGTAAGTTGGCTTGAATGTCTTGTCTGTCCTTTGATTTATTTTTTGTTTTAATTTTTGAGATGTTTTAATTTTGTCATTGCTAGTATTTTGCAAGTTACTATCACTAAAGTATTTTTTTGGCTCTTAAGTTTGATTTCGACTTATCACTTATAAAACTTAGTAAATTTTAATTTGCCTTTTTAAAAATTGGAATAGATTGTACCTACTATCGCCCGCTTTTCTTTTGCTTAATTTTAATTCTCCATGCCTAATTGAACTTTTTTTTTTTTTTTTTTTTTTTTTTTAATTGGCAAAAATTTATCTGGTTGCCGGATTACTTGTTTCTCTCTTTTCGTAGTCGACTGTTGGATAACTTGTTTCTGTGTTTCTTTTTCCGTACCGGCCTTTAGATTATCTGTCCGTTTTTAATTGGCTGTTGATTCTAGTTCCTGGACAACCTCTGATTTCCTGGCTAGAGTTGACAACCGACCCTCACTCTGTATCACATGGACTGACCAAAAAAAACTCTTTTAGCTTACTGGCAGTAACTGTGGTGGAGACTTGCCTCGCCGAGGCGAAGGAGGGCGGTTTGTTTGCGCGTGCGTTCGTAGATGTGGTGGAGCCGCGGGGCAGGTTCGTGCGGGGCAGTTTTTCGAATGACACGGCGCATGCGTAATTGGTGAAAGTGAGGCTCTCGGAAAGTGGAAAACTACGAGACGGAAAAAACAGAAGAAAGAGCCTACTTCTGCTTCGGAATCACTTCGCTATTTACGACTCGAGAAGGCTACACCGGTGGCTGGGAGACAGCATTTTGCTTACGGTGCGCAGGAAACGGAGTCCCTGGTGAAGCAGTGTTCCGGGTTCTACGAGTAGCAGCTGGCAGAGTGGTTATTAATTCGTCTACGAACTACACTCTGAGAAGACACAAATACCCACAGTAACGTGTCTGGGATGGTTTGCAACTTTAAAATATTCTCAAACAAGTCATTTTTTTTCTCTTGCTAATTTAAAACTTCCCATGCTTAATTGAACGTTTGGTTTTGTTTTTAAAATGACAAATTTTTCTGGTTGTCGGACTGTTTTTTTAGCAGTTCACTCTATTTTTTTAAAAACTTCAATTGGAGTAGATAGACTAAAACTATCGCCTGGTTCACACTCCACCCACGTCTATTGAACAGGTGAAGAGGCTCATCCCTTGTTCCCTGTTTAGGATGTGGTTCCCGGCTTTCTCTTTTCCAATCTTTTCACTCTTACGTAGCCCCCCCCCCCTGCACATCAGTGGCGTTACCGCCTTGCTCGGGGTGATATAAAAAACAAAAGCAAGTCTGGCCCGCGTGAATGGGGCGAGTCTTGATTTTATTTTTGAAGTCCCTTATGGCACAACGGGGCGGTATCTTGTGAACCCCTCTCTGGTTAAGTTAGTCTTTTTGTGTACCTGTGTTGTGAATGAATGGATTCCTAGCCTATTCCCGGCTTTCTCTTTTATGATCCAAGTCAAGAATCCCAACCTCACCAGTTTGTTTTTGGTACCATTTTATCGTGATTAGCTAGGATAGTTAGAGAGAACCAACCTACCCCAACTTTTTCGGCTTTGTACCAAATTTACTGTATCAGTGGTAAAATATCCAATCCTCCCGCTTGACACGAATGTATTTAAAAAAAAAAAAAAAAAGAGCGAGTTTTAGTTGAAAACGCAGTTGGAATTCGTGCGTTCAGCGGAGTCAACGAAATTAGAATTGATTGCAAATACATTTCCAAAGAAAACAAAAAGATGGCAAAGAAAGGAAAGCACATGTCAGCTGAAGAATCTCATAAATTTATAAACGCTGTCATATTTTAATACAGAAACAAACAGAAGTACTAGAGAGGAGTAGCGAAAAAAATATATACACTACACTGTACACATTCACAACTAAACAATATTTACTTAAACATTATGATCCATCAAATTTTATTTGAAATCATTAGCCCTGTTCACACTCCACCCACGTCTATTGAACAGGTTAAGAGGCTCATCCCTTGTTCCCTGTCTAGGATGTGGTTTCTGGTTTTTCTCTATTCTAATCTTCTCACTCTTATGTAGCCCCCTGCGCATCAGTGGCGTTACCGCCTTGCTCGGAGTGATACGATTAAAAAAAAAAAAAAAATGACCTGATCCGAATTTTTTTTCCAGAGTTCAAACACACTGTATCTTCCTCTGCCACTTTTGCAATACAACCTCCTCCCTCCCTACAACAGTTGTCGACGTGAATGATTCACTTCAACATAAAAAAAAGTGAGTTACTATTTATGCATCCTTAAGGCGCTGATGTGATCTAAGAAAAAAAAATTCCATTTTAGTGCAGATTTTCTGCAACATGTGGTCATGTTTAAAAAGTTTTTTAATAACTTCTAGGACTTGGCGTTTTTTTTTTTTTTTTTCTTCATTTTTAAGTTAAGTGACACAAAATTCAGAAATCTAACTCCAAATTCTAAACGAAAATTCCAACAAAATTAAAAGTAAACTGAATGATACAAGTGTCTACTCTAGGGGGAGAAAAAAAAACCTTTTTGCATTATTGTAAAAATTTGTAACATACAACGTGTTAGCACGTGCGATACCCTGTTTTCTTTAGCCGCCGACCAGGGTTGATGTCACGGTTTCGGTGGCTATGGTGGGGGGGGGGGGGTCTTTTTTTTTTTTTTTTTTTTTTTTTTTTTTGGGACGATTTGTTGCTCATGTCTTTTTCAAGTTTTCTTTAGTTATTACGATGGCATCTTCCTTGGAAATTCCAAGAATGGCTTTTTTTTTTCTTTATTCAAAAATTTTGCAAAAGATTCAGTTGTTAAATATGGGCAAGCAACAACGAACGTAATTGCACGGGATCGATTTAAGGTTTTATGAAAAACTGAGCCCCACCCTAAAACTGTTTATTGAAATTTTTCCAAATTTTCTTTGTCAATCAGAGTTTAGGGTGTATTGCACTGAAACAGTAAAAAAAAAAAAAACTAAAGGTGGTGGTAGTTTCCTTCAGGTCCACCAAAATTACATTTGTTCTTGGTGTGACATCGGACAGCTGATTAAAGCCAGTTACTATTTTGATATCAAAATCAATTTGATTTTTCCTTCAAGCTAAAATCTGCTGAAGGCATAAAAACTTGCAAAGAGTTTCTTTCTAGCTTACTTTTTGTCTCATCAACAACTCTCTAATTTTGGGTCCTTTTTCACGATCAGTTTGTCTAGAAATTCACGACTATGCACTAATAATCGAACGTCCATTGATCGAAGAATGCTTGAATAATTTTTTTATCGTTGTCTCTCTCAGTCCTTAAGAGAAAAATGATTAAGTTTACGTTTGTAACAAAAAAATCCTCTACATTTTTACAAACAAGCTAAACAATTCGTCACGAAATACTGGAAAAATTGAAAGAAAAAAAAAATTCAAAGTAATTAAGTGAAGACTTTATTTAATTTTTAACAAGTACTGAAATTGTTTTTAAATCTTTTTGCTGTTAGTCTAAACAGCAATATAGGAATGTTTTAAATCCTTATTGAAATTTTCTGTATTCTATTCAATTTAAATTTGTTTTAAAATACAAAAAGTATTTTGGTTTGCTCATTGGAATATTTAAATAACTTTTTTAGCTTGAAATTTTAAAACTAAGTGTGATATACGTGAGTCTTCATAAATTGATAAAAAAATAAACGAAAATACTATAGACTAATAAAAAGGGAAAGTTTCTACTTGTCTTAATTTTTAAAAAGAATTATTCTTGAAAATGCGAGTGTCTATTGAAAGTTTTTATTTTTCACTTCCGGGTTTTTCAACATCATTTTGAGAATTTTCAAGAGAAATTTAAAATTATGCAATCTTTATTCATTGTTTTATTACTTTCGACATTTTGCTTCTTGAGTGAGAAAATGACTAAACATTTTTCGTTCAAGTATGACAAAAACAGTTCTTTAATTTTTTTTATTATTTGGGGAGGGCGCACGTTGTGAAGTGAACTATTCAACGACTAGCAAACAAATTACAAAAAATTAACTTAATTAAATTGAAATGTTCGCTTTTTATTTCCAACGAAATTTTGTGAAAATGTTTTTGGGAAAGAATAATTGTAAAAACTTACCTGAAATATTTATTATAATACATAAAGTCCAGAGAATAAAGAAACAGTTTAAATCAATTTTTGCGTAACGTAGTTTCCATTTTCCAAAAAATTCTTGTTAACTTTCGTATTTGAAAATTTATTTAATAAAAAAATCTTTATGAAGAAAAAGACTAATTAAAACAGAAATTTATTTAATCTTTTATTCCGCTAAATTAAACAAATGTTTCAAATACGAAAAAATATCTCAACCATAAGGTGAAAAGTGTTTTTAATCGTTTCACCGCATGCAAGCCGGTAAAGCCACTGATCCGTAGGGGGGCTACATAAGAGTAAAAGATTAGGAGGAGAGTAAAGAGAAAGACGAACCAGTTACGGGGGGGGGGGGGGGGGGCATAGAAAGGAGCAAGAGAAGGATGGGAATACAGGTGTGACTGTTGCAAAGGTAGAGAAAGACAGGAAAAGCTACAGGAGCGCTCTGTGAGACTTAATCTCCTCAACCCCTCAATTTTCTCTAGTCTGACTTCTCGCTCCCTGGCTATCTTCCCTTAAGGAAGGATTCTACTGTCCATATACATGGGCTGGGGTCTACGTTACTGAATACCTCCTTATAGCTAGGGTGACATCTCTCGAATCCTCTAACCACCCATATGTGTCTCCGCCTGTCACGTCTCAATTCTGTTAGATACCTTTTTTTTTTTCTCTACCATTCCCCCTCCTCTTCTGACTGTTCCCTGCTGGATAGCATTTCTGACGATATAGATAAGGCTACTTCTTCCCACCCATTTATCACATATTTGTGTTCGGAGATCTTAACATCCATCATGCTGAGTGGCTAAAAGACTCCGTTACTGATTCAGCTGGCATCCATGCCATGAAATTTACCATTTCCCAATCCCTTATGCAAGTGGTGGATTTCCCCACACGCTTTCCCAGCATCACCTCAGGACATGCCTTTCTACTAGAGATCTCTGCACCTGTCTCCTCCCTTTCAGCAACTACGATTATGCTGTTGCCTCGCGCACTTAGTGCGCGTGTTTGTGTGAGTTACGTAATGAACATGTTTCTTCTTCCCGGGACAGAATCCTAACTGGCGTAACACGTGAAGTTCCCTACTTTTATCGGCTTGCGTTTACGCAGAAAAACTAGGGTTATCACGTGAACGCTGAATGACCCTGTGGGTGTGAATGTACCAAACCAAGGCCGTCGCTATATAATATGTAATATATAGGTCTTGACCAAACCCCACATAAACAATAGTCAGCACCAACTTCATATTTGTTCAATTGACAGTTTTCAACTACATCACTTAGATAGAAAATCCTAACAGATGGATTTGTTTACAAAACTCATGATGTAGCTGACATATTCAGTTTTTTACACCAGCAACTGTCCAAATATATCCGATAGTTTGCTTGGCTGATTATCAATTAAGGTACCTAATCAAAGTAATTTTTATTTATTTCTAAAAATTTTTAATCCCTTCTAACATGTTTGAAATTTAGGCAGAAAATTTTTTGATTTTTGAATTAGCGGGTAACATAATGATTACAACAATTTACGACGAAAAGAGGTCCTTTAGGACTCGATACGACGTACGGTTGAAATGATACATCAAACAACGAAGACACCAACAAGGTAACTGGAATAAACCTGTATTAACGAAAGTACAAAATATTGGTTAAGAAAGCATGTGAATAGAGGAAGAAAATTTCTCCCTTGGTCTGTTAAGAGACGTAAGAACTTGAAAGGTATCTGGGAACTAGTGAGTCAATTTTTCTTTGAAAGTGTTGCTGTCTCCAATACTAATAAATCAGCAGACTTTCAGATGCCATTATATCAGTTGCTATGTTTTTCTTTAGCTCCCTGTCATTTACTCATCTGTGATTGGGTAATAAATCACTACTGATTTTGTATAGGACAATTTAGCAATGGCAGTCACCTTTGAATCCTTGGACTCTGAAGCAGCTGTTTCATATGTGTGTGGTGATTGGTTAATTTTTAGCCAATCACATATTTTTTTTTGTTTGTTAAATGCTGTATTTATGATTGAATATACTTTAATTTATTGATTACAGATTTGACTTGTTGCCTATTGCTTTTTATTATGTTCTATTTTTGCATATGGGGAGGTAAATAGTTATATTTTGCTTATTTTTTGTGGGTATATATATATATATATATATATATATATATATATACACACACACACACACACACATTTTAGCTTATTCGTTAAATCTTTTCTTTATTATTGTTTATATCCTTTTTGACCATTTAGGGTTGTCATTATTTTTTAGGTACTTACTGAAACATTTTAATTAATCATCTTGAATGAACTACCAAAGGATATGTACATTTTAACTTATTGAATATTAAAGTATTTACTATTTTTTTTTTTTTTTTTTTTTTCCAATTTGTGTTTGTCTTTATTTTTTTGGTTTTTAGTGAAACATTGTGGGTAATTATTTCTCTTGAATGAAGTACAATGGGTTGTATACATTTTAGCTTTATTAAATATGAATTTTTTTTTACTACTAAATATCCTTTTTATTTAGTTTTTTCTTTTTTTTTTTTTTTTTTTTTTTTTTTTAAAGTACTGACTGATCGTGGGTATTTATTCATTGTGAATGAAGTACTTAGTGATATATACATTTTAGCTTCTTTTCCAATCTTTTCACTCCTTTTTCTTATCTTTTTTTTCAATTGGAGTAGATAGACTAAACTATCGCCTGGTTCACACTCCACCCATGTCTATTGAACAGGTGAAGAGGCTAACTCCTTGTTCCCTGTTTAGGATGTGGTTTCTGGCTTTCCAATCTTTTCACTCTTATGTCCCCCCCCTCCCCCCCGCCGCATATCAGTGGCGTTACCGCCTTGCTTGGGGTGATATGATTTTAAAAAAAAATTAAATATTAATGTATTTATTAATATTCTCCCTTTTTCAGTTTGAGTTGTTTTAGGTACTTAGAGAAATATCTGGTGTAATTGATATTTTAAAATGGAAAATACATAAATTTTTACAGTATTTATTAAATATTCTTGTATTTACTACTTATGTTGTACTTTTCCAATTTCGTGTTTTCTTCATTGTTTTTCTGGAGTGCAGAATTTGTAAATAAGAACTAAGTCCAGATAATCATTTCATATAATGGCATAGATTGACGTGATAGTCTATTTATTTCCTGAACTGCACCGCCTTTCTAAAATAAATGTCAATTTTTAATTTCTGACAAACATTGGGGATAGAATAACTCTAATTTACAAAATGTTAGTTGAATTGTTTAATATGAGTAGACAAATTAAACTCAGTATTGCCCCATTTAATTTTTAATTTATTTTAAAATGTAAACAAAATGGAGGGGAAACAATGTTACATATCAGTATGATTATAAAATGATTAAATATTTTTTTTCCAAAAGGCATGAACCCACTTTCTCAGCTCTTGATTCTAACACTTTCTATTTAATGCTTCTCCTTTCAGAAAATATGTCCACTAGATTATTCCAGATATTACTTTTGGTAAGTTTGTTTTCTATTTTGGGGGATGGGGTGTAAAACTGTTCATAGAAAATCTCAACCACAAGAGATCATAAGACAGTGAATCATTTTATCATTCATTATTTCCAAGACATTAGTCATTCAATTTTCTTTCAAAAATATACTTTTAAAATTACAACTCAAACCCATTTCAATATGATTAATTTGTATAAAATTTCTAACAAAAAAATAGTATTTAAAGTATTTATTTATTTTTTTTTTTTTAAATTTGCTTAATGCATGCTGTTTAAGAAAGATTTATCCAATGAGAAAATAATTTTTTTTTTTTTTATTTTTTTTAAATCTTATATTTCTATCTTTTCAGCTGATTTTTGGGGCCACAGCAAGTAATAGTAAGTATCAAACGTTTTCATTAAGATATTTCCTAAGCCTGAATCCAGCTCTGGGTATCACATGAACTTATTTTTGAGGAAAACACCCAAAACTTAAAATAATTTAAATAATTTAAATTGAAGTCAAATTTGTTTTTATTTGAAAAATAATGGCCTAAAGCTAATCTAAAAAAAAAAAAAAAATCATATCTTTAAAGATTTAAAAAAAATATTGGCACAGTCATTCATCAACTCATTGAACCACCATTATTCATGAAAAACCAAAATGGTAACTTTTAAAGACTCTTAAAAATTCAATATCTGTCAGATACGTATTTCACAGTAAATTGGTAAATTTGAGTAGTAATTAACTGGATTTTGTAAAAAATAACTTTTTGCTTAAAACATAACAAAAGGATCTGTTAATATTTCTAAGATGAGGTATTGTAACTGTTTATAGAAATTTACATTATTCAGACTACATTGTTGTCTTCACATTCTGGCTATTGTAATCTGTGGCTTTCTTCACAATCTGTCTGTATTTTCGAGATGAAGTTTTGTAACTATTTGCACTATCTACATTGTTCAGATTGCTGTCTTCACATTTTTTGGCTGTTGTAATCTGTGGCTTTCTTCCGAATTTGTCTATATTTCTGTGAAGTATTGTATTCATTTACACTTTTTACATTGTTCAGATTATCTTCATATTTTGGCTGTTGTATCCACTTTGGCTTTATTCAGAACCTGTCTTAATTTCTGAAATGAGATATTGAAACTATTTACATTGTTCACTGTTGTCATCTTTAATTTCATATTCCTAACGTTTGGGCCCTTGTACACTCTCACCTTCAAGTGATATATGTTGAAATTTTTCTATGGCCCATTGGATAAAAGCATTGTTTGAAGTAATGAAGTAATTTTGTGTCATAACAAAAATAAACTAATGAATTAGAATAATAAAGAATTTCACTTTGCCATAATGCAAAAAATAAATGGAAACCAAAATGGATTTCCAGTCACTTGCAAATTTTATGACCCCCACATCTGGAGAGATGATAGTTCTCTTCTCACTTCTCCACCATTGAGTTCAAATGTCTTTAGTAGCCATCCCATTGAAAGAGGGATTTGGCCGTACTCACTCAATGTCAGGCTGATTTCAGGTCAACCATTATCTATCCCTTCGAATCTTTGTACCCACGTGTGTCAATAAACATTGGCAATTCATTTTCTACTCAAATTTTCATTTTCGTTTGAGGTCCACCAACATTCAGCTTCTGTTAGTAGCATCGGATCAAATATCATCCTCCATAATAGATGACCCAGATGCTATATGGATTTGCAGAACTAAAATTCAACTATAAAAATATACTTAAAAAAATCGAGAACCAGTAAAAGTAAGTTAACGAACTTCTCGACATACTGTACCATGCATGTGGATACAAAAAATCAACAAAAATCATTTACTCCGAGAAATTTGATTAAGCCCAATGTAAAGAGCAAACATGCAAATTTAAAAAAATCTACACATGTGCTAAAAAAATTCTTCACCATTACAATTACCACTATGCCTACTATGATTAGCTGGTAAGCAACACTCTTTTATACTCTGTAACCCATCCTCACCGCAACTAACAGTCTAACATTTAATAACCAAATATTTTATCTGTTAAAAAAAGTATTTAAATGCTCTCAACTTTTGCTTCATTAGATTCGCTCTGATACAATTCAGTAACAGAAAACACAACTAGCAACCATATAGAAATTACAACAATAACATTGAAAGCACAAAGGGATGGTAACAGAATGTGAGGTTACATATATACAAGCAAAAATTCACAAATAACAAATTGAGCCAATAAAAATAACAAAAATTGGCAAACTCAACCCCAAAAAATTGTGTGTATATATATATATATATATATATATATATATATATATATATATCAATTAGATAAATGGAATGGAAATATTGCATGACAAGAGAGGAGAGATTTGATTAGGACTTTTGCCAGTTACAGCTTTATCAGATCCGAGAGAAAAGTGTTCATGTTTGTATTTTGTTCAGAGAAAAATTAAAACATTCGCCCTAAGCTGGTGTATATTATGAAAAAAGATTGAAAGTTTTTTGCTTTATAGATTTCTAGTCATTCTATATATTTTTGATTCAAAAACAAAAAATGTTTTAATTTTCTCAGTTTTTTTTTTTTGTTTTTTTTCGGATTAAAGTTAAGTTCCTCTTTTCATTATAAGAATGGCTCAAGTCAGAAAATTATGTATTCATTTTTTTTAAATGAATCCAAACTTAGATCCTTATGTAATCCTTCAAAATGGATTGGAAAGTAATAAATTCATCTGTTTTATTTCTGCAATTTTCCATATCAACAATGTGTTTATATTTAATAGGATACTGAAATCCTGACAGTTTAAAGTTACCAATTTGATAAATGGAAATATTGCATGAAAAAGAGATTATGCATTTTGCCAGTTAAGGCTTCATCAGCTCCAAGACGAAAGAGAAAAGTGCGCATGTGTGTATTTGTAATTGTTTAAAAAAAGAATAACATGGCAAAATGAATAATCTGCTCAATTTTCATGCAATATTTACATTTATCAAATTGGTAACTCCAAACTCTGTCAAGATTTTAGTATCGTATTAAATGTAAACATATATGTATATATACATAAGTATAAGTTATGATGAGAACCCCAGCAGAAGATGGAAAGAACACAGAAGAGGGAAGAGAAGACAACACCCGCCATTCAACGACTCCCAACAACTTCCTTGTATATGCGCGATTCTTTCTGACTATCACTCCACAAAACTGTCACTGAAGAATAAAAATATAAGTTTATATTTTTTTATACATACTGTGTTCTGTATTTGTCATTCATCAAGACGATAGTTTTCCCAGCAGCAGAGGTTTTATATATATATATATATATATATATATATATATATAATGTGTGTGTGTGTTATTAGGATTACCGTAAAAAAAGGGGGGTCAAAAGTTACCTCCCCTGGACTATTCAAGGAAGTCAGTCCCCAGTTAACAGGTGCATGCCTGGAGACAGAAGGGACTTCCGGCAGAGGCGAGCAAACATGGCAGGCTGAGATTTGCCACGCTCTCTATAAACACAAGGTGGTTCAGCACCTACAACTGTTCGCTGTACTCATGTTTCCACAATAATAAATTTCCCTTGTTATTTCCAATACTCGGCGAGTGTGTCATTTTTCCATAACCATTTTATTTTGTCATGTTAAAAACATATATATATATATATACATACACACACACAAAAATCCTTAATATTTTCCTTGCTGCATTTGTTTAAAAATAATGAACAGTAAAAAAAATAAGTTAAATGGATATTTTTTAAACTGTCAACCTTGCCACAAAATAGATGAAATGGTCACAGCAGTAGTGGTCAGTATCAAAATACCAGCATTTGCTGGTTGATTTGCTATTCTCAAGACAGTTTTATGTACAGAAAATGTGCTTTCAGTCCTGCTACCTGAACTGGTAACGAAAATCCTAGCGTCCATTTTAACTCAAAAAAAATTGAGAACCTGAAAGAAGCCGTCTTTGAAAGTTAGGAAAAAAGCAAACTAGAACTTTATAAAATATTGATAAATGACATGATAATGACAAGCCCACTCTCTTACCACCCGAGAGAATTAATGGCAACAGCCAACAAAGTAGGAATTGGAGAAGACTTAATCAGGCATTGTTTCACTGAAATGCATGCTGGAGTCCCGTCAACCAACTTTTGGACGCTGACTTTCTCCAACACTATGGGCTGCTAGCGAACTGTAATTTTGGAAGACTGGTTGACAAAAAATACAAATATTGTAAATTTAGCCACATTCTTCACCCACACCTGGACACAATCTATCCTTTATTACAACCTGCAGTTGTTAAGCACACTATTCATCACATTCAAACAAAGGGACAATCTACTTATGTGGCACTAATGAAACAGGGAATACTCCATCCTTCTAAAACCTCTTGGGCATCTCCCATTCATTTGGAACACAAAGGATATTATAACTGGAGACAGTGGTGATTTCAGATGAGTTCTCTCACAACCACTGATCATTATTCTGTACCATTAGTGATTCACTGTCACTTCAAGGAGCAATGATTTTTTTTTTTTTTTTTTTTTTTTTATAAAATTGATTTGGTGATGGCTTATTATCAACTTCCAAATTCAAAAGAATGAGATATATATATAGATATATATAGATAAGATGGCATTCGCTACACTGTTTGGCTTAGTCAAATTTACCAAAATGTCTTTTGGACTTCAAAATGCAGCACAAACATTTGTAGTAGACTAAAAATGATTGGTCAAAAAATACATTTTTCTTTTTCCTTATATCACCACACATTTTCCTTGGCACAAACATTCAACTCAAATCATAACGTTTTTCTCTCAACTATGGCCACACACTGTCATAAGTAGTTCATCAAAAATGACTAAAGTAGATTTTATTTTGCCAGTAAAAGGAAACAGCTGCCTGAAAAGATATGGACACCATTGTCAATATGCATGCGTGCCAACAGCCAGGCCAAATATTGGTTACAACCCACTCCAGTGACACCGGATCCTTCAGTTCACTACAGATAAGTACAGACTCGTTCCCATACATACACACATATACATGAATCGCCTAGATGCTTTTCAATGACAACACACACGCATGTGACATGAGCCCCCTTTGCCAATACACATGTACTTTGCACACATCTCAGTCTGATACAAGCATGTCAAGGTTCATGTATCAAATGTATTTTGCATTGGGTAAACTGTATTTTTGTTTCAAATTGTTGTTTGTGCAAATGATATGAACACATATCACAATGCTCAACACATTTCAAAGGACAGTTTATAGTCAAAAACCAAGAAATGTTGATTTGAAAAATTTCATAAATACATTTCAGGAAATTAATACACAGAGGCTTGTGTAAAAATGTTTGCCAAAGTCTCAGGGGTAAACTTCAAAGCTGTGTAAATTGTAAACAGTTTGAGAAAATACATTGATAAAATTTAAGTGCTTTTGTATTATTGTACAAAAAAAAATGTCAATGTAATAATTGTATCAGTAAATATAATTGTATATCTAATCTCAATATAAATGTTATTTACTGTCCACCTACTTTTGGACCACCCTGTATGAATACCTTCAATCCTAAATTAAGAATTTTTAAAAGCACAAAGAACTTCTGTCAGCTCCAATCTTTGTTGAGAATGATTATATGCAAGACTCCCTTTTCACAATATTTTCAAACTGCTTGTTGTTGCAATTATATTTTCTTTGCATGAAACAAGTGTAATTATGCATATATAATTTTGATATGATTTAAGAGTGAAAAATCTTATTTCTTTCCATCCAGCAATTTTGTTCCATGAAATGTTATATCATGGCTATAATAATGCCCATAATAGGGGAAAATGCAAATATTCATTTCTTCCATAGATTATCCATTATCTGGTGAACTACCTGACATGATGATATATTCACTCCATTAAAGGTTACAGATATTAAAAAAAAAAATTAATAACAATATTTTCTAAAGAAGAAACATTTCAAATAATAATCCTGAAAGTTTTATTAAAATCTGACAATTATTTGATTTTTGCAAAAATTTCCAAGTCAATGTATTTTTCACCCCCAAAATACTCATATTTCATAAATTAATTTATGGTCACTTGCTGACACCCACAAAAAAACAATTAACCAAAATTTTGAAAGTTTTAAATAATAAGCAAAATATCCTTAGGTCTTTTCTCTTAATAATAAAAGATTTTGATGATTATACATGTTCAAATTAGAGGTAGAAGGAAATTACTAGAAAGTAATTGAAACTCACTTGAAGCGAGCTGACTGTGTAATGCTCCTCATGCCAATGACATTTCCACTGAGTCAACCTGAATGGAGCCATCCACCAAATGTCCTAAGTAATAGATTTCTGCAGAGCCTCCTCCCAGTTTGTCCATTGGCCTTGTTGGGATTGTTGTACTCCTTTTACGAGTCTTTTGTTATCTTCTTCATTCCTTACATTTTGGATGACTGTCTCTGCGATCTTTACCAGAAGTTTTAGACCACCATTGCTTTTAATTTAATCCTAACCTTTGTTTACCTGCTTGAGTGTATCCAATAACTTCATTCTAAAGCTAGATTGTCTTTAGCACTTGTTATCATATCTCTGACCTTCCACTTTCTCCCTGTTTTTAAAGTAGGATTTAATGCTTTTATTGCTTTATTCTTGGAGTCATCCAACATCATTTGAAGTCTGATTTGTTTTGGATTTATATTCCTACACAATTGATTTAAATGGCAACTTTAGCTTTACTTGTCTGCAGTACAATGTAATATCAGACAAACCTGGAAGCAAACCCAACCATTTTTGGATATATTGGTTTATTTTTCTTTCAATTGACTCAATTGAGCTCATTCCAAATTCGTATACAAGTAGGGGCCATAGTAGCATTGGAATGAGTACATTCTCTAAGTACCATACCTTGTATTTTCCTTTTAGATGACAGATTTATCTTATGGATACATTACATTATATCAATAAAAGACCAATTCTTTCATGTTTCTGGAGTACATTTGAAATTACGGTTTTCATAATTTCCTGTTCTTTGTAGCTTCTAATCAATATTTTTCTTTTTCTCTTTTTTTTTTTTTTTTTTTTTTTTTTGTTTAAACGGACAACAGGTTGGTCTGTCATGAAACCCCATCTTCAGGCATTATGGGTTGCCACCTATGGTAAACATGTAGCTCTATGGGCAAGACACTCTTGTAACTGATAGTCAGTATCTTCTAAGCCTCAGCAAAGTATTTTCCCCCCAGCCCTCTTTTCTGATGAAATAAACATTTATTTTGGAATCCTTTCATGGTCAGACTGATAACTTTTCAGCTCTCCTTTCTAATTCTTGTACAATGTTTACCATATTGAAAAAACAATTGCATTTAACATTCACTAAATATCTTGTATATTTACAAATCTATAATTTCTGCATATTTAAATATTACTGCCACATATCGTCTGGTGCTCTTGTTATATAATTAGAAATACTTGACAAAATCCAAAGAATATGCAATGTTATAGATCCTAACCTGGCATCTTGACTTCAGTCACTTTCTCTCTGCTATAATGTAGATTCCTTGTGCCTGTTATATAAATACATATATGGTAATTATTCTGCTGAACTTTCTATGATACGAGACTTTTTGAATTTCTTTTTCTTCTATGTGCCATGTCCCTTCAGGATGTAGGTGATCATAGCCTTCCACGTCTCCCTATCTCTGGTAGCTCCTGTTACCCCACTCAACCCTGCTCTGCAATCCACCTGCTCACTCTTCAATTGTTAGCTGCTGCTTTCTCCTGTCTCTTTCCATCTCTGACCTGTGAGTATCAGATTCTCCAAGCCTTCCTTCCTTATCACATGCCCCAAGAACTTCAACTATCTTTTCCTGATGCTCAGTATTAATTTCCTTTTCATTTTCATTATTTCTAAAACCTTATCACTGCTCACATGCTCAATTCTTGATATCCACAGCATCCTTCTGTAGAACCACATTTCAGCTGCTTTGTTTTTCCTTCATCTTTTAATTTTTCAACATTCACTGCCATATTGAAGAACAGACATCATGTAGCAATCCAATAGTCTCTTTGTTTCTAGTGAAATTTTCCTGTTTCTTAATACTCTGCTCAGCTTCTGAAATGTGTACTTGGCCATTCCAATTAACTTTCAGATCTGTGTTGTACTTTCTGTCCTCCATTAGAACACTTCCCAAGTACTTAAATTTTAAAATTTGCTTGATTTTAGTATCCCCAACCTGTAATCGGCATTTTGGGCTCCTCCGTTTGCTAATGATATATTTAATAAATGTAGTGATTGATTGATGGCAAGGTTTTCATCATTTCACAGCTAAAATGCCAAGATGTAATCATTAGTTCTATGCTAACAGTTTCTTCTATTGCATATTTTGCTTGTGGAATTCTTTTCTGGTTCCTTGCTGTCTAGTTAAATTTGATCTTCAAAAAGTTAAATGGAATGTCTGTTATTTTTTTTCTATTTTAATTCTTGTTCTTTTATTGTTCTCTCTTCTTAATACTGTTTTCTTAGATTCTTTCACATTCAGTAAAGCCTCTACATGTTAGTGGCTTTATTGCCTTGCTTGGTGTAAGTCTATTAAAAAAAAAAAAAAGATATAAAATCATAAAACATTTACTAACTGTATATATTGTTCTCTTTCAGTTCATGCAGGAATATTTTATAGAGAAATTCTGCAAAAAGAAATTAAAAGTAAGTATTACATTTTCTTAATAACTATGATTATTACATTAATATTTTTGTATTTTGTCATATTGTTCTCATTTTGGCTGATACAGACGTTTTTATAAATGTAATGCTTCAACCATGTACCTTCTGGCCTTCATCAGGTGTCTGTTGATTGGCTTATATGGGATATCTGTTGATTATTATATTTTGTTCCTTCAAGATGGTGTTTTAGTGAAAATAGGAGTTGGTTGTACATTTTTTACTGTCATGAAGTGGTCAGGAGTTCAATCCTTGGATCTGGTAGTGATTTTCCATCTCAGAAATGAAATACTAAATGAATCATTTGTTATAAATTTCAGAAGCAAACTCAGGAAGTGTTTTAATGATGCATTTCAAGATTGGTGAGATATGAGGGTTGTCATGGTTGATTTTATTTTCATTGGGGTCAAGTGAGACAAATGAGTGGTGATCTAATTTTTGGTTGGTTAAAATTTCTTATTCAGGGTAAATGACCTATCTTGTTATAATGCCAAAACACATTATAACCAGTTCCTGACAGTCAACATCCAAAACACTGAAGGCAACTTGTTTTCTTTTGGTTGAAACCTCCACTCTCCAAGCAAGTGGAGAAAGCCACCACTAACTTGCATGATATAAATGGCAAACTGCTCCCAAAATATCCACCTAGGTACTTCCTACCCCATGGCATTTTGTTGTAGGTAGTATATTGGGCCCACAAAGAGATATTGAATGACAGAACACAGCATGAATCAAAACAGATTTAAATAAAAAGAATATATTGTGAAGTTTATTTTCATTAAAGACAATACATAAACAAAATTATTGTGCACTTGGCCAAAATGTGTCGCATGTTCATGTAGAGAGAGAAGAGTGTTTTGAAAAGTGTTGTCCTGAAAGGTACAGTTATTTTGTAGTCTATAAAATGACTAGTCCTAAAAAAAAAAAATGTAGTTTTTTTGTCTTTTTTTTTTTTTTATTGAGAAACTGCTTACTCAAAGCAATAATCACAGGTTAAGCTTTTTCTAAGTGTTTGGAAAAAAATATGGGCTTGCCAACAGGATACAATAGTTTGGCTCTAACTATTTCAGCTAAGATATTTTCATTTCCAATAGACAGGGAGGTAGAGAAATAGATATGAACAGACTGAGATAGATGTGAGGGTCATAGGCTGAATATTTCATGGGCTGCTCAAAATACTCATTGAATATGATCAAATGAGCTTTATTTTTCAATATAGCCACCCCCTCCCCTATCCTTGCAGTCCACACACTTCTTCCATTGGAGTTGCAGTGCTTGGATCACGTTGGGGAAGAAGCTTTTATCTTGTTTCTCTAAAAAGTCATCAACAGTAGATAAGATGTCATCATCGCAATTTACTGGTTCCTAGCTAAGTGCTTTTTTTTTTTTTTTTTTTTTGTCTTGTTTCGGAAAAGATGATAGTCAAATCAGGAAGATGATCAACCATTTCAGTTATGCATTGCAACAATTGAAACCAACGTCTTGTGTGTTGGAGCACCTGCTGAGCAGAGACCTTCATCATGCCAAGTTCACTGTGCATAATATTCTCAAATCTCTCACAGGATAAGCTAACAGAATTAGCAATTTCATTTATAGTCAATCACCTGTCGTCCCTCACCGTGTGGTGTATGCTATAAATGTTTTCCTTGTTGGCTGCAGTTGCAGGATAGGCAGACCATGGCTCATATTCAAAACTATCCTGTCCTCTTAAATTCAGCTGGCCACATTTTCACTGGGTGTTAAAGCAGGGGCAGCATCCTCTAGCATAGAAATCATGTCAGTATCAATGTCCTTGGGGCTTTTTTTTTGCAGGTACATAATACCACAATGACTAATTTTGATTGTTTTCAAGGGAAGTTGCTACATGTTACATTTGAGTTGTTTTTTTTGGGGTTTTTTTTTTTTTTTTTTTTTTTTTTTTAAACAGCCAGACCTGAATTATCTCTGGAATGAAACAATGCAGTTATTAATAAGAATTGAAATTAATGCATGCAAGATTACACAGCCATAGCCTTGCTTCTTGATAGTCAACCTATGAACTTTTTATTTTACCCTTGTACCTGGAATGAAACAATGGAGTTGTTATTAATAAGAAGAATTGAAATTAATGCATACAAGATTTCACAGCTTCAGCATCTCACTGTCATAGTCAGCCTATTAACTTTTCATCCTACATAACTGTCATAGATATGAATAGTCAGAAAGATATGATCACTTTGTATTTTGAGTTGAGAAGAGTCATTTTGCATTAATTCAAGACATGGTTGACAGTGGCTGCCTTAAGAGAAATAGTGGCCTTTGCCAAATTAAGACAAAGCCAATTTGCAGTGAAAGATGTCAATAAATTGAGTGTTTTTGTATTTTTTTTTTGTCTGCAAATTCAAAATTGAAAGAAAATGTTGAGTAGAAAGAGAAATTTAGATATCCATTCAAAATGCATATTTTTTTATTACAATTCTTTTTTTTTTTTTTTCTCCAGATGGTGAAGAAATAAAATGGGATAACGCTTCACAGTTACAAGGGAATTTTGATTTGTATTTGGTCATTTACCCAGAAGAAATAATTCCAGATGCCAAAATTATGGTTTTGGTTAACGGTGATGTGCAACATGTAGCTGAATATACTAATGTTACTGGGAGACAGTTTCGTATTTATGGAAATATTACGATCAAACCTGGAGAAAACCTCAGTATTGTTTACAGAGGAAATGCTACCTTGAGAATAAGACAAAACTCAAGTTATTTACATTTGAATAAAATTGGGAAACAGTCACATTCATTTCAGCATGGGACAAAGCCAATTTTCAAGGCAACCACGACAGCACAAACTACTGAGGAGCCTAAAAAATCACGCTCCGCAAGAGAGCGTAAGACAAAAACAACTAAAGAAATTAGTGGTAGTGGTAGTAGTAGTGGTAGTAGTAGTATTAGTAGTAGTATTAGCTTTTTAATTTTCTTTGTTTTTTTTTTTTAGTTTTTTAGAGTTCGTTACTATTTAAAGAACAAGCTGGTTAGGTGTTTTTCTTATGGGCATAAATTGTGCTTATTCAAGTCAAATTATAAATCAGTTTTTAAGGAAGTTAGTATATCAAATCTATAAGCAATTTTGTCTTCTATTAAGGGACATTACAGTGAACACATTAGCAAAAATCCATCCTCAAAGATTGGATTGCCATTGGCAATCTACCTACAGTTATCACAAGTGACAGTGAAACAAGTTCAACTTCCTGTTAAGCTCCCGGCCCATCAATTGGAGTAGATAGACTAAACTATCGCCTGGTTCACACTCCACCCACGTCTATTGAACAGGTGAAGAGGGTCATCCCTTGTTCTCTGTTTAGGATGTGGTTTCCGGCTCTTTTCCAATCTTTTCACTCTTACGTAGCCCCCTGCACATCAGTGGCGTTACCGCCTTGCTCAGGGTGATATGATTTTAAAATGTTGAAAGCATTGCTCACAATGAAACCCAGTTAAATTAACTGTTTTTTTTTATTATATAGCTGCACTAATCAAGAGATATACTTAAAAAAATGTGACAGATCACTAGTTAAGCAAATAAAAAAAAAAAAAACTCATCTTTAATCTAGGATTACTTATTTTGTTTGTTCAACTCTGAATGAATGTTAAATAATTAAATTTTGGGATTTTTTTTTTTTATCATATATGGTTATTTTTTTATCTAATGTTACCTAAAAATGACAAAAATGCATTCTACCTTTTCTCTTTTTTTTTTTTTTTTTTTTTTTTTTTTTCTTCTCTCCACAAGAATGAGCAAAATTTAGTGAATTAAAAACATCTAAAAGGTTAATGTCATGACCATTTTAGGAAGGGCTGGAGTATCTAAAGTTTTGGCTGGATGTCAATGCATGGTCACTATTTTCAAATGTGTGTTTAAGAGTTCAGTTTTTAAAGTCAGATGAAATACTTCTTTTGTGAAGAAAAGGCAAAATCATGTCAGTGATGTATCTGATGTCTTTGTTCATCTTTTAAGAAAATACAAATCTGATGTTGCTGACAAGTCAATGAGAAAATGGGATAACCAATTAGTGCAGTATGAAAAGGCCATGGTCGCGTAGATGAAACATCCAGTTGGCAACCTGTAACTCTCTGCAATGCTTTTTTTTTTTATTGACCGTATATGGGGAAGAAGGGGAATCAATGCTGCGCAAAAGAGGTGAGAAAGAAAATGAAGATTGCCTGGATTTGGTGTCTGTTGGATGAGCTGTAGCTCTCAGTATTTATCTGCCTCCACATATAGGCAGAATGCAGCACAAGACCATTGTAAAGTGGGGTAACAGAGCTCTTAGACTCTGTCAAAAATTTCCGATAGACACTGCACAAGGTTGCTGCTCCCCCCCAAATAGTTCTACCCTTTAGGATAGCCCCATCTGGCTTCCTTCTGGGGGGGGGGGGACTTAAAAGTGAAAAAAAATATTTGTAGCCCAGAGAAGCCAGTTGTGCAATTTGCAAGTAGGTCTTCTCATTTTTTTATCAAAGGTGGTGGTACTTTTATTTTTTCTATTAAACATTTTTAAAAATCTTTGTCTTCTCTTGAGTTTTAATTTATTTGGTGATTGTGAACACTTATCATAAATTGTTATCCTGCCTTAATTGACCCTCAATGGAAATTTGTGTAAATTTTTCTTAACGTCTTTTTTTTTTTTTTAGTAATGGTAAGCTATGAGTAAATATTTTTCCTTTTAGATTTTTAATCGGTGGTTGTCTTGTTTTAAAATTTTGCATCTATTAATATCTTGTAATTTCTACAAAGATTTTGTGTTGTATTTTTAGTAGAAATAAAATTATTTTATAAGTTCACATAATTTAAAAAATTTCTAGAGCTTTATGAATTTAAAAAATGATTTCTTTTCAATTTATTTGTAAATTGATAAATATTCGTAAACCTACCTGAGGCCAAGATGAAACAAGAATGTTAATTGGTGTTATGTCTATACATCAAGTGCTCCTTCTCAAAAACTTTAGTCCTAACTGAAGAATGTTAATTGGTGCTGTGTGTGTGTGTGTGTGTACTCACTCACTCACTCACTCACTCACTCGCTCACTCACGATGACAAGAGTGTTAATGGGTGCATTGTCTATACAGGAATTGCTACTTCTAAAAATCTGTAGACATAACTGAGGCCAAGACAACAAGAATGTTGACTAAGGATTTTTATGAGGACAAAACTGGAAGCAGCCGAAATGTGGTTCTACAGAAGGATGTTGCGGTTATCGTGGGCTGAGCATGCAAGCAATGATGAGGTGCTGGAAAGAATGGCAACAAAAAGGAAATTGATACTGAGCCTGAGGAAAAGACAACTGAAGTTCCTAGGACACGCAATGAGGAAGGAGAGCCTGGAGAACCTGATACTGACTGGTCAGATAGGAGAGACAGAGGAAGGAAGTGGATAACATATTTGCAGGGCCTGATCAGGTGGATGACGCAACGGGGGTTGCCAGGAGCAAACATACTAAGATCCACAAGGGATAGGGGGACGTGAAGAACCATGATCGCCTACGTCCTGAAGGGACAGGGCACATAGAAGAAGGGTTCCTTCTCAAAATCTATAGATCTAACTCTAGGCCAATATGAGTGGAATGCTGACTGAGGATGTGTCTATATATCAAGGGTTCCTCCTGAAAATCTGTAGACCTATTGAGGCAAAGATGTTCAGACTGTCAACTTGTGTTTATCTATGCATCAAGTACTCCTTTCTGGATGTGCATTGTGGTTTCTGAACGAGAAATCGGGGACCTGAATTCGAATTCCAGTTGAATTCACTGCATTCACTTACACGCAAATACCCTTGGGTAAGGTATTAATCCATCTCTTCCCTCCAGTTATGGGTTAAATAACAGGACAGATTGGATTCTACAGCCTTGGCAGGCAACAAGTCTACCGCAGAAAGCAATGGCAACCTACTGCGGGATAATCATCTGCCCAGTCAGTCATGTCTTGAGAGAGACATGATCACCTAAGCGTGTTTCACATATGGCACTAAAACTGACTGACTCCTTCTCAAAACCTGTAGTTCTAACACCAGTCATAATGACTAAATTGTTTATTGCAGCTTTGTTGATATCAAGTTTTTTTTTCTCAAAATCTGTAGACCTATGTGTGGACAAGATGACTAGCATGTTAATTGGGAATTTTTCTATACACCAAGTGTTCCTTTGCAAAATCTTTAGACCTACCAGGGATCAAGATGATTAGAAAGTTAATTTGGAATTCATCTGTACATGAAATGGGGTTTCTCAAAATCTGTAGACATAGCTGATGCCAAGATGTTACTTGCAATTTTATGTATACCACACGTACTTCTTCTCTTAATCTTTAGACCTAACTGAGGCAAAGATTACTCGAATGTTGACTGAGCCTCTGTCTTCACATCAAGGACTTCTTTTCAAAACCTGTAGAACTATCTGATGTCAAGATGACCAGAATATTCATTCATGCTTTGTCTGTACATCACATGTTCCTTTTCAAAATCTGTTCACCTACTTAAGGCCAAGATGACAATAATTGACTATAGTTAATGGGAACTTTTTCTGTATATATGTAACTCCATCACAAAATCTGTCGATGTAACTGTGGCCAATTTAACTAGAATATTAATTGGGACTTTGTCTCTATATCAAAGCTTCCTTCACAAAATATGAAGACATATTTGAGGTCAAGATGACAAGAATATTAACTTGTGTTTTGTTTATACATCAAGGGCTCCTCATCAAAATCTGTAAACCTGACTGAGCCCATGATGTTAATTGTGACTTAGATTTGCACATCAAGTGCTCCTTCTTGAAATCTGTAAATCTGAGTTCAAAATGACATGAATGTTGATGAGGATTTTTGTGGTAGATTAAGGACTCCTTTTCAAAATCTGATGCCAAGATTGCTAGAATGTTGATTGGGGCTCTTTGTATACATTTAGTGTATTCTATGCATTCTAAATTATTTCTTGAGAAATATACATAAGATATATTTAGGCAGCAATTATATAGTGTGATTAAAAAAGAACTGACAAGGTTTGTTTTTTGAATTTTTTTTATTTAGTTTTCATAATTTTGAATAAGCTGTTATTTATTGGAATCAAAGTTGGGTATAGATCGTTACACGCACACACACGTCTATCATCCTCCGGACATTTACTCATCACTTTCCCCTATGTAACCCCCTGCGCAACAGTGGCAGTGGTGAAATGATTTTTTAAAAAATACCTGTGTTTGAAAGAGATATAGATATCCCATTTTTTTTAACAGTATCTGTTATAACTATTTCAGACACAGCTATCCAGTAAAAATAACATCTGAAGTAAAAAAAAAATATATCAGATTAAAATTAAACCCATTAATTATATATATATATATATATTCATATATATATATATATATATATATATGAATGGATTAAAATAGGATTAATTCAAGGATGTTGAATGACCATTTCGATATGAAATCCCTCCAGGGGATAACATCATTATGTCTGGGTGTACATATTGTGTGTGTGGATTTTTTTGTATGTGCATGTATATGTATATGTATATGTATATATATATATATGTATATGTATATGTATATATATATATGTATGTATATGTGTATGTATGTATATACATATGTATGTATATTCATAATTGAAGAATTGTGTGTGTGTAAGTGTGTACACATATGTATGTATATTCATAATTGAAGAATTGTGTGTGTGTAAGTGTGTACACATATGTATGTATATTCATAATTGAAGAATTGTGTGTGTGTAAGTGTGTACACATATGTATGTATATTCATAATTGAAGAATTGTGTGTGTGTAAGTGTGTACACATATGTATGTATAATTGTAAATGAAAATTTTTTTTTTATATCTAGCAGTATCTTTATTTAGTTTAAATTAAACGACCTAATTTTGAAAAAAAAAATTATTTTAAATCCTGTATCTTTTTATTCCCTTTAAAAATAATTATACCTTTTTAAGTAAAAGGCCTTTTTCTAATACTTCAACGTTTTTGGGAAGTTAGGTTTTTGAATATGTCCAGCATCTGTAACATATAAAAATTTTTTCTTTCTTTTCTTTTTTCCCTCCCTTCCTTTATCTCTCTTACCTCCCACCTTTTTTCCGTTTTGCTTAACCTTATATCATTTCAACACTTTGTCTGTTCCTTTTACGTTACATTTCTCTTTCCTTTTTTACGTACCCAGATGATGCCAATTTATCTTTTCTTGTTTATTTAATTTATTTTATTTTATTTCTTTTTTCTTTTTCTTTCTTTTTAATTTTTTTGCAAATCTATTTAAAAAGGAAAAAATAGACTTTTGTTGTTGCTGAGGTGATGTGTTATCCCCTGGAGGGATTTCATATCGAAATGGTCATTCAACATCCTTGAATTAATCCTATTTTAATTTATATTTGCTCTGTAATATTTTATTACATGGAGCTCTCTTCCTGTATCATTTTTTAATATTAAAATAAAATTTTAATATTAAATAGGATCGGGTTTTTGGAATTTACCTTCCTGCTTTTTCTGCTTGGATTAAAGTATCTGAATAAATATATATATATAAGGCAAGATGTTTGTGTGTGTGTGTGTGTGTCTGTTCATCTGTCTGTATGTCTTTTATACAAATTCACAATTCTCACCAAACTTCAAAATTTGATTTACATCCATTCATTTTTCTTTCAATCTACGGTTTCGCTTTAACTGGAAACAACTATTCCTTTTTAGTCTTTCGTGCCAACATCCAAAGAGTTTGAGCTCCAGAACCATGGATTAGTTTTAAAGCTTTCATTACACCCGAGCAATGCCTGGCTATACTGCTAGTGGTTTATAAAAGCACTATATAACTACACAAAAATGTTCATGTTTCAGAACAATACTGTTCTTCAGGTGATATAACTAGTGAAAAAGATTTATTTAGAAAATATAAGATGAATTCATGGTTATTTAGAAAATTAAGTGGTAGTTGAAAGAAGTTTAACAATATATTTGTAGGTGTGTCAATATTGCTCAATCAAATGTGATAATTAGGATGAACTATGGAGATGAAAATTCTTTCCCATATCCAGACATATACACATGTTGCATAAACGCTCATCAGTGCTAATGCACACACATGACACAGACACCCTAGCCAATACCCACGTGTTTCGCTCATACACACATCTCGGTACGATGCGAACACACCACGGTTCACGTATCAAATGTATTTTGCATTTTGTAAACCATATTTTTGTCCTTGTTTCAAATTGTTGCTTGTCTAAATGATATGAACTTGTAAATATGTTCAACTGATTGCAAGAGACATGATTGTGCAAGACTGTATCATGTATGTCACTAAACTGACTGATCTGGATAAAAAATTGAATAGCAGGACAGATTAGGTTCTATAGCCTTGGTTGACAACCAGTCTACCACAGAAATAAATGACAACTTACTACGGGAAAAATCTTCAGCCTAGTTAGTTATTGATCAAAAGATACACGATTGCCCAAATGTGTATTTTGTATGACATTTAACTTATTTCCAAAGAAAAGTTATATCTATAGTTAGATAATTTTACATTAACGTTCAAATTAACAATCTAGTTTTCTTAGCCACAGTCAATTTTGTGCAAATTTTCTTTATCTTTTTTTAGTAATTGTAAGTTGGAAATAAATGTTTTTTTTTCTTTTCAAATTTTACTCAGTGGGTGTACACCTATTAATTACTCTTGCAATTTCTACTCAGATTTTGTGTCTGGCACAAGAGCTTAGATTTAGAAGGAATAAAATTTTAGAAATTTACTTGGTTCAGATATAATAAAAAATTGATAGACTTTAAAAAATTGTTTAGCAAAATAACTTATTTTTCATTTTATTTTTAAAGCATTAAATGTTAATTCTTAATAGAATGGCAAATAATAAATATTGAAATGTACATGATTAACATATTTTGAAAATTTTGTAGATTTGTTTAAATTTTCTAAAAAATTGATTTATTTTGTAATTTATTTCTAAAATGATGAATATTGGGAAACCTACCTGAGGCCAAGAAGACAAGAATGTCATCTGAGGCTTTGTCAATTCATCAAGTGCTCTTTCTCAAAAATTGTAGACCTACATAAAGCCAAGATGACTAGAATATTAAATTTAAGCTTTGCTTATACATCAAGTGCTTTATCTCAAAATCTGTAGACCTACCTTAAGATAAGATAACTAGAAAGTTAACATTGGGCTTTGTCTATACGTCAAGTGCTCCTTCTCCAAATCTGTAGACCTATCTAAGGCCAAGATAACTGGAATATTAAATTTAGGCTTTGCCTATACATTAAGTGCTCCTTCTCAAAATCTGTAGACCTAACTGAAGTCAAAATGACAATTATGTTGATTGGGTATTTTCTATATATCAAGGGCATTTTCTCAAAATACATTAAGAGTACTTTCTCAAAATCTGTAGACTTAACTGAAACCAAGAATACTAAATACAGCTTTGACTATAAATAAAGTGCTACTTTATCAAAATCTTTAGACCTAACTGTGGCCAAGTTGACAGGTATGCTAAGTGAGGATTTGTCTATATATCAAGGGTTCCTTCTGAAAATCTGTAGATCTATTAAGGCAAAGATGTGTAGAATGTCAATTGGGGCTTTCTTTATACATCAAATGCTCCTTCTCAAAATCTGTAGTGTTACGGATATAGATAGCCACACACACACACACCTACACACATATATTGAGAATGATCTCTGCATGGTAACAAGGAGATGATCACGTGGGAGACTACAGTCAGTTTTGGAATAGCAGGTCAAGGCTAGTAGATCCAGATATCCTTAGTAACAAATGTCAAGACAGGAAATGAGCTAGACATGGAAGTCAGTTGCAGATCGTGAAGCAGCAGGAGTTAGAATTGGTGCCAAAACAAATTATGTGGAAAGCAAAAGTTTGAAGTCAGTTGCAGGTCGAATTTCGACAGAACAAGTCATATTTGCTGTGCACTGATAAATGATGAATGAAGGGAAAACATATTTGAGATAATAGCATAATTTAACCAATTCATCTTAAGCAACTCTGGATAAGAAAAATAAAATGAACTTATAAATTCTTATTTGTTAGAACAAGGAAAAGAAAGTGGAGTAAAGCCGTTTATCGAGAAAGAAAGAAATATAGTGATGAAGAGAAGAGAAGATTTGTATGCTGGTTTATATTTGTTGAAAAAGAAAAAGAAAGCGGAGACTCGTGGTTTATCGAGAAAGAAAGAAATATTGCAATAAAGAAAGCTGTAATATTATTTGTATACTGACTCTTACTTGTTGAAGGAAGAAGAAGAAAGCGAGGCCAAATCATTTTATCAAGGAGGAAAGAAAGATAGCGACGAAGAAAAGGCTGTAGTATAATTGTCTGCAATCAGCACTGTATCATCTGCATACCTTATGTTGTTCAAATTGTGGCCTCCAATAACAAATCCTGGCATATCATCTAGGGTCCTCGAAATATTCTTGCTGTACAAATTGAACAGATCCGGTGAAAAGGCACATCGTTACCTGTCCGTATGCAGGCAGTTTTCTGCCAGTAGAGATTCTTGATTACTCTGATGTCTTTCCCAAAAATGTCAAGGCTGCTGAGCATCTCCATCAATTCTTTGTGGCGCATTTTGTTGAATGCCTTGGTATAATCAATAAAACAATAAAACATAGGTACAAGTCCTTCTTCATTTGTATTGCCCTTTCGGAGAGCATCCTAATCATAAATATAGCGTTCCAGTGTCTTGACGAACCCGCACTGTTCCTGTCCTATCTCTGACCTGATTCTGCTTCTTGCTCTAATCATCAGGATTCTGACAATTAGCTTTGTAATGTGACTCATTAAGCTGATAGTTCTGTGTAGTTTGCACTTGTTTGCACCTGGCTTCTTCAGGAGTGCTATAAAAATTGACTTGCATGGGTCGTCTGGTATTATTCCACTATTCGTAGTATCTGAATTTTAGGTGATACTTGTGAATGGTGACTGATTATTTTTGGGATTGACATTTTATTGCTCTCTTCTGACTGACCAGTTCACTAAAAAGGTTGTGAAATTCTTTTTTTCTAAAATTACTGACCAATTCTTTCACTTGGGCATTAATCACTGACTGCCTATGTATCTACATATCAAATTAGGAGACATTATTTCTAATTAACGTCTTCTAATTAACATCAGATATGAAAATATGACTATTAAGTCTCTTTCCCTCCCTAACAGTATGCCTGTTTCTATCTATCCGGTTATTTCATTTTGTTTATTTTTTTTCCAACTGGTGTAAATATGTGTCCTTAAATGAAAAAGAAAATACAGAGGGAAAAGTGCTAAAGATCAAATCTTTAAAAATCAGAAAGTTGAGTTAAATAGAGGCATTCGGCAGTGGCATGACTCATGGAATGAGAACAATCTACCTCAGTGATCAAGATAAAGGGTTCAGTTCAAAATTCCAGTCACCTAAAGAAGGTCGGAGCATACAACAGCCAAAACGTGAATAAATGTGACAATAAAGATGAGGACTTCAGTCCAAACAATGTATATTAAATAAAATTTATATTTATTTTTATATTGAACAGGATTCAGTGCAGATTTTCCGCAGTTGCTTATCATAGGTAACTCCACTCATTTTCGATAACTTACTTTTAAATTGAATTTTTAAAAATAAAATAATTTTCTTGAAACTTTCATTTTAGTTTTAATTAAAAGCTAAATGATTAAATTTATTATTGCCAATAAGCAAAATACTCTGATGTATTTTGAATGTTATTATTATTATTTACTGGAATCTAAAAATGTTCAATTTATTTTCTATTTTTTTAGCCATTTTGTAGCAATTGACACATTTGTGAACAAAAATTCTCGGTTTTAAAAATCTTGCAAAAATAAAATACACATCTGTGACATTATTTTTGGAAAATTAACAAATGTAAAGTTAAATTAATCTTATTTGCACATGCAGGAAAGCAGGAAGCAAGAAGGCAATAATTATAGAGTTTAGAGAAGACAGAGGAAAGTTCAATGGCACATTTCTTAAGGACAATGACAGGGATTCCATCACCTCCGCTCGCCTTATAGGTGTCAAGTTTTGATATTACCTTAGATACCAGGGACGAAGTCATGTAAACATCTTTCATTTGTGCCTCAGTTCTAAGGGAGAAGTCGGGTGTTGTTTTGTAGACAAGTCAAATGTGGAGTTTGATGAGAAGCTGCAAGCAAAGCACTTGGCCTTGTCCACAGGTGTTGTGAGGACCGCAAATTTATTGATTAAGGGAGGGATGGAGGATTTGCTGTTGTTCAGCACACGTTTGCATAGCCGCCAGTGATCCTTGGAGCCAAACTTGCGGTCAGCTACGTGCTGCTTTATTCTCTCAGCAAATAAAAGCTTGGTTGTTCAGGATCCTCTTACACTCATTACGAGCAGAGGAGAATAGGCACCTATTGACGTCTGTTGCATGGCTCTGAAATAACTGGAAGTAGTGTTTTCTGTAGGCAATGGCAGCTGAGCAGGCAGGAGAGAACCAGGAGGAGGAATGAGGTCTTGAACGGAATTTCCTTATCAGTATGAAGGCATCAATGCCAGCTTTCACCTAGGAAGAGACCTCAGAGGCGCAATCCTCAACTGGGAAACTGAACACTTTTCCTCAAGGGACATCACATAGGAAATCGTGAAATGCATCCCAATCTGCTTTTTGGTAGAAGTAGGAGATCCTGTTGGTAGGAGGCTCCTTGGTAGAGCGAGAGTGAAGAGAGATATTAATAGAGACAACAGCATGATTGGAGTTACCAAGAGGACAAAGTTGCGAGACTTGGCAGGAGTTAGGTACAGAGGTGAAGCAGAGATCTAGTAGAGAAGTGTGTCCTGAATGGATACTGGTAAAGTGTGTGGAGAAATCTACCACTTTGAGAAAAAGCAAAGGTCATGGTGTGAATGCCAGCTGAATCAGTTTTTTAGCCACTTGGCATGATGGGCGTTACGATCTCCGAACACAAATATGTTAGTGAATGGGTAGGAGGAAGTAGCCCTATCTATATTGTCAGAGATACTGTCTAGCAGGGGGCAGTCAAGAGAGGAGAGGGAACGGTAGAGAAAGAAAAGATAGCTAACCAATTTGAGAAGTGACAGACAAAGACACATATATGGGTGGTCAGGGGATTCAAGAGATTTCACTCGAGCTAGAGGGACGTGTTCACTGACGTAAATCCCCAGCCCATGCATATGGACAGTCGAAACCTTCCTTAAGAGGGAAAGGTAGCCAGGAATCGAGAAGTCAGAGGAGGGAATTGAGGGCTTGAGATTAGTCTTACAAAACACTAGGATGTCAGGAGACTTTTCATGGAGGAAAGATTCAACACTACAGAAGTTGGTTTGAATACCCCAGATGTTAGTGAAAGAAATGTTAAGAGGTTTTGGTGATTTTACTTCACCTGATTCAGCTTTTTTTGTGGAGATATGGTTGTTCATATTTGTTGTTGGTGAGGATAGACCTTGAGTAGAGAAGGCAGAGAGCAATTAGTTGCGACATGCATTGGAAGGGAACTGGCGCAAGCTGCAGCAAAGTGTGGCCTCAGGGTTGCTCACTGAAAGCACCTGCAGGGACACCAGTCCATGCACAACATGGAATAAGAGGAATAAATGTAAGAACTAGAAAAGGCAGAAGAGATGAAAGATAATACAATATTAGAAATAAAAATGAAGTTTTATCAACTAAGGAAAAAATAAAGTAAACAATATAACTGAAGGCGCAAAGAATAAGACGCTGTGAAAAAAGATCAAGATTGTACAGACAAAACAAAATTTTTCAAACTGATGCAAAGAAATTTGACAGGAAAATAGGTAAAAAAAGAATGGAAGTGACAGATCCCCCCCAAATGGAAGAGGTTATACAGTTCTGTGAAAAAATATGGACTTGCCCTAAAGAGCACAACAAAGAAGCAGACTGGATTGCACAAGAGATGGAACGAATGAAAAATAAACCAGAACAGACATAAGAGGATGTTAAATGTGCACTGAAAAAAGCAAACAATTGAAAATTTCCTGGAATAGATAAAATTCCTAACTTTTGGCTGTATTATTTAAATACTGCACCTACAAAAACTAGCCAGAGAACTTCAAGAAATGATTAACGATCCCACTGAAATTCCTGCATGGATGACCAAAGGAATTACCTTTCTTCTACCCAAGGATAGTGACACAAATAACTCGAAAAACTACAGACCATTTACATGCCGTTCCACAACATACAAACTATTAACATCTATTTTAACAAAACAGACATATTTCTTCTTGGAAAAAAAATGACACACTACTGCTTGAACAAAAAGGGTGCAAACCTGGCAGTTACGGATGTAAAGACCAATTACTTATTAATTGGATGATCTTGGAAAACTTCTTCAATGCAAAGAAAAATCTTAGTACTGCCTGGATAAGGCATTTGATAGTGTACAAGGTATCACCCGTCATCATCAGTTTCTTCAAACATGTATGTCGATATAAAACATAATTACCATTCATTTACATTTTAAATTAAACATTGATCTAGAGAAATAGAAAATAATAATAATAATAATAATAATAATAAAAATGTGAAAATTGAAAACAAGAGACGTGCCAGTGATAGTAGGTGCACTTGGAATGATAAAAAAATGGAATAAAAAAACACATTGAAAGAATCCCTGGAAACCCCAGCTTAAGAGATATACAAAAAATTGTCTTAAGTACAGCCCACAACCTGCCTTAGGTCTTCTCGCAGACTTGGTTGGTAGTGCGACCATAGCAGAAATCGAAATATGATGAAAAATGATATAATAATAATAATAATAATAATAATAATCTGAAATCGAAACATTAAAAAACATGGGTGAAATGAAAAAAAAAATTGTTTTTTAAGGTTGGACTAATTAACAAAAGATAACGTCTGCAAAACTAAAAGAAATCATTTCGTTTCCAGTTGACAGGAAAAGCTGGAAATTTTCTTTGACTTTTCTTAATTTCTCAAAGACAAACCTTTACTGTCTTTCTTGGAGAACTCAAAGAAATGGAGCAACAGATGGTGGGGAAAAGATAGAACGTTATGCAATATTTTACAAAAAAAAAAAAATTAACATTCATTTACATTTTAAATTAAACATTAATCTACAGAAATAGAAAATAATGATAATTTTCCTTTTTTAAGGTATGACTAACTTACAAAAGATAACGAAACATCTACTTTCTTTTGCATATGTTATTGTTTTTGGTAGTTAGTCCTACCTTAAAAAACAAAATTTATTTTTTTAAAGATATGACTAACTTACAAAAGATAACATCTGCTTTCTTTTTGCATATGTTATGATTTGTTTTTGTTAGTTAAAGTTAGTTTTTAGTTACCTTTAAAAAAAAATTTTTTTTCACCCATATAGGATATAAAATCCGTTATCATCCAACAACTGAAAAGCAAAAAGTAAAAAAATTGCGGACTCAAAAAGTGTAGAGGGGCTAAGAAATCCCTCAAGCAAATAATAAAAAGAAAAATGCATTACAAATAAAGTAAAATAAACGTTTGTTTATTTTCGTAAAAAAAAAAAGAAAAGAATTATTTTTTTGTACAAAATATGAGATTGTCCGTACAACTGTAGAAAAAAGAGAAAGAAAGGAACTGGGAATGTGAGAGGGAAAGGTAGGACGATGTGTGGCGAGCGAGATGAGAGAAAGAGAGGGTGAAAGAAGGTTCACGGATACGGATTCTGCCTGTTGTGTGAACTGCTGGATTCTCTCTGTGTGTATGCTCGAAGCTGTCCGTGTGCCCTTTGATGTCAGCTTGTCGCTGGTCTCCTCTGACTGTTGAGGGTTTCTACCTTCCTTATATCTGAATGGTGAGGCTCTGGGGAGATTAAAAAATAGGTTACTTATGTTGAGCCCTGATTGGTCAATAAATCATATTTTTGACCACGTGGTGTGCTTTCCACTATGTCCGAACTTTTGGGTGTGCCGTCCTTGTTTTTGACCCCACAGGGTATGGAAAGGGGTGAATTCCCGCGCAATTTTATTTTTTGAGATACACGTGTGTGAATTAATTCTTATTGCATTTGTGTGTGTGCGTGTGTGTGTGGAAAATAAAATAAGAAACAGCACAAAAGAAAAAGAAACAGACATTTACTCTCTAGAGTTTACTTTTCTACTCTGTTGAATTGAAAGCGAAACAGACACGTTTTTGTTCAAATCACACTCGCTTAAACAAATTAAAAGCCATTTTTACTATACATGTCAATGATGGATTCAGACGAGAAAAACTTCCTGGTCTTACACAGTGAACCTATCTTCCTAGCACACAGATTTAGCTATGGATTCAATGTAGTCATTCCGCTTGAGATCGGCTGAGAGAGTTAGGCCAAGGAGTTGCAGTGTTTTCCTTTCAAGGAAACTAGCCTTATGCATTTTTAATTACCATACAAAAATTCAAGTACACACATGCACAAAAAAAAACAAACAAAAAGAAATTTAAAATAGAAACGTACGACGATTTTTATTAAACTTCTTAATTTTCAATTAGTAAACATATTTGCTTAATAAGTTTTTAAATTAACCCCAACAAATCTTTGAAGTATTTTGAAAATATTTTTGAAATTTATAAATTATTATAATTAAAAATGAAAACAGTTCTTTTAAAATTTCATTATCAACTGAAAAAACAACTTTTTTCAGAATATAATGTCCTTAATTTATATTATTTATTAAGCAATTAAAAGCTTACCAGATTAAATAATGTCATAATTATATTGCATTTTTTATTTTACTATCAAGAGCAGGTTTTCGGAAATAACGACAAAATTTTTTCCCAAAAAATAATAGATGATTTACATTTCCCAATGAGTTCTGCCTTTAACTAATAAAACCAATTATCGCAACAAAATTTAGTTTCTTAAAATTTTATCAATTTACGTGGAGGCGGAGTTACAGATGCAAAAATTATTTTCAGCATTTTTTTTTTAATATAATAATTTCAAAATTAATTTCATTTATTTGTGAATAAGTACTGAAAGTTTCATTAAAATCCGACAGTTATTTGATTTTTGCAAGAACTTCCAAATTAATGTGTTTGTCACAGAAAAAAAAAACTGAATTATGTAATATTACTATCAAAAGAGGAAAAAAAAATTGTTTATTCATGCCTGCATATTTATACGATTTTCTATTTTTTTATACGATTTTCTATTTTTTTACATTTCTTATTGTGTTGTCTTTTTCTTGAAATTTATCTTATAATGTTGTGGACATGATATCCCACATTAAAATTCTCCCTTTTTATCTAGGTGTTCCCTACTCAACACCCACTAACTAAAATCAAAACAAGAATTTTTATTTGATTTCTTACAATTTCATAAATTTGGGTGGAGGTAACAAATGTTTCAGTGATTTAATAGAGGTCAAGTCAGTTAAGTGCTATACGTGATACCTGCTTGGGCGATCATGTCTCAAAAGAGACACGACTAACTGGGTAGAAGATTATACCACAGTAGGTTGCCATTATTTTCTGCGGTCGATTGGTTATCAGTTGTTAGTTGGATTAATACCTTTTCCAGGGTTATTTGTGCATGAAGTGATTGCAAGGAATTCAACTGGAATCGTTCCAAGATGATAATCACTGCACCACAAAGAGGTAACTAGTTAAAAACAGTTTGGGCTGTGATATGAAAAAAAAAAAAAAAAAAAAAAAAAAAAAACTAAAAACAAGAAAAAAATCCAACGAACCCAAAGTGTTTACTCAAAAATACAGTAACTAGCATGAGTGAAAGAGAATTTGATACTCAAAGGACATTGAAATCAAGACGGATAAAGGAAAGCAATATAAACTATGAAACAAGTTTTTGTAAATGGTTGGTAGAACAATGTTTGGGAGAGATACCAATTAGACAAATACTGTTAAGAGCTGCAAAGGACAAGAAATTGTGGAGAACCATAATTTCCACGTCCTGAAGGAATGTGGAGCATAGATTTTGCCTTAAAAATCAACGAAAATGAAATCGTAGATCAACTAGTCAAAATAAGTAAATAATTTTTGCTGTCCAGAACTTCTTCCTTTTTCTACATTTCACAATCAGCTAAAAAAAGAAAAAAAAGAAAGAAAGGAAAATGGAATATGATAATGAGAAAAAGGTCTCATTATCATATTCCATTTTCCTTTCTTTTTTTCTTTTTTTAGATGATTGTGAAATGTACACCTTTGTGAATATGATAATGAGAAAAAGGTGTTCATACTCCTTTTTCTCATTATCATATTCCAAATGAATATTTTTCTCATTATCATATTCCAAAAAAAAAAAAGAAAAAAATAATAGGAAGGGAGAGAGCAAGAAACAACTGTACGTGTACAAAAAAAAAAAAATGAATTGGAAAAAGAAAATGTGTGACTAATTTGAGATAAAAATTATGAATTTTGAAAAGAAAGTTAAAAAAAATAGAGATAGAAACAACGCAAACGGTGTGAAAAAAAAAGAGAAGAATGAAAAATGACTGTTTGAAAAAAAAAAGGGTAAAAGAATAGTGTGCGTTATTACTTAAAAAAAAGAAAAATAAGCATTATTCATGAAAAAAATGAGAGAAAAACAAAGCGAGTGTGTACAACAACGACAAAAATATGTTTTGAAAAAGAAAAAAAAAAGGATGATGATGATGAAAAAAAAATATTTTTGAGAAAAAAAAAGAACATTTTAGAATCATTTACTTATTTTTTGTTGTCGTTTTGTTTGACAAAAAAAGATGATGATGATAAAAAAAATATTTTTGGGAAAAAGAGAAACGTTTTAGAAACATTTATTGACTTTTTTTGTTGTTTTGTTTAAAAGAGAAAAAAAGAAAGAAAGGAAAATGGAATATGTTTGGTTGAAAAAGAGACTGATAATGAGAAAATGATGTGTACAACAAAAAAAGAAAAAATGCAAAAAATAAGAGGAAGGGAGAGAGCAAGAAACAACGGTGCATGTAAAAAAAACAAAAATGAATTGATTAAAAAAAATGTGTGACTATTTTGTGATAAAAGGTATGAATTTTGAAAAGAAAGTAAAAGAAAAAGAGAGATAGAAACAACGCAAACTGTGTGAAAAAAAAGAGAAGAATGGAAAAGGACTGTTTGAAAAAAAGGGTAAAAGAATAGTGTGTGTTATTACTTTAAAAAAAAAAAGAGAAGCACTAATTGTAAAAAAAAATGAGAGAAAGAAAAACTAAGTGGGTTTTGAAAAAGAAAAAAAAAGGATGATGGTGATGAAAAAAAAATTTTTTTTTGAGAAAAACAGAGACATTTTAGAAACATTTATTTACTTTTTTTGTTGTTTTGTTTGAAAGAAAAATATAAATAACATGATGATGATGAAAAAATATTTTTGAGAAAAACAGAAAGAAACATTTTAGGAACATTTATTTACTTTTTTTATTGTTTTGTTTAAAAGAAAAAAAAGAGAAAGAAGGGAAAATGGAATATGTTTGGAGAACTTTAAATAGTTAAAAAAAAAAAAGACTGATAATGAGGAGCAGTTACATCGCTCCTATATTTATAGACTTGCTCAGAGTTATGACTATTTTGTCACCTTGTGTTAATTAATTTTTTTAAAATTTCTTTTTTTCTTTGGGAGGGAGGGTGGAAACACCCCCCTCTTGAATTTATTGTGTAAACTATGCTTCAATCATTTTGTCAGGCGCCATTGACCCCATTGGGAGGGGACGTCCTCAGCATACTTCCATCATGACAAGGTTTCATGGGGGGAGGGGAATGCAGTAAAGGCCCAGAGACTTGTGGCTAGAAAATGGTAACAGGAGATGAATTAATGAAGAGTGGAGTCTCTTTCAGGAATAAAAGGGAAGAAGTAAAGCGGAAAGCAAAACACTAAGTTGAAAAAGGTGTTTGTTAACAAAGAATTGACCCTCATACGTAGCGATAAACCAACTGCATGGATTCACTGATGCTACCGGCTACGAAGACAAAAATTGAGGAATTGGTTGTTGAAATAAAAAGAAAAATGGGTTGAGGAAATACAAAGAAATGGTATTGATTAATAAGAAATTTCATAATTGATGGTTGTGGAGAGGAGGAGAATATCCCTGTGGAATCAAAATAATTTTTGTGGTGATGGCATGCCAACATGAAGAAGCATCATGTCATGTTTTTTTTGTTTATTGTAATTTATTAACATAAATGACAAGATCCGTTGGGGGAGGTAATGTGACACGATAACTAGGTGTATATTAAGGTGCTTTGTAAAATATGTATTTTATTATAATAGATTAAAATAGAAAATGGTCAAGAATAGAAAATAGATTAAAAACATGTTTCGTTTAACAAAAGTGAAAAAGAAGAGAAAAAATAAATAAATAAACGCTTTTTCTTTTATGAGGAAAATTTGGAAGAGAAAAGGGTATCAGATTACTGTTTTAAATCTTACCACTCTTCCGGTAAATATTTGACTCGGTGATTTAATGTGATAATAGATAAAGTTCAGGAAATAGGTTTTTTGAATGACCAGGTCAAAGGCTGTCTTTAACTGTATCTTAACCACACATTAAGAATTTTCCAGCGGAAGCTTTATTAAGATAAAAAAGATAAAAAAATCCTGGAAAAAATACTGAGGCTAGGTACAGACTGGGTGTCTACGGGATGTTTGCACATCAAAGGTGGGAAAGTTTGGGTGCCCTGAAATTTCAAACTTACAGTCGCCAATTGCTTATCACCCAGTGGTCTAAAGCATTACCGGATTTCTGGATTAATTTTAAATAAATACAGGTGATTTTTCTGAGTCAGATCAGTTGAGTTGACTTAGTTTCGCCGGGCGTGTGCTTGAAGTAGAACCTCCGTTCGTCTTGTTTCGGTCAGTTCGGATTTGATCTCCATTAATTAGAGTTAGAGCTGTGTGTCACATTCGCCTGCCCCAACATAAAAGGCTAACTCTAAACGAAATAAAGCATCCTTTCAACTCATCCAAGTTGTGGAAGTTCGTCCCTTATAGTTTAATCTTGTACCCCCAGCTTGAGGCTCCGGCATTTTCAACAAACTCCCGGCAAACATCACAGCGTGGAGAACGGCCTCTGGAGAAATTGTTCAGACCGTCCGTTGGGGTGTTACAATATATAGAGCTGTGAATATTTATTATAAATTATATTTTAAAACATGTACAAAATTTCATATATATCCATTACAAATTGTACATTTGTTTCGACATTGAAACTACAATGTCTCCTCAGGAATATATATATATATATTCTTCACAAAATGGTATCAATATTTAAATAAATAAAAAAGGCACTGGTAAAGAGAATGAACTGGCTTTGCTATTGTCTCTCTCCATGAGCATGGCAGGAGGGAAATTATATATATATACACACACACACACATATATATATATATATATATATATATATATATATATATATATCTGCTCTGAATCATGAAACAAGAAATACAATATAACTAAAAGTAAAGACATTTCATTAAAAAAAGTTTTTAATTTCCTTTAGGGATAAAATATTTTATGGACACTAAGTCACTTATAGTCTTCCAAAAAAAATTTTGGTGATTTATGAATTTTCACAATAATTGTTTTAATTAGAATAATTTAAAACCTTTTTTTTTTATAGTAAAAGAAAAAATGCAATAAAACTATGACATTATTTAATTCGATAAGCTTTTAATTGTTTTAATAAATAATATAAATTAAGGACATTATAGACTAAAGAAAAAAAATCTTTTTGATTAATAATGATATAAAAACTGTCAATTGAACAAATATGAACTTGGTGCTATGTCAAGCAGGATCTGTATCTGGAGAATGAGGATGGTTGAACAGAAGCAAAAAAAAAAAAAAAAAAAAAAAAAAAAAAAAAAACAAAAAAAAAAAAAAAAAAAAAAAAAAAAAAAAAAACGCCCTTTTTAGCCTAAGGACACAAAATATTCTGAAAAGTTTTTTTCTCTGATACGTATAGCATCATTTTTTATGTCGTTTATGATATTGGCCTACAAGGAAATAAGTGTAAACAATTATGTAATTAATAATAAAATAAAAAATACTATAAAAATTTAAATAAAATAACTTTAACTTGTCTTCACCGGCATTATAACAATTATTAAAAAAGATTAAAGAATAAAATGAAAAATCAGATATTAAAAAATATAAATTAATAATAAATAACATTTTATAAATTACCGAGAAATATTTATTAAATTTAAAGTTATTAAATTTTTTAATTAATTTAAGTTTACATTATCTTAAAATAAAATTCATTTTTTTCAGAAACCATATTCAAACATAAGGCTTTATAAAGCTAGCTAGCTAGAGAGTAACTAAAATTCAATAAAATATTAGATAACTGCTGAAAATATTAATTCTTTTAAATTACTAGGTAGATATCATTAAAAGGTTATGTTTCAATTCAATGGTTGTTCCTTTAAATAAATGATGTAAATTCTGGTCAATCCTACTTACCTTGTCAGTCATCAGGTTGTCATCCAATCAATTAGCACTTCAGAAATATATGATGATCTTCATGATTTAGAAATACTTTCATTCTAAATTTCATGCCATAAGTAATATTTGTTTTAAATCAGATTAATGCAACTTTAAATTTGATGATTTTCCTAAAATAACAGCAATGTATATTTTATTTTTGCAAGATTTTTAAAACCCAGAATCAACTTTTGTTTACAAATGGCTGAAAAACTGAAAAATTTAAAAAGAAATTGAAAAATTTTAGATTCCAATCAACACTGGAAATAAAGATATACATCTGTGTCACATTTTTGAAAAATTAGAAAATTTTATTAATCTGAACTCTGAGCTTCTAATTTGTACATAAAAATTACCATGCAAAAAAAAAAAAAAAAAATTCAAATACACAAAAAAAAAACAAAAAACAATAAAAAATTATTTTAAAAATAGGGTGGCCAAACGAATTGGATTAAACTTTTTCTTTTTCGATTACAGTGTAACTCTAAGAGTTGTCGGAACCGGATAAAAGTTCTCTTATATCAGGGTTTATCTTATATCCAGGTTGTGTCTATTTTATATACATCACCACAGGCTCTAATTTGGGACTTGAGAAAATCACTCTTCTTATTCGGGTTAGTGTAAATATAATCATTTAATCTTTGCTTAATTAAATCTTAAACTAACTGCAACAAATCTTTGGAAGTATTTTAAAAATATTTTTGAAACTTAAATTATTTTTATTATAATTAAAAAAAAAAAGTGAAAACAATTATTTTAAAATTAGTAATGGAAAATTTTTTTTTTCATATACTATTTATTTAAAGCCATTAAATGTTTATCAAATAATATCAGTTTTATTTCATTTTTTATGAAACTATTCAGAGCAGATTTTTGGAAACAAAGGCCAAATTAAAAAAATAAATTAAAAAAATGATTTATTCCCTAATTAGTCCTGCGTTTAACTTATAAAACCATTTTTATTTATAGAATTACATTACAATAAAAATGTGTCACTTGGCCGAAAAGGTAGGTGAGTATGTTAATCTTACACTTCCGATAGGCTTCCAGTTGAATACCCTGCATTTACTTAATCACTGGTACCCTTGGGAAAGGTATTTAATCCGTCCCTTCCCTACAGTTATGGGTTGAATAACAAGGGTAGGACTTGGAGACCCTGTCCCTTAAAAAAACAAACACACCCCAATGAATGATACTCGAAAAGAAAAAAGTATTACTAGAAAAAAAAACTTACATTAAAAACAACAATAAATTTTTGAAACTAAAAAAGGTATTACCAGCAATAAATAAATTATAAAATTTAGTTTGCACTAAATGACCCGCCGAGGTTGATTTGTCATAAAAACAAAAAACCCCATTCACAATTTTTCCAGTTGGTAGCTTACTACGTGACATCATAGTAAAACGCAGACTAACGTTGACAGCGTGCGCATTCCAATCCTCCCGTGTGACCAGATCTGATAGAAAGCGCTTGATATCAACAGATTTCAGCGAAAGGTGAGTATCTGTGTACTAAGTCTGGTTCGCGTGAATGGGGCTATTCTTGATTTTATTTTTTAAGTCTCTTATGGCACAACGGGGCGGTATCTTGTGAACCCCTCTCTGGTTAAGTTAGTCTTTTTGTGTACCTAGTTTTAATGTGTTGTGAATGAATTGGTTCCTAGCCTATTCCCGACTTTCTCTTGTTATGATCCAAGTCAATAATCCCAACCTCACCAGTTTGTTTTTTGGTACCATTTTATCGTGATTAGCTAGGTATAGGATAGTTAGAGAGAACCAACCTACCCCAACTTTTTCGGCTTTGTACCAAATTTACTGTATCAGTGGTAAAATATCCAATCCTCCCGCTTGACACGAATGTATTTTTAAAAAAAACAAAAAACAAAGAGCGAGTTTTAGTTGAACACGCAGTTGGAATTCGTGCGTTCAGCGGAGTCAACGAAATTAGAATTGATTGCGAATATATTTCCAAAGATGGCAAAGAAAGAAAGGAAAGCACATGTCAGCTGAAGAATCCCATAAATGCAGTCATAAGTAACAAAACAAACAATTACTAGAGAGGAGTAGTGAAAAATATATACACATTCACAACTAAACAATATTTACTTAAACTTTAAACATTCAACATCCATTGAATTTTATTTGAAATCATAAAAATAATGACCTGATCAAAAATTTTTTTCAAGAGTTTAAAATCTGCTGAAGGCATACAAACTTGCAAAGAGTTTCTTTCTAGTTTAATTTTTGTCTCATCAACAAGTCTCTAATTCTGGGTCCTTTTTCACGATCGGTTTGTCTAGAAATTCACGACTATGCACCATTGATCGAAGAATGCTTGAATAATTTTTTTTATCGTTGTCTCTCTAGTCCTTAAAAGAAAAATGAGATGAAGTTTACGTTTTTAACAAAATCCTCTACATTTTTACAAACAAGCTAAAGCAATTCGTCATGAAATACTGGAAAGATTAAAAAAAAAAATTAAGAGAAGATTTTTAATTTGTAACAAGTACTGATGAAATTATTATTATTTTTTTTTTTAAATCTTCTTGAACTTGCTGTTAGTTTCAAACAGCAATATAGGAATGTTTTTAAATCCTTATTGAAATTTTATCTGTATTTTTCATAGTTTGGCTTCAGGTAAAAAAGTTACTTTGAAAGATTTTTAAAGAGAATTACATTGACAAATGGCAAAATCAACAATAACTATTTCAAAAATAAAACTCCTTTCAATTTAAATTTGTTTTAAAATAATACAAAAAGTATTTTGGTTTGCTCATCGGAATATTTAATAACTTTTTTAGCTTGGAATTTTAAAACTAAGTGTGATATACGTGAATCTTCATAGATTGATAAAAAAAATAAACGAAAATACTATAGACTAATAAAAAGGGAAAGTTTCTACTTGTCTTAATTTTTAAAAGAATTATTCTTGAAAATGCGAGTGTCCATTGAAAGTTTTTATTTTTCACTTCCGAGTTTTTCAACATCATTTTTTTTTTTTGAGACTTTTCAAGAGAAATTTAAAATGATGCAATCTTTATTCATTGTCTTATTACTTTCGACATTTTGCTTCTTGAGAAAATGACTAAACATTTTTCGTTCAAGTATGACAAAAACAGTTCTACTTTAATTTTTTTTATTATTTGGGGAGGGCACACGTTGTGAAGTGAACTATTCAACGACTAGCAAACAAATTACAAAAAATTAACTTAATTAAATTGAAATGTTCGCTTTTTATTTCCAACGAAATTTTGTGAAAATGTTTTCGGGAAAGAATAATTGTAAAAACTTACCTGAAATATTTATAATACATAAAGTCCAGAGAATAAAGAAACAGTTTAAATCAATTTTTGCGTAACGTAGTTTTCATTTTCCAAAAAATTCTTGTTAACTTTCGTATTTGAAAATTTATTATTTAATAAAAAAATCTTTATGAAGAAAAAAAGACTAATTAAAACAGAAATTTATTTAATCTTTTATTCCGCTAAATTAAACAAATGTAAAATGTTTCAAATACGAAAAAATATCTCAACCATAAGGTGAAAAGTGTTTTTAATCGTTTCACCGCATGCAAGCCGGTAAAGCCACTGATCCGTAGGGGGGCTACATAAGAGTAAAAGATTAGGAGGAGAGTAAAGAGAAAGACGAACCAGTTACGGGGGGGGGGGGGGGGCATAGAAAGGAGCAAGAGAAGGATGGGAATACAGGTGTGACTGTTGCAAAGGTAGAGAAAGACAGGAAAAGCTACAGGAGCGCTCTGTGAGACTTAATCTCCTCAACCCCTCAATTTTCTCTAGTCTGACTTCTCGCTCCCTGGCTATCTTCCCTTAAGGAAGGATTCCACTGTCCATATACATGGGCTGGGGTCTACGTTACTGAATACCTCCTTATAGCTAGGGTGACATCTCTCGAATCCTCTAACCACCCACATGTGTCTCCGCCTGTCACGTCTCAATTCGGTTAGATACCTTTTTTTTTTTCCTCTACCATTCCCCCTCCTCTTCTGACTGTTCCCTGCTGGATAGCATTTCTGACGATATAGATAAGGCTACTTCTTCCCACCCATTTATCACATATTTGTGTTCGGAGATCTTAACACCCATCATGCTGAGTGGCTAAAAGACTCCGTTACTGATTCAGCTGGCATCCATGCCATGAAATTTACCATTTCCCAATCCCTTACGCAAGTGGTGGATTTCCCCACACGCTTTCCCAGCATCACCTCAGGACATGCCTTTCTACTAGAGATCTGTTTCACCTCTGCACCTGTCTCCTCCCTTTCAGCAACTTCGATTATGCTGTTGCCTCGCTCAATATTTCTCACCACTCTCAGCTCAATACAGTTGCTGATACACTCTCGAGATCTACGCTGCATAATATTTGTTCAAATACTTTGGATTTAGAGACTCTTGCTCGGGAACAACAAAATGATAATGTAGAGAATCAATTTCTTTCCGATTCATCTCTTCGGATCGAAAAGCATCCTCTCCCTTTCTCTACTACCACTATTGCATGTGATGTCAGCACGGGATGCCCCCGTCCTCTTGTTCCGCAGTCTATGCGTAGATCCCTCTTTGAGCATTTTCATACATTATCCCATCCTGGTCGGAAAGCTTCCGTCAAGCTTATTTCCGACAGGTTTGTTTGGCCTAATATGAATTCAGATATTAAGACTTGGGTTCAGTTGTGCCTACACTGTCAGACATCCAAGGTGCATAGGCATACCAAGTCCCCTATAGGTAATTTTCCGCCACCCGATGGTAGATTTTCTCATATTCATATTGATTTAGTTGGTCCTCTCCCCTCTGTGGATGGTTTTCAATATCTCTTAACTATCATAGATCAGTTTACAAGGTGGCCAGTAGCTGTTCCCTTACGGTCTGTGACAGCAGATATTATAGCCCAAACTATCCTCAGAGAGTGGATATCAATATTTGGATGTCCCTCTGTCGTTACTACCGATCGTGGCGCGCAATTTCAGTCTGCATTATTTTCTGAATTCTTGATACTTTTGGGTGCTAAACAAATAAGTACTTCCGCTTATCATCCTTCCGCAAATGGTATTGTGGAAAGATTTCACAGGTCTTTGAAATCCTCCCTTATTGACAATAATGATCCTCGTCTTTGGATTGATAAATTACCCCTTGTTATGCTTTCTTTGAGAAATATTGTCAAAGAAGATTTACGTTGCTCGACGGCTGAATTAGTTTTTGGTACATCCCTTATACTACCTGGTCAGCTAATTTCTGACCCTAAGAATTTTTCTCCTACATCTGATTTTGTAAAGGATTTAAAAAGGAGAATGTCAAGCTTATCTTACACTCCTTCTCGCTCAACTGATCGTGCAGTTTATTTACCACAGAGTTTACAGTCTTGCGAATTTGTTTTTATTCGTCGAGACGGAGTGCGTAAACCCTTAACACCAACTTACTCTGGACCTTATAAGGTATTACAGCGGAATGATAAATATTTTACTGTTTCGGTTAATGGCCGCACTGACACAATTGCAATAGATCGTCTTAAGCCTGCATTCCTGCATAAGTCTGATGTTTCCCCTGTTTCGCCGACCGAAGCGGTGCCTACTCAGCAGAAGTCATATGATGCTCAATCTCATTCAACTACTCGTTCAGGAAGACGGGTCCATTGGCCTGCTAAACTTGAAACTGATTTCGTCAAGTAATATTTTTTCTTCTTTTCTCTCTCTTTTTCCTTTCAGATTCTTATTTTTGGACTAAGAATCTTGGTGGGGGGTATTTGTCGAGCTCTCTACGATACCCTCGTATCACCTATATTTATAAAAAGTTCGAGAAGGGAAATTGTAAAATAAATCAAACCATCTTCTTTTTGTAACCAAACTTTTCATTGGTTCGTTCTGCATCAGCAGCAGCATTTTGCCTCTCTTTCGAAAAAGCGGGAATCTTCCCGCTCTTGAAGCTTCAGTTGGAAAGAAGATTTTGAAGCTACCAGACCTATTGTTTCCAGCTCACTTATCTTTTAAGGCAATATATATTTTCACCTACTCTTTAAAAAGAAAATCACTTTTCTTTTAAGGCATATATGTTTTCGCCTACTCTTTAAAAAGAAAATAAGCCGGTTTCATCTTTACCTGACTGAGAAGTTAAGTTGAATATTCAAACTTTGCAATAACAACTTTTTGCATTCAATATTTTTTTCCTGGTAAATAATTATTATTACTTCAACTTATCGGCTAAACCGCAAGTATTTTTGACATTCTTATTCACACACACTTTGCTTGCTGTTTATTCTTCCAACTCATCACTTTGAACTGGAACAAATTACAAACTATTTTTCCAACTCATCATCTTTGAACTGTTTGAATTATGTGAACATACAGACTATTTTTCCAGCTCGCAATTTGAATTGTTTAAATTATTTTCTTAAACACATACAAAAAGTGTTTCATACATCTCCAGTTAATTATTAAAAGGGTGTAAATAAGTTCTCTCCCTTTAACTGATTATTGTTATAATTAAAATTTTGTCTACCTATGTCTTGTTTGTTCACTTTTTGGTACACATTGAATTGAGAAGCTAACATTATTACATAACAAATAAAAAAAGTAGTTAGGCCGCTACAATTGCCTATGCGACGTCCCTTGGGGAAAAGTGTTTGATCTCTCAGTTGATGACTGCGCCTCTGAGACTTCTTACTGGGTGAAAGTTGGCATTGATGCCTTCATACCAACCAGGAAGTTTCGTTTTAAATCTTACTCCTCTCTCCGGTTCTCTCCTGCCTGTATTGTAAATTTAAATGTGTTTAAGAGTGCTTGGAAGAAAGCAAGTGTGTGAGTGAGCTTTCTTCTGCTTTTTTTAAATATTTAGTTACCATCTGACCAAAAATAAAACGATTATTACCGATAATTTGAACGTTATAAAGGATTTAAGTTTTATTTTTACTTTTGTTTTTTTTTTTTTTTTTTAAACAGCGAATTACTGGCAGTATTTCCTTAACTTATGTTTTCTTTTACATAAACGTTTTTTGTTTATTTAGTACCCTTTTTCTCATTGAGTCACTAAGGACTTTATTTATACCGTTTTAAATCTTCCAAGCTTGTTTTTCTCCTTACGTCCCCTAAGGATCTCTTTTTTTTTTTTTTCTTATAGCGTTTGCCACTTTTTGAGAGTGGCATCATGACGAAGTCTGTGTGTGTGTGTGCATACTACCTCGAAGAAGTCGTTTGCAATGTCCTCTGGGTCAGTTTGGGTGCTTGCCGTAATTCCCCTTGCGTACAGATGTTGTATGATTCGACATATGCCGTGCAGTAAAAGTTGCAGTTTTTGAACTCCCACCAATGAGGGGAGTGCGCATCCAAGTAGTAATACCAGAGTAGTTAATGCAGTCATTGACTTGGCATTAAAAATAAAAATAAAAAGTCTGTTATTAGTTTTAACTTTAAGTTAAATTGCAATAAGGCTTTTTGAAGAATTTAAGAAATATTTTGAAACTTTAAAGAAAAAATGAAAAGTTCTAATAAAAATTCAATAATTCATTATTCATCGAAAAATTTCACAAATCTGACTATGTGAAAATTGTGTTGAACTTGAATCAGTGAAGAATAGCTATTTTGGAAGTATTTTTGTTCCATCAACAAGAAGTCTTAACATTTTGTTCATAAATCTTATAAAAATGATTTATCTTTCAGTTCCTCTATCAGATTTTTATGCCTTTTTAACTACTCAGCACCCTTCTGATTTATTAAATGTGGGTTCGGTTTTACTTTTGACTGACACGAGGACATTGTTTTTTTTGCTGAACTCTCTTACGCATTTGCCGTTTGCTTTTTTTGCAGCTTCACATTCGCTTTTATTTCCTTTTCTGTGTGACATATCAATTGTGAAGAAATTCAACTGAAAAAAAATATCTTTTATTGATTTTTGTCTATATTATAAAAAGTACATAAACTAAACGACGGAAGTTGCTAAAAGACTTTACCAAACTTTTTAAATTCCTTTGTTACTTTTAATTTTAATTACATCTGGAAAATTTTTTAAAAAATTTAACTTAGATGTTAGTCTAGACTCTAGTGTGACAAGTCACAACAGTAACAGTCGGTCACCTTTTTGGCTTTTAACTTTTAACGGTGATACACGCTTGGTCCGGGCTATCATGTTTCGAAAGAGACATGACTGATTGGGCAGAATATTTTTCTGCGGTAGGTTACCATTGCTTTCTGCAGTAGACTGGTTGCCAGCCAAGGCTATAGAACCCAATCTGTCCTGTTATTATAGACGGATTAATACTTTTCACAAAGCCTAAGGGTAAGTGAATGCATGGAATTCTAACTCGGCTCCCTGATTTCTCGTTCTGAGCCGATAACCACTGCACCTAGGTACCTAGTTAAAAACAGAAGTTTTTGGCTGTGATATTAAAAATAAAAATTAAAAAATCCATAAATGCTCCCAAGTGAAACAAAAAATAATGAAAAAAGAAGAAAAAAAAAACGCAGCCCACACGCCTCCCCTGTCCATATTAGTCATGAACTATAGTGAGACACTCCTTTCAAATTTTGAGTGCACACGCATGCGTGTAAACCTAAACCTATTAAGTGACCTGTTATTGCAAAAAGAAAATCTGAGGTGTAAAAACTTAAGGTAAAAAAAAAAGCTTTTTTTTTTTTTTTTTTTTTTTTTTTTTTTTTTTTTTTTTTTTTTAAGTTTATCCCTCAAAAAAAATCAATCGCGATTAGGTACTTTCATCGCTAAAAAAACATTATAGCATGAATAAAAATAGTAATTTAAAGGAACTAATATTTTCAGTAGTTATGTTATTGAATTTTAGTTACTCTAAGCTTTGTTTGGTTTTTGAAAAAATGAATTTTATTTTAAAATAATTCAAACTGAAATTTATACATTTAATACTATTTAGGCAACTCAGTAATTTATAAAATTTATAGTATTTTATTTATTATTAAATTTTTTAATATCTGATTTTTTTCATTTTATTCTTAATTATTATGCTGGTTAATACAAGTTATTTTATTTAAATTTTTATAGTATTTTTATATTATATTAATTACAGAATTGTTTACGCTTTTATTTCATTGTAAGCCAATATCATTAACAACAAAAAATGCTACTATACATATCAGAAAAGACTTTTCAGAGTATTTTGTGGCCCTAAAAAGGGCCGTTTTTGTTGCTGCTTCAACTATCCTCATTCTCCTGATACAAGTCCTGCATAGAGGATTTTTAGTCCTCTAACGATTTATATTATGATTCGACCAACAAGAAATAATAAAACAACAACTCCAATTAGTAACCAACAAATTATTGAACAAACAATACATATGACAGTACTACATACACAGAAAGTGAAAGTGATGAGGAAAGAACAAAGATGTATGAAGTTTTTTCTCTAACTGAAAGAAAGGTTTGAAACAGTTAAGATTATCGTCAGGTGTTCAAAGATAAAAATAAATCCTTGATGAATTTTTTAGACAGAAAACAAGGTTCTGTGTGTGCGTTTAGGCAAGAAAGTCAGACAGAAGACAGTTCTGTGTGCGTGTTAGGCAGAGGTGAGCGTAGAGAGAGAGAGAGAGAGACTTACATATGATGTAGTAGTCTCAGGCAGCTTGTGGGTCTCTACTCGTTGAGAAATAAAAATTTGCGCCACTAATTGCTACCCGCAATTAGTGCGCATGTTTGTGAGTTATGTAATGAACATGTTTCTTCTTCCGGGACAGAATCCTAACTGGCGTAACACGTGAAGTTCCCCGCTTTTATCCGCTTGCGTTTACGCGGGAAAAAACTAGGGTTATCACGTGAACGCTGAATGACCCTGTGGGTGTGAATGTACCAAACCCCACATAAACAATAGTCAGCACCAACTTCATATTTGTTCAATTGACAGTTTTCAACTACATCACTTAGAAAATCTTAACAGATGGATTTGTTTACAAAACTCATGATGTACTCGATATATTCAGTTTTTTACACCATCAACTGTCCAAATATCTGATAGTTTGCTTGGCTGATTATCAATTAGTTAAGGTACCTAATCAAAGTAATTTTTATTTAAAAAATTTTTTTTAATCCCTTCTAACATGTTTGAAATTTAGGCAGAAAATTTTTGGATTTTTGAATTAGCGGGTAACAAAACGTTTTACAACTGTTTAATGAAAAACAATGATTACAATTTACGACGAAAAGAGGTCCTTTAGGACTCGATACGTCGTACGGTTGATATGACACATCAAACAACGAAGACACCAACAAGGTAACCGGAATAAACCTGTATTAACGAAAGTACAAAATATTGCTTAAGAAAGCATGTGAATAGAGGAAGAAAATTTCTCCCTTGGTCTGTTAAGAGATGTAAGAACTTGAAAGGAATCTGGGAACTAGTGAGTCGATTTTTCTTTGAAAGTGTTGCTGTCTCCAATGCTAATAAATCAGCAGACTTTCAGATGCCATTATAGCAGTTGCTATGTTTTTCTTTTGCTCCCTGTCACTTACTCGTCTGTGATTGGGTAATAAATCACTACTAATTTTGTATAGGACAATTTAGCAATGGCAGTCACCTTTGAATCCTTGGACTCTGAAGCAGCTGTTTCATATATGTGTGTGTGGTGATTGGTTAATTTTTAGCCAATCACATATTTTTTTGTTTGTTAAATGCTGTATTTATGATTGAATATACTTTAATTTATTGATTATAGATTTGACTTGTTGCCTATTGCTTTTTATTATGTTCTATTTTTGTATATGGGGAGGTAAATAGTTATATTTTGCTACTTTTTTTTTTGTGTGCATATATATATATATATATATATATATATATATATATATATACACATTTTAGCTTATTCATTAAATCTTTATTTTTATTTTTTTTTTATTATTGATTATATCCTTTTTGACCATTTGGGGTTGTCTTTATTTTTTTTAGGTACTTACTGAAACATTTTAATTAATCATCTTGAATGAACTACCAAAGGATATGTACATTTTAACTTATTGAATATTAATTTACTACTAATGTTTTTTTTTTTCCCAATTTGTGTTTGTCTTTTAGTGAAACATTGTGGGTAATTATTTATCTTGAATGAAGTATAATGGGTTGTATACATTTTAGCTTTATTAAATGAGTTTTTTTTTTTTTTTTTTTTTTTACTTACTGAAATATCGTGGGTATTTATTCATTGTGAATGAAGTACATAGTGACATATACATTTTAGCTTCTCTTTTCCAATCTTTTCACTCCTTTTTCTTTTTTTTTTTTTCAATTGAAGTAGATAGACTAAACTATCGCCTGGTTCACACTCCACCCACGTCTATTGAACAGGTGAAGAGGCTCACCCCTTGTTCCCTGTTTAGGATGTGGTTTCTGGCTTTCTCTTTTCCAATCTTTTCACTCTTATGTAGCCCCCACCCCCCGCTGCATATCAGTGGTGTTACCGCCTTGCTTGGGGTGATATGATTTTAAAAAAAAATTAAATATTAATGTATTTATTAATATTCTCCCTTTTTCAGTTTGAGTTGTTTTAGGTACTTAGAGAAATATCTGGTGTAATTGATATTTTAAAATGGAAAATACATAAATTTTTACAGTATTTATTAAATATTCTTGTATTTACTACTTATGTTGTACTTTTCCAATTTCGTGTTTTCTTCATTGTTTTTCTGGAGTGCAGAATTTGTAAATAAAAACTAAGTCCAGATAATCATTTCAGATAATGGCATAGATTGACGTGATAGTCTATTTATTTCCTGAACTGCACCGCCTTTCTAAAATAAATGTCAATTTTTAATTTCTGACAAACATTGGGGATAGAATAACTCTAATTTACAAAATGTTAGTTGAATTGTTTAATATGAGTAGACAAATTAAACTCGGTATTGCCCCATTTAATTTTTAATTTATTTTAAAATGTAAACAAAATGGAGGGGAAACAATGTTACATATCAGTATGATTATAAAATGATTAAATATTTTTTTTCCAAAAGGCATGAACCCACTTTCTCAGCTCTTGATTCTAACACTTTCTATTTAATGCTTCTCCTTTCAGAAAATATGTCCACTAGATTATTCCTGATATTTCTTTTGGTAAGTTTGTTTTCTATTTTGGGGTATGGGGTGTAAAACTGTTCATAGAAAATCTCAACCACAAGAGATCATAAGACAGTGAATCATTTTATCATTCATTATTTCCAAGACATTAGTCATTCAATTTTCTTTCAAAAATATACTTTTAAAATTACAACTCAAACCCATTTCAATATGATTAACTTGTATAAAATTTCTAACAAAAAAATAGTATTTAAAGTATTTTTTTTTAAAATTTGCTTAATGCATGCTGTTTAAGAAAGATTTATCCAATGAGAAAATTTTTTTTTTTTAATCTTATATTTCTATCTTTTCAGCTGATTTCTGGGGCCATAGCAAGTAATAGTAAGTATCAAACGTTTTCATTAAGATATTTCCTAAGCCTGAATCCAGCTCTGGGTATCACATGAACTTATTTTTGAGGAAAACACCCAAAACTTAAAATAATTTAAATAATTTAAATTGAAGTCAAATTTGTTTTTATTTGAAAAATAATAGCCTAAAGCTAATCTAAAAAAAAAATATTGGCACAGTCATTCATCAACTCATTGAACCACCATTATTCATGAAAAACCAAAATGGTAACTTTTAAAGACTCTTAAAAATTCAATATCTGTCTGAGATATGTATTTCACAGTAAATTGGTAAATTTGAGTAGTAATTAACTGGATTTTGTAAAAAAAAAAAAACAAACTTTTTGCTTAAAATCTAATAAAAGGATCTGTTAATATTTCTAAAATGAGGTATTGTAACTGTTTATAGAAATTTACATTATTCAGACTACATTGTTGTCTTCACATTCTGGCTATTGTAATCTGTGGCTTTCTTCACAATCTGTCTGTATTTTCGAGATGAAGTTTTGTAACTATTTGCACTATCTACATTGTTCAGATTGCTGTCTTCACATTTTTTGGCTGTTGTAATCTGTGGCTTTCTTCCGAATTTGTCTATATTTCTGTGAAGTATTGTATTTATTTACACTTTTTACATTGTTCAGATTATCTTCATATTTTGGCTGTTGTATCCACTTTGGCTTTATTCAGAACCTGTCTTAATTTCTGAAATGAGATATTGAAACTATTTACGTTGTTCACTGTTGTCATCTTTAATTTCATATTCCTAACGTTTGGGCCCTTGTACACTCTCACCTTCAAGTGATATATGTTGAAATTTTTCTATGGCCCATTGGATAAAAGCATTGTTTGAAGTAATTTTGTGTCATAACAAAAATAAACTAATGAATTAGAATGATAATTAAGAATTTCACTTTGCCATAATGCAAAAAATAAATGAAAACCAAAATGGATTTCCAGTCACTTGCAAATTTTATGATCCCACTTCCGGAGACAAGATGATTGTTCTCTTCTCACTTCTCCACCATTGAGTTCAAATGTCTTTAGTAGCCATCCCATTGAAAGAGGGGTTTGGCTGTACTCACTCAATGTCAGCCTGATTTCAGGTCAACCATTATCTATCCCTTCGAATCTTTGTACCCACGTGTGTCAATAAACATTGGCAATTCATTTTCTACTCAAATTTTCATTTTCGTTTGAGGTCCACCAACATTCAGCTTCTGTTAGTAGCATCGGATCAAATATCATCCTCCATAATAGATGACCCAGATGCTATATGGATTTGCAGAACTAAAATTCAACTATAAAAATATACTTAAAAAAAAAATCGAGAACCAGTAAAAGTAAGTTAACGAACTTCTCGACATACTGTACCATGCATGTGGATACAAAAAATCAACAAAAATCATTTACTCCGAGAAATTTGATTAAGCCCGATGTAAAGAGCAAACATGCAAATTTAAAAAAATCTACACATGTGCTAAAAAAAATCTTCACCATTACAATTACCACTATGCCTACTATGATTAGCTGGTAAGCAACTCTTTTATACTCTGTAACCCATCCTCACCGCAACTAACAGTCTATGCTGGAAATGCAACATTTAATAACCAAATATTTTATCTGTTAAAAAAAGTATTTAAATGCTCTCAACTTTTGCTTCATTAGATTCGCTCTGATACAATTCAGTAACAGAAAACACAACTAGCAACCATATAGAAATTACAACAATAACATTGAAAGCACAAAGGGATGGTAACAGAATGTGAGGTTAAATATATACAAGCAAAAATTCACAAATAACAAATTGAGCCAATAAAAATAACAAAAATTGGCAAACTCAACCAAAAAAAAAGTGTGTGTATGTATATATATATATATATATATATACACACACACCAATTAGATAAATGGAATGGAAATATTGCATGACAAGAGAGGAGAGATTTGATTAGGACTTTTGCCAGTTACAGCTTTATCAGATCCGAGAGAAAAGTGTTCATGTTTGTATTTTGTTCAGAGAAAAATTAAAACATTCGCCCTAAGCTGGTGTATATTATGAAAAAAGATTGAAAGTTTTTTGCTTTATAGATTTCTATTCATTCTATATATTTTTGATTCAAAAACAAAAAATGTTTTAATTTTCTCAGTTTTTTTTTTTGTTTTTTTTTTGTTTTTTTTTTCGGATTAAAGTTAAGTTCCTCTTTTCATTATAAGAATGGCTCAAAAGTCAGAAAATTATGTATTCATTTTTTTAAATGAATCCAAACTTAGATCCTTATGTAATCCTTCAAAATGGATTGGAAAGTAATAAATTCATCTGTTTTATTTCTGCAATTTTCCATATCAACAATGTGTTTATATTTAATAGGATACTGAAATCCTGACAGTTTAAAGTTACCAATTTGATAAATGGAAATATTGCATGAAAAAGAGATTATGCATTTCGCCAGTTAAGGCTTCATCAGCTCCAAGACGAAAGAGAAAAGTGCGCATGTGTGTATTTGTAATTGTTTAAAAAAAGAATAACATGGCAAAATGAATAATCTGCTCAATTTTCATGCAATATTTACATTTATCAAATTGGTAACTCCAAACTCTGTCAAGATTTTAGTATCGTATTAAATGTAAACATATATGTATATATACATAAGTATAAGTTATGATGAGAACCCCAGCAGAAGATGGAAAGAACACAGAAGAGGGAAGAGAAGACAACACCCGCCATTCAACGACTCCCAACAACTTCCTTGTATATGCGCGATTCTTTCTGACTATCACTCCACAAAACTGTCACTGAAGAATAAAAATATAAGTTTATATTTTTTTATACATACTGTGTTCTGTATTTGTCATTATTCATCAAGACGATAGTTTTCCCAGCAGCAGAGGTTTTATTTATATATATATATATATATATAATGTGTGTGTGTGTTATTAGGATTACCATAAAAAAAGGGGGGTCAAAAGTTACCTCCCCTGGACCATTCAAGGAAGTCAATCCCCAGCTAACAGGTGCATGCCAGGAGACAGAAGGGACTTCCGGCAGAGGCGAGCAAACATGGCAGGCTGAGATTTGCCATGCTCTCTATAAACACAAGGTGGTTCAGCACCTACAACTGTTCGCTGTACTCATGTTTCCACAATAATAAATTTCCCTAGTTATTTCCAATACTCGGCGAGTGTGTCATTTTTCCATAACCATTTTATTTTGTCATGTTAAAAACATATATACACATAAAAATCCTTAGTATTTTCCTTGCTGTATTTGTTTAAAAATAATAAACAGTAAAAAAAAATAAGTTAAATGGATATTTTTTAAACTGTCAACCTTGCCACAAAATAGATGAAATGGTCACAGCAGTAGTGGTCAGTATCAAAATACCAGCATTTGCTGGTTGATTTGCTATTCTCAAGACTCAGTTTTATGTACAGAAAATGTGCTTTCAGTCCTGCTACCTGAACTGGTAACGAAAATCCTAGCGTCCATTTTAACTCAAAAAAAATTGAGAACCTGAAAGAAGCCGTCTTTGAAAGTTAGGAAAAAAGAAAACTAGAACTTTGTGAAATATTGATAAATGACATGATAATGACAAGCCCACCCTCTTACCACCCGAGAGAATTAATGGCAACAGCCAACAAAGTAGGAATTGGAGAAGACTTAATCAGGCACTGTTTCACTGAAATGCATGCTAGAGTCCCGTCAACCAACTTTTGGATGCTGACTTTCTCCAACACTATGGGCTGCTAGCGAACTGTAATTTTGGAAGACTGGTTGACAAAAAATACAAATATTGTAAATTTAGCCACATTCTTCACCCACACCTGGACACAATCTATCCTTTATTACGACCTGCAGGTGTTAAGCACACGACTATTCATCACATTCAAACAAAGGGACAATCTACTTATGTGGCACTAATGAAACAGGGAATACTCCATCCTTCTAAAAGCTCTTGGGCATCTCCCATTCATTTGGAACACAAAGGATATTATAACTGGAGACAGTGGTGATTTCAGATGAGTTCTCTCACAACCACTGATCATTATTCTGTACCATTTATTAGTGATTTCACTGTCACTTCAAGGAGCAATAATTTTTTTTTTTTTTTATAAAATTGATTTGGTGATGGCTTATTATCAACTTCCAAATTCAAAAGAATGAGATATATATATATATATATATATATATATATATAAAGATGGCATTCGCTACACTGTTTGGCTTAGTCAAATTTACCAAAATGTCTTTTGGACTTCAAAATGCAGCACAAACATTTGTAGTAGACTAAAAATGATTGGTCGAAAAATACATTTTTCTTTTTCTTTATATCACCACACATTTTCCTTGGCACAAACCTTCAACTCAAATCATGAAGTTTTGCTTTCAACTATGGCCGCACGCTATGTCATCAGTAGTTCATCAAAAATGACTAAAGTAGATTTTATTTTGCCAGTAAAAGGAAACAGCTGCCTGAAATGATATGGACACCATTGTCAATATGCATGCGTGCCAACAGCCAGGCCAAATATTGGTTACAACCCACTCCAGTGACACCAGATCCTTCAGTTCACTACAGATAAGTACAGACTCGTTCCCATATATACACACATATACATGAATCGCCTAGATGCTTTTCAATGACAACACACACGCATGTGACATGAGCCCCCTTTGCCAATACACATGTACTTTGCACACATCTCAGTCTGATACAAGCATGTCAAGGTTCATGTATCAAATGTATTTTGCATTGGGTAAACTGTATTCTTTTTGTTTCAAATTGTTGTTTGTGCAAATGATATGAACACATATCACAATGCTCAACACATTTCAAAGGACAGTTTAGTCAAAAAACCAAGAAATGTTGATTTGAAAAATTTCATAAATACATTTCAGGAAATTAATACACAAAGAGGCTTGTGTAAAAATGTTTGCCAAAGTCTCAGGGGTAAACTTCAAAGCTGTGTAAATTGTGAACAGTTTGAGAAAATACATTGATAAAATTTAAGTGCTTTTGTATTATTGTACAAAAAAAAAAAATGTCAATGTAATAATTGTATCAGTAAATATAATTGTATATCTAATCTCAATATAAATGTTATTTACTGTCCACCTACTTTTGGACCACCCTGTATGAATACCTTCAATCCTAAATTAAGAATTTTTAAAAGCACAAAAGAACTTCTGTCAGCTCCAATCTTTGTTGAGAATGACTATATGCAAGACTCCCTTTTCACAATATTTTCAAACTGCTTGTTGTTGCAATTATATTTTCTTTGCATGAAACAAGTGTAATTATGCATATATAATTTTGATATGATTTAAGAGTGAAAAATCTTATTTCTTTCCATCCAGCAATTTTGTTCCATGAAATGTTATATCATGGCTATAATAATGCCCATAATAGGGGAAAATGCAAATATTCATTTCTTCCATAGATCATCCATTATCTGGTGAACTACCTGACATGATGATATATTCACTCCATTAAAGGTTTCAGATATTAAAAAAAAATTAATAACAATATTTTCTAAAGAAATATTTCAAATAATAATCCTGAAAGTTTTATTAAAATCTGACAATTATTTGATTTTTGCAAAAATTTCCAAGTCAATGTATTTTTCACCCCCAAAATACTCATATTTCATAAATTAATTTATGGTCACTTGCTGACACCCACAAAAAAACAATTAACCAAAATTTTGAAAGTTTTAAATAATAAGCAAAATATCCTTAGGTCTTTTCTCTTAATAATAAAAGATTTTGATGATTATACATGTTCAAATTAGAGGTAGAAGGAAATTACTAGAAAGTAATTGAAACTCACTTGAAGCGAGCTGACTGTGTAATGCTCCTCATGCCAATGACATTTCCACTGAGTCAACCTGAATGGAGCCATCCACCAAATGTCCTAAGTAATAAATTTCTGCAGAGCCTCCTCCCAGTTTGTCCATTGGCCTTGTTGGGATTGTTGTACTCCTTTTACGAGTCTTTTGTTATCTTCTTCATTCCTTACATTTTGGATGACTGTCTCTGCGATCTTTACCAGAAGTTTTAGACCACCATTGCTTTTAATTTAATCCTAACCTTTGTTTACCTGCTTGAGGGTATCCAATAACTTCATTGAAAGCTAGATTGTCTTTAGCACTTGTTATCATATCTCTGACCTTCCACTTTCTCCCTGTTTTTAAAGTAGGATTTAATGCTTTTATTGCTTTATTCTTGGAGTCATCCAACATCATTTGAAGTCTGATTTGTTTTGGATTTATATTCCTACACAATTGATTTAAATGGCAACTTTAGCTTTACTTGTCTGCAGTACAATGTAATATCAGACAAACCTGGAAGCAAACCCAACCATTTTCGGATATATTGGTTTATTTTTCTTTCCATTGACTCAATTGAGCTCATTCCAAATTCGTATACAAGTAGGGGCCATAGTAGCATTGGAATGAGTACATGCTCTAAGTACCATACCTTGTATTTTCCTTTTAGATGACAGATTTATCTTATGGATACATTACATTATATCAATAAAAGACCAATTCTTTCATGTTTCTGGAGTACATTTGAAATTACGGTTTTCATAATTTCCTGTTCTTTGTAGCTTCTAATCAATATTTTTCTTTTTCTCTTTTTTTTTTTTGTTTAAACGGACAACAGGTTGGTCTGTCATGAAACCCCATCTTCAGGCATTATGGGTTGCCACCTATGGTAAACATGTAGCTCTATGGGCAAGACACTCTTGTAACTGATAGTCAGTATCTTCTAAGCCTCAGCTAAGTATTTTCCCCCCAGCCCTCTTTTCTGATGAAATAAACATTTATTTTGGAATCCTTTCATGGTCAGACTGATAACTTTTCAGCTCTCCTTTCTAATTCTTGTACAATGTTTACCATATTGAAAAAACAATTGCATTTAACATTCACTAAATATCTTGTATATTTACAAATCTATAATTTCTGCATATTTAAATATTACTGCCACATATCGTCTGGTGCTCTTGTTATATAATTAGAAATACTTGACAAAATCCAAAGAATATGCAATGTTATAGATCCTAACCTGGCATCTTGACTTCAGTCACTTTCTCTCTGCTATAATGTAGATTCCTTGTGCCTGTTCTATAAATACATATATGGTAATTATTCTGCTGAACTTTCTTCTATGATACCGAGACTTTTTGAATTTCTTTTTCTTCTATGTGCCATGTCCCTTCAGGATGTAGGTGATCATAGCCTTCCACGTCTCCCTATCTCTGGTAGCTCCTGTTACCCCACTCAACCCTGCTCTGCAATTCACCTGCTCAGACTCTTCAAATGTTAGCTGCTGGTTTCTCCTGTCTCTTTCCATCTCTGACCTGTGAGTATCAGATTCTCCAAGCCTTCCTTCCTTATCACATGCCCCAAGAACTTCAACTATCTTTTCCTGATGCTCAGTATTAATTTCCTTTTCATTTTCATTATTTCTAAAACCTTATCACTGCTCACATGCTCAATTCTTGATATCCACAGCATCCTTCTGTAGAACCACATTTCAGCTGCTTTGTTTTTCCTTCATCTTTTAATTTTTCAACATTCACTGCCATATTGAAGAACAGACATCATGTAGCAATCCAATAGTCTCTTTGTTTCTAGTGAAATTTTCCTGTTTCTTAATACTCTGCTCAGCTTCTGAAATGTGTACTTGGCCATTCCAATTAACTTTCAGATCTGTGTTGTACTTTCTGTCCTCCATTAGAACACTTCCCAAGTACTTAAATTTTAAAATTTGCTTGATTTTAGTATCCCCAACCTGTAATCGGCATTTTGGGCTCCTCCGTTTGCTAATGATATATTTAATAAATGTAGTGATTGATTGATAGCAAGGTTTTCATCATTTCACAGCTAAAATGCCAAGATGTAATCATTAGTTTTATGCTAACAGTTTCTTCTATTGCATATTTTGCTTGTGGAATTCTTTTCTGGTTCCTTGCTGTCTAAATTTGATCTTCAAAAAGTTAAATGGAATGTCTGTTATTTTTTTTTCTATTTTAATTCTTGTTCTTTTATTGTTCTCTCTTCTTAATACTGTTTTCTTAGATTCTTTCACATTCAGTAAAGCCTCTACATGTTAGTGGCTTTATTGCCTTGCTTGGTGTAAGTCTATTAAAAAAAAAAAAAGATATAAAATCATAAAACATTTACTAACTGTATATATTGTTCTCTTTCAGTTCATGCAGGAATATTTTATAGGAAAATTCTGCAAAAAGAAATTAAAAGTAAGTATTACATTTTCTTAATAACTATGATTATTACATTAATATTTTTGTATTTTGTCATATTGTTCTCATTTTGGCTGATACAGACGTTTTTATAAATGTAATGCTTCAACCATGTACCTTCTGGCCTTCATCAGGTGTCTGTTGATTGGCTTATATGGGATATCTGTTGATTATTATATTTTGTTCCTTCAAGATGGTGTTTTAGTGAAAATAGGAGTTGGTTGTACATTTTTTACTGTCATGAAGTGGTCAGGAGTTCAATCCTTGGATCTGGTAGTGATTTTCCATCTCAGAAATGAAATACTAAATGAATCATTTGTTATAAATTTCAGAAGCAAACTCAGGAAGTGTTTTAATGATGCATTTCAAGATTGGTGAGATATGAGGGTTGTCATGGTTGATTTTATTTTCATTGGGGTCAAGTGAGACAAATGAGTGGTGATCTAATTTTTGGTTGGTTAAAATTTCTTATTCAGGGTAAATGACCTATCTTGTTATAATGCCAAAACACATTATAACCAGTTCCTGACAGTCAACATCCAAAACACTGAAGGCAACTTGTTTTCTTTTGGTTGAAACCTCCACTCTCCAAGCAAGTGGAGAAAGCCACCACTAACTTGCATGATATAAATGGCAAACTGCTCCCAAAATATCCACCTAGGTACTTCCTACCCCATGGCATTTTGTTGTAGGTAGTATATTGGGCCCACAAAGAGATATTGAATGACAGAACACAGCATGAATCAAAACAAAGATTTAAATAAAAAGAATATATTGTGAAGTTTATTTTCATTAAAGACAATACATAAACAAAATTATTGTGCACTTGGCCAAAATGTGTCGCATGTTCATGTAGAGAGTGAGAAGAGTGTTTTGAAAAGTGTTGTCCTGAAAGGTACAGTTATTTTGTAGTCTATAAAATGACTAGTCCTAAAAAAAAAATGTAGTTTTTTTTTTTTTTTAATTTTTTTTTTTATTGAGAAACTGCTTACTCAAAGCAATAATCACAGGTTAAGCTTTTTCTTCTAAGTGTTTGGAAAAAAAATATGGGCTTGCCAACAGGATACAATAGTTTGGCTCTAACTATTTCAGCTAAAGGATATTTTCATTTTAAATAGACAGGCAGGTAGAGAAATAGATATGAACAGACTGAGATAGATGTGAGGATGATAGGCTGAATATTTCATGGGCTGCTCAAAATACTCATTGAATATGATCAAATGAGGTTTATTTTTCAATATAGCCACCCCCTCCCCTATCCTTGCAGTCCACACACTTCTTCCATTGGAGTTGCAGTGCTTGGATCACGTTGGGGAAGAAGCTTTTATCTTGTTGCTCTAAAAAGTCATCAACAGTAGATAAGATGTCATCATCGCAATTTACTGGTTTCTAGCTAAGTGGTTTTTTTTTTGTTTTTTTTGTTTTTTTTGTTTGGGAAAAGATGATAGTCAAATCAGGAAGATGATCAACCATTTCAGTTATGCATTGAAACCAATGTCTTGTGTGTTGGAGCACCCACCGAGCAGAGACCTTCATCATGCCAAGTTCACTGTGCATAATATTCTCAACTCTCTCACAGGATATGCTAACAGAATTGGCAATTTCATTTATAGTCAATCACCTGTCGTCCCTCACCGTGTGGTGTATGCTATAAATGTTTTCCTTGTTGGCTGCAGTTGCAGGATAGGCAGACCATGGCTCATATTCAAAACTCTCCTGTCCTGAATTATCTCTGGAATGAAACAATGCAGTTATTAATAAGAAGAAATGAATGCATTCAAGATTACACAGCCATAGACTTGCTTCTTGATAGTCAACCTATGAACTTTTTATTTCACCCTTGTACCTGGAATGAAACAATGCAGTTGTTGAAATTAATGCATACAAGATTTCACAGCTTCAGCATCTCACTGTCATAGTCAGCCTATTAATTTTTCAATCTACACAACTGTCATAGATATGAACAGTCAGAAAGATATGATCACTTTGTATTTTGAGTTGAGAAGAGTTGCAGTAAAAGATGCATTAATTCAAGACATGGTTGATGGTGGCTGCCTTAAGAGAAATAGTGGCCTTTGCCAAATTAAGACAAAGCCAATTTGCAGTGAAAGATGTCAAAATCAATAAATGGTTGGGAGTGTTTTTGTATTTTTTTGTTTTTCTTTTTTTTGTCTGCAAATTCAAAATTCAAAGAAAATGTTGAGTAAAAAGAGAAATTCAGGTATCCATTCAAAATGCATATTTTTTTATTACAATTTTTTCTTTCTTTTTTTTTTCCAGATGGTAAAGAAATAAAATGGGAAAAACCTTCACATTTACAAGGGAATTTTGATTTGAAGTTGGTCATTTTCTCAGAAGAAATTCCAGATGCCAAAATTATGGTTTTGGTTGACAATGTTGTGCAACATGTAGCTGAACATATTAATGTTACTGGGGGACAGTTTTTTATTTACGGACATATTACGATCAAACCTGGAGAAAACCTCAGTATTGTTTACAGAGGAAATGCTACCTTGAGAATAAGACAAAACCTCACAAGTTATTTACATTTGAGTAAAATTGGGAAACTGTCCCATGCTGAGATGAATGTGACTAAGCCAATTTTCAAGGCAACCACGACAGCACAAACTACTGAGGAGCCTAAAACAATACCCTCTGTTGAGGAGTTGGAGACAAAAACAATACCCTCTGTTGAGGAGTCAGAGACAAAAACATTGAAAAAAAATATTATTATTATTATTAGCATTTCAAGTTTCTTTATTTTATTTTTTTTATTTATAGTTTGTTACTATTTAAAGAACAAGCCGTTGAGGTATCGTTATCAGCCATTCAAGTCAAATTATAAATCAGTTTAAGGAAGAAGTCAGTATGTCAAATCTATAAGCAATTTTTTCTATTAAGGGATATTTGCAAAGATTGGATTGCCATTGACGATGTACCTACAATTATGACAACTGACAGTGAAACAAGTTCAACTTCCTGTGAAGCTCCCGGCCCATTTGTATGTCACTTATACACAAATGATGCTACAGTGTTTGTTTTTTTTTTCTCTCTCCACAAACAAGAATGAGCAAAATTTAGTGAATTAAAAAAATCTAAAAGGTTAATGTCATGACCATTTTAGGAAGGGCTGGAGTATCTAAAGTTTTGGCTGGATGTCGATGCATGGTCACTATTTTCAAATGTTTTAAGAGTTCAGTTTTTTTTTTTGTCTTCTCTTGAGTTTTAATTTATTTGGTGATTGTGAACACTTATCGTAATTTGTTATCCTGCCTTAATTGACCTTCAATGGAAATTTTGTGTAAATTTTTCTTAACTTTTTTTTTTTTTTTTTTTTAGTAATGGTAAGCTATGAGTAAATATTTTTAAATTTTTAATTGGTGGTTGTCTTGTTTTAAAATTTTGTATCTATTAATATCTTGTAATTTCTACAAAGAATTTGTTTTATTTTTAGTAGAAATAAAATTTTATGAGTTCACATAATTTAAAAAATTTCTAGATTTTTATGAATTTAAAAAATTTCTTTTCAATTTATTTGTAAATTGATAAATATTCGTAAACCTACCTGAGGCCAAGATGAAACAAGAATGTTAATTGGTGTTATGTCTATACATCAAGTGCTCCTTTTCAAAAACTTTAGTCCTAACGTGTGTCTGTGTGTGTGTAAAATGCTCTTTCTCAAAATCTGCAGAGCTACCTCAGGCCAAGATAACTTGAATGTTAAATTTAAGATTTGTTTATACATCAACTGCTCCTTCTCAAAAGCTAAATGAAGTCAAGATGACTAGAATGTTAATTGGTGCATTGTCTATACAGGAATTGCTCCTTCTCAAAAGCTAAATGAAGTCAAGATGACTAGAATGTTAATTGGTGCATTGTCTATACAGGAATTGCTCCTTCTCAAAAGCTAAATGAAGTCAAGATGACTAGAATGTTAATTGGTGCATTGTCTATACAGGAATTGCTCCTTCTCAAAAGCTAAATGAAGTCAAGATGACTAGAATGTTAATTGGTGCATTGTCTATACAGGAATTGCTCCTTCTCAAAAGCTAAATGAAGTCAAGATGACTAGAATGTTAATTGGTGCATTGTCTATACAGGAATTGCTCCTTCTCAAAAGCTGTAGACATAACTGAGGCCAAGACAACAAGAATGTTGACTAAAGATTTTTATGAGGACAAAACTGGAAGCAGCCGAAATGTGGTTCTACAGAAGGATGCTGCGGATATCGTGGACTGAGCATGCAAGCAATGATGAGGTGTTGGAAAGAATGGCAACTAAAAGGAAATTGATACTGAGCATCAGGAAGAGATAACTGAAGTTCCTAGGACGCAATGAGGAAGGAGAGCCTGGAGAACCTGATACTGACTGGTCAGATAGAAGGAAGGAGAGACAGAGGAAGGCAGCGGATAACATATTTGCAGTGCCTGATCAGGTGGATGACGGAACAGGTTGCCAGGAGCAAACATACTAAGATCCACAAGGGATATGGGGGACGTGGAGAACCATGATCGCCTACGTCCGGAAGGGACAGAGCACATAGAAGAAGGGTTCCTTCTCAAAATCTATAGATCTAACTCTAGGCCAATATGAGAGGAATGCTGACTGAGGATGTGTCTGTATATCAAGGGTTCCTCCTGAAAATCTGTAGACCTATTGAGGCAAAGATGTTCAGACTGTCAACTTGTGTTTATCTATGCATCAAGTACTCCTTTCTGGATGTGCATTGTGGTTTCTGAACGAGAAATCGGGGACCTGAGTTCAAATTCCAGTTGAATTCACTGCATTCACTTACGCGCAAATACCCTTGGGTAAGGTATTAATCCATCTCTTCCCTCCAGTTATGGGTTAAATAACAGGACAGATTGGATTCTATAGCCTTGGCAGGCAACCAGTCTACCGCAGAAAGCAATGGCAACCTACTGCGGGATAATCATCTGCCCAGTCAGTCATGTCTTGAGAGAGACATGATCACCTAAGCGTGTTTCACATATGGCACTAAAACTGACTGACTCCTTCTCAAAACCTGTAGTTCTAACACCGGTCATAATGACTAAATTGTTTATTGCAGCTTTGTTTATATCAAGTTTTTTTTTCTCAAAATCTGTAGACCTATGTGTGGACAAGATGACTAGCATGTTAATTGGGAATTTTTCTATACACCAAGTGTTCCTTTGCAAAATCTTTAGACCTACCAGGGATCAAGATGATTAGAAAGTTAATTTGGAATTCATCTGTACATGAAATGGGGTTTCTCAAAATCTGTAGACATAGCTGATGCCAAGATGTTACTTGCAATTTTATGTATACCACACGTACTTCTTCTCTTAATCTTTAGACCTAACTGAGGCAAAGATTACTCGTATGTTGACTGAGCCTCTGTCTTCACATCAAGGACTTCTTTTCAAAACCTGTAGAACTATCTGATGTCAAGATGACCAGAATATTCATTCATGCTTTGTCTGTACATCACATGTTCCTTTTCAAAATCTGTTCACCTACTTGAGGCCAAGATGACAATAATTGACTATAGTTAATGGGAACTTTTTCTGTATATATGTAACTCCATCACAAAATCTGTCGATGTAACTGTGGCCAATTTAACTAGAATATTAATTGGGACTTTGTCTCTATATCAAAGCTTCCTTCACAAAATATGAAGACATATTTGAGGTCAAGATGACAAGAATATTAACTTGTGTTTTGTTTATACATCAAGGGCTCCTCATCAAAATCTGTAAACCTGACTGAGCCCATGATGTTAATTGTGACTTAGATTTGCACATCAAGTGCTCCTTCTTGAAATCTGTAAATCTGAGTTCAAAATGACATGAATGTTGATGAGGATTTTTGTGGTAGATTAAGGACTCCTTTTCAAAATCTGATGCCAAGATTGCTAGAATGTTGATTGGGGCTCTTTGTATACATTTAGTGTATTCTATGCATTCTAAATTATTTCTTGAGAAATATACATAAGATATATTTAGGCAGCAATTATATAGTGTGATTAAAAAGAACTGACAAGGTTTGTTTTTTGAATTTTTTATTTAGTTTTCATAATTCTGAATAAGCTGTTATTTATTGGAATCAAAGTTGGGTATAGATTGTTACACACACACACACACGTCTATCATCCTCCGGACATTTACTCATCACTTTCCCCTATGTAACCCCCTGCGCAACAGTGGCAGTGGTGAAATGATTTTAAAAAAATACCTGTGTTTGAAAGAGATATAGATATCCCATTTTTTTTAACAGTATCTGTTATAACTATTTCAGACACAGCTATCCAGTAAAAATAACATCTGAAGTAAAAAAAATATATCAGATTAAAATGAAACCCATTAATTATGCATGCATATATATATATATATATATATATATATATATATATATATGAATGAATTAAAATAGGATTAATTCAAGGATGTTGAATGACCATTTCGATATGAAATCCCTCCAGGGGATATCATCATGTCTGGGTGTACATATATATTGTGTGTGTGGATTTTTTGTATGTGTGTACATGCGCATGTATGTGTATATACGTACATAAGTGTGTGTATGTATATATATATATATATATATATATATATATTCATAATTGAAGAATTGTGTGTGTGTAAGTGTATACACATATGTATGTACAATTGTAAATGAAAATTTTTTTTTATATCTAGCAGTATCTTTATTTAGTTTAAATTAAACGACCTAATTTTGAAAAAAAAATTATTTTAAATCCTGTATCTTTTTATTCCCTTTAAAAATAATTATACCTTTTTAAGTAAAAGGCCTTTTTCTAATACTTCAACGTTTTTGGGAAGTTAGGTTTTTGAATATGTCCAGCGTCTGTAATATATAAAAATTTTTTCTTTCTTTTCTTTTTTCCCCTCCCTTCCTTTATCTCTCTTACCTCCCACCTTTTTTCCGTTTTGCTTAACCTTATATCATTTCAACACTTCGTCTGTTCCTTTTACGTTACATTTCTCTTTCCTTTTTTACGTACCCAGACGATGCCAATTTATCTTTTCTTGTTTATTTAATTTATTTTATTTTATTTCTTTTTTCTTTTTCTTTCTTTTTAATTTTTTTGCAAATCTATTTAAAAAGGAAAAGTAGACTTTTGTTGTTGCTGAGGTGATGTGTTATCCCCTGGAGGGATTTCATATCGAAATGGTCATTCAACATCCTTGAATTAATCCTATTTTAATTTATATTTGCTCTGTAATATTTTATTACATGGAGCTCTCTTCCTGTATCATTTTTTAATATTAAAATAAAATTTTAATATTAAATAGGATCGGGTTTTTGGAATTTACCTTCCTGCTTTTTCTGCTTGGATTAAAGTATCTGAATAAATATATATATATATATATATATATATATATATATATATAAGGCAAGATGTTTGTGTGTGTGTCTGTTCATCTGTCTGTATGTCTTTTATACAAATTCACAATTTTTATCTGATTCTCACCAAACTTCAAAATTTGATTTACATCCATTCATTTTTCTTTCAATCTACGGTTTCGCTTTAACTGGAAACAACTATTGCTTTTTAGTCTTTCGTGCCAACATCCAAAGAGTTTGAGCTCCAGAACCATGGATTAGTTTTAAAGCTTTCATTACACCCAAGCAATGCCGGGCTATACTGCTAGTGGTTTATAAAAGCACTATATAACTACACAAAAATGTTCATGTTTCAGAACAATACTGTTCTTCAGGTGATATAACTAGTGAAAAAGATTTATTTAGAAAATATAAGATGAATTCATGGTTATTTAGAAAATTAAGTGGTAGTTGAAAGAAGTTTAACAATATATTTGTAGGTGTGTCAATATTGCTCAATCAAATGTGATAATTAGGATGAACTATGGAGATGAAAATTCTTTCCCATATGCAGACATATACACATGTTGCATAAACGCTCATCAGTGCTAATGCACACACATGACACAGACAGCCTAGCCAATACCCACGTGTTTCGCTCATACACACATCTCAGTACGATGCGAACACACCACGGTTCACGTATCAAGAAATGTATTTTGCATTTTGTAAACCATATTTTTGTCCTTGTTTCAAATTGTTGCTTGTCTAAATGATATGAACTTGTAAATATGTTCAACTGATTGCAAGAGACATGATTGTGCAAGACTGTATCATGTATGTCACTAAACTGACTGAGCTGGATAAAAAATTGAATAGCAGGACAGATTGGGTTCTATAGCCTTGGTTGACAACCAGTCTACCACAGAAATAAATGACAACTTACTCCGGGAAAAATCTTCAGCCTAGTTAGTTATTGATCAAAAGATACATGATTGCCCAAATGTGTATTTTGTATGACATTTAACTTATTTCCAAAGAAAAGTTATATCTATAGTTAGATAATTTTACATTAACATTCAAATTAACAATCTAGTTTTCTTAGCCGCAGTCAGGACTGCAGATTTTGATAAGCCTTTTATGTATAAACAAGGCACAAAGTAACGTTCTAGTCGTCTTGGTCTCATTTAGCTCTGGAGATTTTGATAAGGAGCCCCTGATCTATAAACGAAACAAGAGTTAACATTCTTGTCATGTCGGCCTTAAATAAGTCTACAGATTGCAATAAGGAGCCCTTGATCTATAAACAAGGCACAAATTAACATTCTAGTTGTCTTGGCCTTAGTTAGCTCTATAGATTTTGATAAGGAGAGCTTGATGTAAATACAAATCACAAATTAATCTAGTCATTTTGGGCTCAGTTAGCTCTACAGATTTTGATAAGGAGCCCTTGATGTATAAACAAAGTGAAAATTAACATGCCAGTTGTTTGGCCTCAGTTAACTCTGCAAGAAGCCCTTGACGTATAAATAAAGTGCATATTGACAAAATAGTTGTCCTCACCCCAGTTAACTCTACAGAATTTGACACAGAGCCCTTGATGTATAAACAAAGTGTGAATTAACGTTCTAGTCATCCTGGCCTTAATTAGGTCTACAGATTTTGATAAGGGGCCCTTGATGTTGAAGTAAAGAGCAAATTTATATTCTAGTCATCTTGGCCCCAATTAACTCTACAGATTTTGATAAGGGGCCCTTGATGTATAAACAAATTGCAAATTGTATTTCTATTCATCTTGACCTCAGTTAGGCCAACAGATTTTGATAAGGAGTCTTGATCTATAAAGAAAGCTCTAATTAACATTCTCTTCATCCTGACCTCAGATATGTCTTCAAATTTTGTGAAGGAGGCCTTAATGTCGACACAAAATCAGTTTTTTAGTTAATTTGGCCACAGTTACATCTATAGATTTTGTCAAGGAATTACTGGTTTACAGAAAAAGTCCCAATTAACTTTATAGTCATCTTGGCCTCAAGTTGGTCAACAGATTTTAAAACTGCGCATGTGATATACAGACAAAGCCTGAATAAATATTCTAATCATCTTGGCCTCGGGTAGCTCTACAGATTTTGAAAAGGAGCACTTCATATGAAGGCAGTCTCAACCAGCATTCAAGTAATCTTTGGCTCAATTATGTCAAAAAGATTTTGAGAAGGAGCACTTATGGTATACATGAACTGGCAATCAATATTCTATTCATCTTGACCTCCGGTAGGTCTACAAAGTTTTAGAAGGATCACTTGATGTACAGAGAAAGCCGCATGTAACATTCTAGTTATCTTGGCCCCAAGTGGGTCTACAGATTTTGTGAAGGAGTGCTTGATGTATAAACAATATCCTAATTATCATTGTGATCAACTTGCTCTCAGGTAGGTCTATAGATTTAGACAAGAAGTCCTTAACGGTATAAACAAATACCCAATTATCATGCTTGTCATCTTGGCTTTAGGTATGTCAACAAATTTTGAGAAGCCCCACTTCATGTATAGCTAAATATCAATTAACATTCTAATCATCTATACCCCTGGTATGTCTACAGATTTTGAGAGAGAGCACTTGATGTATGCACAAAGCCTCAATAAACAATCTAGTCATTGTGACCACAGTTAGGACTATAAATTTTGAGAAGAGTGCACTGGTAGTAAAGTCAAAGCCTGGATTAACATTCTAGTCATCTTGGCCTTAGGTTAGACCTACAGATTTTGATAAGGAGTCCTTGATGTATAAACAAACGGCAAATTAACATTGTAGTTGTCTTGGTCTCAATTAGACCTACAGATATTGATAAAAAGCTGTTGATGTAAAAACAAAGTGCAAATTAACATTTTTGTCATTTTGGCTCCAAGTATGCCTACAGGTGTTGAAAAGAAGCACTTGATGTACAGATAAAAACTCAATTAGCATTCTATTCGTCTTGAACTCATTTAGAACTACCTATTTTGTGAAGGTGCGCTTGATGTATAGAAAAAACCCTAAATTAGCATTTCAGTCATCTTGGTCTCAGGTATCTCTTCAGATTTTGTGAATGAGACATTCACATACAGACAATGCCCCAATCAATATTCCAGTTAACTTGGCAACATTTACATCTATAGATTTTGTGAAGAAGTTACTGATGTACAGAGAAAGCCCCAATTAACATTATAGTCATCTTGGCCTCAAATATATCTTCATATTTTGTGAAGGAGGCCTTGATATAGAGACAAAGTTCCAAACAATGTTCTAGTTTAATTGGCCACAGTTACATCTACAGATTTTATGAAGGAGTTACTGGTATATCGGCAATAGAGCTTTGACTATACATCAAGTGTTACTTCTCAAAGTTTTTAGTCCTAACTGTCGTCAGAATGACTAGATTGTTTATCGAGGCTCTGTGTGTACATCAAGTGCTCTCTCTCCCAAAATCTGTAGACATACCAGGGGTATAGATGATTAGAATGTTAATTGATATTTAGCTATACATGAAGTGGGGCTTCTCAAAATTTGTTGACATACCTAAAGCCAAGATGACAAGCATGATAATTGGGTATTTGTTTATACCGTTAAGGACTTCTTGTCTAAATCTATAGACCTACCTGAGAGCAAGTTGATCACAATGATAATTAGGATATTGTTTATACATCAAGCACTCCTTCACAAAATCTGTAGACCCACTTGGGGCCAAGATAACTAGAATGTTACATGCGGCTTTCTCTGTACATCAAGTGATCCTTCTAAAACTTTGTAGACCTACCGGAGGTCAAGATGAATAGAATATTGATTGCCAGTTCATGTATACCATAAGTGCTCCTTCTCAAAATCTTTTTGACATAATTGAGCCAAAGATTACTTGAATGCTGGATGAGACTGTCTTCATATGAAGTGCTCCTTATCAAAATCTGTAGGTCTAACCTAAGGCCAAGATGACTAGAATGTTAATCCACGCCTTGACTTTACCACCAGTACGCTCTTCTCAAAATTTCTAGTCCTAACTGTGGTCACAATGACTAGATTGTTTATTGAGGCTTTGTGCATACATCAAGTGCTCTCTCTCAAAATCTGTAGATATACAAGAGGTAAAGATGCTTAGCATGTTTATTGGGGATTTACCTGTACATGGAGCAAAGCTTCTCAAAATCTATAGACATACCTAAAGCCAAGATGACAATTATGATAATTGGGTATTTTTTTATACCCCAATGACTCCTTGTCTAAATCTATAGATCTACCTGAGAGCAAGTTGATAAAAAATGATAGTTACTAGAATGTTGATTGAGACTCTGCCGTCATAGGGAGTGCTCCTTTTCAAAATCTGTAGAGCTACCTGAGGCCAAGATGATTAGAATATTTATTCAGGCTTTGTCTGTATATCACATGCGCAGTTCTAAAATCTGTTGACCAACTTGAGGCCAAGATGACTATAAAGTTAATTGGGACTTTTTCTGTCAACCAGTAATTCCTTGACAAAATCTATAGATGTAACTGTGGCCAAGTTAACTATAAAACTGATTGGGGCTTTGTCTCTACATTAAGGCCCCCTTCACAAAATCTGAAGACATATCTGAGATCAGGATGAAGAGAATGTTAGTTGGAGCTTTGTTTATAGATCAAGGGCACTTTATCAAAATTTGTAGACCTAACTGAGGCCAAGATGAATAGAATTTCAATTTACGCTTTGTTTATACATCAAGGGCCCCTTATCAAAATCTGTAGAGTTAATTGGGGCCAAGATGACTAGGATATAAATTTGCTCTTTACTTCAACATCAAGGGTTCCTTATCAAAATCTGTAGTCTTAATTAAGGATAGGATGACTAGAATGTTAATTCACACATTTTTTTATACATCAAGGGCTCTGTATCAAAATCTGTAGAGCTAACTGAGGTGAGGACAACTATTTTGTCAATATGCACTTTATTTATACGTTAAGGGCTTCTTGCAGAGTTAACTGAGGCCAAACAACTGGCATGTTAATTTTAACTTTGTTTATACATCAAGGGCTCCTTATCAAAATCTATAGAGCTAACTAAGGCCAAGACAACTAGAATGTTAATTTGTGCCTTGTTTATAGATCAAGGGCTCCTTATCAAAATCTGTAGAGTTAACTGAGGCCAAGATGAATAGAATTTCTATTTACACTTTGTTTATACATCAAGGGCCCCTTATCAAAATCTGTAGAGTTAATTGGGGCCAAGATGACTAGAATACAAAATTGCTCTTTACTTCAACATCAAGGGTTCCTTATCAAAATCTGTAGACCTAATTAAGGCCAGGATGACTAGAATGTTAATTCACACTTTGTTTATACATCAAGGGCCCCTTATCAAATTCTGTAGAGCTAACTGGAGTGAGGACAACTATATTGTCAATTTGCACTTCATTTATACGTCAAGGGCTTCTTGCAGAGTTAACTGAGGCCAAACAACTGGCATGTTAATTTTCACTTTGTTTATACATCAAGGGCCCCTTATCAAAATCTGTAGACCTAATAGAGGCCAAGACAACTAGAATTTCAATTTGCACTTTGTTTATACATCAAGGGCTCATTAACAAAATCTGTAGTCTGAAATGAAGCCATGACAACAAGAATATTAATTTGTGCTTTGTTTATACATCAAGGGCTTCTCAAAATCTGTAGACCTAATTGAGGCCCAAACAATTAGATTGTTAATTTCCACTTTCTTGATACATTAATGGCTCCTTATAAATATCTGTGGAGCTAACTGAGTCCAAGACAAATAGAATGTTAATTTAGGCTTTGTTTATACATCAAAGGCTCATTATCACAATCTGTTGCGCTATCTGAGGCCAAGATGAATAGAATTTCAATTTAGGCTTTGTTTATAATCAAGGGTTTCTTATCAAAATTTGGAGAGCTAATTGAGTCTAAGATGATTGGGACTCTTTCTCTACATCTAGTGTTTTCTATGCATTTCAGAATATCAAATTGATCAGTTATGAACTTTCATGTATCTAAACAATTAAATGCGCTTGATGGCAATATAGAACCCTGCTTGATCATGATGCCAATCATAGCAGTATTGTTTAAATCACGTTAAATCTAACAACAGTTTTTCCTGTTTAAGTGGGTGTGCGTTGTGGCGCAGTGGATATCGGCTCGGAATGAGAAATCGGGGAACCGAGTTCGAAATCCAGTTGAATCCCTCGCATTCACTTACGCGCAAATACCCTTGGGAAAGGTATTAATCCGTCTCTTCCTTCCAGTTATGGGTTAAATAACAGGACAGATTGGGTTCTATAGCCTTGGTCGGCAACCAGTCTACCGCAGAAAGCAATGGCAACCTACTGCGGGATAATGTTCTGCCCAGTCAGTCATGTCTCTTTGGAGACATGATCGCCCAAAGCGTGTATCGCGCATGGTACTTAACTGACTGACTAGTAGATTAACTAAGATGCTGTTTAAAATAAAAAGTGAATCTACTCAAATATGGGTATCTACTAAAAGTAATATATAAAGTGATGAAAATATGTCCGATTAATAAATAAAAATAAATAATTTCTTCACAAATATACATAAGGTATATTAAGGCAGCAAATATATCAGTTAAGTGCTATATGTGATACATGCTGGGGCGATCATGTCTCTTTCGAGACATGACTGACTGGACAGAAGATTTTCCCGCAGTAGTTTGCCATGACTTTCTACGGTAGACTGGTTGCCATCCAAAACTATAGAACCTAATGTCCAGCTATTTAACCCATAGTTAGAGGAGGAAGCAACAGATTGATACCTTTTGCAAGTGTATTTGTGCATAAGTGAATGCAACGAATTCAACTGGAATTCGAACTCGGCTCTCTCATTCCAAGCCAATATCCACTGCACCAAAACACACATCTTATAGAAGGAAATGTGAGAATCTTTAAATAAAAATTTTAGTTTGGATTACTTATTTCAAGTACCGCAAATTGATGCTTTACAATTATCGATTGATCTCACTATGCCTTCTCATTTTCATCTTTATTTCCAAAATTTTCTCTTGTTCTCTCATGACAATATTTTCAGAGCAACTTCATATCACAAGGGGCAGGTAAGTAACTTCACTCTAGCTTTTTAAAATGTTTTTAATCCTTATTAAGATTTTATTTATAGGTAGGCTTCAGAAGAAAAGTTACTTATGAAAGATTTTTATATTAAAGAGAATTACACTGTATTAAATTAAATTACACTGTATCTATATTAAAAAGAATTACACTGTATTTTGCGGTGGACGTAACGTCCACTTACTAATTTATTTTTATGAGTCGACTCGACGTAACATGGGGTCACGATTTGAAGCAGGATTTTAGAAAGAACAAAAAGGCGAAAGTAACCAGAAAAACAATGTATTGACAAAGGTTACATGGGGTTGAGAGAGCATTCATAAGAAAGTGAAAAGGAAAGAGTCATTCCCCTTCGTCTGTTCATAGAAACAAAATAAGATGTATGAAGTTTTTACTCTAGCTGAAAGAAAGGTTTGTAACAATTGTTAAGATTTTCGTAAAGAGTTCAAAGTTCAAATCCTTGATGAAGAAAGTCAGACAGAAGACAGTTCTGTGTCTGTGTGTGCGTTGAGTAGGTTGAGTAGCGAGAGAGAGAGACTTACATGCGAATGTAGCAGTCTGTGGATTTCTACTGACGAAGGTTGGAAAAATTGTAAATTTATGTGTAGGAAGTTATTTTATGTAAAGTCTTGTTTGAATGAAAGTTAATGTGCATAGTGTTAATGTAGGGGAAGAAAAATAAAATAAATTTTGCGCCACTAATTGCTACACGCAATTAGTGCGCTGTGTGTTTGTGTGAATTAGGAAGACATGTTTGCTCTTGTCCCGGGACGAAATCCTAACTAGTGTACCACGTGATGTTTTCCGTTTTTATTAGCATCGTTTTTGGCGAGAACCAGTCATCACGTGGAACGCCGAGTGACCATGCGTGTGTGTGTGTGTGTGTGTGTGTGTGTGTGGGTGGGTGGGTGTCAATGTATGAAACCCCACAATTTATATTAAAGAGAATTACACTGTATTGACAGACGTCTAAAATCTGCAATTTTCTAGAGATTAACCAGCCCCCAAATAAAAGGCACACAAAAACTCTGCGAAAAAAAACAAAAACAAAAAAAACAAAAAAAACTATTGTTAGTCTATTTAATTTTTTTAAAAATACAGCAGCAAAGTAAAATACTTTGAAATATTAAATAATCTTTTAACTTGAAATTAAAACGAATTAAAAAACTTCAAGGAGGGTTTTGATTTTTTTTAAAAATTATCTAACTGTAGATATAACTTTTCTTTGAGGCCAAGACAACTGGCATTTTAATTTTCGGTTTGTTTATACATCAAGGGCCCCTTAGCAAAATCTGTTGAGCCATCTGAGGCAAGATGACTGGAATATGAATTTTCACTTTGTTTATACATCAAGGGCTCCTTATAACTGAGCCCAAAATGACTAGAATATTAATTTGTGATTTGTATTTACATCAAGCTCTCCTTATCAAAATCTATAGAGCTAAGACAACTAGAACGTTTATTTGTGCCTTGTTTATAGATCAAGGGCTCCTTATTGCAATCTGTAGACTTATTTAAGGCCGACATGACAAGAATGTTAACTTAACAGAGCTTAATGAGACCAAGACGACTAGAACGTTACTTTGTGCCTTGTTTATACATAAAAGGCTTATCAAAATCTGCAGTCCTGACTGCGGCTAAGAAAACTAGATTGTTAATTTGAATGTTAATGTAAAATTATCTAACTATAGATATAACTTTTCTTTGGAAATAAGTTAAATGTCATACAAAATACATGATTGCCCAAATGTGTATCTTTTGATTAATTTTTCAATTGGAGTAGATAGACTAAACTATCGCGCAGTTCAAACTCCACCCACGTCTATTGAACAGGTAAAGAGGCTCATCCCTTGTTCCTTGTTTAGGATGTGGTTTTTGGCTTTCTCTTTTTCAATCTTTTCACTCTTACGTAGCCCCCTGAGCATCAGTGACGTTACCGCCTTGTTCGGTGTGATATGATTAAAAAATAACCGGTTAAAGGGAGGTAACTTACATAATTTTCGAAGTTTTAGTCATAACTAAGCTTTCCCTAAATTCTTAAAAAATAACGACATTACTTCAATTAATAAAATAAATAATACTTCAAGCCGTTTATATCGAGAGAATACCTCAAAGCCAAACTAACTGACAGAACCTTCTCTAGCAGCTTTAAAGAAAAGACCATGTAAAGACGAAATAAACATTTCTTCGGCTGTCCAGAAAATGGCCGACTCATTTTTAAACTGAAGGAAAAAATATTTTTTTTCTTAAACAGGACCGCTGCTATATGCTGAAAGACAGGTGTACCGTAGAAGTATTTAGCAAAATACAGTTTCTTAAATTACTGACAATAGCAAGAAAAGAAAAAAAACTTTAAAAAATAATAAAATTTAAAAAGAAAAAGAAAAACTAAAAAAAACAGAGTGGTCGAGCCAACTTACAACACAGCTTTCATAGTGTTTTGACCTCAGTTTGAGGGTTAACTATTTGCCCATAGCTGGCACCCTAACAGGTGCTACTACTCTGGGTCAAGGTGGACCTGAGAACAACAGCAATTAAGAGGTGGTTCCATGCTCCTCACAACTTCTCAATCAGAGGTCTTGCTGCTGAATGCAGTTTACCATCATACCCAAGACCAGAAATGCAATAGTGAACTGTCAATGTATATCAGGGCTGAAAGTGAGAGAGTATTTCTCACAAGAGGAAATAGAACTACCCCTCCATCAGGAATACATCCCTCTGGAAAAGAACAGCATTCCTGTTTGTAAAACAGCAGAAACATGGGTCCATCTCCTCAGTATGGCAAAGAAGATGCCAGATGAGCTTGATTGTCTTGTTATACTTCTAATTAGATATGACTGTGCAGGAGCCCTGAAACTTAAGTGCTGATTGCAGGGGAAGATCATGATCCATTTGCTGTTAAAACTGATCTTGGATAGTGTATAGGGGGAGCCATGGCACCCCTGAGCAATCCAGGAAGCACAGCTCGGTATTGCCATTGAATTTCTTCAAAAGAAATTCCACCCATTACACCTATGCCTGGATTTGTAATTGGAAGCCACAATTTAAACAACCTAAGATATGCAGATGATGCAGTGCTGATAACAGACATAGAAAGGAAACTACAAGACCTCCTACAGAAGGTAGCTGAAGAGAGTGATAAGAAAGGACTACAAATATACTGCAAGAAAACCGTTTTCATGGTCATCAGTAAAAAGGGAAGCCCAATATGTCAAATACAGGTCGGGGATACTAGAATCAAGCAGGTACAAAAATTTAAATCCTGAAAGTGTTATAACAGAAGACAGAAAATGTGACACAGAGATCTGAAGGCGGATTGGCATGGCAAAGGAAGCATTCCAGAAGTTGAGTAAAGTATTAAGAAAGCGAACAATTTCGATTGAAACTAGGAAGAGAGTACTGGATTACTATGTGTTGTCAGTTCTTCAATATGGCAGTGAATGCTGGACAATATCATCAAAGATGAAGGAAAAAACTTGAAGCAACTGAAATGTGGTTCTACAGAAGGATGCTGTGAATATCATGGATCGAGCATGTAAGCAATGATGAGGTCTTGGAAATGATGGAAACAAAAAGGAAATTAATACTGAGCATCAGGAAGAGACAGCTGAAGTTCCTGGGACATGCAATGAGGAAGGAGGGCTTGGAGAACCTGATACTAACAGGCCAGATACAGGGAAAAGAGATAGGGTAAAGCAACGGATAACATATTTGAAGGACCTAATTAGGTGGATGATGGAACGAGGATTTCATGGTGTAACAGGAGAAGGTATGCTAAGAGCCACCAGGGATAGGGAGATGTGGAAAGCCATGATTGCCTACGTCCTGAAGGTACAGGGCACATAGAAGAGGAAGAAAGACGAACTTCCCTGACATGAATCTCAAAGAAAAGACTGTATCTCAAGAAGATATTAAATTTCTCCCCTCACCATGAATTTTGGCTGACCTCCTGGTTGCCCCTGAAGCTTTTATAAGTTTCAAAATTTATGAAACTGATTAGTCTTTGATTTTGTTAAGATTTGATCTTCAGCACTTTTCCTTCTGTGTTTTCTTTTTCATTTTTTTTTTTCAAAAAATTAGAGCAGACAAATCACACTGTTCTGGTAGTATTGATGTTAACATCAACCCTTTGATTTTGTTTTGAAATTCACTTCTTCTGTTCCAAGAGTTTGAGAGTGGAAAAAGAGGCAAGAATAGATTAGAACTCTGCTACTATGAATAAAAAGATATTTGTTTAATTTAGGGAAGTAACATACTTATACCCAAACTCATTCCTAAGATATGTATATGATAGTAGTGTAGACTACTTAATTTTGACCCCTCCTCCTCCTCAGAAAAAAATTTCAGCTTCTAAGTGGCCCTTCTCCACTTTCAGAGTTCCACAATCGCCACTGCTAAATAGAAATTTAGCACAATAAATTTTTTTTTTAATCATATCACCCCAGGCAAGGCGGTAACGCCACTGATGTGCAGGGGGCTACATACATAAGAGTGAGACGATTAGAAAAGAGAAAACCGGAAACTGCATCCTAAACAGGAAACAAGGGATGAGCCTCTTCACCGGTTCAATAGACGTGGGTGGAGTGTGAACCGGGCGATAGTTTAGTCTATCTACTCCAAGAAGGACATCTAGAAATGCCCTTATCCTCCCATGAATGTGCTCATCTTCTAAAGAATAAACGTTTGGCTGAAGTTTGTCTGAACATCTTAAGGCCAAATTTTTAAAAAATCCAAAATTTGGAAGAGATTACATTAAATTTATGATACATGTTTTCAATGAAGGAGATGCAAAAGAAGTTCATGATATACCAAGCAATAGCCCTAACCCTCACCACAGAGTATACCATTCAAGAAATACCTCCAAAAATTAAAACTGTGTTTGATCGTTCTTTCAAATTCAAAGACATGTTGCTAAATGACCATATCCTGACAGGACCTGATTTAATCAATGCACTGCCTGGGGTGCTGTGCAGATTTCGGGACCATTCCATTGTTCTCATTTGTGACATAGAAAGGATGTTACACTGTTTTCACATCAGACCCAGAGATAAAGACTTTCTGGAAAAATGGAGATTTTTTTTTTTTAATCATCTCACCCCAAGCAAGGCATTCCACTGCCACTATTGTGCATGGGGCTACATAGGGGAAGGTAAATAGAAGGAGGGTTAGACATAGGGAATATCAGGAGGAAGGTGACAGATGAGTAAGGATACCGAGGATGAGGGTTGGGCATATGGGAAGAGTGTTTGATAGAATGGGAGCAGGTTAGTGTGTTAGGAGGTGTCTATTGACCTTACATTTAAACTCCTGGAGATTGTAGCCGTCGGGGAAGCAATCGTGTGGAAGAGAATTCCACAGTCGGGAAGTGCGAGAAAAGAAACTGTTGGAGTAGAAGTTACCAAAACTAAGTCAAAGGAATATTGCATGCGAGTGCATATGTTTGGAGCATCATCTTCTCCAGGTTGTGCAAATTACGTGTTCAGATATTTGGCCAACAAATATGAAAAGGAGTATCCTCTGGCAGCAGTTTTCTTCCAAAGAAACTTTTATATGGATGATGGACTCATCAGTATTGAAGAGGCAAAAATGACTGATCAAGGAAGCAAAAGAAATCTGCGCAAAGAGTCAGCCGAGTCTAAAAAGATTTGTGTCTAATAACAAAGAAGTCTTAGACATAGTCTTGGAAGGCTGACATTATAGTGTGTTATCCATTCTTTTCCAATTTATAGTGGGGACGAGTTCTTTTGAAGGGTAGTTGTATATTGTTGCAGATTAACAGAATTTGGCCTCGTTGTAGATAGCCCACTATAAGTCATAAAATGATTATAAATCAAGAAAAGCAAATTGAGTTGAAAAATAACATTTTATATATACACATATCAATTAAGGTTTTTACAATTAAAGTAATTCTTTACATATGGGTCCAACGGACGTTAAAATGTTCATTGCAATAAAATGCTTAGATATGTGGGAGCGTTGTAAGTAAGGAATGTCTTTGATATATCCGCTCCTTGGGTCAGTAAGTAGTTTTGAGACAGTGAAAGATAAGACGAGAGGGAAGGGAAGCTAGCATAGTAAGCCGCTTGACGTAGGTCAAGGGGGATACTGATTACACTCCTCTCTCTCGAGTCAGTCTGTGTGTGTCTGGATCTGTCTATCTGGAGATGCTTTCTGTATCAGCTTTTTATATCTTCTTTTTGGATCGCAGCAGATCATTTGGGAATTCATATCCATGTTTGATTCTGGGCTTCCCATTGGCTGATAAATAAAATTCACGTTGGCTCGTGAACTGGAAATTTAATATTTAATTAATTTTTAGTTTTCAACTGGAACATCTGCGCGAACCCGGATGCGCACCAACAAGTTTTGGTCATTTGGTCGTTAGAGTGCAAATGTCCAGTCCCTCGCTTTTACTCGGTCAGTATCACCACAACATGACACTACAACCAAAGAAGTAGACTTAAATTACAACACCCTTCCAATGCAGAGTGTATTAGATGTAAGATGAAACACAAACACTGACACATTTTGCTTTGAGGCAGGAGTGGCTGCACAATGAGGAATTCTATCAATAGTAGTCAGTGCGTATGATCGTTGGGATTTATCTCACTTTTTATTCTAGCCAGGAAAAGAGTGCTACAAGAGATGTACAAACAAGATGTTGGATGAGATGAGCCCCTCCCTTCTAAATTAAAGCCAAGATGGGAAGCATGGCTCCAAGACTTGAAAAACCTCAAACTAGTCCAAATTCAAAGAAGTTTCATTCCAAACAATACTGGCTCTATTGAAAAAATAGAGCTCCAACATTTTTTATGCTAGTAACACTTGATGTAACCAATGTTCCTACATACAGCTTGTTGCCCTTTACACTAGTCATAGGTAAGGCCAGAGTGGCACCCACAAAAGTTGTCGCAGTGCAGTGCACGTCTTGAACTCAATGCAGCTACAGTTTATACAGCAGTAAGTAACATCCTGAGAGAAAAACTTAACTTAAAAGTGGATCAAAAATTTTTTGGACAGATTCCCAAATTGTTCTGGGGTATATAAAAAAAATGATACATGGCAAGTCCATATTTTTGTTGCAAACCGTGTCCAAAACATTAAAAATAGTACAAATCCTGGTCAGTGGTTTTACATTGAGACTGACCAAAATCCTGCCAATCATGCATCTAGGGGACTTACAGTTGCAGAATTTATTGAATAAAATTGATTTACATGACCAAAATTCTTGTGGGACCAAGAGCTCATTACAATTCGAGGATGTACTGAATTCATCATCAGAGACCCAGAGGTGAGGGTTCTGAAAACTACACTCACTCAAGCAGAACATTTCCTTGTCCAGGTTGTCAGACTGGAAAAGAGCTTAACAACATTGCTCGAATAAAGCATAACTAAACTTATTTATAAATGGAACTTTGTGTGTGTCTGTGTGTGTGTCCATTACCTATAGACTCTGAAACGGCGGAACCGATTTTCTTGAAAATTTACACAGTTGTACTATAAGCATCTGCGAGTGTTCTTAGCTAGGTTTTGTGTCGAGGTACCCCCGATAAATATTGAAAATCAATAATTGTAAAAAATCAGGTTACAGAAGTAGTGGTCCGATTTTAATCAAATTTGATACACTCATAGACAAAAACATAAGAAGTGATATTCAGAAGTTTCAAGGTTGCAGTTCTTACAATAGTGCAGAAAATCGATAATATATATATAAAAGCCAAGATGTTTGTGTGTGTGTCTGTTTATCTGCCTGGATTTTTTTCAGCCCTTTTATTTTAGTTTTTGCTTTGGGCTTGGCTCTAAGTAGGTATAATTATAGTTCTTAGTCTCAGCCATCTTACCATTTACTCAGAGGACTTATTTAGCCTTCAAAATTCAGTTTCCGACGAAAAAAACTTATTTGATATTGATACCAGGAAATCAAAATTTGATTTACATCCATTCATTTTTCTTTCAGTCTACGGTTTCACTTTAACTGGAAACAACTATTGCTTTTTAGTCTTTTGTGTCAACATCCAAAGAATCTGAGCTCCAGGACCATGGATTAGTTTTAAAGTTTTCATTACACCCGATCTATACTGCCAGTGGCAAATAAATCTCAATCAAGCCACATCACAGTAACAGAAATAGAATCAGCTTCCTTTGCACCCATCAGGACAACCCAAAGAGAAGACATGGGATAAAGAGTTTGGGTTTCTTAATAGGAATCCCAACAAACTATCTATAACCAGTGAAAGTTACCAACTTGACCTTATCCTGAAAGATGGACTACTCAGAGTGGGAAGACGGTTAAAAGAATCTACATCCCTCAATGTAATGAAAGCTTTAAAACTGGTCCTGGAGCTCAGACTCTTTGGATGTTGGCACGAAAGACTAAAAAGCAATAGTTGTTTCCAGTTAAAGTGAAACTGTAGACTGAAAGAAAAATGAATGGATGTAAATCAAATTTTGATTTTCTGCTATCGATATAAAAAAAGTTTTTTCGTCGTAAACTGAATTTTGAAGGCTAAATAAGTCCTCTGAGTAAATGGTATAATGGCTGAGACTAAGAACTACAATTATACTTACTTAGAGCCAAACCCGAAGCAAAAACTAAAATAAAAGGGCTGAAAAAAATACAGACATACAGGCAGATAAACAGACACACACACAAACATCTTGCCTTTTAAATCCAATACAAATAAACAGACTTTTCAACTAGATAATTCTCATTTTAAAAAAATCACCTGAAGATCACATAAGAGACATAGTTAAGTGGAAGTTCATGATCACCTAGATCCTGAAGGGACACAGTACATGAAGGCGGCGGCGGCACTGGGTAATTTACATGAACATGTTAGGAACAGGCAATTTTATGCCTCTTTTGTTGAGGAGATATGCCATGTCCCCTACACAACCTAAGTTGTGTAGTGGACATGGAAAAAAAAGTGGACCTAAGTTGTGTTTCACAATAATCCTGATGGATAGTAGGATGAGTGGTAAATTATCAACCCAATTAAGTGAACTGGATTTCATTGTGAGCAATGCTTTAAACTTTTTTTTAAAAAATCATATCACCCCGAGCAAGGCAGTAATGCCACTGATGTGCAGGGGGCTATGTAAGAGTGAAAAGATTGGAAAAGAGCCAGAAACCACATCCTAAAAAGGGAACAAGGGATGACCCTCTTCACCTGTTCAATAGATGTGGGTGGAATGTGAACCGGGTGAGAGTTTAGTCTATCTACTCCAATTGAAATAAAAAAAAACTGTAGCATCATTTGTGTATAAGTGACATACAAATAGGCTGGGAGCTTAACAAGAAGTTGAACAATAGCCAAAATAAATAAACTTAAAAAGCTAATACTACTACTAATAATAATAATAATACTACTAATACAAATTTTTTCCTGTATTTGTTTTTGTCTCAAACTTCTCAACAGAGGATATTGTTTTAGGCTCCTCAGTAGTTTGTGCCATCATGGTTACCTTGAAAATTGGGTTAGTCACATTCATCTCAATTAAGTGAATTGGGTTTCATTGTGAGCGATGCTTTAAACTGTCTGTGGAATCATTCTACTAGACCATTAGTGTATAGGTGGCATACAAATGTGCTGGGTGCCTAACAGGAAGTTGAACTTGCTGAAGAGTTTCAACTGGAACTGTGTGCACCTGTCAGTTGTGATAACTGTAGGTACCTCATAAATGGTAATTCTGTCTTAGAGGATGGATTATTGTTAATGCGATAACCCTTAATGGAAAACAAAATCGTTTATAGATTTGACGTACTGACTTCTTCTGTACCAACCTCATTATAATTTTACTTGAATAAGTGGACTATACACTGACAACAAGAATACCTATCCAGCTTTTTCTTTAAACAGCAATAAAGTAAAGTTCTAATAATAAAAATAATAACAATAATAATAATAATTTTTTCCAGTGTTGTTTTTCTCTCAAACTTCTCAACAGAGGGTATTGTTTTTGTCTCCAACTCCTCAACAGAGGTTATTGCTTCAGGCTCCTCAGTAGTTTGTGCTGTTGTGGTTGCCTTGAAAATTGGCTTAGTCATATTCATCTCAGCATGGGACAGTTTCCCAATTTTTGTCAAAACTAAATAACTTTTTGGGTTTTGTCTTATTCTCAAGCTAGCATTTCCTCTGTAAACAATATTGAAATTTTCTCCAGGTTTGATCCTAATAAGTCCATCAATCCAAAGCTGGATCTCAGTAACATTAGTAAGTTCAGCTACATGTTGCACAACACTGTCAACCAAAACCATAATTTTGGCATCTGGAATTTCTTCTTCTGGGAAAATGACCAACTTCAAATCAAAATTCCCTTGTAAATGTGAAGGTTTTTCCCATTTTATTTCTTTACCATCTGGAAAAAAAAAGAAAGAAAAAATTGTAATAAAAAAATATGCATTTTGAATGGATACCTGAATTTCTCTTTTTACTCAACATTTTCTTTGAATTTTGAATTTGCAGACAAAAAAAGAAAAACAAAAAAATACAAAAACACTCCCAACCATTTATTGATTTTGACATCTTTCACTGCAAATTGGCTTTGTCTTAATTTGGCAAAGGCCACTATTTCTCTTAAGGCAGCCACCATCAACCATGTCTTGAATTAATGCATCTTTTAATGCAAAATGACTCTTCTCAACTCAAAATACAAAGTGATCATATCTTTCTGACTGTTCATATCTATGACATTTGTGTAGGTCGAAAAGTTAATAGGCTGACTATGACAGTGAGATGCTGAAGCTGTGAAATTTTGTACGCATTAATTTCAATTCTTCTTATTAATATCTGCATTGTTTCATTCCAGATACAAGGGTAAAATAAAAAGTTCATAGGTTGACTATCAAGAAGCAAGGCTATGGCCGTGTAATCTTGCATGCTTTCATTTCAATTCTTCTTAATAACTGCATTGTTTCATTCCAGAGATAATTCAGGTTTGGCTGTTAATAAAAACAAAAAAAACTCAAATGTAACATGTAGCAACTTCCCTTGAAACCAATAAAAATTAGTCATTGTGGTATTATGTACCTGCAAAAAAAGCCCCAAGGACACTGATACTGACATGATTTCTACACTAGAGGATGCTGCTCCTGCTTTCACACCAGTGAAAATGTGGCCAGCTGAATTTAAGAGGGGACAGGAGAGTTTTGAATATGACCCATGGTCTGCCGATCCTGCAACTGCAACCACCAGGGAAAACATTTATAGCATACACCACATGGTGAGAGATGACAGGTGATTGACTATAAATGAAATTGCCAATTCTGTTAGCTTATCCTGTGGGAGAGTTGAGAATATTATGCACAGTGAACTTGGCATGATGAAGGTCTCTGCTTGGTGGGTGCTCCAACGCACAAGACATTGGTTTCAATTGTTGCAATGCATCACTGAAATGGTTGATCATCTTACTGATTTGACTATCATCTTTTCCCCAACATCAAAAAAAAAAAAACACTTAGCTAGGAACCAGTAAACTGTGATGATGACATCTTATCTACTGTTGATGACTTTTTAGAGCAACAAGATAAAAGCTTCTTCCCCAACGTGATCCAAGCACTGCAACTCCAATGGAAGAAGTGTGTGGACTGCAAGGATAGGGGAGGGGGTGGCTATATTGAAAAATAAACCTCATTTGATCATATTCAATGAGTATTTTGAGCAGCTCATGAAATATTCAGCCTATCATCCTCACAGCTATCTCAGTCTGTTCATATCTATTTCTCTACCTGCCTGTCTATTTAAAATGAAAGTATCTGTCCCAGCAGCTGACAGCCAGCTCTTGGCACCAGCCATTAAATGTCCCAGCCAGTCAGCATCCGCTTGAGCTAAAACCATCTCCAACAGGCCCCCAGCTCCAGCCATCTTTACCGACAGCAAATATATTAAACTGTTCTTTTCAGGAAAATGTTCTACTTCGATGAAAAAACTCTCATTTTTCAGGACTGGTCATTTTACAGACTACAAAAGTGTAGTATCTGTCCCAGCAGCTGACAGCCAGCTCTTGGCACCAGCCATGAAATGTCCCAGCCAGTCAGCATCCACTTGAGCTAAAACCATCTCCAACAGGCCCCCAGCTCCAGCCGTCTTTACCGACAGCAATATATTAAACTGTTCTTTTCAGGAAAATGTTCTACTTCGATGAAAAAACTCTCATTTTTCAGGACTGGTCATTTTACAGACTACAAAAGTGTAGTATCTGTCCCAGCAGCTGACAGCCAGCTCTTGGCACCAGCCATGAAATGTCCCAGCCAGTCAGCATCCACTTGAGCTAAAACCATCCCCAACAGGCCCCCAGCTCCAGCTGTCTTTACCGACAGCAAATATATTAAACTATTCTTTTCAGGACAATGTTCTACTTCGATGAAAAAAACTCTCATTTTTCAGGACTAGTTATTTTACAGACTACAAAATGACTGTACCTTTCAGGACAACACTTTTCAAAACACTCTTCTCACTCTCTACATGAACATGCAACACATTTTGGCCAAGTGCACAATAATCTAATTTTGTTTATGTATTTTCTTTAACAAAAATAAACTTCACAATATATTCTTTTTATTTAAATCTTTGTTTTGATTCATGCTGTTTTCTGCCATTCAATATTTCTTTGTGGGCCAAAACAATGCCATGAGGTAGAAAGTTCCTAGATGGATATTTTGGAAGCACTTTACCATTTAAATCTTGTAAGTTAGTGGTTGCTTTCTCCATTTCTTTGGAGAGTGGAGGTTTCAACCTCAGGAAAGCAAGAAAGCTGCCTACAGTGTTTTGGACGTTAAATTTTGAGGAACTGGTTATGGTAATGTGTTTTGGCACCATTAACAACTTGGTCATTTATCTTGAATAAGAAATGTTAACCAACCAAACATTAGATCACCACTCATTTGTCTTACTTGACCCCAACGAAAATAAAATCAACCATGATGACCCTCATATCTCACCAATCTCGAAATGCATCATTAAAATACTTCTTGAGTTTGCTTCTGAAATTTATAACAGAAATGATTCATTTAGTATTTCATTTCCAAGATGGAACATCACTACCAGATCCAAGGATTGAACTCCTGACCACTTGATGACAGTAAAAAATGTACAACCAACTCCTATTTTCACTAAAACACCATCTTGAAGGAATAAAATATAATAATCAACAGATATCCCATATAAGCCAATCAACAGACACCTGATGAAGGCCAGAAGGTACATGGTTGAAGCATTACATTTATAAAAATGTCTGTATCAGCCAAAATGAGAACAATATGACAAAATAATACAAGAATATTAATGTAATAATCATAGTTATTAAGAAAATGTAATACTTACTTTCAATTATTTGTTGTGGAATATCCGAATTAAATGTTTTTCCATGAACTGAAAGAGAACAATATATACGGTTAGTAAATGTTTCATAATTTTATATCTTTTTTTTTAATAGACTTACACCAAGCAAGGCAATAAAGCCACTAACATACAGGGGCTTTACTGAATGTGAAAGAATCTAAGAAAACAGTATTAAGAAGAGAGAACAATAAAAGAACAAGAATTAAAATAGAAAAAAATAACAGACATTCCATTTAACTTTTTGAAGATCAAATTTAACTAGACAGCAAGGAACCAGAAAAGAATTCCACAAGCAAAATATGCAATAGAAGAAACTGTTAGCATAGAACTAATGATTACATCTTGGCATTTTAGCTGTGAAATGATGAAAACCTTGCCATCAATCAATCACTACATTTATTAAATATATCATCAGCAAACGGAGGAGCCCAAAATGCCGATTACAGGTTGGGGATATTAAATCAAGCAAATTTTAAAATTTAAGTACTTGGGAAGTGTTCTAATGGAGGACAGAAAGTACAACACTGAGATTCGAAAGTTAATTGGAATGGCCAAGTACACATTTCAGAAGCTGAGCAGAGTATTAAGAAACAGGAAAATTTCACTAGAAACAAAGGAGAGACTAGTAACTGAAATGTGGTTCTACAGAAGGATTCTGAGGATATCATGGATCGAGCATGTGAGCAAAGATGGAAGTTTTAGAAATGATGGAAATAAAAAGGAAATTATTACTGAGAATCGAGAAAAGACAGCTGAGGTTCTTGGGACATGTGATGAGAAAGGAAGGCTTAGAGAATTTGATACTCATAGGTCAGAGAGAGGGAAAGAGAGACAGGAGAAAGCAGTGGATAACATATTTGAAGAGCCTGAGCAGGTTAAATGGGGTAACAGGAGCTACCAGAGATAGGGAGACGTGGAAGGCCATGATTGCCTACATCCTGAAGGGACATGGCATATAGAAGAAAAAGAAATTCAAAAAGTCTCAGTATCATAGAAGAAAGTTCAGCAGAATAATTACCATATATGTATTTATAGAACAGGCACAAGGACTCTACATTATAGTAGAGAGAAAGTGACTGAAGTCAAGATGCCAGGTTGGGATCTATAACATTGCATATTCTTTGGATTTTATCAAGTATCTCTAATTATATAACAAGAGCACCAGACGATATGTGGCAGTAATATTTAAATATGCAGAAATTATAGATTTGTAAATATACAAGATATTTAGTGAATGTTAAATGCAATTCAGTTTTTTCAATATGGTAAACATTGTACAAGAATTAAAAAGGAGAGCTGAAAAGTTATCAGTCTGACCATGAAAGGATTCCAAAATAAATGTTTATTTCATCAGAATAGAGGGCTGGGGGGAAAACACTGTTAGCTGGGGCTTAGAAGATACTGACTGTATCACTTACAAGAGTGTCTTGCCCATAGAGCTACATGTTTACCATAGGTGGCAACCCATAATGCCTAAAGATGGGGTTTCACAACAGAGGAACCTGTAGTCTGTTTAAACAATCGTATACGCAAAGAAGTTCAATTCAAATAATTCCTTTGTCATGTCTATCTTTGGTATATGTGTATTCATGTTTATGTATATTTTCCTCCAGTAATTCTTCTGTTTCTAGAAATGTATGACGAGAATACCATGGCCCAAACATATAAACAACACCTATAATTAACATTCAAAAGAGGAAGTTGGAATTTCTAGGGCACATAATAATGGAAGACAGCTTGGACAATTTCATACTCTGAGGACAGAGGGAAAACAATGGATACTCTTCCTAGCGAACTTGAGTAAATTGATGATAGAACAAGGTTCAGGGAAGATAACAAAAAAAAAAAGTAAATATTAAAGCTACAAAGAACAGGAAATTGTGAAAACCATAATTTCAAATGTCCTCAAGGAACAAGAAACATGATAAAGAATTTATTCTTTATTGATACAATGTAATGTACCTCCAATTTTTGCGATAAAAAAATTTGAACATACATCATCAAATTCTTTTATTATTAAGAGGAAAGACCAAAGGATTTTTTGTTTATTAAATTCTAAGTTTTACTACTTTTTAAAACTTTCAAAATTTTGGTTGTTTTTGTTGGTGACCAAAAATTAATTTATGAAATACGATTTTATTTTTGGGGTGAAAAACACATTGATTGGAAATTTTTGCAAAACTCAAATAATTGTCAGATTTTAATAAAACTTTCAGGATTATTATTTGAAATGTTTCTTCTTTAACTTGTCTCATGCAGAGAAAATATAACACATATTGCAACAACAAGCAGTTTGAAAATATTGTGAAAAGGGAGTCTTGCATATAATCATTCTCAACAAAGATTGGAGCTGACAGAAGTTCTTTTGTGCTTTTAAAAATTCTTAATTTAGGATTGAAGGTATTCATACAGGGTGGTCCAAAAGTAGGTGGACAGTAAATAACATTTATATTGAGATTAGATATACAATTATATTTACTGATATGATTATTACATTGACTTTTTTTTTTGTACAATAATACAAAAGCACTTAAATTTTATCAATGTATTTCTCAAACTGTTTACAATTTACACAGCTTTGAAGTTTACCCCTGAGACTTTGGCAAACATTTTTACACAAGTCTCTTTGTGTATTAATTTCACGAAATACATTTCTTATGAAATTTTTCAAATCACCAACATTTCTTGGTTTTTGACTATAAACTGTCCTTTGAAATGTGTTGAGCATTGTGATATGTGTTCATATCATTTGCACAAACAACAATTTGAAACAAAAAGAATACAGTCTACCCAATTCAAAATACATTTATTGATACATGAACCTTGACATGCTTGTATCAGACTGAGATGTGTGCAAAGCGCGTGTGTATTGGCAAAGGGGACTCATGTCACATGCGTGTGTGTTGTCATTGAAAAGCATCTATGTGACTCGTGTATGTGTGTCTATGTATGGGAAAGAGTCTGTACTTATCTGTAGTGAACTGAAGGATCTGGTGTCACTGGAGTGGGTTGTAACCAATATTTGGCCTGGCTGTTGGCCTGCATGCATATTGACAATGGTGTCCATATCATTTCAGGTATCTGTTTCCTTTTACTGGCAAAATAAAATCTACTTTAGTCATTTTTGATGAACTACTTATGACATAGTGTGTGGCCATAGTTGAGAGAAAAACGTTATGATTTGAGTTGAATGTTTGTGCCAAGGAAAATGTGTGGTGATATAAGGAAAAAGAAAAATGTATTTTTTGACCAATCATTTTTAGTCTACTACAAATGTTTGTGCTGCATTTTGAAGTCCAAAAGACATTTTGGTAAATTTGACTAAGCCAAACAGTGTTGCGAATGCCATCTTTATATATATCTCATTCTTTTGAATTTGGAAGTTGATAATAAGCCATCACCAAATCAATTTTATAAAAAAAAAAAAAAAAAAAATTATTGCTCCTTGAAGTGACAGTGAAATCACTAATAAATGGTACAGAATAATGATCAGTGGTTGTGAGAGAACTCATCTGAAATCACCACTGTCTCCAGTTATAATATCCTTTGTGTTCCAAATGAATGGGAGATGCCCAAGAGGTTTTAGAAGGATGGAGTATTCCCTGTTTCATTAGTGCCACATAAGTAGATTGTCCCTTTGTCTGAATGTGATGAATAGTTGTGTGCTTAACACCTGCAGGTTGTAATAAAGGATAGATTGTGTCCAGGTGTGGGTGAAGAATGTGGCTAAATTTACAATATTTGTATTTTTTGTCAACCAGTCTTCCAAAATTACAATTCGCTAGCAGCCCATAGTGTTGGAGAAAGTCAGTGTCCAAAAGTTGGTTGACGGGACTCCAGCATGCATTTCAGTGTTGGCGTTTGTTGTCCTTGCGATTTGCCCTTTCTACTGTTCAGATGTGGTGTTTTGAACGATACCTTTCATAAATGGCAAAACTTCATCAGCTAAGGTACCAAGTTCATTTAACATCAATTTCTAGCAGTGGCAATGAATGGTGTTATTATGGAAGGCATAGCGTGTGTGAAACAGTGCCTGATTAAGTCTTCTCCAATTCCTACTTTGTTGGCTGTTGCCATTAATTCTCTCGGGTGGCGAGAGGGTGGGCTTGTCATTCTCATGTCATTTATCAATATTTCGGAAAGTTCTAGTTTTCTTTTTTCCTAACTTTTAAAGACGGCTTCTTTCAGGTTCTCATAATTTTTTTTGGTTAAAATGGACGCTAGGATTTTCATTACCAGTTCAGGTGGCAGGACTGAAAGCACATTATAACATTTTGTTTTCATGTTCGTTATTTTCTGTATGCAAAACTGAGTGTTGAAAATAGCAAATCAACCAGCAAATGCTGGTATTTTGATACTGACCACTACTGCTGTGACCATTTCATCTATTTTGTGGCAAGGTTGACAGTTTAAAAAAATATCCATTTAATTTATTTTTTTACTGTTTATTATTTTTAAACAAATGTTGCAAAAAAAAAAAACTATTAAGGATTTTATATATATATATATATATATATATATATATATATATATATTGGAAAAAGAAATAGGGTTGTTCCAATGAGAGAAATTAATATACAATAAAAAGTGTGAGAGGCTGTGAACATTTTCTTTAAATTGTATATTTATTGTTGTTGTTATTATACATGTTATGATACATTATGTGTCCAATAGTATTTGTGACACTACATGTGTTTCGAGTCTAAAATTGACACTCTTCAGGCAAATAAATTTGTGGCTTTATGAATCGAGTTCCTTTTATTTCTGATAGCCAAGTTGTTGTTTTATAAACAAGTAAGTAGAAAAAATAAAAAATAAATAAAATCAGTAAAATGAAATAAAATAAGATAAAATAAATCAAATGTTGGAACATTGAATGGTCTGTGTTTTTTCACATCAGCACGTGCATAAATGGATAAACAGAGAAATAAATAAACAGATGAATGAATCAAGTGCTTACCCCAATTTGAAATGATTTTGGTCTGGGGTTACCTTTTTAGTATGTTAAAATTATCTTCTAGTCACCTTTGCTTATCTATAATCCTTTTAATCAGTCAGTTGGTTGTTTTTATTACTTTCACGGTGTTTTGAATTTAGTGTGTGCGTATCTCTCTGTGTGTGTGTGTGTGTGTGTGTGTGAGCATTTTTTAATTTGTTTTTATGTTTTAGAATTGTTTTTTATGGGTCATCTGTTTTTTTTTATTGTTTGGGATTATCTTTTGAATTTGGTGTGTGTGTCTGTATGGATTTCGGTGTGTGTGTTTTTCATGTTTTGTTGAGCAAAGGCTTGTATTGAATCTTTCTTCCTGCATTATTAATATTTCATAATCTGTGTTTTGATATATAGGTTTAACTTTGAATTTGCCATGACTACATTCATGCAAATGTTGGAAAACATATAATTTCCTGTTGTGCAATAATCTTATATTGCTTCTATGAAGGAAAATTATTCAAGCATTGTGTTGCTCCCATGTATATCTTTGCGCATCTGTCGCATTTTAGAGTGTAAACTACATTTTTTGAGTTGCAGTTCAGATCCGATTTTATTTTGAATGTAGTTGCGTTTTCAAACTGGAAGTGTTTTCCTTCTATTATTATGTTGCATACGCCACATCTTTTTTTGTTGCATTTTGTGAACCCCTGTGTTGTGTGTTGTTGTTCGAATTTCGATGATGTCTTTTAAATTTTTGGGCTGGCATTTGCTGTTAATTATTTTGGTTGTCTATAAAGATTCCTTTCACTTTTTCATTATTGTTGAGTAATTCCATGCGGTTTTTGATCTTTGTGAATAATTCTGGATTGTTTTTGTTGTGAGTGGAAACGTATGCTAGAATGTTTTCTTTTTTGTGTTTTTCTTGTTTTTTTTTTTATTCCGGAGGGATTCTCATGGTATTTTTTCTGCTAGTTGGAAACCCTTGTCTATTAGTATTTGTCTTATTTGTAATGTTTTTCGTAGTTTTTCAATGCGTATTTTAAGGAGGGTTTTGTCAGTTACTTTCGTGCAAATTCGTCGTGCTAGGGAATAGGGGATGGATTTTAAACAGTTTTTTGGATGGTGACTCTTGAAGTGGAGGTATTGTTGGGTGTCTGTGGGTTTGTGGTAAATGTCTGTGATGATGTGATTGTTTTCATTTTTTATGAGTATGTCTAGGAACGGTAATTCTTTATAATTATATTCTAGCATGAACTTGATTTTGGGGTGCAGGTGTTGTAGTATATTGTGTAGTTTGTTTATGTCCCCCCATGTTGATTTCCATGTGTGTGTCTGTTTATCTGTCTGTATATTCTTTATACAAATCCACAATTTTTATCTGATTCTCACCAAACTTCACACAAATATTCTTTAGGCTGAGTCTGAGCTCCAAGAACATGGATTAGTTTTAAAGCTTTCATTACACCCGAGCAACGCCGGGCTATCCTGCTAGTATTTAATAGGATACTAAAATCTTGACAGAGTTTAAAGTTACCAGTTTGATAAATGTAAACATTGCATGAAAAGTGAGCAGAGATTTGATTATTCATTTTGCCATGTTATTCTTTTTTTAAACAATTACAAATACACACAAGCATACTTTTCTTTTTTTCGTCTTGGATCTGATGAAGTTGTAACTGATGAAATGCATAATCTCTTTTTCATGCAATATTTTCATTTATGAATTTGATAACTAAACTCTGTCAGGATTTAAGCATCCTATGAAATATAAACACAGTATGTATAAAAAAATATAAACTTATATTTTTATTCTTCAGTGACAGTTTTGTGGAGTGATAGTCAGAAAGAATTGCGCATATACAAGGAAGTTGTTGGGAGTCGTTGAATGGCGGGTGTTGTCTTCTCTTCCCTCTTCTGTGTTCTTTCCATCTTCTGCTGGGGTTCTCATCATAACTTATACTTATGTATATATACATATATGTTTACATTTAATACGATACTAAAATCTTGACAGAGTTTGGAGTTACCAATTTGATAAATGTAAATATTGCATGAAAATTGAGCAGATTATTCATTTTGCCATGTTATTCTTTTTTTAAACAATTACAAATACACACATGCGCACTTTTCTCTTTCGTCTTAGAGCTGATGAAGCCTTAACTGGCAAAATGCATAATCTCTTTTTCATGCAATATTTCCATTTATCAAATTGGTAACTAAACTGTCAGGATTTCAGTATCCTATTAAATATAAACACATTGTTGATATGGAAAATTGCAGAAATAAAACAGATGAATTTATTACTTTCCAATCCATTTTGAAGGATTACATAAGGATCTAAGTTTGGATTCATTTAAAAAAAATGTCTACATAATTTTCTGACTTTTGAGCCATTCTGATAATGAAAAGAGGAACTTAACTTTAATCCGAAAAAAAGCTGAGAAAATTAAAACATTTTTTGATTTTGAATAAGAAATATATTAACGACTTTTAAAAAAAAGCAAAAAACTCTTTCAATCTTTTTCATAATATTCACCAGCTTAGGGTAAATGTGTTTTTTGTTTTTTTTTAAACAAATATAAATATACACATGAACATTTTCTCTCTTTTGTCTTGGATCTGATAAAGCCTTACTGGCAAAATGCATAATCAAATCTCTCCTCTCTTTTCACACAATATTTTCATTTATCTAATTGGTAAATGGATATATATATATATATATATATATATATATATATATATATATATATACATGCATATGCATATATATATATATATATATATATATATATATATATGCATGTGTATGTGTTTATATATATATATATATATATATATAAACACATACACATGCATATATATATATATATATATATATGCATATGCATGTATATATATATATACACACACGCATCCACATATAGACACACACTCATCCACATATACACACACACACACACACAGATATATATACACACACAAATGTATATAAAATAATCTTTTTTGGTTGAGTTTGCCAATCCTTGTTATTTTTATTGATTCAATTTGTTATTTGTGGATTTTTGCTTATATATATGTAACCTCACATTCTGTTACCATCCCTTTGTGCTTTCAATGTTATTGTCGTAATTTCTATATGGTTGCTAGTTGTGTTTTCTGTTACTGAATTGTATCAGAGCGAATCTAATGAAGCAAAAGTTGAGAGCATTTAAATACTTTTTTTAACAGATAAAATATTTGGTTATTAAATGTTGCATTTCCAGCATAGACTGTTAGTTGCGGTGAGGATGGGTTACAGAGTATAAAAGAGTTGCTTACCAGCTAATCATAGTAGGCATAGTGGTAATTGTAATGGTGAAGATTTTTTTAAATTTGCATGTTTGCTCTTTACATCGGGTTTAATCAAATTTCTCGGAGTAAATGATTTTTGTTGATTTTTTTGTATCCACATGCATAGTACAGTAGGTTGAGAAGTTCGTTAACTTACTTTTACTGGTTCTCGATTTTTTTTTAAGTATATTTTTATAGTTGAATTTTAGTTCTGCAAATCCATATAGCATCTGGGTCATCTATTATGGAGGATGATATTTGATCCGATGCTACTAACAGAAGCTGAATGTTGGTGGACCTCAAACGAAAATGAAAATTTGAGTAGAAAATGAATTGCCAATGTTTATTGACACACGTGGGTACAAAGATTCGAAGGGATAGATAATGGTTGACCTGAAATCAGGCTGACATTGAGTGAGTACAGCCAAACCCCTCTTTCAATGGGATGGCTACTAAAGACATTTGAACTCAATGGTGGAGAAGTGAGAAGAGAACAATCATCTTGTCTCCGGAAGTGGGGTCATAAAATTTGCAAGTGAGTGGAAATCCATTTTGGTTTCCATTTATTTTTTGCATTATGGCAAAGTGAAATTCTTTATTATTCTAATTCATTAGTTTATTTTTGTTATGACACAAAATTACTTCAGACAATGCTTTTATCCAATGGGCCATAGAAAAATTTCAACATATATCACTTTAAGAAGGTGAGAGTGTACAAGGGCCCAAACGTTAGGAATATGAAATTAAAGATGACAACAGTGAACAATGTAAATAGTTTCAATATCTCATTTCAGAAATTAAGACAGGTTCTGAATAAAGCCAAAGTGGATACAACAGCCAAAATATGAAGATAATCTGAACAATGTAAAAAGTTTAAATAATTACAATACTTCATCACAGAAATATAGACAGATTGTGAAGAAAGCCACAGATTACAACAGCCAGAATGTGTAAATAGTTATAATCAGCCTTTGAGATAGTAAAAAAAAAAAAATCACTCGATCGGTGATTGAGAGAAAATTTACTCGGCTTAAAATCATTTTACTTGACCAACTCCATTTCCTTAATAGTCGCCTTACGTAAACATAGCGTGAATCGCTGACGAAAAACAAAAAGTATTATTTTAATTAAAATTTCGAACGTGTTAGAAAGGATTTTAAAAAAATTAAATAAAATAAATTTGATCTTTCCTCTTAATAATAGCATAAACATTTTGATAAAACTGAGCCCTTCTAACATCATGAAATGCTGTTTTTTTGGGGGGGGGGGCAATTGAGCGGAGGCATCTAAATTCAGTTTCTTTCTTCTGTTTGACTACAATCTCAGAGGATAAAAAAAATAACAAATCTGATTTTCTCAACAATTTTCTATAAAAAAAAATTACTTGTATAATTTGTTTTTTGGTGTGCATAGTTGAAAGGAGTATTTTTTTTTCTTTCAAATGTTTGTTTTTACTTTTTGTAAGTGGGGAGGAAATATTGAGTCAAGGATTATATTTTTCCAAATGAGTTTCTAAAAATCTGTGAGCGTCTTTAATCTGGGCGACAGAGACATTTTGGCTCCACTCTGGAAGCGTTAATTAAACAAATGTTTACATTGACTGGGATGATAAAATCAAAACCAAAGAGTTCAATAATATCATTGTAGGTCATTCTAAGTAAATTGTGAATCTTCCATGGCATACTTTTGGGTTGTAAAAGTTGAGTTGGGTTTTTATTTGAAGGGACACGTTTCATTGCAAGATTTTTAATTGACCACGGGCAAGTAAAACAAATTTTAATCACTCAATTGAATTTTTAATTGAGTGAGTTGATCGGGCAAGTGAAATCTCAATGGCTGGTTATAATATCAAATCATAGAAATATAGGCAGAGTCTGAAGAAAGCCACAGTTTACAACAGCCAAAACATGTAAATAGTTACAATACCTCATCTAAAAAAATATAGACATATTCTGAAGAAAGCCAGTGTGTATAACAACCTAAATGTGAAGACAAAAGTTTGAATAATGTAAATTTCTATAAATAGTTACAATACCTCATCTTAGAAATATAAACAGATCCTTTTGTTATGTTTTAAGCAAAAAGTTATTTACAAAATCCAGGTAATTACTACTCAGATTTACCAACTGAAACATCTCTCAGACAGATATTCAATTTTTAAGAGATTTTAAAAGTTACCATTTTGGTTTTTCATGAATAATGGTGGTTCAATGAGTTGATGAATGACTGTGCCAATATTTTTTTAAATCGTTAAAGATATGTCTTTTTTTTTTCGTTTTTTTCAGATTAGCTTTAAGCCATTATTTTCAAATAAAAACAATTTGACTTCAATTTAAATTATTTAAAATATTATTTTAAGTTTTGAGTGTTTTTCCTCAAAAATAAGTTCATGGTGATACCCAGAGCTGGATTCAGGCTTAGGAAATATCTTAATGAAAACATTTGATACTTACTACTTGCTATGGCCCCAAAACTCAGCTGAAAAGATAGAAATATAAGATTAAAAAAAAAAATTATTTTCTCATTGGATAAATCTATTTATTTTTAACACAAAGAACATGCATTAAGCAAATTTTAAAAAAAATACTTAAAATAAATACTATTATTTCATTAGAAATTTTATACAAGTTAATCATATTGAAATGGGTTTGAGTTTGAGTTGTAAATTTAAAAGTATATTTTCGAAAGAAAATTGAATGACTTTAATGTCTTGGAAATAATGAATGATAAAATGATTCACTGTCTTATGATCTCTTGTGGTTGAGATTTTCTATGAACAGTTTTACACCCCATCCCCCAAAATAGAAAACAAACTTACCAAAAGTAATATCTGGAATAATCTAGTGGACATATTTTCTGAAAGGAGAAGCATTAAATAGAAAGTGTTAGAATCAAGAGCTGAGAAAGTGGGTTCATGCCTTTTGGAAAAAAAAATATTTAATCATTTTATAATCATGCTGATATGTAACATTGTTTCCCCTCCATCATTTTGCTTACATTTTAAAATAAAAATAAATTAAAAATTAAATGGGGCAATACCGAGTTTAATTTGTCTACTCATATTAAACAATTCAAGTAACATTTTGTAAATTAGAGTTATTCTATCCCCAATGTTTGTCAGAAATGAAAACTATTGACATATTTTCTTTATCATTTTAGAAAGGTGGTGCAGTTCAGGAAATAAATAGTCTATCATGTCAATCTATGCCATTATCTGAATTGATTATCTGGACTTAGTTTTTATTTACAAATTCTGCACTCCAGAAAAAAAATTAAATTAAAAAAAAAACAAAAGAAAAACAAAAAACAAAACTACATATTTAAAAAAAATAAAGAATAAAGTGATGTATCCATTTTATTTTTTCAAGTATTCTTATGTTAGTCTGTAAAAAAAAAAAAAATGAAGAAAACATGAAATTGGAAAAGTACAATATAAATAGTAAATACAAGAATATTTAATAAATAATGTAAAATTTATTTATGTATTTTCCATTTTAAATAAGCAATTACACCAGATATTTCTCTAAGTACCTAAAACAACTCAAACTGAAAAAGGGAGAATATTAATAAATACATTAATATTTTATTTTTTTATTTTTTTAATCATATCACCCTGAGCAAGGTGGTAATGCCACTGATGTGCAGGGGGCTACATAAGAGTGAAAAGTTTGGAAAAGAGAAAGCCGGAAACCACATCCTAAAGAAGGAACAAGGGGTGAGCCACTTCACCTCTTCAATAGACGTGGGTGGAGTGTGAACCAGGCGATAGTTTAGTCTATCTACTTCAATTGAAAAAAAAAAAAAAAGAAAAAGGAGTGAAAAGATTGGAAAAGAGAAGCTAAAATGTATATGTCACTATGTACTTCATTCACAATGAATAAATACCCACGATATTTCAGTAAGTAAAAAGACAACCCTAAATAATAAAAAGGATATTTAGTAGTAAAAAAAAAGAAAAAAAAAGAAAAGAAAACTAAATAATAAAAAGGATATTTAGTAGTAAAAAAAAGAAAAAAAAGAAAAGAAAACTAAATAATAAAAAGGATATTTAGTAGTAAAAAAAAGAAAAAAAAAGAAAAGAAAACTAAATAATAAAAAGGATATTTAGTAGTAAAAAAAAAAAAGAAAAAAAAGAAAAAAAAAGAAAAGAAAACTAAATAATAAAAAGGATATTTAGTAGTAAAAAAAAAGAAAAAAAAGAAAAGAAAACTAAATAATAAAAAGGATATTTAGTAGTAAAAAAAAAATTCATATCTAATAAAGCTAAAATGTATACAACCCATTATACTTCATTCAAGATAAATAATTACCCACAATGTTTCACTAAAAAACTAAAGAATAAAGACAAACACAAATTGGAAAAAAAAAACAACATTAGTAGTAAATACTTTAATATTCAATAAGTTAAAATGTACATATCCTTTGGTAGTTCATTCAAGATGATTAATTAAAATGTTTCAGTAAGTACCTAAAAAATAAAGACAACCTCAAATGGTCAAAAAGGATATAATCAATAGTAAAAAAATAAGTTTTAATGAATAAGCTAAAATGTATATATATTTTTTTACTTTAAAAGCAAAATATAACTATTTACTTCCCCACATACAAAAATGGCTGACCATAATGACGACAACAACAACAAAAAAAAACAACAAAAAAAAAAAAACAAACAGCACACTCAATTATATCAACTATGAAAATGGCTACATCCCTATGACAATTAAAGAACACATCCAGGTAGCCTATAACAATAGGATGCCTCATCAAAAAAAAAAAAAAAAAAATGCCAGCAGCAGAAAAAAAGGAAGCAAACTTCTCCCAAAAAGGATTAGCATAGGGAGACACAGCAACAAAATGAACCAATAGAATGAACCCAAATGGAAGTGAACATAGACCCAACAGAAATGCCTCCATCACATTCATCTTCACTAAAATGAAAGGAGGGAAAATGAGGAGAAGGGGAAAAAAATTTGAAAAAAGAAATAAAAGCAGATCGAGGTAGGGTAGAAAGGTCCTTGGTTGCGACCAAGACCTGATCTGCTCCTACATCACCTCTGAAAACCCATGTACAGACCCCAGAGAAGATAAGCCATCTTTCCTCACCTCCCTCAATTCCCTCCCCAAAACCATCTCACATCCCTGCCCAAGAAAAGGAAAATTGAGGAAAAAAAATGAGAACAACAGTATAGCAAAAAAAAAAAAAAAAATCTTGTGAAGTGGACAGGCAAGCACTTGAGAGGGACCTGTCCTCTCAGAGGATGGTTTTCTTGAGGCCACTCTTCAAATTGTCCTCAGTGGACAGAAAATCTGTTGAGGACCCCAACAATTTCCCAGATGCCCCTGGGTTGATCACCTTAATAAGTAATACTGGGGGCAACCTCAATGTATAGGATCACCTGGCTGAGGCCAAAGAAGTGTTCCCAAAATTAAAAATGGCTGAAATAGAGTCACCTGTACTAAAGAAACTTTCACAACTTTGTACGAAGAGAGTCCTGATAATCCTCCATCTCTCTTTATATAGGGCACTAATGCTAACCTATCCTATGAATGTTGGCAGTATTGTCTCGGACTGACACATTACGTCTGAGATGAGAACTGGCAGTCTGGGACAATCCATCGGGGTCCTAACTTCCACAGATTTCCATCCAGTCTGTGTATAAGGGGCTCCACTTGAAAAATGTCTATCAAGCTAGCCAGCTAGAATGCAAATGGCTTGTGTGATCAGGGTAAGGCAGCCCACCTGCTTTGTGATCTCTTGTCCTTCGGGGTAGATGTGCCTGCGATCGAGAAGACACACTGTTTGCGAAGTTGATGCTCATGTGCTGTCTAGCCACTTTGTTGTCTATTCAGCAGATGGGGACCAACATGCCAGAGATGTTTTCTTGTTGGTTAAATATACCCCGGGTGTGAGGGTAGACCTTGTCTATGACGGCACAGATTGTTGCGGTTTATGTGCTCAACAACCTAAAATATTGCATCTCATTTTTTCGTCAGCTGGGGCCATTCCTGGTGGATTCTTCATGCCAAGTCTTAGTGGGGGACTGGAATGTCATCCTGGATCCCAAGTTAAATAGGGGGAAGGGAGGTAGCAGGTGGTTGGGTGATCGACAAGTTAGGTCTCGTCAATAGATACTGAAATGATCACCCTGGAGGGGGGATGTGGATGCGGGTATTTAATTGACCATTTAACCAGGTAGCTAGATACCTAGATATAATGTTAGTGAGAAGGGTGGATCTAGATTTGCTAGATTGAGCTACTGGTTAGGATATTCGGACCATAAACTTGTTTATGCCTGGATGGAATTAGATTGTAGACCTAGATTAGCTGGACACTGGAAATTCAATGTGTCTTTACTGAACAAGCTGGACTTCTGGCAACAGATAACTAAACTAGTGCAGTAGAAATTAATGGGACCAGTTATTGGGAATAGGTGGTGGGAGAGGCTTAAGGATAGCGTTAAGTATTTCATCACTGACTATAGCCGTTGACTCACCCTAGCTAAGTCTAACAAGGTGAAGACAAAGGTAGTCTATTGCAGGAAGAGGTGATTGGGGATCCCATAGAGATAGCATTAGCTAGGCAGACCTTGGACTGTTTGGCTAGCAAGCACTACTAGGGTCAGGTAATTAGGCATAGGTTAAACGAAGATGCTGAATGAAGCCGTAAGCATGGGTGCAGAAGAGATCCGTCAAGGTGGTGATCAATATATTCAAGAGGTTAAAACCCTGGAGGGGTGTACTTTGAGTTTGACTGACTATATATGCAAGGCATTTTGGTGGCATTTCAAGAGCCACTTTCTTAAGAAGCCTGATTAGGTCGTGATTATGATTAGCTAGTTATAGGATAGACAGTGTAGACCAACCTGAACCCACTCCTCCTTTGCCCATGTGCTGCATTTATTGTAAACTTTACAATAATAAATATCTATACTGATTAGCAGTTCACTAGCAGTGTATCTACTTCACGCAGCATGTGAGTCTCACACTAACCTTTTAGGGTTACAACATTAGCAACGAAGATGAAATCCAATGTAAGCCTAAAAGGTTACTGCAAGAGTAATCAACATAACATAGGCTGGGAATAATAAGTATTAATTTTTTTTTGATTCGGCCTTGTGTCATACTTAACCAAACTCCCTACAGCTAACAAGTTTTATGCAGAATTATCATCAGAAGGTTAGTTGTCAGCAGGATGGAATGTGTGGAATAGAGTAAGAATAAAATATACATTTTGAATTTTCAAATAGAAATTTATTAAAGGGAAGGATTAACATAAGTTGTAGGAGTTAATGTCCAATTAGTAACATTATTAAGAAGTTATGAGTAGAGCTCGTGTTCAATGATAAAGTTGAGTTAAGGGTATCAAGATTTGTAGAAAATGTTCATAGTAGTAATTGTTGAAACTGTTCATAGTAGTAATCGTTGAAAAAAATAAGTAGAAAGAGAACAAGGTGCAACCTGACCTTATCTCTTATCTTTGAAGTTGGTTACATTTTAGATGCGTGTCTTTTCAGCTGCTCCCATCTGAGTCTCTGATGCCAAGTCATTTATATGTCCTTTTGAATTTCGTACTGGATCGCTAAGTCCTTTTAAGTCTTACAAGTCACTCCCATTGGTCAAAAATCATTTTAACACCTACTTGCGAAATCTGGTTTGGATTTTTTACTTTGTTAAGCAGATGGTCAATCCTTTTTCTATTTGGGAAAACCAGGATTTCACACATTGTTGTGAATTTTTGTAAAAGTGAAGAAGGTTGATTTTAAATAATTTCTTATCAGATACAGACATACTGATTTAAAAAGTTAACAAGTCTGAAGGATTGTTCTCCTTACAGGAAAAAAAAAACATCACTCATAAGATTTTTTATCTGTTTCCAAATCTTTCATTTCAATCCAGTATTTTATAAGTATATTTCTAAATTCAACAGCCTTAGCAAGTCAGCCTTTGAAAATTTAAAGTAAGTTTTATTTTTTCAATTCCTAGTTACCTCAGTTTTTAAATTAATTATGACTTTAGGTACCTTAATTCATAATTGGCTGAACTATCAGACAGTTGGTGGTGTAAAAGTTTTACACCATCAACTGTCCAAATATGTCTGATAGTAAAACTGTGACTATGTCTTTTACATCATGAGTTTTTTTGTAAGACCATCTTATAGGATTTTCTAAGTTATATAGTTGAAAACTATTGGAGTAGATAGACTAAACTATCGCCCGGTTCACACTCCATCCACGTCTTTTGAACAGGTGAAGAGGTTCATCCCTTGTTTCCTGTTTAGGATGTGGTTCCCGGCTTTCTTTCTTTTTTTTTTTTTTTTCACAAATTTTTCACTTTTTTTTTCTCTCTTTTTTTTTTTTCTCAATTGGAGTAGATAGACTAAACTATCGCCCGGTTCACACTCCACCCATGTCTATTGAACGGGTGAAGAGGCACATCCCTTGTTCCCTGTTCAGGATGTGGTTTCTGGCTTTCTCCTTTCCAATCATTTTATTCTTAATTAGCCCCATGCGCATCAGTGGCGTCACCACCTTGGTTGGGGTGACATGATTAAAAAAAAACAAAAAAAAAAAAAAACTGTCAATTGAACAAATATGAAGTTGGTGCTATGTTTATGCAGAACCTGTATCTGGAAGAGGATACTTGAAGAGGCAAAAGAAAAAAAAAAAAAAACAAAAAAAACCGAAAAAACCAAAAAAACCAAAAAAGGCCTTTTTTAGGGCCACAAAATATTCTTTAAAGTCTTTTCTCTGATACGTATAGCAGCATTTTTTTATGTTTATGATATTTGCTTGCAATGAAATAAAATAAAAGTGGAAAGAATTATGTAAAAATAAAAAGTATTGTCGAGCTCTCTACGATACCCTCGTATCACCTATATTTATAAAAAGTTCGAGATGGAAAATTGTAAAATAAATCAAACCATCTTCTTTTTGTAACCAAACTTTTCATTGGTTCGTTCTGCATCAGCAGCAGCATTTTGCCTCTCTTTCGAAAAAGCGGGAATCTTCCCGCTCTTCAAGTTAGTTGGAAGGAAGATTTTGAAGCTATCAGACATGTTGTTGTTTCCAGCTCACTTATCTTTTAAGGCATATACATTTTCGCCTCCTTGTAAAAAAGAAATTAAGCCGGATTCATATTTTACCTGCCTGAGAAACTAAATTAAATATTCAAACTCTGCAACAACCTTTTGCATCCAATATTTTTCTCCTGGTAAATAATTATTATTACTTCAACTTCCACTAAACCGCAAGTATTTTTGACATTCTTATTCACACACACTTTGCTTGCTGTTTATTTTTCCCAACTCATCATCTTTGAACTGTTTAAATTATTGGGACATACAAACTATTTTTCCCAACTCATCATCTTTGAACTGTTTAAATTATTGGGACATACAGACTGTATTTCCAACTCATCACTTTGAACTGTTTCAATTTTGTCCCCAAACAAACTTGAACATTGGCCTTGTGCCATTTACCAATTCAAAATATCTATTTGTTTAAACATAGCTATAAAGTGTTTAATTCATTTCGGCAAATTTGCAGTTAAATGGAGGTAACTTACTTTTACCCCTTTTTATTAAATTCATTATTGTTATAATTAAAATATTGTCTACATATGTCTTGCCTCGTTTGTTCACTTTTTGGTACACATTGAATTGAGAAGCTAACATTCTTACGCAACAAATAAAAAAAGTAGTTAGGCCGCTACAGTATTATAAAAATTAAAAAAAAAAATTTATCTTAACCAGCATGATAACAATTATTAATAATAAAGAATAAAATGAGAAATCAGATATTAAAAAATAATTTAATCATAAATAAAATAACATTTTTTATGAATTACTGAGTTATGACATTTGTTATTAAATGTAATTTAAATTTGCATTATCTTAAAATAAAATTCATTTTTTCAGAAACCATATTCAAACATAAGGCTAACTAAAATTGTAAAATTCAATAACTATTGAAAATATTAGTTCTTTTAAATTACTAGTTTTATACTCATACTAATGTTTTTTTTTTTTTAGCGATCTAAAGTGAAAGTACCTAATCGTGATTGATTCTTTTTAATTGAGGGATAAACTTGAAAATACAAAAAACAATGATTATGACAGTCACTCACCTTTAATTAGAATTACCTACTTCTTTCGTTTGTTCAACTTCAAAATGTTTATCGTTAGTTTCTTTACTTGTGAATGTAAACAAACTGACCGTTAGTGAAAGGAACTAAATTTTTTCTATCTTTCATTTCCTCACTGAAAATATTTACAGTAAAACTTTCAATTTAAAAAAAAAAAAAACATGCGTCAGATCATTAGGACAGATAGAGAAATTAAAAAGTTCACTCACTTTTTTTAGTTTGGGTTTTAGACAAACGAAAGAAAGCCAAATTGGAGACTTGTTGATGGAACCACAACTTCCAAAAAAAAAAAAACTTTTCTTTCCTCAACACAAGTTTTCACACATCAGGTTTTCTATTTGTAAAAAGAATTAAAATTCAGATAATATGTGACAATTACAAAATATATCAATGCCGACCGGCTTGAATCCTTCCTATGACTTAATGCCAAGCTCAAAAATGCTGATTGTTTTTCACAAAATTTGAGAGTGTCTCATGAAAGCTCACGACATTTATGGACAGTTGAAGCGTGGTCTGTGTTTGGATGCTTTTTCTTTCACTTTGGCTTCGTTGGATTTTTTTTCGGTAAAATTTCGTAAGTACTACTGGGGTCATTCCATGTCAAATCATCCAGACCTCGACACCCTTACGTCTCAGATTTTTTTCAAATTTTCACCATATGTTGGTATCATAGAAACTAGAAAATCCTGAAAATTTGAGCGTCTAACTCTAAGCGGTTCCGGAAATATCGCACTTTTAGTATTTTATGAAAATCGTGTTTTGTTGCAAATTTCCGCCATTTTGAATTTACATTTTTGGGCATAAATCCATTTCTAGACAAGGTTCAGTCTTGAAAATTTGCACTAAAATGGTTTTCCACATGAGGAATCCAAAAATCATATCTAAAACCTCTGAAAATGAACTGTTTTTGAGTTATTGAACTTTTAAGCCGAGGTTTGGGTATTGGTCTCGCGCGTCCCAAAAAAACATGTGGCACTATGGGAAATTGAATTTTTTTTGTTTCTACACATTCTTGATAGTCTGAACTTGAATTCCTCCAAAAATGGTGTTTGGTTCTTTTCTCGTTAGCTCACAATTGAACCTCAAAGATGGGCAGTTTCAGGGGCCTCACTTCAGACAGAGCTGTGTACAAGGAGTCACTTGACTTCATCACAAACAGGAAAACTTGAATTTTATTTTGACTTGCTGTTCCATTAAGAAGTGGTATTACTGCTTTCTGATGTTTCTCTAAGTTGGATGAAACTATTTTGTTTGATGCAAGGGTGCAAGTAGCAGGTAAAGCCATGTAACCGGATAAGGACGAAAGGAATAAAGAAGAATTAATCTTTAATTATATTTAAATTTATCTCTGAAATTATTTGCAATATAGAATTCAATATGTTTCCATTCTGTATGAACAACTTCTATATTGCATCCTGTAACCACCAGAAGTTTTCTAAGCCATTCACAAATAATGTCTATTTCATAATTTACAAAATGGATCAGTTTTCTTTTACATTCTGACTGTCATGATTGTACATGAATACCTTAATGAAGCTTTTCACTGCATCTTCAGTATTTAGTTATATTTGTTCCCAACAGATTTTGAAATTTTGACTCCCATTCTTTTTCAAGATAAAACTTAATTCACATTTTTCTCGTATTGTAGAATGTTTTGTAAAAAAATGAATTTAGTTTAAGAAGTATATAATAATATTTAAAAATTCATTTAAATATTTTTATCAATAATAGCCTAGAAATTAAAAAAACAGTTTAAATGATTTTATATGTAATAAAATTATATTCTTTTTTTAATTAAATAAATGGTAATTAATAAAAACAAAAAATAATAATAATGTTTATTTAATAACTACCCATTGGGCATTCTTAATACAAATCTCATTTGTGCTATTTTTAGAAATTCTAACTTAGTTTGTAAAACCTTGAAGCTGACTTTTTTCTTTGAAACTTTTAAAAACAATGTTTATTTTTCATTGCCAAAAATCCTTTTCTTTTTTTTAATAAACAACAATGTCAATTTATTTACACAAAGGTTTAGAATAGAAAATAGAACAATATTTTATTTTTTAATTTTTTTTTTTAATGAAGCCTCCTGTTTAAAAAGCATGGTTGTGGTGCCCAATATAAGAATTTTAAAAACTTTCTTAATCTGTGCTTTCACAAAGATGATTATGGTATTGATGCTGAGTGGATATTTTTTGCAACCAGCCATGGAAAATCCCCTTGTGATGGGATTGGTGGTGCTGTTAAACGGCATGCAGCAAAGCGAAGCTTGCAGAGACCATTGAACAACCAGATTCTAACTTACAAAGCATTACTGGAAGTGTGCCAAGCAGAAATGAAGTCCATTGTGTTCTTTGGAATTGACAAGGAAGACATGGTTGAGGTGAGGAATAGAATGAAGAAGAGGTTTGTGGATGGGAAAACAGTACCCGGGACGAGAAGTAGCCATCACTTTGTTCCACAATCAGGATGCAAGATTGGACACAAACTCTGTAGTGAGGATGAATCCTTTGTTGATATTCACGACTTTAAAATCCTCACTCATGTTGACATTGGAGATATTGCTCCTTCAACATATATAACATGTGTGTACAACTCATTCTGGTGGGTCGGATTGGTGCAGAAAGTAAACCTCAATGAAGGTGATGTTGATGTTCAGTTCATGCACCCCCATGGTCCACGTAAAATATTCAACTGGCCTTCCAATGCTGACCAGTGTCCTGTTCCTTTCAAAAACATCATTTGTAGCATCCATGTACCTACAACAAACTCAAGTGGAAGGAGCTTTACTATTTCTGACGAGGATTATGATAAAACTGTGACAGCATATGTTGCCTTACACTCATAAGATGTTGTGTTGTCTTGATAGTTTTTGACTTTAATGTACTATCATACCACATACGCACCCGGCATAGGTACTGTTTCTTAGTATCCATATCCCCTGCATTGATTACCAGAAAAATGGGCTTCTGTTCTTTCTTCCCAAGTTCACAATTAAACCTAAAAAATGGGTTAATCACATGACAATTTTTATGGGTTCATAAATGCTGCAAATACATTGTATCCACACCACATGATGCAGTTAATTTGGGAATGTCCACTGTGATTGGCCCATCTTTGAGGTTCAATTGTGAGCTAACGAGAAAAGAACCAAACACCATTTTTGGAGGAATTCAAGTTCAGACTATCAAGAATGTGTAGAAACAAAAAAAATTCAATTTCCCATAGTGCCACATGTTTTTTTGGGACGCGCGAGACCAATACCCAAACCTCGGCTTAAAAGTTCAATAACTCAAAAACAGTTCATTTTCAGAGGTTTTAGATATGATATTTGGATTCCTCATGTGGAAAACCATTTTAGTGCAAATTTTCAAGACTGAACCTTGTCTAGAAATGGACTTATGCCCAAAAATGTAAATTCAAAATGGCGGAAATTTGCAACAAAACACGATTTTCATAAAATACTAAAAGTGCGATATTTCCGGAACCGCTTAGAGTTAGACGCTCAAATTTTCAGGATTTTCTAGTTTCTATGATACCAACATATGGTGAAAATTTGAAAAAAATCTGAGAGGTAAGGGTGTCAAAGATGTTTTTTTCTGGATGATTTGAGATGGAATTACCCACTGTTGCTATTCCCCTTCAAATTTATCCAAACTATCATTGTATGATAGAAAAAGTATGTGCTGAATTCAAATCAAGTGCGATTTATCGAAAAAAGAAAAAACTGACCTTTTTTTTTTTATCTAAATATACATTTGAAAAACGAACCGTGCCCTTCTTCTCTCCCGTAACTCTCACGCAGAATAACGTAAAGAAACTCCGCCTCTTTACGTCCGATTAATGCACCATTTTTCTATTTTTTCGGTACTCAATCTAAAAATAGAGTTGGTTTTTTTTTTTCAAATATGAAAATATGTGTACTTTTTTTTTTTTTTTTTTTTTTTTTTTTTTTTCGATAAATTGCACTGGATTTGAATTCAGCACATACTTTTGCACTGAAAATGCTACTTTGGATAAATTTGAAGGGGAATAGCAACGGTAGTACTTCCGAAATTTTACCTTTTTTTTTCTTGTTTTTTATTTTTTAGTTATTTTTATTTTTTAATATCACAGCCAAAGTGAAAAAAACAAAAACAAAACAAAAAAAAAAACAAAAAAAAACACGAAAACGTCTGTTTTTAACTTAGTGGTTCAGTGGTTATCGGCTCGGAACGAGATGTAGAGGACGAAGGCGTCCGTTTACTAATTTATGTTTAACGAGTCGACTCGACGTAACATGTGGTCATGATTTAAAGCAGGATTTAAGAAAGAACAAAAAGGCGAAAGTAACCAGAAAAACAATATATTAACAAAGGTTACATAGGGTTGAGAGCATGCATAAGTAAGTAAAATTAAGGAAAGAGAAGTTCTTTCCCTAGCTGAAAGAAAGGTTTGTACAATTGTTAAGATTATCGTCAAGAGTTCAAAGTTCACATCCTTGATGAAATTATTCAGACAGAAAACAAGGTTCTGTGTCTGTGTATGCGTTTAGGCAAGAAAGTCAGACAGAAGACAAAGTTCTGTGTCTGTGTGTGCGTTGAGAGAGAGAGACTTAGATGCGAATGTAGTAGTCTTAGGCAGTCTGTGGATTTCTACTGACGAAGGTTGGAAAAATGTGAATTTATGTGTAGAAAGTTATTTTATGTAAGGTCCAGTTTGAATGAAAGTTAATGTGCATAGTGTTAATGTCGGTGAGAAGAAAAATAAAAAAAAATTTGCGCCACTAATTGCTACCCGCAATTAGTGCGCGTGTGTTTGTGTGAGTAAGGGAGACATGTCTGCTCTTGCCCCGGGACGAAATCCTAACTAGCGTACCACGTGATGTTCCCCGCTTTTATTAGCATGCGTTTACGCGGAAAAACTAAGTTATCACGTGTACGCTGAATCACCATGTATGTGTGTGGGTGTGTGGGTGTCAATGTATCAAACCCCACAGAGAAATCGGTGAGCCGAGTTCGAACTCCAATTGAATTCCTTCCTTGCATTCACTTACATGCAAATGCCCTTGGGAAAGGTATTAATCCGTTTCTTCCCTCCAGTTATGGGTTAAATAACAGATTGGGTTCTATAGCCTTGGCTGGCAACTAATCTACCACAGAAAGTAAAATGGTAACCTAACTGCGGGATCTGTCCAGTCAACCATGACTTTTTTGAGGCATGATTGCCCAAGCGTGTATCACTTAACTGACCTGACCTCTATTAATTCGTTAAAACATCTGTTACCCCCGCTCCATGTAAATTTATGAAATTGTAAAAAATTTAGTAATACAAATTCTCGTTTTGATTTTTTATTTTTAGTTAGTGGTTTGGGTACAGAACACCCGGATTAAAAAGGAGAATTTTAATGCGGGATATCATGTAAAACAAATTTCAAGAAAAGACAACACAATAAGAAATTTGTCTATATTTATGAGATGAGGTAGTATTATTTGGACTATTGTCCTCATCTTTGTTGCCATTTATTTGTACGATGTTTTGACCGTTGTACGCTCTGGCCTTTTTAGGGATTCCGCCGTCGTAATGTAACCTCTCGGTACGGTCTCGCATCCGCGACGACCTTAACTTGACTCGGCCCTATTTAGGGACCCCGCCTCTCTTCAAGCGCCTTCCACTGGCACGAGCTCGCTTTCACGCTTGCCACTCCGACCTGGGCCCGAAGACGGACACGTCCCAATCAGCCAGGAATTTCTTCCAGCCGACCAGCTACCGCTAAGAACACCCCACCTGGTCCCGGCACTGGACATAACCCCACGCTCTCCGCACCGAAAACATAGAGGCTTTTACACTCCGGACCAGGAGCCTACCCGAACAACGACTTGTACCACCTTACGTAAATAAACATCAAGGTTATTGTTTTTACCTCTACCTTTGTCTCCTCATTGTCTTGGTTGTTCACACTTATCAAAATTTAACCTTGCGGGGTCGACTTCCCCGCAACGCCTTCAGGTGCTAGGAATTTCGAACCGAACCCTTTATTACAATCACTCATGACTTCCAATGGAGGCTTTGCGCAAAGGATGAGGATGATATACCCCAGTGATTGTAATAAAGGGTTCAGTTCAAAATTCCTAGCACCCGAAGAAGGTTGAAGTATACAACACGTCGTACGAATGGCAACAAAGATGAGGACAATAGTTCAAATAATGTAAATACTGTACAATAAGAAATGTTTGTAAAAAATTAGAAAATCGTATAACATGCATGCGTAGAATCACTTCTACATGCACGTACATACTTACATACATATCGCCATGTACACATGCTCCTTCACATATACCCATATACTCTTACGTGAGGACCGCACGTGAAACTTTCTTTTATCCCGCGCTTTATTAAGAAAAATGTAAACTGATTTCTACACGTGCTTACCCAGTTGGAAGCTGCTTTTCGGAGCATACAGTCCGGATGCCTTTCGTTCCTTTCCAACTCATACTGCGCTAATTGCATTCAGCAATTAGCTACATCAAAAAATGTTCTCTCTATCTTATAAGTATATTTCAATACATGTATAATTTTATTCACTACTATTCAGTACAAACATATTATTTCCTTTTTCAGGAACTCTCATAGCATGATTGAGACAATTTCTTTAATATCTAAGAAAGAACTTTCTTCACGACATCTTGCATGCACGAATTAATCAATCCTGTAACCTTGCTTAATACAATGTTATTTTCGTTACATTTTGCTTTGAGTTGTTTTATTTATAGATGTAGTGGTTTGGACTGTCGGATGTGCGTTGTGGTGCATTCGATATCGGCTCGGAACGAGAAATCGGGAAACTGAGTTCGAATTCCAGTTGAATTCATTGCATTCACTTACGCGCAAATACCCTTGGGAAAGGTATTAATCCGTTTCTTCCTTCCAGTTATGGGTTAAATAACAGGACAGATTGGGTTCTATAGCCTTGGCTGGCAACCAGACTACCGCAGAAAGCAATGGCAACCTACTGTGGGATAATCTTCTGCCCAGTCAGTCATGTCTCTTTCGAGACATGATCACCCAACCGTATTTCATGTATGGCACTTGACTGAGTGGTTTGGACAACCAACCTACTTTCCACTGTTAAAATTACTACCACGACGTTCGAACCATAACAAATGGTACTGAGTTATTCAGTCCACTACACATGCATAAACAGTTTGTATATATTTGTTTTATCTTTTTTGATAGAAAAAAATGTCTTTTAGTTTAAATGTGATTTGAACAAAAAGTGTCTATGTTTCGCCATCTTTCAATTCAACAGAGTAATGTATGTTTCTTTTTCTTTTTGTGTCCACAGTTGAGTAGGTGGAAATGAAAAGGGGCGATCAGTTCCAGAATCTTCATTTTCACATTTTGAAATTGTGAAAATTGCCTTGGTCTGTTTTTTTCCAAAATGTCATTCTAATCCATGGGTCTGCAATTTTACTTTTTGCAGTTCAGTTAATTGTTGGATGATATAGGGTTTGTATCCTATATGGTTAACCAAGAGAGTTTAAAATGGAAAACGTAATATTACATAACTCAGTTTTTTTTCTGGTGACAAACACATTAATTTGGAAATACTTGCAAAAATCAAATAATCGTTGGATTTTAATGAATCATTCAGGACTTATTTGCAAATGAATTAAATTATTTTTCAAATTATTATTTTAAAAAAATCTGGGCAAAAATATTTTTTCTTTTACATGTTACCCCTCCTTCACATAAATTTATGAAATTTTAAGAAATGAAATTTTGTTGGGAAAATTGATTTTATTAGTTGAATGCAGAACTCTTAAGGAATGTAAATCATGTATCTTTTTTTTGAAACATTGCTTTTATGTCCAAAAATCTGCTCCCAATAGTAAAATAAAAAAAATGCAATAAAACTACGACATTATTTAATTAGATAAGCTTTTAATTGTTTTAATAAATAATATAAATTAACAACATTATAAACTGAAGAAAATTTTTTTTGATTAATAATGAAATTTTAAAATAATTATTTTCATTTTCCTTTTTTTTAATTATAGTAATTTATAAAGTTTTAAAAATATTTAAAAAACTTGTAGACATTAGGTTATTAAGTGAAGACTATATTTACTAATTGAAAATTGAAAAGATTAATACAAATCATCAAGTCATTGTATCTTTAAAATAATTTCTGTTTTTTTTGTGTATTTGAATTTTTTTGGGGTATGGAAATTTTTGTGTGTACTTTAAAAGGTCATGTGTTTCACGGTTTCTTCCCCTTACAAGAAAAACTTTAGACAATTAAGTCACTTGCAATAACGAGCTTATAACTTAGCTTATTTTGCATTTGGCTGTTGTTACATGTCAAATCATATGGTGGCGGGGGGATGGGAAGGTCAGAAAGATCAACATTCCATGATTAAGAGAAAGTTTTAGTCTAAATTTCAAGCTATAAATCAGTAATACTTGTGTAAATCAGATTAATTAAACAAAAAGTTTGCTAATTTTCCAAAAGTAATGTCTTACAGATGTCTATTTTATTTTTGCAAGATTTTTAAAACCGAGAATTACCGTCTGTTTACAAATGTGCCGATCACTCAAAAAGGCCCCCCAAATTTTTTAAAATTGTTAAAATTCTCACAATTTTAAATTCCAATCAGTATAATTTTTGTTTGAAATACACCAGAATATTTTGCTTACTAGAAATAGCAAATTTAATCATTTAGCTTTCAATTAAAAGTAAAATAAAAATTTCAAGAAAACTTCTTTTTGTTTTAAAAAATTCAGTTTAAAAGTTAGTTATCGAAAATGAGTTGAGGTAGGTACTTTAAATTAGGTACCTTCATCCATTTTTGGTATATACATTTTAAATAAATTTTAATAAAAAAAAAAGCTTTCTTGAAGCTTTCAATTTAGCTTTTCTTGACAGCTAAAAGATTAAATTTACTAATTCCAGTAAGCAAAATACACTGGTGTATATTATATTGATTGGAATCTAAAATTTTTCATATTTAAAAAAAGTTTCAATTTTTTGGCTATTTTTGATCGATCGATATATTTTGTAAACAGAAGCCAATTCTCAGTTTTAAAATTCCTGCAAAAATAAAATATACCTCAGTGACACATTATTTTATTCCAATTAGCAAATTTAAACTTACCTTAATCTAGGTACCTCCATTCATTTTCAATACCTAAGTATTAAACTGAATTTTTGAAAATAAAAAATGTTGTCTTGAAGCTTTAATTTTAGCTTCTTTGAAAGTTAGATGATTAAATTTACTTTTCCCAGTAAGCAAAATACTCAGGTGTATTTCAAACAGAAATTATATTCATTGGAATCTAAAATTTTTAAATTTTTAACAAATTTTCAATTTTTTGACCATTTTTTGAGTGATCGGTACATTTGTAGAGAAAACTTAAATCACAGTTTTAAAAATTTTGCAAAAATAAAATATGCATCTGTGACACATTATTTTTTGGAAAATTAGCAAATTTAAAGTTTAATTAATCTCATTTGAAACAAATATTACTTGTTTATGACATACCATTTAGAATAAAAGTATTTCTTAATCAGAAATACTGACTCGCTGACCTTTCAAGTAGGCAATGACAGCCCCTATCATCAATCAGTTTACACATATGGAAGTATGGTGACCAAAAAATTACATAACCCAATTTAATGTTTCGTAAGAGGGAACAACCCTTGAAACATGTGACCTTTTTATGATAAGTCTCTTATAAGTTTCAACAGTAAAAAAATGTGCAGTTTAACATAAAAAAATTTAAAATCTTATTATAAAAATCTTAATTCTAAATGATTTGTATCAAGTTTTTCAATTTTCTATTTGTAAATATAGTCTTTACTTAATAAATTAATAACCAAAGACACTGAGTGACTGGAAGAAATTTAAAAGACGTCTGAAATTTTATAATTCATCATAATTAGCAAAGAAAAAAAAAATGAAAAGTCTCTAATAAAACTTCATTAATCATTGAATTTTTTTCTTTAGAATATGATATCCTTAATATATATTATTTATAAAAACAATTAAAAGTTTATCTAAATTAAAAATGGCATCATTTTAATGCATTTTTTATTTTACTATTTGAAACAGATTTTTGGAAAAATGGTCGTTTAAAAAAAATTGCATGATTTTTATTCCCTAGGGAGTCCTGCATTTAACTAATAAAAACAAATATTAGGATCTATACTAAATTTCTACAAGTTTCATGTTGTTAATTGGAGAAGGGGCAACACACACACACACACACACACACATACCAAGATTTTCTAAAATTAATAATTGTGCAAATAGCTTCATTCTTTTGTGAATAAGTCCTGAAAGTATGCATCTCCACTTGTTTTTGATACTTACATTTTAACTAAATTTTAATAAATAAAAATAGCTTTCAATTTAGCTTTAATTGAAACCCAAGAAATTAAATTTATGAATTCTAGTAAGCAAAATACTCTGGTGTATTTCAAACTGAAATTATAATGGTTGGAATTTAAAATTTTTCAGATTTAAAAAAAAAATTCCATTTTTCAACCATTTTTGATCGATCAACACATTTTGTAAACAGAAGTCAATTCTCAGTTTTAAAAATCCTGCAAAAATAGAATATACCTTGCTAACATGCTATTTTAGTCAAATTAGCAAATTTCAAATTTAATTTTATTTGAAACAAGTATTACTAGCTTACTGTCTGAAATGCACTATAAAAGTGTTTCTTAATTATGGTAGTCATCCTTATTAATGTTATCTGAGGCGACAGTTGATATGATACACAGAAGTCGTCAAAATAAAAAGCTAAGAATGGTGTCTGAATTTGACATAATTTAATGTAGCTTAATCGTACACTTCGTTTTTTAAGTATATAGTAAAATTAAAAATTGAACATAATATTTTCAGCAATTATCTAATAGTTTATAGAAATTTAGTTAGTTTAGCTATATAGCCTTACATTTAAAGACATTTTTTGAAAAATACAAATTAGAATAATATAAAACTTTCTTTTAAAATAATTTTACAATTTAATAACAGAGAATGAATTATATAACATGACAGAGGTAACTCAATTTATGAAATGTTATGGCATTTACTAATTTTTATTTTTAAGATCTATTTTTCATATATGGACCGGATGTTTGCGCTTTCATGACCAAAAAGCAAATGACCAAAAGTCATCGCTGCGCCGTCGGCTCCATGCAGATGTTCCGGTTGAAAACTAAAAATGAATTAAATATTAAATTTCCAGTTAGCGAGCCTATGCGAATTTTATTTATCAGCCAATGGGAAGCCCAGAATCAAATAAAAGTGTGAAATCCTAAATGAGCTGCTGTGATCCAAAAAGAAGATACAAAAAGTGGATCCAGAAAACATCGCCAGGCAGACCGACTCAAGGAGAAGAGAGTAATTAGTATCTCCCTTGACCCAAGTCAAGTGGCTTACTACGCTTGCCTCCCTTACCGAAGTTATAATAGACAAACTTTATAACTTCGAGAATGACCTGTTCAAGATCTTAAACAAAATCACCTTTCACAAGCACAAAAACAAATTACTCAATCACTTGGACACACTAGTTAGTAACATAAACAAATCTAATAAGGCCTTTGTCAAATCGGACAAAGCATCAAATTTCTACAAAATGGATTCCAAAGAGTACAAAGACCTGATTAAGAAAAACTTAACTAAAAAATACGGAAAAATCAACATGAGCACCAAAACCACGTAGACAGGATAAACCAAGCAGACAAACAAATTACGGATAAATTAAAAATAAGCGACAGAGTCCTCAAAATGACAACAAAGGAGGCATATGTGCTCTTAAAAGACCATAAACCGGAATTTTATCGTAAATTACCAATGAGAATAATAAACCCAACAAAATCGGAAATCGGTCGGATTAGCAAAGTAATATAAGAAAGAACCAACCAGCAAATTTTTTTTTTTTAATAATCATATCGCCCCAAGCAAGGCATTTTATTGCCACTGTTTTGCAGGGGGTTACATAGGAGGAAAGTTATGAGAAAGAGTGACAGGTTATAAAGGGTGTCAGGAAGTGGGTAAGAGAAGGATGAGAATACTGATGAGAGTGGAGTGAATGGAGAAAAAAGCATGAGAGAGAGAATGAAGGTTAGTGAGATAAGAGATGACTACTGACTTTGCATTTAAATTCTTGGAGATTATAGCTGTCGGGGAAGCAAGTAAATGGGAGGGAATTCCACAGGCAGGAAAGTTATGAGGAAGAGTGACAGGTTATAGGGTGTGTCAGGAAGTGGGTAAGAAAAGGATGAGAATACTGATGGGAGTGGAGTGGATGGAGAAGGGAGCATGCGAGAGAGGATGCAGGTTAATGAGATAGGAGATGACTATTGACCCTGCATCCAAATTCCTGGAGATTACAGCCATCAGGAAAGCAAGTAAACAGAAGGGAATTCCACAGGTGGGACGTACAAGAAAAAAAGCTGTTGAAGTAGAATTTGCGTTTACAATTTATTGGTTTCACAGGAAAAGGGTGGGACCCAGTTGCCAATCTTGTTACTCGAGTAAACTTATATAAAGGAAAAAATTCAACTAATGCAATGAAGGGGTACAATGGACGTTATCAAATGGTTTGAAAACCTTGGGGCAAAAAATAATGCCACTTTCTTACAGTTCGACATCATGGATTTTTACCCATCGATTTCTAAGGACCTCTTCAATCTCTCCTTGGAATTCGCTGAATTCTACTCGGACATCACAAAGGATGAAATCAAGATAATCCTGAACTGTAGAAAATCAGTTCTCACCCACGACAATGAACAGTGGACTAAAAATTCAACAGATGATTTTGATTTATCTATGGGAGCCCTGGATTTTGCAGAATCTTCAGATCTGGTGGGATTATTCCTGTTGTACAACCTCACTGCGCATAAAGAAATCGACACGAACAATATAGGCCTATATAGAGATGACGGACTCATGATAATAAATAAATCTACTGGAGGTAAGGTTGATAGAACTAGAAAATTAATTCATAAAGTCTTTAAATCCTTTGGTCTTAACGTAGTGATTAACCCCAATATCAAGCAAGTAGAATTCTTAGACATAACATTTTAGACTTAGTATCGAACACTTTTCAACCTTACATGAAGAACAATGCGAACCCAATATATATAAACCCCAACTCTAACCACCCACCATCTATTATCAAACACATCCCATCATCGATAGAATGCCGCCTTAACACACACTTATCTAGTAAAGAAATAGTTGATAAACACAAGGTAATTTACGATAAAATCCTTAAAGATAGCAGATATCAATCATCAAAAATTAGCTTTGTGGAAAAATTCAGGAGTTCAAAAAGCAAAAATAGAAATTGGAAAATCATATGGTATAACCCTCCTTTTAATCAATCAATTAACTTCAAACTGGGACATAAATTTCTTAAACTAATAGATAAGCATTTCCCCAAAAATAACCCTATAAGCAAAATATTCAACAAAAATACAATTAAACTAAGCTATAGCTGCTCCAATTATCTAGAAAAAATAATTAAAGTACAGAACAACAAAATATTAAAAGCACACAACAAAAATAACTCCAACCATTCCGGCCCATAATAACAACCTCTGTAACTGTAGAAACCCTAACCAGTGCCCCATGGCCAATAAATGTCTAACGAAATCCCTGATATATATGTGTTCGGATATATATGGAGAATCCTAAGGATGAAAAAATGTATATCGGAAATACCATGAACGTATTTAAAAAGCGATTTTACAATCACCTCTCATCCTTCAATAACAAAGAAAAACAAAACATGACATCTCTCTCTAAATACTTTTGGAAGTTAAAAGACGAAAATAAAATGCTTAAAGTTAAATGGAAAATCCTTAAACAAGCAAGAACAGCTAAATCTATAAAGGAACCATGTTTCCTCTGTCTTCATGAAAAAATTGAAATCCTTAAATATATGAACAGTAACAAGCTTTTAAACCAGAGGCATGAAACCACAGTAAATTGCAAGCACATTAGAGAACTAACATTACAATCATGCTAAAAAAAAATACTACAATAGCCAGATCTAAGACCCCATATAAAAAAAAAATCTATAGAAATATCGAATTACTAAATTCTAAAGTAAGGTTTAATGCTCATAATTAAATTAGAAATGTTTCTCTAAATAAAATTAAGAATTTTATAGAAATAATCGATTTACTAAATTATAAAGTAAGGTTAATAGCCATAATTAGATTAATTATATATACTGTCCTTAATACACACAAAACTTCAACTATTACCTTAAATACAAACACACCTATTACCTATCCACCTATTACCTCAAATACAAACATTCTACTTTCCCCTACATAATATTCTACTTATTAAAAACTTATTACCTGCATTTATCTAGTATCTAAAGAACCCTAACACTAAAGTTTACCTCTTACATTAAATTTTACCACAAACGGTGATCTAATTAAGATTTAAAATTTATTGGAAAAAATCGACTTCCTAAATCCAAAATTAGGATTAAATATACAAATTTAGATTATTTATGAAAACCCTACTTATATACAATAAATTATTATGTACTGAATATGCAAATAAAACTTACACTCCCCACACCAAAATTCTAAAGGTCAATCAGCAGTACTTGTTCCCCGTATCACTAAACCCCCACCACATACACAATTGACTAGATATAAGAATAGAAATTTAAAATTAAAAATTTAATAGAAAAAACGGTTTCTAAACTATGATCTAATTAAAAATAAAAATTAAAAATTTAATAGAAAAAATATATTCCCTAAATCCAAAGTTAAGATTAAATATACAAACATACATTATAAAAACTCTGCTAAAATAAAAATATCCAGCACCACCCATTACCGGCTCTTCTAAGAAATCCAAAGGATATAGTCTGGTCAATAGATAATAAGAACTTACAAGGTTAAATCTGTCTAGAAATCAAAGAATCTCATTAATCAACCTCTTTAAAAAAACACCCTTTCCAAAAATTCCAACGGTCAGAGACTTATTCCCCTACCACTAACCCCCACCAGCATCTCTGGCAAAACTAAACAAATATAAGGAAGGAGGCTTTCCATTACTTTACACACCGCCTGATGAGACATTGAGGTTCCAATGTCTAAACAAACATACTTTTGTCTTGGATATATATATAAAAAAATTATGTACATGTTCTAAAATATAATTTATAAGAAATATTCACAGCTCTATATATTATATATCGAGCACTGTTTTAAATTAATGTTTTGGTCATTGTAAGAATTCTTTCTTTGATCTGTATTCACTCGGATATATATATATATAAGTAATGGTTACTAATGAAATTACATTTTACAGTTAGATATTTACTTTAAAATGTGCTCAATACAAGAGGAAAGTTTAAAAACATATATAGAAAAAATAATTAAATAAAACAAGCTCAGCCAATGAAATGAATTAAGTGGGGTGGGTGGGTGGTTATAATACCCCAAACAACAGTGTGGTGTGCATAAGACCATGACCTTCTTTAAGAAGGTCATCTTAAGACTCATTAGACAGTATTGTTTTGCCATGAAAATCCAGATATACTCAAAAATTCTAAACTGGAAGAAGAAAAAGATAAAGGAAATGAAGGAGAAAAGAAAAGGAAATTCAAAAATTGGAAAAGATAAAATAAAATAATTACAAGAAAAAAGTCAAAGCCAACAGAAAGATAAGAACACTGATAAAAATAAAAAGAGATTTCAAAATACGGTATTTGTTCATAAGTACAAATAAAATAATAATAGTAATTAAAAAATTACCAGTTCAAAAAGCTAATTTATTTAAGTTATTAGGTATTTGTTCATAAGAACAAATAAAATAATAATAGTAACTAAAAAATTACCAGCTCAATAAGCAAACTTTTTTAAAGTTATACGGGTATTTGTTCATAAGTACAAATAAAATAATAATAGTAATTAAAAAATTACCAGTTCAAAAAGCTAATTTATTTAAGTTATTAGGTATTTGTTCATAAGAACAAATAAAATAATAATAGTAACTAAAAAATTACCAGCTCAATAAGCAAACTTTTTTTAAGTTATACGGGTATTTGTTCATAAGTACAAATAAAATAATAATAGTAATTAAACAATTACCATTTAAGTAAGATAATTTTTTAAGTTAAAATGGTAGTTGTTCGTAAAAACAAATAAACAATAATAGAAATTAAAAAATTACTAGTTAACCTATTTTTTTTAAGTTACAAGGATATTTTTTCATAAGAACAAATAAAATAATAATAGTAATAAAACAATTACTAGTTAAATAAGCTAATTTTTTTTAAGTTAAAATGGTATTTGTTCATAAGAACAAATAAAATAATAATAGTAATTAAACAATTGCCAGTGAAATGAGCAAATTTTTTTAATTAAAAGTGTATTTGTTCAAAAGAATAAATAAAATACTAATAGTAATTAAAAAATTACCAGCTCAATAAGCTAAATTTTTTTAAGTTATAAGGGTATTTGTTCATAAGTACAAATAAAATGATAATAGTAATTAAAAAATGACCAGTTCAACAAGGTAATTTTTTAGGGTATTTATTCATAAGTACAAATAATAGAATGACAGAAATTAAAAAATTACCAGTTCAGTAAGCTATTTTTTTAAGTTATAAGGGTATTTGTTCATAAGTACAAATAAAATAATAATAGTAATTAAAATATTACCAGTTCAATAAGCAAACTTTTTTTTAAATTATAAGGGTATTTGTTCATAAGTACAAATAAAATAATAGTAATGACAAAATTACCAGTTCATTAAGATAAATTTTTTTTAAGTTGTAAGGGTATTTGTTCATAAGAACAAATAAAATAATAATAGTAATTAAAAAATTACCAGTTCAGTATGCTAAATTTTTTAAGTCATGAGGGTATCTGTTCATAAGAACAAATAAAATAACAATAGTAATTAAAAAATTACCAGTTGAATAAGCTAATTTGTTTTAAGTTATAAGTGTTATATATCGCCGTACGACGACAAAATAACGAGAACACGCATATATAAAAATATAAGGTTATATTTTTATTCTTGACGACGAACCCGTGTGGAATAGAGAATGGAAGAGTGAGAGTGCTCATAGAATGGGTCGACGGGAGTGTAGTCTTGCCTGAGGTGTCTCTCTGCTTCCACTGGCCGTTCTCTGCTAGCGAATCCGTGTGTCGAGGTCTTTTTATAGTCTTCTAGAACCGGGACTTTCCTTCCGGTTTTGCCTCGCCCACGCAACGCGCACGTAATGCCAAGAGACACCTGTTCTGTTTGCCTCCGTAGTCATTTCCGCCGCTGTCGGAAATAAGGTCAAACGACATCCGCTCCAGGCCCCGACAGGATGTATTTCTCAAACACCTGTCTTGTCGTTCGCCGACCCCTTCACCGACGGGAAACACCATCGCTTGCATCAACCTTCCTCGGGTGGGGCCAGATTGTTATATTACACTCCTCGTCCTCCCATTTTCCAAAATGTTCACCTAAGAACATTTTAAGCGCAACACCCTCACACCCCCCCATGCCACACAAGCCCGACAATTGTACAAAACATGTGCATGCCGAAACAAACAAAACAACAAAAAAAATATATATATATATATATATATATATATATATATAGGGGAGCCTACATCGGCAACCCAACAATGTTCGTGTCCATTGTGGAATTTTCATAATGTTCTTTTTTTTTTTTTTTTTTTTTTTTTTTTTTTAAGTTTCTGTAACTTTCAATGTTCGTTTCCTTTCTCGACTCTGTCCATCCGCGTAGACGCCTCGATGCACGACCATATGATCATAGGCGGTAACCGCGCCCCAGTTTCTAAACTGACATCGAGTAAATGACCTTTGACCAACACCATGCGTGTTTCCGCTCGAGTTTATTGTTACACATGTAACTTCATTTAATTTAATTTAATTTCAAACATACTATGTTTGAACACAGAAAAACTGCCATTATCTGCAGTACATATCATTCATAGTCTGACCGAGAAATGTTCAATAGAAAACGAAAATTACCCTGATTCCAATGTTAATCCGCATACAATTTACTTGTGGAGGATTAGAGGTTTCATCTATCTTAATTTAGTCTAAAAAAAATGGACCCGTGACTCTTAATTCCTTAGTTTGTATCTTCCGCATGTTTTGCTATAAGGAAGGTGACCTAACTATTTCACTTAAACTATCGTTAATCCTCCCACTGCTTTCTTTCCCAATCCTATAGCATATCAGCCAATAAGTCTACAAGACTTTTCAGTTGTTCTTTCTTTTTGTTCCGATCAACTGTGGAATCTGCAGGTCTATCCGTGCTTTTTGCCCCAACAGACGTTTGCCTCATTTGGACATCTTCGCTGCTAGGTGATTCCCTAGAAAAACCCTGATCTACATGAGTAGATCCAGATGTTTCGCACATTGAGCCATCATCCTCGAACGTGGATGAAACATTATTTATACCACCGATTCTATCATCACTATCAATAGTTGACACGTTTTTATTCGCCATTTTACGTCGCGTCATGATGCGACGCTCCATTAATGGAACATCAGACTCATCGTCTGATTCCACACGTTGGTGTCGATTTTTGTGCACTGGAAAGTCGGTCTGTTCCGCTCCGGATTCGTCATCCGAATCACTGGATTCTACTGGAGCAGCCAATACAATCTTTCGTAACGGCCTATCGGAAGTAGGGATTTTCCATTCATCAATGGACGCTGCCCGAAGATGCTCAGCATGTGTCTTAATGACTGAGCCGGTTAACTGATCTCTAATTCTATAAGAGACCGGGCCAGTCTTTTCAATGATCACATAATATGGCCGCCAGCGCACATCTAACTTCCCTTTCTTTTGGTGATTCTTATAGTACACCAAATCACCAACCTCAAAAGTTGTATTTTTCGTCTTACCACGCGACTTATCTATCGCGGCTCTCCTCGCTTTTCTTATATTATTCCTAACTAAAGTGAAGCTACGATGCATTTCCTGTAGTGCAATTTGGTGATGCTCATCACCATAATATATGCGACGAGGCCTCAGTATATTGTCCAAGGGCAAAATAACATCCCTGTTATAGAGCAAGTAATACGGTGAAAACTTAGTGGTTTCGCTCACATGAAACCGGATAGCCGCCAACATTTGGTTAATGTAAATATCCCACGACTGTTCGTTGTTGCCGATTTTTTTTTTTTGCTAGAACATCATGCATTGTTCTGTGAAACCTCTCAACCTTACCGTTGCTCTGGGGGTGATAAAAAGAAGTTGTCACATGGTCTATATTTAGGTCTTCTAATGTCTTTTTCATTACCCTGTTGACATTTTCTGGCCCATTATCAGTTAAAAGCTGAAGTGGTGTCCCAAATCTGGGGAAGATTTCGTCAACTAAGAGATGCACCACTGTTTCTGCCTTCTTGTTAGGAACCGCAAATGCCTCCGGCCAACCACTGTACATATCTATGAATGTAATTATGTATTGGTTACCTGAATGGGTCTTTGGGTAGGGTCCTGAGACATCTAAAGCAACCTTTGCGAAAGGAAAAGGAGAGAAGTCACATTCTTGTATGTGGGGTTGCTGCCTCTTTAGGTTTCTTGTCTGACACAGGATACATTTACCTACGAAATCATTTATTTCTCTAAGTAAACAAGGCCAGAAATACTTTTGTTTTATTGAGTGGAATGTCTTATCCACCCCCATATGGCCACTGTCATCATGGTATTGAACTAGCACCCTTTTTCTAAGGTGAGATGGTACATACAGCCTGATGAGGGGTTCATCATCAGGTTGAGACAAATAGTACACCACCTCATCCATTACTATATATCTCTTCTGTTCTGCTTTGGTAGCCCTACCATTTCGTAATCTAATCTTCAGGTCTAAGATGTTTTTGTCTGATTCTTGCTCCCTGATTATGTCTATTCCTTTCAATGTGGGCCGTTCGGGTGCCTCTGATGAATTTCCGACATTTTTATGGGCTGCTAATTCTTCCGGCTCCATTAGGTTGGAGTTTATAACACTAACCAAGTAATTTCTATCATCTATATCTACTGGAGAAGCAATATGGTCTTCGTTCACATCAACAGCGCGTGATAAGAGATCCGTGCAAACATTATCCTTACCCTTAAGATACTGTATGCTGCAATTGTAGCCAGACATGCTCAGAGGCCAAGTCTGTATCTTCTTATTTTGTATGGGCGAGTTAAGTAAGTGCTCCAGGGGCCTATGATCAGTGTATATTGTGAATGTTGCGCCATGCAGGTAGTGATTCAGTTTTTGAAGAGCATAGTGTATGGCATAAGCCTCTTTCTCTATAGTTGACCACCTCGTTTGTGTGTCACTTAATTTATGGGACAATAAATAAATTGGTTTTTCTACATCCTTCCTATTTTCCTTATCGTACACCACCTGGGATAGGCATGCACCAATCGATTGATCGGATGCGTCAGTATATAACCTATACGCCTTATTTGGGTTGGGATAGGCTAGTGTTACCATCTCCGCGAGCTTCGTTTTTAGTGTATCGAAAGCGGTTTGGCAAGCATCGTCCCATTGGAATCGTGCATATTTCCTTGTCAAATTGACCAGCGGTTCGGCTATATCAGAGAAATTTCTAATAAAGCGGCGATAGTATGAGGTCATCCCAATAAAAGCTCTTACTTGCCTAACAGTGGTTGGAGTAGAAACTGACTTTATAGCCTTGACTTTATTGAGGTCTGGTTGTATTCCCTCTTCACTTATCTTGAACCCCAGGTATTGGGTCTCTTTCTTAAAGAACTCACACTTAGCTGGCTTCAGTTTAAGGTTGTGCTTACGTAGACTACTCAAGACTGTGTCTATATGTCTTAAATGATCTTCCACCGTATTTGAAAATATCAGAATATCATCTAAATATGCCAGAGCAAAATCTTCCTGTCCCTGTAAAACAACTGACATTAATTCCTGGAAGATGCCGGGTGCGTTTGCAAGTCCAAATGGCATAACATTAAAATGAAACAGACCCTTGTGGCAGGTGAATGCACTTTTTTCTTTGTCATCATCATGAAGCTTAACTTGCCAGTACCCTGATTTTAAATCAAGCTTCGAAAAGTACCTTGCCGAACCAAGTGATGCCAGTATATCATCGATGACAGGAAGAGGTCGAGCATATTTCTTTGTAATCTTATTAAGTGCTCTAAAGTCTACACAAAATCTCTTACCACTGTCTTTCTTCTCTACTAAAACTACTGGAAAACCCCACGGGCTATTGGATCTCTCAATTACACCTGCCTGCATCATTTCGTCGATTGCTGAATCCATTGTCTTTCTTTGTTTGAGGGGTGTGCGATATGGGCGTTTTCTTATGGGCTCATGCGTTCCAGTATCGATACGCATCTCCACAGTATCGGTTCTGCCCAGGTTTTTGTCGTCACTAACGAACATGTCCCTATTTCTTTTTAGCAATTTGTTAATTTCAGGCTTGAATTCCTCCGGTACATGTACCTGTTCCAAATCTACATAAGGACTTTTATTATTTTGTTTATCGGGCATAGTAATTTCAGTAATATCACCTGCCCTTTCCAATTTAGCCAGCGGACACCCTCGTCTCAAAGTGATTGTCTGGTTAGTGTTATTCATTATCAGCAACTGAAACTTACGAGACTTTGGCATTTTTACAACTGCGTTGGCTACTGATATACCACATAAGTTGCTAACATATCCACTACTCAGCTGTTCGATTTCATATTCTTTGCCACGTCCATTTCTCAGCCTGGTTAATCCCAGACAAGCATGCAGGTGTTGAGGTCTTAATGTTACTTTTTGAGCTAACCTAACAATAGAGGAAATATGAACATCCTCCTCCAATGCCACGTATTCTTCACCAATCTTCAATGCCCCCAAATCGAAATACATTCTCACCCCGTTCTGCATCAGCCAATCTCGGCCAAGTATAACGTTTCTATTGAGATTTTTCACGACTAAAAAATCATGGGGTATGGACTTACTTCCTATCTGGACCTGTAGACGACAAAGGCCTTCAACGTATAACGGGGATCCATTCGCAGTTCAAAGTTTAATGTCCCTCTTTTGCAGTTCAAGTCCCAGTTGCAATTTTTTAAATACCCTACAGCTTATAACCGATACCTCTGCTCCCGTATCTACCAATGCCCTATAAGGTCTACGTTCTATTCTAATAAAGATGGAATTTGGCGCGCCCATATTACCAACTATGTGCGTTGGTACCGTCTTGTTCCGTTCGTTGGGCATCGCACGAACGGACCTCTGCCGTTTCCCGGGGCGCGTCTACAAAATTTCGCTATGTGGCCTTCTTTCCCACAATTCCAACACCTAACAACGCTCCCGTTCCTCTCCCGCTCACGAGTCTTGTATTTAGTTCCCCTATTACCAACTTTTCTATTGTTCTTATTCCTATTATTATTAGTATTAGATTCAGCGGGGCTTACGGCTTCTATCGGTACCCGTCTCCGAGAGTGGCAAATTTCCATAGGCTCCTCTTTGTATTCAGAGTTTGCATCGAGTCGAATTTTCCATCTCAACTCAGATAACGCTTTCTGATAGGCAGCCTCTAGTGTTTGTGGCTCATCCTTCATAACTGCCATCTTTATTTCCCGATCCCTTAGACCTTTTATGAAAAATCCTAGAACTTCTTTTTTCACAACTTCATTCCTCCCGTCAACCCCAACATATGCGCTCTCCGCTAGGCGTACTACTCTCTGCATGTAGTCCTGCACCCCCTCTGTTCTACCCTGCTTAATGTTCACTAATTCGACTAACCGTGCATCGGTGTCTAAAACCAATCCGTAGTATTCCTTTAAAGAAGTTTTGAACTCCTTCCATGTGAGTTGTGGGTTATTAGAGATTAGTCTATATACATAGTGTCCAACAGCCCCCCTTGTTGTGAGAAGAGCTGCCTGACACTTGTCTTCTTCTGCCACGCGCACAACTTTAAAATACCTCTCCATATCCTCCAACCAAGCACTATAACCACCATCTTCTTTGCACGCTAATGGTTGTATATTCTTTAAAAAAGATTCTCCCTTTAAAGTGTTCGACACCGAACAAGCCACATTTCTCAATTCTCGGGTCAGATAATTAATTAGACTTATTATAAACTTATGAACAAGAGCAGAACACACACAAGATCGAATCAAAAGTCACCTATCTTTCGTTGATGTCGTCTATGGTCGTCCGGTTGCTTTCTATTTTCGTCTTCTTTTTTCTTTTTCTTCCTCTATCTGGTGGTTGTAATTCCGTCGAATTTCAATTGTCGCCGTGGTAACCAAGTTCGCATCTATCTGTTTTGTTGTTGTTGTTGTCTTAAAACAGCAAGTCACTAGGCACCAATTTGCGTATGTTATATATCGCCGTACGACGACAAAATAACGAGAACACGCATATATAAAAATATAAGGTTATATTTTTATTCTTGACGACGAACCCGTGTGGAATAGAGAATGGAAGAGTGAGAGTGCTCATAGAATGGGTCGACGGGAGTGTAGTCTTGCCTGAGGTGTCTCTCTGCTTCCACTGGCTGTTCTCTGCTTGCGAATCCGTGTGTCGAGGTCTTTTTATAGTCTTCTAGAACCGGGACTTTCCTTCCGGTTTTGCCTCGCCCACGCAACGCGCACGTAATGCCAAGAGACACCTGTTCTGTTTGCCTCCGTAGTCATTTCCGCCGCTGTCGGAAATAAGGTCAAACGACATCCGCTCCAGGCCCCGACAGGATGTATTTCTCAAACACCTGTCTTGTTGTTCGCCGACCCCTTCACCGACGCTTGCATCAACCTTCCTCGGGTGGGGCCAGATTGTTATATTACATAAGGGTATTTGTTCATATGTACAAATAAAATAATAATAGTAATTACAAAATTACCAGTTCAATAAACTAATTTGTTTTAAGTTATAAGGGTATTTGTTCATGAGTACAAATGAAATAATAATAGTAAGTAAAAAATTACCAGTTTAATAAGCTATTTTTTAATTAAAAGTGTATTTGCTCATAAGTAAAAATAAAATAATAATAGTAATTATTATTTTTTTAAAGTTATAAGTGTATTTGTTCATGCGAACAAATAAAATAATAATAGTAATTAAACAATTACCAGTTAAATGAGCAATTTTTAAATTAAAATATATGTGTTCATAAGTACAAATAAAATAATAATATTAATTAAACAATTACCATTTAAATAAGGTAATGTTTTTAAGTTATAAGGGCATTTGTTCATAAGAACAAATAAAATAATAATAGTAATTACAAAATTACCAGTTCAATAACCTAATTTGTTTTAAGTTATAAGGGTATTTGTTCATGAGTACAAATGAAATAATAATAGTAATTAAAAAATTACCAGTTCAATAAGCTAATTTGTTTTAAGTTATAAGGGTATTTGTTCATAAGAACAAATAAAATTATAATAGTAATTGAAAAATTACCAGTTCAGCAAGGTAAATTTTGTAATTTATAAGGGTATTTGTTTATAAGTACAAATAATAGAATGATAGAAATTAAAAAATTACCACTTCAGTAAGGTATTTTTTAAATTTATATGGGTATTTGTCCATGAGTACAAATAAAATAATAATAGTAGTTAAAATATTACCAGTTCAATAACCTAATCTTTTTTAAGTTATAAGTTATTTGTTCATAAGTACAAATAATAGAATGACAGAAATTTAAAAAATTACCTGTTCATTAAGGTATTTTTTAAGTTATAAGGGTATTTGTTCAGAAGTCCAAATAAAAAAATAATAGAAATTAAATATTACCAGTTCAACAAGGTAATTTTTTCTAAGTTTTTAGGGTATTTGTTTATAAGTACAAATAATAGAATCATAGAAATTAAAAAATTACCAGTTCAGTAAGCTATTTTTTAAGTTATAAGGGTATTTCCTCATCAGCACAAACAAAATAATAATAGTAATTAAAAAATTACCAGTTCGATAAGCTAGTTTTGTTTTTACGTTATAAGGGTATTTGTTAATAAGTACAAATAAAATAATAATAGTAATTAAACAATTACCATTTATGTAAGCTAATTATTTTAAGTTAAAAGGGTATTTGTTCATAAGAACAAATAAAATAATAATAGTAATTAAAATATTACCAGTTGAAAAAGGTAATTTTTTTAAGTTATAAGGGTATTTGTTCATAAGTACAAATAAAATAATAATAGAAATTAAATATAACCAGTTCAACAAGGTAATTTTTTTAAGTTATAAGGGTCTTTGTTTATAAGTAGAAATAAAATAATGATAGTATTTAAAAAATTACCAGTTCCATAAGATATTTCTTTTAAGTTATGAGGGTATTTGTTCTAAAAAACAAATAAAATAATAATTGTAATTAAAAATTACCTGTTCAATAAGCTAATTTTTTAAAAGTTATAAGGGTATTTGTTCATAAGTACAAATAAAATTATAATATTAATTAAACAATTACCATTTAAATAAGATAATTTTTTAAAGTTATAAGGGTATTTGTTCATAAGTACAAATAAAATAATAATATTAGTTAAACAATTACCATTTAAATAAGGTAATTTTTTTAAGTTATAAGGGTATTTGTTCATAAGTACAAATAAAATAATAATATTAATTAAACAATTACCATTTAAAGTTAATTCTCGGTTTTAAAAATCTAGCAAAAATAAATTATACATCTTTCACTGATTATTTTTGAAAAATTATCAAATTTAATGTTAAATTAATCTAATTTGACACAAATATTACTTTATCACAAAGGTCTGACTCAACCTTTCAAGGAGTTGATGACAGCACCAGCTTTCAATCTGGAAGTATGGTGACCAAAAATTGACATAACCTAGTTTAACATTTCATAAGGGGAACAACCCTTAAAACATGTGAACTTTTAGTGATAAGTCTCTTATAAGTTCCCATAGTAAAGAAAAATGTGAAGTTTGACATAATAAACAAAAATTTTTACCAAGGTTTTTTAAAAAAGATAATTGCTTAAATCATTTCATTCATTTGTGAATAAGCCCTGAAAGGTTCATTAAAATCAGACAATTAGTTGATTTTTGCAAGAATTTTCAGATTAATGTGTCTTTCAACGCCAAAAAACGACTTGCGTAATATGACGTTTTACCCAAGTCAGTCAGTTAAGTGCCATACGTGATACAGGCTTGAGCAATCATGTCTCAAAAGAGATATGACTGACTGTGCAGAAGATTATCTTGCAGTAGGTTGCCATTGCTTTCTGCGGTAGGCTGGTTGCCAACCAAGGCTACAGAACCCAATCTGTCCTATTATTTAACCCATAACTGGTGGGAAGAGACGGATTAATACCTTTCCCAAGGGTATTTGCACGTAAGTGAATGCCAGGAATTCGACTGGAATTTGAACTCGGCTCTCCAATTTCTTGTTCCGAGCCGATATCCACTGCGCCACATGTGAATCGTGGACAGAAAACAAAAAAGAAATTTTAACCGAAATTTCAAATGTGTTAGAAAGGATTAAAAAATTTTGAAAAATGACAACAAAAGTTGATCTATCGTCTTAATAACTGCATAAACATTTTGATGATAAAAGTTTGAGCCCTTTTAACATCATGCTATGCTGTTTTTTCAGTAATTGAGTGGAGGTATTGACACAAACTTCCTTTGTCTCCTGGCAACAAATATTTTTAAACACAATCCACCACAGATGAGGATTATCTCTTCTTTTATAATATAAATTAAAACATGAACAGAGACGACCATCATTTAAAGAGGAACCGATTTCGTTGGACATTGTTTGGTAACAACAATTAATGATTTGATGTTCAAGTTACGACAAAAGAATACATTCAGGAAAAAGAAAAAAAACGATACGATCTAAGGGAGATAACTCTGATTTATTGTATAAGTTATCTCCCTTAGATCGTATCGTTTTTGTTTTTTTTCCATTTTTTTTTTTTTTTTTTTTTTTTGGTTGATCTGGCCATTCTACTTAAAAAACATTCACAGAGCAGTTACCGCCATCCCATTCAATCTAGAATAACAAAAGTTGACAGCTAAACTTATCAGATGGATTATCATACCGTACAAAAAATTCAATAAGCATAAATATTGCATCGTACTTCATTCACAACTTTTGAAAAATACAAATTTAAAAAAATGATTTCTTTTACAATTTATTTGTTTTGTAATACGATAACTATTAAATATCTAAAGATTGAAAAATTATTATTGCCTTTTCGTTGCTTTACATACCTTGAAAAAATTTATGATTTTTTAATAAAATGATTTCTTTTCCAATTTATTTCTAAAGTAATAAAGATTAAATCTAAACTTATTTATAAATGGAACTTTGTCTGTGTGTGTGTATGAGTGTCTGTGTGTGTGTGTCCGTTACCTATAGACTCCGAAATGGCTGAACCGATTTTCTTGAAAATTTACACAGTTGTACTATAAGCGTCTGCGAGTGTTCTTAGCTAGGTTTTGTGTCGAGGTACCTCCGATAAATATTGATAATCAATAATCGAAAAAATTCGGTTATAGAAGGAGTGATCCGATTTTAATCAAATTTGATACACTCATAGACAAAGACATAAGAAACGATATTCAAAAGTTTCAAGGTTGCAGTTTTTACAATAGTGCAGAAAATCAATAATATATATATATATATATATATATAAGGCAAGATGTTTGTGTGTGTGTCTGTTTATCTGTCTGTATGTCCTTTATACAAATCCACAATTTTTTTTCGATTCTCACCAAAATTCACACAAATATTCTTTAGGCTGAGTCTGAGCTCCATGACCAGGGATTAGTTTTAAAGCTTTCATTACACCCGAGCAACGCCGGGCTATACTGCTAGCAATAGATATTGCAGTGTAGATATTTCTCAAATTTTGAATATTTTGTAGATTTTTATAAATTAAAAGAAATGATTTCTATTCTAATTTATTTCTAAAAGGATAAATATTAAATCTTTACAGAATAGTAGATAAAAAATATTGGATTGTTTTTTATTAATGCAAAAAAGTGATTTATTTTCCAGTTTATTCCTAAAATGATAAATATTAATCATTATAAATGGTAAATTATAAACATGGCATTATAGCTGGTTCAGATATCTGAAAATGTTGTAGATATTTATAAATTCAAATAAAAGTATTTTATTTTCCAATTTATTTCTGAATTGATAAATATTGAATCTTTGTAGAATAGTAAATAAAATATATTGGATTGTAGTTGATTCCCACTTATGAAAATTTTGTAGATTTGTATAAATTTGAACATTTAAAAATTTGAGTTCTTTCCACATTTTTTTTCTAAAATGACAAATATTAAATCTTTATAGAGTGGTAAATAAAAATATTGGATTGTTCTTCGTTCAGACATTTGAAAATTATGTAGATTTTTATAAATTTAAAAAATGTGATTATTTTTCCAATTAATGACTAAAATTATAAATATTAAATCTTTGTAGAATGGTAAATAAAAATACTGGATTTTAACTGATTCACATATTTGAAAATTTTCTAGATTTTTATAAATTAAAAAAAATAATTTTTTTTCAATTTATTTCTAAAATTATAAGTTTTAATCTTTATAAATGGTAAAAATAAATATGGCATTGTAGAGAGGTCACCTATTTGAAAATCTTGTAGATATTAATAAATTTTTTAAAAAGTGTTTTATTTTTCAGTGAAATAAATATCAAGACAGACTGGTTTCTATACCCTTGGTTTGTAAGAAAGTAATGACAACCTACTCTAGAAAAATCTTCTGCCCAGTCTTTCAAGACATGATCGCCCAAGTGTGTATCACATGGCACGTAACTGACTCATTGATATAGCCCAGGCAAAGTACATAATTTCCAGCTAAGGAAAGGATCGTTCATATTGACTTGATGATCCCAATGTTAGTCGATTTCTGTTTTACATCTATACAATGTGTGATGAATGAATTTTCATCAAAATTAGGTAAAAAAAAAAAAAAAAAAATACTGATATCTCATTTTAACAGATATATTTACCAAAATTATCTTGAGATACTTTAAAATAAATTATATTCAATAAAATTGTTATCGGCTTAAACCATGGCCGTTAGTTGATTTTGGAATCTCCTGCAACTCTTTTGAACGGTCTCCTTGTTTATTTTGGTGAATGCTGCTATAAACTTTGCCTTTAGTTCATCTTTGGTGTTACAAGGTGTTTTGTTGGTCTCTTACTCAACTGTGTTTCACACATAAAAATCAAGGGGGTTGCAGTCTGAAGAGTTAGGTGGACAGATGGAAGGGTGTGGTGGGGTTGTAGAAATTGTATGAAAGACATGACTGGGTTCTCCTGCTTGTGGGGCATGGTGCAATGTTATGTTGCCAGAAATAGGGTCTTCCAAAAGCCACCCGCTTGGTCTAGGGCAGCACTATCATTTCAAGACAAAGATTTCTCCTTCCTGAACTCTCCACCAGCTCTCGGGCTCTCCCACTCTCCTAGCCCTCCCTTTTCTGTTTACTCTCCTTTCATTTGTTATTGCTCCCTTCACTTCAATGGCGAAATAACTGCAAACAATGAGTAATCAGAGACGAGAGGTATCCACAGGGCTTTTGCCACAAAACAGAAAAAGCAGAACTTTAGTCGAAATCATTCAACAAGTTAGTGCTGAATAATAATAATAATAATAATCGCGATTGGAATTACAACGAGAATGACGTGTTTTTCTGAGGCTCCTGAAAACGTAACGTTTTTTTTTTTAACATAAACAATTTTTAATTTCACTATTTTAAACATAAACATTAATTTTTTCTTCGTATATAATTTAAATTGTATGTTTCTTCTTTAAATGATCCTTAAATAGATTTATTAACTAGTTTTCTAAAGCAAGACAACAAAAAAAATACGACGAAAAACACTAAAAAACCGTTCGATCTACGATATTCTTTCTTAGAAAGAATATGTAATAATTTATTTATATTTGTTCGTTCATTTTATATATTTATTTATTTTTCGATAATCTTATTCTCATTGGATTTAATGAAAGAATAACACAGAATACAGTAGGCGAACAAATTATTATTTTTAAATGTTACGGTAGTAAACTCAAAGGTATATCCACTTTTTCTTTCCTATTAAAAAATTTTGAATTTTTTTTTTAATTATTTTTATTACAAGGACAATGGTTGATGGTAGCAACAATTGTTTTTTATTTTAACAATTTACAATACTCTCTAAGTGCAGTGATGTTTTTTTTTTCCGTTGAACGGCCGTTACGTCCAAGTTTGTTTGTTTTTTCAACCAGTGTCTCTCTATTTGAATTTTTCTTTTTCTCAATATGAAATTCTGTTTTAATATAAACAGGATATTTTCTTTAGATATTATCGAATTTTATTTTATTTTATTTTATTTTATTTTTTTATGAAATTCTGTTTTATTTTAATTTATCTGTTTGTTCTTTAAATGAACCTAAATAAAATCATCCGTATTATATTTCCTTTAGCTGTCGATATTTCGTAAAGTTTTTTTTTTTAACTATTATAATTTTCTTAAAAACAAAACAAAACAAGAGAATAAATTAAATCCGATGAAAAACAATTTCTACGGTATTATTTTATAGAAAGACTACGTATTTATTGATATATTTATTAATTAATTTAATTTACTTATTTAATTTATAACCCTATTCTGATAACCCTATTTTTGACCAACGACTTTATTGAAAAAATAAATGATAAAGTGGACGAACAAATTATTACATCTTTTTTTTTTATCTTAATTATTTTTATTGCAAGGACTATTGATGGTAGCAACAATTGTTTTTTATTTTAACAATTTACAATACTCTCTAAGTGCAGTGATGTTTTTTTTTTCCGTTGAACGGCCGTTACGTCCAAGTTTGTTTTTTCAACCAGCGTCTCTCTCTTTGAATTTTTCTTTTTCTCAATATGAAATTCTGTTTTAATATAAACAGGATTTTTTCTTTAGATATTATCGAATTTTTTTTTTTTTATGAAATTCTGTTTTATTTTAATTTATCTGTTTGTTCTTTAAATGAACCTAAATAAAATCATCCGTATTTACTTTAGCTGTCGATATTTTGTAAAATATTTTTTTTTTAACTATTATAATTTTCTTAAAAACAAAACAAAACAAGAGAATAAATTAAATCCGATGAAAAACAATTTCTACGGTATTATTTTATAGAAAGACTACGTATTTATTGATATATTTATTTATTGATTTAATTTGCTTATTTTAATCTTATTCTGATAACCCTATTTTTGACCAACGACTTTATTGAAAAAATAAATGAATATAAAGTGGACGAAGAAATTATTACATTTTTTTTTTTAAATCTCACAGCACAAATAAACTTAAACGTATGTCAAATTTTTTCCATTAATATTTTTTTTTTTTTTTAACAAAATACTCTAGTATTGATGTTTCGTTGAGCCGTTGCTACGCCAAAGGTTTTTTTTTTTTTTTTTAACCAGCGTCTTTCTCCTTGAATTCCAATCGCGTCTATGTCAGATGTCGCTTGGCAGCCCATTTAGAGAAGGAAAACTCCGAACAACAACCCGCAACTCAAGGTGTTAATCGTGCCGAGGAGTGAATGGCTACTGCGTTGTGAGGTCACAAACGATCCCCTACAGGCTTCGGGACCCTGTTTGTAAAAGACCGTTACCCAATGTGCCGGGCAACTTTGGGTGGACTTTTGGACCCGTGCGTCACTCGTGGAAAAACATGAAAAATACAAATAGAAATAAAAAGTCCAGTATGGCTCTTCCAGTGGATAAACAGGGAGCCCGTCCTTCAGGAGGGAACCTACCTGAGGTCGAAAAATCTGCCATAGGAACAAACTCCTACATAAAGAATGAATCTTCAGGTCCCCACAACCAGGATAATCCTAATGATGGTCCTGAAAATTCTCCAGCTAGATCTACAACCGTATATTTAAAGAAAGAAAAAATAAAATGGTCTCGTGAGGAGTACAAAGTCATTATGACTGCATTTCATGAAGCGTTACTCAAACCTAAAAAAAACATGACTCACCAAACATATGACATTTGGCGTGAAAAAGTTGGTCAAGCAAATAGAAAGTATATTGACGAAAATAAATTAGCCAATGTACGTAGGTACATTATTCGTAATAACCGACTGACAGAGGCTGAAATTAATGAAATTAAAAGAATTGTAACAAGAAGAGATGAATCAACAAAATATGAAAAGGAACCGGAATCAGAATCAGAAATAAAAAGTAATAACATCAAACAAGCCACAGGTCATAATGTAGAAACCGTGAAACACGCAAATCACTGCGAAGATAATGCTGTAAGTTTAAAAGTGCTGGAAAGGTGTGATCTGAGTCAGTTAAAAGACGAAAATAAAACAAGTTCAGAACACATCGAAGATAATTATTTGACGGAAAATAAGAACAATATACAGGAAGCCAAGGTAGAAATAAAGAACCATCTAAGTCAAATACAAAATATTACTATGGAGGAACGAGAACAGCTCCCAAAATTACAACCAACAAAACATAACCTCCGAACTATTAAACTCTACAATGCAGCACTGAAATTAATATTGGATGAAGACACTCATACAAATCTCAACGAAGCAATATATGCATCAGCAATAGCAGCAACAAAAAAATGAATATCAAAATAAAAACAAGGCAGTCTCGCAGACATGAAGATCCACCTTGGAAAAGAAAAATAGAAAAAGAAATCGAACAACTTAGAAGTGAACTATCAGTACTGGATGAACTGAGTAGAGGAATAAATGTAAGAACTAGGAAAAGCAGAAGAGCCGAAAGAAAATATAACATTAGAAATGAAAATGAAGTCTTATCAAATAAAGAAAAAATAAAGCAAAAAATCCAACTGAAGGCTCAAAGAATAAGGCGCTATAAGAAAAGAGCAAGATTTTACAGACAAAACAAGATTTTTCAAACTGATACAAAGAGATTTTACAGGGAAATAGGTAAAAAAGAATTGAAGTGACAGTCCCCCCCAGAATGGAAGAAGTCATACAGTTCTGGGAAAAGATATGGGCTTGCCCTAAAGAACATAGCAAGGAAGTACATTGGATTGCGCAAGAGATAGAACGAATGAAAAATAAACCAGAACAGACATGGTCTGGAATTACAGAAGATGATGTTAAATTTGCACTAAAAAAAGCACACAATTGGAAATTCCCAGGTATAGATAAAATTCCTAACTTTTGGCTATATTATTTAAATACAGCACATAAAAAACTAGCCAAAGAACTTCAAGAAATGGTTGACGATCCCACTAAAATTCCTGCATGGATGACCAAAGGAATTACATTTCTTCTACCCAAGAATGGTGACACAAACAACCCGAAAAACTACAGACCAATTACATGTCTTCCGACAACATATAAACTATGAACATCTATTTTAACAAAACAGACATTTATTCTTAGAAAGAAATGACATGATACCGCTTGAACAAAAAGGGTGCAAACGTGGCTGTTATGGATGTAAAAACCAATTGCTAATTAACAAAATGATCCTGGAAAACTGCTACAGTACAAAGAAAAATCTTAGTACTGCCTGGATAGATTATCGAAAGGCATTCGATAGTGTGCCACATTCCTGGATTTTAAAGACTTTAAATATATACAAGATATCGCCCGTCATCATCAATTTCATCAAACAGTGCATGTCTATATGGAAAACAACCCTTTACCTCAATCATATAAATGGAACCTATAAGTCTGATGAAATAAACATCAAAAGAGGTATATTTCAAGGTGATTCTTTGTCTCCATTACTATTCTGCATATCATTAATAGCACTAACCAGTCAACTTAATAAGACAGAATGTGGTTATAAAATAGGCCAAAAGAAAATAAGCCATCTATTTTACATGGATGACTTAAAGTTATATGCTAAGAATGATAATGAGCTGGAAGGTCTTCTGCAAACTGTAAAATGCTTCAGCGAAGACATTGGAATGAAATTTAATTTGAATAAATGTGCTAAAGCTACAGTTTTACATGGATCAATACAAGAAACATCCTCAATTAGCTTAGACCCTGCTGTAACAATAAAAGAATTGAAACCAGAAGAAGCTTATAAATACCTAGGTGTAAATGAGAGCGAAAACATTCACCATAAAAAAATGAAAGAAATGGTGCGTAAAGAGTACTATAGAAGGCTACGAATGATATTAAAAACTGAATTAAATTCACAGAACAGAGTTATGGCCATTAATAGCCTTGCAATCCCAGTTGTCCAATATAGCTTTAACATCTTAAACTGGACTCTAAACGACACCAGGAGAATGGATGCTAAAACAAGAAAGCTTCTTTCTAAGCATAAGATGCATCATCCAAAGGCTGATGTAGACCGTCTATACATACCCCGTAAAGAAGGTGGAAGAGGTCTTATTCAGCTAGAATTGTCATACAAGACAACAACTATTGGCTTACTAACATACATAGAAACAACAAAGGATTGGATGATACAATTAGTAAGGCAACATGAAGAAAGAAAGAAAAAATATTCAATAATAAAAGAAGGCAGTAAATACAAACAAGATTTACAGTTAGTAGATTCTGTAGAAAAGCAAAACAGAAGCCAAGAACCAACTATTGCGGCAAAAAATGTGAAAATGAAAGCCAAAGATAAAGCTCTTGAACAGATGAAACAGCGCTGGCAAGACAAACCTCTGCATGGTCAATATCCAGAACGTGCCAATAAATCCAATGTTGACAAAGTTAATACTCATCGATGGTTACGTACATCTGGATTAAAGTCTGAAACTGAAGGCTTTATTCTTGCAGCACAAGACCAAAGTCTTTTCACTAGAAACTTTCAGGCAAATATTATGCATAATAATATGGATCCAAAATGCAGGTTTTGTGATAAACACCAAGAAACAATAGACCACCTAATCTCAGGCTGTTCTGTGCTTGCTCCAAATGAATATAAAAATCGCCACGATAGAGTTGGGCAATATTTACATTGGGCAATGTGCAAACATTATGGAAAAGCTGTAAACAAACACTGGTATGAACATCACCCAGCACCGGTTACAGAAATAGAAGATGTAACCATTCTATGGGATTACACCATCTACACAGACAGAAAAATTGAAGCAAACAGGCCAGACATTATTGTTAAAAACCAGAAGGAGAAAACTTGTCTATTAATTGATATGGCTTGTCCAGCAGATTGTAACATAGCAATCAAGGAATTTGAAAATCTGTCAAAATATAAAGACCTGGAAATTGAAATAGAAAAAATGTGGAAATTGAAAACAAGAGTTGTGCCAGTGATAGTAGGTGCACTTGGAATGATAAAAAATGGAACAAAACAACACATTGAAAGAATCCCTGGAAACCCCAGCTTAAGAGATATACAAAAAATTGTCTTGTTAAGTACAGCCCACACACTAAGGAAAACTTTATCTATGTAATGCTAGGGATGATAGGGAAGATAGAAAAACATGAAATGGAGTCATAACAACACGCCACGACCTGCCTTAGGTCTCCCCGCAGACTTGGTTGGTAGTGAGACCAAAGCAGAAATCGAAATATGATGAAAAATGACATAATAATAATAAATATAAATAAAATAGCATTAATGCCACAAACATTTTTATGATATTGAAAATTTTAGTCGTAAGCAAAATATATTGTAGTTTGTTCACATATTTGAAAAATTTGTAGATTTTTTATGAATGGAAAAAAAATGTGATTTCTTTTCCAATTTATGATTAAAGTGATAAATAAAACTTTATAGATTGGTAAATAAAAAATATTGGATTGTAGTGGTTTCATATATTTGAAACATTTGTAGATTTTTATAAATCTAAAAAAGTGAATTCTTTTCCAGTTTATTCCTAAAATGATAAATACTAAATCTTTATAGAATGTTATATAAAAAATATTCAATTATGTTGGTTCTTATATTTGCAAACTTTAACGATTGTTATGAATTTCACAAAAATTATTTATTTTCCAATTTATTTCTAAATTATAGAATACTAAATTTTTATAAATTGTCAATCAAAAATAGTTGGTTCTCATAATTGAAAATCTTGTAGATCTTTGTAAATTAAAAAAGGTGATTTGTGATTTCTTTTTCATTTTATTTCTAAAATGATAAATATCTAAACATTATAGAATGGTAAATAATAAATATTGGATTGTAGTTGATTAACATATTTAAAAATTTTGTAGATTTTAAAAAATTACAAAATGATTTGTTTTCGATTTATTACTAAAAGTATAAATATTAAATATTTATAGAATGATAAATAACAAATATTGTCTTGTGACATTTTCAAACATTTTAATGAAGAAGACATTTATAGCTGTTGATTCCCAAATAGTTTTGGTTACTTTCTGTAGGTATTAAAACTGACTCCATGAAAGGATATTAGTAAAAAAAATGAAGGAATCAGTAGTTAAATAAGACATTCTTTAAATAAATTAATCTGCTAATAGTGAGACAGATGTGTATAAAATTTTCTATAAATGTGTTCATATAAAAATGAACTTGCAATAAATTAATATTTCCTTTTATGTTTAAATTTTCTATGTGTTCATATAAAAATAAACTTGCAATAAATTAATATTTCCTTTTATGTTTAAATTTTCTATAAATGTGTTCATATAAAAATAAACTTGCAATAAATTAATATTTCCTTTTATGTTTAAATTTTCTATAAATGTCTCCTTTTAGAAATTGTTGCAATAAATTGTGTATTAAAAATTTCAAAGTCGTGTTCTCATAAAAAACAAACTTGGTTTAATGCAAATTCTCTTCAGGGGAGAGTGAAAATTTTTTTATTTTTATTATTTTAATTACGTTACCTTTGTTCCAATGTCTAGGTTGTTTTTAATAATAACTTGAGAGAAGTGTATTTTTATGTAGATCAGACAGTTTGTGTCAAATGTGATTATAGAAGTATCTAGATGTGCTTGGGACAACAAAAATTATGGACAATTTTTATATTCCTTAACTCCTACAAAATGAAAAAATGTGAGCATGCTGGAAAACTTAAAATCAATTAAGTCTTCCTTGTCGGGAATATCTAATGAAAGATGTTTGAAAGAAAGGTTGCTGCCCATATTTATCTATTCAGATATATCTATTCAATATCTATTTTGGTAAATGTTCGTTTTAATTCCCTTCGCTTTTCCCCTTCAAATGTATCCAAAATAGCATCATCTCTGTGTAAATGTATATGCTGAACTCAAATCAAGTGTTAGTTATTGAAGAAACTTACATTTTTTTATCTAAATATCCATTAAAAAAACGAACTATATCTTGCACTTTTTCTCTCCCGTAACTCTCATGAAGTCATGTAATTAACTGCAGAATGACAGCGCATGTAAACAAATTTTCGCAGAATTTTTGGTGATTTTTCTTCATTTACTGATACTTCCGGCGATGTACTTCCGGGAATGAAAGCAATGCGCTATTGTATTTCTACGCTTATTACTTTCATTAGCGGAAGAACATCGCCGGAAATTTTAGTAAAGGGAGAAAATCGACCAAAATTCCAAACAAAATTTCTGCCTACATAGAACGTCATTCTGCAGTTAATTACATGACTTCGTGAGAGTTACGGGAGAGAAAAAGTGCAAGATATAGTCCGTTTTTTTTATGGACTTTCAAAGCAAAAAAGGTAAATTTCTTCAATAACTAATTGTTGATTTCAGTTCAGCATATACATTTGCACAGAAATAATGCTATTTTGGATAAATTTGAAGGGGGGAAAAACGAAGGGAATTAAAATGAACATTTACCTCTATTTTTACCTTACTGCTTTTTTTTTTTTTTTCATTCTCTCAATCATTCTGTTGTAATGGTTACTCTAACCTGATAGTTTCAGCTCCAGTGGGAATGTGCAATAAATGACCAACATAAAATCAAACTAAAATAGTCAGAACTCTTTCCACACTTATTGTGCCAAATTCTTCTGGCCTTTAAATCTCAAGTTACCAGTTGTGCCAATCATATCAAAAGACTTCTAATTTCCCAATTCTTTATATCTATGTTCCTACTCTCTTATTTTTTTTTTTTTTTTTTTTTTTTAATCATCTCACCCCAAGCAAGGCATTCCACTGCCACTATTGCGCATGGGGCTACATAGGGGAAGGTAAAGAGAAGGAGTGGATAGACATAGGAAATGTCAGGAGGAAGGTGACAGATGAGTAAGGATAGTGAGGATGAGGGTTGGGCAGATGGGAAGAGTGCTTGATAGAATGGGAGCAGGTTAGTGTGTTAGGAGGTGTCTATTGACCTTACATTTAAACTCCTGGAGATTGTAGCCGTCGGGGGGGGGGGGAAGCAATCGTTTGGAAGAGAATTCCACAGTCGGGAAGTGGCTTATGACTGCCAGTAGTAAACATTGTACTGCAAATTGACATTTCCCTAATTTGGAAAAGGCTCCTTCTCATCTTGATGCATCCTCTTTCATCCATATATTGATTTAAGGGATCTTTTAAGGCAAATTTCTTATTTTTATTAAATACGTTAGCTTTGTTCCAATGTATAACCATCTAGGTTGTTTTTAATGCACGTTAACTTGAGAGAAGTGTATTTCAGGTCAGAGTAACCATTACAAGAAGAATGAAATTGTCAAACGAAATTTGAATTATGATTAAAAGAATGAAGAATTATGATTAAAAGAATGAAGAATTATGATTAAAAGAATGAAGAAAAAAAAAAGCATTAGGCTAAAAATAGATATTGAATATATGCTAAAATATTTGAATAGATATTTATGGGCAGCAACTTTTCTTTCAAACATCTTTCATTAAATACGGCCGACAAAGAAGATTTAATAAATTTTTATTAAATATTTACAGAATGCTAATAGGACTTAAGGAATATAAAATAATTGTTCAAACATCTTTCATTAAATATGGCCGATTAGGAAAATTTCATTTAATTTTAATTTTTCCAGCATGCTAACATTTTTCCATTTTGTAGGAGTTAAGGAATATAAAAACTGTTCATTATTTTTATTGCTCTAAGTGCTTTTAGACACTTCTATAATCACATTTGACACAAACAGTCTAACCTTCATTTTCATCATGGAGTTGTTTTCTATTTTTTCTGATTTCAGTTATAGGCAATAAAAGATCTTTATTCTCAACTTGAAAACATAGATTGGAATTTATTGGAGATTTATTTAAGGCAGAAATCCCCTGCATGTCTTCTACTTTCACTGATTCAACAAGGTTTCAGAAGACTCGTTCTTTATGGACAATTATCCAAAAAGTGTGAAGATCTAACACACACATTACACCATTTGTGTACACTCAGTTAAGTACCATACATGATACATGCTTAGGCAATCATGTCTCTTTCAAGACATGACTGACTGGGCAGAATATTTTCCCACAGTAGGTTGCCATTACTTTCTGCAGTAGACTGGTTGCCAACCAAGGCTATATAACCCAATCTATCTTACTATTTAACTCAGTGTTTAGGAGAGAGATGGATTAATACTTTTCCCAAGGGTATCTAAACTTATTTATAAATGGAACTTTGTCTGTGTGTGTGTGTTTCCGTTACCTATATACTCTGAAATGGCTGAACCGATTTTCTTGAAAATTTGCACAGTTGTGCTATAAGCGTCTGCGAGTGTCCTTAGCTAGGTTTTGTGTCGGGGTACCCCCGATGAATATCGAAAAACGATAATTGAAAAAATCGGGTTATAGAAGGAGTGGTTCGATTTTAATCAAATTTGATACACTCATAGACAAGGACATAAGAAATGATATTCAGAAGTTTCAAGGTTGCAGTTCTTACAATCGTGCAGAAAATCGATTTTATATATATATATATATATATATGTATGTATAAGGCAAGATGTTTGTGCATGCATCTGTCTGTATGTCCTTTATACAAATCCTCAATTTTTATCCGATTCTCACCAAACTTCACACAAATATTCTTTAGGCTGAGTCTGAGCTTCAGGACCATGGATTAGTTTTAAACCTTTCATTACACCCGAGCAACGCCGGGCTATCCTGCTAGTTTGTGCATAAGGGAATGCAGCAAATTCAACTGGAATTCAAACTCAACTCTCCGATTTCTCGTTCCGAGCCAATATCCACTGCACCACAACCATTGCTGTAAACACTCTTTAAAAGAAAGAAATCTTTTGCTCTTAAAGGCACAATAAAAATTAGTCTGACAAGAATTACACTTATCAAATGCAGGAGTTGGTTTCACATGAAAGTTTTACAAGGCAGTGGGATTTCTATTTCTAATAATGGATTTGAACCTGTTAAAAGTAAAAGATATAATATTGCTGGCCTGTTATAATAGGACAAGAAAATCTAAGTTTGATTATTTTTAAAGTTCTTATAATATCAGAATAATGTTCAAATATTTTCATTTCGAGAAAGAAAATTAGTTCTGGCAATTCTAATTATTTTCATTTTCAATAAGACAGCTAATCTTTCAAACACAACATAACTTATGTATTTATTATCCTGCTTTTTCTTCTAAGAAATCCAATGAAAATTAATTCTTAAGCTCATATATTTGTGCTTTTAGTTTTGTAAGGAAGATTTTTACAATATCAAATTCATTATCATGAAACATTTTAGTATTTGTTATTGTCTTAAATATGTTTTTAATAGCAATCTTTATCTAAAAATTCTTCATCCAAAATTTCTATAGCTACATCAAAGTTTATGTCAGAAATAGAAAGATGACTGATAATTCTCCAACCAGATCCCTTTAGATTAGATGATATTTTAAAAATCGCTAGTCTCAAAGACTTACTCTTTTTACTTAGCACACAATTCTCAAATTCTTTAAAGGCTAATTTATACTGAGATAAATTTTCAGGATCAAATAAAAGACATTTTAATTTTGCCCCCCCCCCCCCCCCCCGCACAATAATGAGAAGAACTCAAATCTTCAACAGATGACTCTGAGAAATTATTAAAAAAAGAGTTTACTACTACTTCACCCACATAATTTCTCTTCTCACCCACCCCTAATCTAAATGGGGTCTGTTTGATTGGCCAAGACAATTTTCCTTGACTGATCAGTGGACACCCAATTTTGGCGGGCTCAATCAAGACCTCCTATATATTATGTTAATATATAGGAGGTCTTGGCTCAATGCAAAAATTCTTATATCTTCCTCTTTTTTCAAATGATCTAGCAAGGAACAACAGGTATGAAATTTCCTTTCCTTTTGAGGCTACTTTTGAACATTCTAAGAGCCGTCTATTTTATTTGAACATTTCATAGTTGGACTTCTAAAGCCGCAAACACAACTAGTTTTGCAAGGACTTTTTTCTCTGTAATTTGCCTTAATAATTAATACTTGTTTCTTTATCTCTGTCTTGTGTCTTTTGTATTCCTTTTTGTTCAGCAATTCCAACTAAATTCACCTTAGAATTTCTTCTAAACTCTCAGTTAAGTTTGATAAACTCTGAGTAATGAGAATAAAATAAAGTCTCTTCTCTGTTATGGTTTAAGATTACTTTGTAGTGGATAAGAAATTAAGAATTAAAATCAACCTTCTTCACTTTTACAAAAATTCACAATGATGTGTGAAATCCTGGTTTTTCCCAAATAGAAAAGGACTGACCATGTACTTAAAGAAAAAGTCAAAACCAGATTTTGCAAGTAGGTGTTAAATTGACTTTTGGCCAATGGGAACTTGAGAGACTTTAAAGGACTTGCCAGCCAGATCCAGTTGAAATTAAAAACTATATTATAAATGACCTTGCAGTCTCAGATGAGAGAGAGAGAGAGAGAGAGAGAGAGAGACACACACACACACACACACACACACACACACACATCTAAAATGTAACTTCAAACTTCAAGCACCCTGGATATTGTCTTCTTCCTCTTTCCATCCTGTCTACTGATTCCTTCTACTTCTTCTCCATTCAAAGACATTCCTACCAAATAAACACATACATACCATATACTCTTTCAACAATTACTACTACAAACATTTTCTTCAATTCTTGATACCCATAACTTTATTATTAAACACAAAATCTACCCTTAACTTCTTAATAATGTTTCTAATTGCACATTAACTTCTACAACTCATGGTTATTCTTTCCTTTTAATACATTTCTATTTTAAAATGCAAAATGTATATTTTATTCTTACACTATTCCACACAATTCCACACATTCCAACCTTCTGATAACAATGAACATCTTCTGATAATTCTGATGATGATAATTCTGGATAAAACTTATAAGCTGTAGGGAGTTCGGTTAAGTATGACACAAGGTCAAATTAAGAAACATAAACCAGTTCCCACGGCTTCAACTTCTTCAGCAACATCACTATCTAAGTATCTGTTATTTATTTATTTGTTTAGAAGATCAATGAATCCCAACAATTCCTTTATTCCATTTTTTTTGTGTATATTTAAGCTACTTTTACAAAAATCACAATCTGATTTGATAAATTGAATTATTATATTATTTTTTAAAATATTTCTCAGAAAAATATTAACAGGTGGTGATGAAACCATTTTGACAAAGACAAAATAGAAATGCTATTTAAAATAATCAATACATTTAAAAAAAAACGCTAACTATCAATAATTTAATTACAATTACTGAATTTATATCCATTTGATAAATTTCAAGTATGCCATATGCAATGTCAAATAATTCATTGAGCTTGTAAAATCATTCTTCATCTCACTGACCAGTATGAACATACATAAAAAACGGTAATACTTTTTTGGTACGCCAAAATTCAGTCCGCCATTTTGGTACGCCAAAATTTGTTAGGTATCATGTGACGTATCCCAAAAAATTTTTTTCTATGGGGAAAAAAATAAATAAAATTTATTTTTACAAGTATGTACAATATACATTCATCTAGCGAACAGACATGAAATTAGATACAAAAACTACTATAATTATTTTTAAATTCCTTCTTAATATGTCCATATTCCAGTATAATAAAAATGAAATCTCGTTCTGGCGTACCGAAAAAAACATTTTTTCTAAAGAATAAAAACGAATAAAAATTATTTTTATGAGAATCTTTATTCATTTATCTAGCGAATAAACATAAAATTACACATGAAAAACTACTTTAATTATTTTTAAATTCAATCTTAATATGTCCATATTCCAGTATAATAAAAATGGAGAAATGTTTGTTTATGTGTTGTGTCGTTCTGGCGTACTGAAAATATATTTTTTCTAAAGAATAAAAACGAATAAAAATCATTTTTACGAGAATCTTTATACATATTAGATTTTTTCTTTTTTTACAAATAACTTAGTATCAGTTTTCCAAGTAAATACTGCTAAAATTAAACGATGAAAGAAAAATAGTTTCAAAACACAGGATCAGAGGTGAATGTTTTAAAATATTTATCAAAAAAAGTTACTTTCGTATTTCTCATCGAATTACTTAAAGAATCAAAATCACAACACACAAACAAACATTTCTTCATATTTATTATGGAATTTAAAAATAATTAAAGTAGTTTTTCATATGGGATTTTATGTTTATTCGCTAGATAAATGAATGAAGATTCTCATAAAAATAATTTTTATTCGTTTTTATTCTTTAGAAAAAATATTTTTTCGGTACGCCAAAAAGACGACACAACACATAAACAAACATTTCTTCATTTTTATTACTGGAATATGGACATATTAAGATGGAATTTAAAAATAATTAAAGTCGTTTTTCATATGTAATTTTATGTTTATTCGCTAGATAAATGAATAAAGATTCTCATAAAAATAATTTTTCTTCGTTTTTATTCTTTAGAAAAAATATTTTTTTGGTACGCCAGAACGAGATTTCATTTTTATTATACTGGAATATGGACATATTAAGAAGGAATTTAAAAATGATTATAGTAGTTTTTTGTATCTAATTTCATGTCTATTCGCTAGATGAATGTATATTGTACAAACATACTTGTAAAAATAAATTTTATTTATTTTTTCCTGTAGAAAAAAAATTTTTGGGATACGTCACATGATACCTAACAAATTTTGGCGTACCAAAATGGCGGACTGAAATTTGGCGTACAGGCGTACCAAAAAAGTATTACCCATAAAAAATAGTATTTAATTTTTCCATTAAACACTAATATTGAACCTGGTATAGCAGAAAACACATTAGACTACATAAAAAAATGTGCTAAAACAGAAATTTTCACAAAGTTAAAGAGAATAAATTAAAGTCAAATTTATTCAATTATAAGAAACTACAGACCAATTTTCACTCTTTTCAAAACAATTTTAAAACAAACATATCAGAGTGCTGGCCATTATCAACACAACTCTCACTTCTCAAGTTTACAATGCATTTTCTTTATATGGACTATATATGAAGCCAGATAGAGTGAGAGAGACTGTTGACAAAACTCATCTTGTCAGACTGTCTGCCTTTAGGTAGAGAGGAACCCAGACAAAACTATGCTGAAGAGTCTTGTCTGGGGTAAGTAGATGAGAGGTTGACCTTGCATATGTGAGGTCTAGAGGAATTTTGTGGGGAGGCTCAGATAAATACTGAGAGACACACACACTAGCCACAGAGGCCAGAGTGAGCAAAATGACCTACTGCAAGCACAGAAAAAGAATAGACACCACTGCCAACACAACATGCCTAAACAGATAGCCAATAAGCAGTCAGCCATATTAAGTACTAGCAGTATAGCCCAGCGTTGCTAGGGTGTAATGAAAGCTTTAAACTAATCCATAGTCCTGGAGCTCAGACTCTTTGGATGTTGGCACGAAAGACTAAAAAGCAATAGTTATTTCCAGTTAAAGTGAAACTGTAGACTGAAAGAAAAATGAATGGATGTAAGTCAAATTTTGATTTCCTGGTATCGATATCAAATAAGTTTTTTTTGTCGTAAACTGAATTTTGAAGGCTAAATAAGTCCTCTGAGTAAATGGTATCATGGCTGAGACTAAGAACTACAATTATACCTACTTAGAGCCAAACCCGAAGCAGAAACTAAAATAAAAGGGCTGAAAAAATACAGACATACAGGCAGATAAACAGACACTCACACACAAACATCTTGCCTTTTATATAATCAATTTTCTGCACTATTGTAAGAACTGCAACCTTGAAACTTTTGAATATCGTTTCTTATGTTGTTGTCTATGAGTGTATCAAATTTGACTAAAATCGGACCACTCCTTCTATAACCCAATTTTTTCGATTATCGATTATCAATTTTCGATATTTATCAGAGGTACCTCAACACAAAACCTAGCTAAGAACACTTGCAGATGCTTATAGTACAACTGTGTAAATTTTCAAGAAAATCGGTTCAACCGTTTCGGAGTCTATAGGTAACGGACACACACACACACACACACACACACACACACACACACACACACACACACACACACACACACACACACACAAAATTCCATTTATAAATAAGTTTAGATACTCATTTTCACATTCTCTCTTCTCTCTTTTCTCTCATATACAGTACACTAGAACACTAAATTATGTGACTTACCAGAGACATTTTTCATATTTTGTAATTGAAAATAAATCTTTGGTTATTTCTCCAAACAAGTGTCTAAATTGTTTCTTTACTTTAACCAACTTCCACCCCAGATCACTTGTATGCATAATGAGAAGTTTTGTATGAACTTTTCTTTTTAGTACAAGTCTCTTAGGTAACATCTTAGTAAATACTCATCACCAGTCAATAAAAATAAAAGATGAATTCAGTTTCTACAAACTCAATTTTATTAAAAAGTATGAATTACTTGACCAATGCATACAAGTCAATATGCCAATAATTTGAAACAAAAATAAATCAAAATGAAAATGTAAAATATAATTATACCACTTTAAAAATAGAAAAAATAATTAGTATTACTTATTGAAAAAGTCATTTTTAATGAAATAATTAACATTAAACCATTAAAACTATATTTTGATGAAATAATTAACATTAAATTATTAAAACCATATTTTAATGAAATAATTAACATTAAACCATATTTTAATGAAATAATTAACATTAAAACCATTAAAACCATATTTTAATGAAATAATTAACATTAAAACCATATTTTAATGAAATAATTAACATTAAACCATTAAAACCATATTTTCAAACAGAAAAAGAGTTCATCTTTTTTTTTCTTTTTCTTCAGTTAAGGATGCTTTCAGTATGGTTCACCAATGATGAAAATAAGTTGATTCTTTTTGTTTCAAAAACAGTAAGTGAAGTTCACAAAAGTATATATTTTTTTTATTTTGGCACTTCAACAAAAACAGTTATTCTTATTGGTTACAACATTTGCTAATCTATGTATCCTTAAATGATGACAGCACACAAGAATGATGAAAATAAAAGGAATCATGGAAATAATGAGAGAAGCAAATATACCACTCGCTAATTTGTCAGTCTTTATATTTGGGATAATTGGCTCTCTCATGTTCATCGTAGTATGAGGCACTTCCTCAATTTTAGTCAAAACTATAAAACTCCATGGTAGTGATTTTACAAAGTTAATATTTCCTTTATACAAAATGTTTAAATTTTCTCCAGGTTCAAACCTAATAAATACTTCAATCAGAAACTGTGTCATATTTTGAATACTAGAAGATTTGGCTGTATATTGCACAGTTGTGTCAATGGAAAGCATAATTTTGTCATCTTGACTTTCTTTCAGTGGGAAAATGATCAACTTCACATCAAAATTCCCTTGTAAATGTGAAGGCTTTCTCCATTTTATTTCATGATCACCTGAAAAAAATATTTTGTTATTTCATTAATAACTTGAATCACTGTAATTATAATAAAAAATATGCATTTTGAATTGAATGAATTGCTAAAGTTTTTTTTCTGCTCAACATTGTTTTCTTTTAGTTTTGAATTTCCAGAAAAAAAAATCAACCACCAAAGAAAAGATGAAACAAAAATCAGGAACAATAGCAGATGGCAGTTAAAAGTTTAGGGGAAAATCATATGAGATTTTGCTATAGAGCAGGTTTCCCAGCCAAAGTGATATTGCCTACTGATGGGTGATTTAGACTGTTTGTTAGGCAATGAACAACTGAACCAAAACTTTGGTAGACAACATAAGATTTTGAGTATTAAAAAGGTATTTCAACAAAAAAAAAAAAAAAAAAATGCAATCTATATTTAAAAAAATAAAACAATTACATTATTTATGAACTTCAAAATTCCTATCACCTGATGACAACCAGAGCTTACAATGGTTGATACAGTGTCAATAAATTTTTTAAAAATCATTTCACCCCAAGCAAAGTAGTACTGCCACTGGTGTGCAGGGGGTTACAGTGAGAGAAGAGGGAAGAGAGAAAAATGGGTACAGGGGATATCCAAGAAAGGGTAAGAAAGAGATAGAAGTCAGGGTGATAGAAGATGGAAACTGATGTTGCACTTAAACCTTTGGAGATTGTTGCTATCAGGGAAGCAGGCATTCAGAAGAAAGTTCTACAGGCAAGAAGTGCAAGAAAAGGAACTTCTAGAGTAGAAGTGATGGTTACATTTTACTATTTTGCCAGTAAAAGGGTGGGACCTAGTTGCCAATCTAAGAGCATGAGTAAATTCATGAGGGTGGGACACCATGAAATGAAGCTTGTCAGAGCAGAAGCCATGAAAATACTTGTAGAAAAGACAGAGGGAAGCCACATCCCGTTGGAGAGAAAGTAAATAAAGTCGAGCTGTCAAATCAGAACCAATTAAATTGCAGATCATACTTGATCAATGTGTACAATATGCCGATAATTTGAAACAAAAATAAATCAAAATGAAAATGTAAAATATAATTCTACCATTTTAAAAATAGAAAAAATAATAACTGTTACTTATTGAAAAAGTCATTTTTAATGAAATAATTAACATTAAACCATTAAAACCATATTTTAATGAAATAATTAACATTAAAACCATATTTTAATGAAATAATTAACATTAAACCATTAAAACCATATTTTAATTAAATAATTAATATTAAAACAATATTTTAATGAAATAATTAACATTAAAACCATTAAAACCATATTTTCAAACAGAAAAAGAGTTCATCTTTTTTTTTCTTTTTCTTCAGTTAAGGATGCTTTCAGTATGGTTCACCAATGATGAAAATAAGTTGATTCTTTTTGTTTTAAAGTCAGTAAGTGAAATTCACAAAAGTATATATTATTGTCGAGAACCCCAAGATGGGTAGCAGGAGCACCCAACCAGATATGACAACAGCATTCAATGCACAGACAAATGGGAGACTTATAAACGTGCAAGATGGATTCCAATGAGAAAAGCTTTCTGGCAAGGCATAACAACTCCAAATTCTTAGCAGTAGATGTAGCGGTAAATTTTTGTTTTGTTCTCCGAAGGCCTTTTACCCCTGCAAATCTTTCCAAAACATCCCTATTTCCGTGCAAATGTACATGCTGAATTCAAATCGGTAATTGTTTATTAAAGAAACCTACCTTTTTTCATTTTATCGAGCAGAACAATATGGAACTTCTTGTCGCTGTTTATCTCACCCCGTAACCATGGTTCAAAAATGTTATTCACTGCAGACTGAATTCATGGGTAGTTTTACGATTTTTCGGTCTTTTTACTTCCGTTTTCCAATTAGTACGCAGAAAATGAGTTCCGAAACCAAACAAATTGCAGAGTAATTGTTCAACAAGAGTAAATCGGCCGGAATAAGTATCCTACACATCATGTCATTCAGCGGTGAATCAGATATGAGAACAGTGGTAAGGGGTGAGATATAGTCCGATAAAATTCTGGCCGATATCATGAAAAAAGGTAGGTTTCTTCAATAAACAATTATCGATTTGAGTTCAGCATATACATTTGCACAGAATTAAGGATGTTTTGGAAAGATTTGAAGGGGTAAAGCCTTCGGGGAACAAATAAAAAATTTACCGATGTAGCTATTGATTCAATGTAGTTATTCCTTGAGATCAACTAAAAGAGTGAAGCCAAGGAGGTACAGTCAGACTAGCGTGATCTATACTGATTAAAGGTATGAAAGCTTCTCTATGGTGGTTAAAGGAGAGTAGTTTTGTTTTGGAAGCATTAAAATTTATGAGACATTTCTTACCCCAATCCATCACAGATTAGAGGTCCTTTCCAATAGTGCCCTGTTGGCAGGGCTACAGAATACGTCAACTGCTCCCCTGCAGAGGGTAAAAGTCCCTTAATGAGGTGCCCTGTCGGCGGGGCATCAGAATATGCAGACTGCCCTCCTGCAGAGGGTTGAAGTCCCTCAATTGGGCCACCTGTTGGCTGTGGGTGACAACCGTAATGCCTGGGGATGGGATCCTGGTGGTTGAGTGTCTTGGAAGTCAGGGTCAAGTACCTCCATTTCCCAACACACCACTTTGGCCCTTACCTGGGCTAGACAGGTGGTCGGATAGGCCCGATCCAATCAATCAGCTGGTTATGTCAAGCCCCACCATATATAATCCATCCTGGGAAAACAATTGATAAACTAATGTCGTATCTCTATGCTGTATATTCCCACTACAAATATCTGGTCCAAATATATGGTGGGAGGCAATGGCTGAGGGTCAATCAACATTGTAGGAACCAAGTCTCGACATGGCTGCATACCCACTGACTTTTTGCTAGTTAATTTATAGTGAAGGGAGGGAGAAACAAGTCTCATGACCTCCACGAGGTTGAATATACCATCCCTGTAGCCCTGTTGATGCCAGGGCAAATGGGTTTCCCCACCTGGCACTTCCCAACATAATGGGCTCCAAGGTGGGTGGGGAGCAGGGATGGTGAAAAATTAGGAAATTGAATATGAGTTTAAAAATATCATATAAAAAAAGAATTTTAGAAGTATCTGATAGCGAAAATGAAGAGAAACAAGAAAACAATCCAAACTATCCATCATATATGGTAATGGAATCAATGGAAGAAAAACTCAATACAAGACTATCCCCATTCAAAATAGAAAAGATACTATCTGAAGTTATGAGGCCAAAATCAGTAAAAAAACTAAATAATGGAACATTACTGATAGAAGTAAACAATAAGAAACAATCTGATGAAATATTAAAATGGAAATACTTCGATAATATGAAAATAAAAGTTTACCCTCGCAAAACACTAAACTTTAGCAAAGGAGTAATCAGAAGCTCTGAATTGTCCTTGTGCACAATAGAAGAAATGAAATACAACCTCAAGAACCAAAACGTGACAGATGTGCAAAGAATCCAAATAAGGAAAAAAAACAGAAATCATAAAACCAAACACATACATTCTGACTTTCAATACATCCAAAATTCCAGACAATGTTAAAATAGGATATGAAAGAATAAATATCGAGTCATACATTCCAAATCCACTAAGATGCTATAACTGCCAGAGGTTTAGACATCATCACGACAGGTGTACACATCCTCCAGTATGCGTAAGATGTGGGGAAAATGATAAACATATTGATTGTGGTTGTGGTGCAGTGGATATTGACTCGGAACGAGAAATCGGGGAGCCGAGTTCAAATTCTAGTTGAATTCCTTGCATTAACTTACGCGCAAATACCCTTGGGAAAGTTATTAATCCATCTATTCCTTCCTGTTATGGGTTAAATAACAGGACAGATTGTGTTCTATAGCCTTGGCTGGCAACCAATCTACTGCAGAAAGCAATGGCAACCTACTGCGTGATAATCTTCTGCCCAGTCAGTCATGTCTTGAAAGAGACATGATCGCCCAAGTGTGTTTCACATATGGCACTTAACTGACTGATTGATTGTGGAAAAGAACCCAAATGCATAAATTGCCAAGGAAAACACTACGCAAATGCAAAAGACTGTGACATATGGAAAAAAGAAAAAGAAATTTTAAAAATAAAATACACGAAAAACATAACCTTCCCAGAAACCAGAAAGATAGCAGAAAATAACAAATATGCAGAAATAACAAAAAGAAATCTATCCAATACCAATAAACCAATGTGTCGTGCATACGAAACAAATAGAATAAGAATCAAATTAGAAGATGTAACAAAACTATTTAATGAAGAGAAAAACTTACTGGAGGATTTCAGGAAAAACATGAATTGGATGAGCTTGGAAAATAAAGATTACACAAAGAGCCAAAACACGAATTGGATGAGCTTGGAAAATAAAGATTACACAAAGAACCAAAACACGAATTGGATGAGCTTGGAAAATAAAGATTACACAAAGAACCAAAACACGAATTGGATGAGCTTGGAAAATAAAGATTACACAAAGAACCAAAACACGAATTGGATGAGCTTGGAAAATAAAGATTACACTAAGAACCAAAACACGAATTGGATGAGCTTGGAAAATAAAGATTACACAAAGAGCCAAAACACGAATTGGATGAGCTTGGAAAATAAAGATTAAACAAAGAACCAAAACACGAATTGGATGAGCTTGGAAAATAAAGATTACACAAAGAACAAAAGCACGAATTGGATGAGCTTGGAAAATAAAGATTACACAAAAAAAGAACAAAAACACGAATTGGATGAGCTTGGAAAATAAAGATTACACAAAGAATAAAAACACGAATTGGATGAGCTTGGAAAATAAAGATTACACAAAGAATAAAAACACGAATTGGATGAGCTTGGAAAATAAAGATTACACAAAGAACAGAAACACGAATTGGATGAGCTTGGAAAATAAAGATTACACAAAGAACAAAAACAGGAATTGGATGAGCTTGGAAAATAAAGATTACACAAAGAACCAAAACACGAATTGGACCAGAGCTTGGAAAAGTAATGATTACACAAAAGAACCAAAACAGGAATTGGATGAGCTTGGAAAATAATGATTACACAAAGAACAAAAACACGAATTGGATGAGCTTGGAGAAGTAAAAGATTACAAAAAGAACCAAAACACGAATTGGATGAGCTTGGAAAATAAGGATTACACAAAGAACAAAAAACACGAATTGGATGAGCTTGGAAAATAAAGATTACACAAAGAACCAAAACAAGAATTGGATGAGCTTGGAAAATAAAGATTACACAAAGAACAAAAACACGATTGGATGAGCTTGGAAAATAAAGATTACACAAAGAACAAAAACAGGAATTGGATGAGCTTGGAAAATAAAGATTACACAAAGAATGAAAACACGAATTGGATGAGCTTGGAAAATAAAGATTACACAAAGAACAAAAACACGAATTGGATGAGCTTGGAAAATAAAGATTACACAAAGAACAAAAACACGAATTGGATGAGCTTGGAAAATAAAGATTACACAAAGAACAAAAACACGAATTGGATGAGCTTGGAAAATAAAGATTACACAAAGAACAAAAACAGGAATTGGATGAGCTTGGAAAATAAGATTACACAAAGAACCAAAACAAGAATTGGATGAGCTTGGAAAATAAAGATTACACAAAGAACAAAAACACGAATTGGATGAGCTTGGAAAATAAAGATTACACAAAGAACAAAAACATGAATTGGATGAGCTTGGAAAATAAAGATTACACAAAGAAACAAAAACACGAATTGGATGAGCTTGGAAAATAAAGATTACACAAAGAACAAAAGCACGAATTGGATGAGCTTGGAAAATAAAAGGAAGTTACACAAAGAACAAAAACAGGAATTGGATGAGCTTGGAAAATAAAGATTACACAAAGAACAAAAACACGAATTGGATGAGCTTGGAAAATAAAGATTACACAAAGAACAAAAACACGAATTGGATGAGCTTGGAAAATAAAGATTACACAAAGAACAAAAACAGGAATTGGATGAGCTTGGAAAATAAAGATTACACAAAGAACCAAAACAAGAATTGGATGAGCTTGGAAAATAAAGATTACACAAAGAACAAAAACACGAATTGGATGAGCTTGGAAAATAAAGATTACACAAAGAACAAAAACATGAATTGGATGAGCTTGGAAAATAAGATTACACAAAGAACAAAAACACGAGGTGGATGAGCTTGGAAAATAAAGATTACACAAAGAACAAAAACACGAATTGGATGAGCTTGGAAAATAAAGATTACACAAAGAACAAAAACACGAATTGGATGAGCTTGGAAAATAAGGATTACACAAAGAACAAAAACACGAATTGGATGAGCTTGGAAAATAAAGATTACACAAAGAACAAAAACACGAATTGGATGAACTTGGAAAATAAAGATTACACAAAGAACAAAAACAGGAATTGGATGAGCTTGGAAAATAAAGATTACACAAAGAACAAAAACACGAATTGGATGAGCTTGGAAAATAAAGATTACACAAAGAACAAAAACACGAATTGGATGAGCTTGGAAAATAAAGATTACACAAAGAACAAAAACAGGAATTGGATGAGCTTGGAAAATAAAGATTACACAAAGAACCAAAACAAGAATTGGATGAGCTTGGAAAATAAAGATTACACAAAGAACAAAAACACGAATTGGATGAGCTTGGAAAATAAAGATTACACAAAGAACAAAAACACGAATTGGATGAGCTTGGAAAATAAAGATTACACAAAGAACAAAAACACGAATTCGGATGAGCTTGGAAAATAAAGATTACACAAAGAACAAAAACACGAATTGGATGAACTTGGAAAATAAAGATTACACAAAGAACAAAAACACGAATTGGATGAGCTTGGAAAATAAAAGATTACACAAAGAACAAAAACACGAATTGGATGAGCTTGGAAAATAAAGATTACACAAAGAACAAAAAGCACGAATTGGATGAGCTTGGAAAATAAAGATTACACAAAGAACAAAAGCACGAATTGGATGAGCTTGGAAAATAAAGATTACACAAAGAACAAAAACAGGAATTGGATGAGCTTGGAAAATAAAGATTACACAATGAACAAAAACAGGAATTGGATGAGCTTGGAAAATAAAGATTACACAAAGAACAAAAACACGAATTGGATGAGCTTGGAAAATAAAGATTACACAAAGTACAAAAACACGAATTGGATGAGCTTGGAAAATAAAGATTACACAAAGAACCAAAACACGAATTGGATGAGCTTGGAAAATAAAGATTACACAAAGAACCAAAACACGAATTGGATGAGCTTGGAAAATAAAGATTACACAAAGAACCAAAACACGAATTGGATGAGCTTGGAAAATAAAGATTACACAAAGAACAAAAACACGAATTGGATGAGCTTGGAAAATAAAGATTACACAAAGAACCAAAACACGAACTGGATGAGCTTGGAAAATAAAGATTACACAAAGAACCAAAACACGAACTGGATGAGCTTGGAAAATAAAGATTACACAAAGAACCAAAACACGAACTGGATGAGCTTGGAAAATAAAGATTACACAAAGAACCAAAACACGAATTGGATGAGCTTGGAAAATAAAGATTACACAAAGAACCAAAACACGAACTGGATGAGCTTGGAAAATAAAGATTACACAAAGAACCAAAACACGAACTGGATGAGCTTGGAAAATAAAGATTACACAAAGAACCAAAACACGAATTGGATGAGCTTGGAAAATAAAGATTACACAAAGAACAAAAACACGAATTGGATGAGCTTGGAAAATAAAGATTACACAAAGAACCAAAACACGAATTGGATGAGCTTGGAAAATAAAGATTACACAAAGAACCAAAACACGAACTGGATGAGCTTGGAAAATAAAGATTACACAAAGAACCAAAACACGAATTGGATGAGCTTGGAAAATAAAGATTACACAAAGAACAAAAACAAAAATCGAACAACGAAATCAAGAAAAAAACTCAACCTAAAACCAATATTAAACCTCCAATTGTTGCATCAACGATAGAAACAGTCCCCCCCCTCCACAGAACTTGTAAAACATACCCAAAATACGCAGATGAAGGAAAAATAATAAAAACTACAACTGATAAACGAGAACAAAAATCCCCAAAAGGTAAAAAACAGAGATCGATTAGCATCAAGAACAAGAAATCCAATACAAAACAGAACCGAGACAATGGACATAGAAGATCAAAAAGACCAGACACACATAAATACAATCATATATCCAAAATAAAAAATGTTACTAACAAAACCTTTTTTGAATGGAAAAAAAAATGTTACCAACAAAACCTTTTTTGAATGGTTAGTGCAGTGGAATGAGAAACTGGGGAACCAAGTTTGAATTCCATTTGAATTTTTTTTTTTTTAATCATTTCACCCTGAGTAAGGCAGAAACGCCACTGATGTGCAGGGGGCTACATAAATGTAAAAAGATTAATTAGAAAAGAGTGAGGAGTACAAACTAGTTAGAAAGGAACAATAGAAAGCTGAGAAAGCAGGTGCGATGACAGATACATAGGTGGAGAGAAAGGGAAGGTTATACGGGGTGGGGAGAGAGCTAGAGTCCAGTGGTTAGTAGATGAGTATTGACTTTTCATTTAAATTTCTGGAGGTTGTAGCCGTCAGGAAAGCAAGAATACGAGAGCGAGTTCCACAGGCGGGAAGTGCGAGAGAAGAAGCTGCAGGAGTAGAATTGTCGTCTGCATTTGGCTAACCTGACTGTGAATGGGTGGGACCCAGTTGCCAGTATGGTTGCACGAGTAAACACCTGTTGAGGAGGCATCATTGACTTAAGTTCGTCTGAACAGAAGCCATGTAAGTATTTATAGAACAGACAAAGGGAGGCCACATTTCGACGATAGGGAAGTGGCTGCAGTTGAGCCACCAGATCAGTACCTATCACATTACAGACTCTCCTTTGGAGCCTGTCAAGAACACTGAGGAGAACAGCAGGGGCACCTGACCATAAATGGCAGCAGTACTCCATGCACGGACGGATGGTTGACTTGTATATATGCAGGATGGATTCAGGTGGAAAAAACATCCTGGATCGACATAGTGACCCAACCTTCTTAGCAGTAGATTTTGCTATGGATTCAATATAGTGGTTCCATTTGAGGTCTGAAGACAGGGTAAGTCCGAGGAGGCATAGTGTATTACTCTCCAGGAGAATCGCTTGGTCCATGCTTATCTTGCATTCATTTACGTGCAAATACCCTTGGGAAAGGTATTAATCCATCTCTTCCCTCCAGTTATGGGTTAAATAATAGGACAGAATACGGTAGATAGTAACTGAATTCCTCAGTTTGTTCTGAATATTTTAAGGTACTTCAAACATTAAGATCAAATCAATAGGGATAGTTCTATCAATTGTTGCAGCTGAAATATCTTTAGTGGCTATAGCAGCAGATTAACAAGTTAACCTATTTATAAGTGTATCCTTGAAGACAAGATAAAGGTCCAATAATTTCAACATGTATATTAGTGAATCTTGCATCAAGTGTGCAATTGATTTTGTATGCTTGTATATCTTATTTTACTGGCATGCTAAAAAGTTTTTTGTCCAATTTCTTGTGTCAGCTGACATGCTTGGTCAGACAAAACATTCTGTAATCAGCTTCATAGTAGCGTATTAGATGACACAATTCATGGAAGTGCTGAAATATTTGTTGTCTCAACTTTGGTGGAATGTCAGGGTGTGATTGTGTTTCTGAAATGTCGCAATAAAATTTGGTCTCACTGAATGAAACTGGAAACTCATCTAACTAGCAATGTGCTTTGTTTGATTCCTTCTAGTGAGTCATTTGCTCTTTTGCAATTAATTCAGAGTTCAAAGAACTAGAATCTAAATATGTAATTGTAGTACATAACTGTATCTGAAAACTGTACTTTGCCAATAAAACTAAGATGGGACATTAGGATTATTTTTATTTAATATGAAACTGTTTTTCCTTTTTTTTATATTCGTCACCTTGAATTGGTGAAGGCAAGAAAAGTGTTGGTCAAAACATAATTTGCACATCAATAGATGCGGGTGGAGTGTGGACCGGGCGATAGTTTAGTCTATCTACTCCAATTGAAAAAAAATAAAGAAAAGAGTGAAAAGATTGAAAAAGAAAGAACCGGAAACCACATCCTAAACAGGAAACAAGGGATGAGCCTCTTCACCTGTTCAATAGATGTATGGATTGTATATTAATTAGAAGATTATGCTGGTTAAGAGCTTAAAATTTATTTCTGATTAAAATAAATTTGGCACAGATGAACTTTGGTCAGATAAGTTGTAAGTTGTTCTATGAGAGTGTGTTGTGGTAGTATGACCAATGTAAAGAGAATTTGTCTGAAGTTGCAATCTCATATAAAACAAGAATTTCTATATTACATTGCTTTTGTGTCATGGTTTTTTCACCAGGACAGGTTTTAAAAGTGATAATGAGATTTAATATTTTTGTAATATAATAGATAATAGATTGACATTCGGATTATTTATATTTAATATAAAATTATTTTTACTTTTTTTTAATATATTCGCCACCTTGAATTGGTCAAGGCAAGAAAAGTGTTGGTCAAAACATAATTTTCACATCAATGTATACTTTTGAATATTTACTGAATAGTTGGGTGGTGGAAAATGTTTCCATGTGAAAGTGGGCGATTCATTTGGTAACAATACATTTTCATCCTCCATTTTTTTTTAATGAATTAATAGCGGTACTTGTGGAAATTTCATGGTTTTACTGTTTTTAATTTAAATAAATATTTTTGAGCTTTTCTCACTCCATGGAATGTAAAAATATTAAATGAGCAAAATTACAATTATATTCTTTCTTAGTTATATATTCTTGATTTATTGACAAATCGATTCACCTCAAATTCACAAAGGCAACATTTCCTCTTGATGATGCCACTGTATTAACTTAAACGATCTTTTACGGCAAAGTTACTCTTCCTAGATTTGGAAAAAACTACATTTCCTCTTGATATTGCCACTGATATGCAAGAAACAACTAAAGCAATTTTTTTTATTCCAAATTGATTCTTCCCTAATTTGGCTGATGCAACTTTACATTTTGTTCTTGCCATTTACATTCATGCATTGACTTAAACGATATTTTATTGCAAATTGATTCTTCCCTAATTTGGCTGATGCAACTTTACATTTTGTTCTTGCCATTGACATTCATGCATTGACTTAAACAATATTTTATTGCAAATTGATTCTTCCATAATTTGGCTGATGCAACTTTACATTTTGTTCTTGCCATTGACATTCATGCATTGACTTAAACGATATTTTATTGCAAATTGAATCTTCCATAATTTCGCAAAGGCAACATTTCCTCTTTATGCTATCACTGTCATACATGGATTAATTTAATATATTTTTACAGTAGCAATTCATCAAAAATTGGCTAAAACCTCATTTTCTATTTATGATATCACTGTCATCCATGGATTAACTTAACATATTTTTACTATAAAGTAATTCACCAGGAATTGGCTAAAACCTCATTTTCTATTTATGATATCACTGTCATCCATGGATTAACTTAACATATTTTTACTATAAAGTAATTCACCAGGAATTGGCTAAACCTCATTTTCTATTTATGATATCACTGTCATCCATGGATTAACTTAACATATTTTTACTATAAAGTAATTCACCAGGAATTGGCTAAAACCCTGCTCTTCTATTTATGATATCACTGTCATCCATGGATTAACTTAACATATTTTTACTATAAAGTAATTCACCAGGAATTGGCTAAAACCTCATTTTCTATTTATGATATCACTGTCATCCATGGATTAACTTAACATATTTTTACTATAAAGTAATTCACCAGGAATTGGCTAAACCTCATTTTCTATTTATGATATCACTGTCATCCATGGATTAACTTAACATATTTTTACTATAAAGTAATTCACCAGGAATTGCCAAAACCTCATTTTCTATTTATGATATCACTGTCATCCATGGATTAACTTAACATATTTTTACTATAAAGTAATTCACCAGGAATTGGCTAAAAACTCATTTTCTATTTATGATATAACTGTCATCCATGGATTAACTTAACATATTTTTATTATAAAGTAATTCACCAAAAATTGGCTAAAACCTCATTTTCTATTTATGATATCACTGTCATCCATGGATTAACTTAACATATTTTTACTATAAAGTAATTCACCAGGAATTGGCTAAAACCTCATTTTCTATTTATGATATCACTGTCATCCATGGATTAACTTAACATATTTTTATTATAAAGTAATTCACCAGAATTGGCTAAAACCTCATTTTCTATTTATGATATCACTGTCATCCATGGATTAACTTAACATATTTGTACTATAAAGTAATTCACCAGGAATTGGCTAAAACCTCATTTTCTATTTATGATATCACTGTCATCCATGGATTAACTTAACATATTTTTACTATATAAAAGTAGTTCACCAGGAATTGGCTAAAACCTCATTTTCTATTTATGATATCACTGTCATCCATGGATTAACTTAACATATTTTTACTATAAAGTAATTCACCAGGAATTGGCTAAAACCTCATTTTCTATTTATGATATCACCGTCATCCATGGATTAACTTAACATATTTTTACTCATAAAGTAATTCACCAGGAATTGGCTAAAACCTCATTTTCTATTTATGATATCACTGTCATCCATGGATTAACTTAACATATTTTTATTATAAAGTAATTCACCAAAAATTGGCTTAAAACCCTCATTTTCTATTTATATAAATGCTCGTCATCCATGGATTAACTTAACATATTTTTACTATAAAATAATTCACCAGGAATTGGCTAAAACCTCATTTTCTATTTATGATATCACTGTCATCCATGGATTAACTTAACATATTTTTACTATAAAGTAATTCACCAGGAATTGGCTAAAACCTCATTTTCTATTTATGATATCACTGTCATCCATGGATTAATTCAACATATTTTTACTATAAAGTAATTCACCAGGAATTGGCTAAAACCTCATTTTCTATTTATGATATCACTGTCATCCATGGATTAACTTAACATATTTTTATTATAAAATAATTCACTAGAATTGGCTAAAACCTCATTTTCTATTTATGATATCACTGTCATCCATGGATTAACTTAACATATTTTTACTATAAAAGTAATTCACTAGAATTGGCTAAAACCTCATTTTCTATTTATGATATCACTGCTATCCATGGATTAACTTAACATATTTTTACTATAAAGTAATTCACCAGAATTGGCTAAAACCTCATTTTCTATTTATGATATCACTGTCATCCATGGATTAACTTAACATATTTTTATTATAAAGTAATTCACCAGGAATTGGCTAAAACCTCATTTTCTATTTATGATATCACTGTCATCCATGGATTAACTTAAGTATTTTTACTATAAAGTAATTCACCAGGAATTGGCTAAACCTCATTTTCTATTTATGATATCACTGTCATCCATGGATTAACTTAACATATTTTATTATAAAGTAATTCACCAAAAATTGGCTAAAACCTCATTTTCTATTTATGATATCACTGTCATCCATGGATTAACTTAACATATTTTTACTATAAAGTAATTCACCAGGAATTGGCTAAAACCTCATTTTCTATTTATGATATCACTGTCATCCATGGATTAACTTAACATATTTTTATTATAATGTAATTCACCAGGAATTGGCTAAAACCTCATTTTCTATTTATGATATCACTGTCATCCATGGATTAACTTAACATATTTTTACTATAAAGTAATTCACCAGGAATTGGCTAAAACCTCATTTTCTATTTATGATATCACTGTCATCCATGGATTAACTTAACATATTTTTATTATAATGTAATTCACCAGGAATTGGCTAAAACCTCATTTTCTATTTATGATATCACTGTCATCCATGGATTAACTTAACATATTTTTACTATAAAGTAATTCACCAGGAATTGGCTAAAACCTCATTTTCTATTTATGATATCACTGTCATCCATGGATTAACTTAACATATTTTTACTATAAAGTAATTCACCAGGAATTGGCTAAACCTCATTTTCTATTTATGATATCACTGTCATCCATGGATTAACTTAACATATTTTTATTATAAAGTAATCTACCAGGAATTGCCAAAACCTCATTTTCTATTTATGATATCACCAATAATTCATGGATTAACTTAACATATTTTTACTATAAAAGTAATTCACCAGGAATTGGCTAAAACCCCATTTTCTATTTATGATATCACTGTCATCCATGGATTAACTTAACATATATTTTTATTATAAAGTAATTCACCAAAATTGGCTAAAACCTCATTTTCTATTTATGATATCACTGTCATCCATGGATTAACTTAACATATTTTTACTATAAAGTAATTCACCAGGAATTGGCTAAAACCTCATTTTCTATTTATGATATCACTGTCATCCATGAGATTAACTTAACATATTTTTATTATAATGTAATTCACCAGGAATTGGCTAAAACCTCATTTTCTATTTATGATATCACTGTCATCCATGGATTAACTTAACATATTTTTACTATAAAGTAATTCACCAGGAATTGGCTAAAACCTCATTTTCTATTTATGATATCACTGTCATCCATGGATTAACTTAACATATTTTTACTATAAAGTAATTCACCAGGAATTGGCTAAAACCTCATTTTTCATTTATGATATCACTGTCATCCATGGATTAACTTAACATATTTTTATTATAAAGTAATTCACCAAAAATTGGCTAAAACCTCATTTTCTATTTATGATATCACTGTCATCCATGGATTAACTTAACATATTTTTACTATAAAGTAATTCACCAGGAATTGGCTAAAACCTCATTTTCTATTTATGATATCACTGTCATCCATGGATTAACTTAAATATATTTTTACTATAAAGTAATTCACCAGGAATTGGCTAAAACCCCATTTTCTATTTATGATATCACTGTCATCCATGGATTAACTTAACATATTTTTACTATAAAGTAATTCACCAGGAATTGGCTAAAACCTCATTTTCTATTTATGATATCACTGTCATCCATGGATTAATCCTAACATATTTTTATTATAAAGTAATTCACCAAAAATTGGTTAAAACCTCATTTTCTATTTATGATATCACTGTCATCCATGGATTAACTTAACATATTTTTACTATAAAGTAATTCACCAGGAATTGGCTAAAACCTCATTTTCTATTTATGATATCACTGTCATCCATGGATTAACTTAACATATTTTTACTATAAAGTAATTCACCAGGAATTGGCTAAAACCTCATTTTCTATTTATGATATCACTGTCATCCATGGATTAACTAACATATTTTTACTATAAAGTAATTCACCACGAATTGGCTAAAACCTCATTTTCTATTTATGATATCACTGTCATCCATGGATTAACTTAACATATTTTTATTATGAAGTAATTCACCAGGAATTGGCTAAAACCTCATTTTCTATTTATGATATCACTGTCATCCATGGATTAACTTAACATATTTTTACTATAAAGTAATTCACCAGGAATTGGCTAAAACCTCATTTTCTATTTATGATATCACTGTCATCCATGGATTAACTTAACATATTTATTATAAAGTAATTCACCAGGAATTGGCTAAAACCTCATTTTCTATTTATATATCACTGTCATCCATGGATTAACTTAACATATTTTACTATAAAGTAATTCACCAGGAATTGGCTAAAACCTCATTTTCTATTTATGATATCACTGTCATCCATGGATTAACTTAACATATTTTTGTCATTAAGCAATTCACCAGGAATTGGCTGTAACCCCATTTTCTATTTATGATATCACTGTCATCCATGGATTAACTTAACATATTTTTACTATAAAGTAATTCACCAGGAATTGGCTAAAACCTCATTTTCATTTATGATATCACTGTCATCCATGGATTAACTTAACATATTTTTACTATAAAGTAATTCACCAGGAATTGGCTAAAACCTCATTTTCTATTTATGATATCACTGTCAGAACATGGATTAACTTAACATATTTTTATTATAAAGTAATTCACCAAAAATTGGCTAAAACCTCATTTTCTATTTATGATATCACTGTCATCCATGGATTAACTTTAACATATTTTTACTATAAAGTAATTCACCAGGAATTTACAAAACCTCATTTTCTATTTATGATATCACTGTCATCCATGGATTAACTTAACATATTTTTACTATAAAGTAATTCACCAGGAATTGGCTAAAACCTCATTTTCTATTTATGATATCACTGTCATCCATGGATTAACTTAACATATTTTTACTAGAAAAGTAATTCACCAATAATTCGTTTTAAAACCTCATTTTCTATTTATGATATCACTGTCATCCATGGATTAACTTAACATATTTCTATTATGAAGTAATTCACCAGGAATTGGCTAAAACCTCATTTTCTATTTATGATATCACTGTCATCCATGGATTAACTTAACATATTTTTACTATAAAGTAATTCACCAGGAATTGGCTAAAACCTCATTTTCTATTTATGATATCACTGTCATCCATGGATTAACTTAACATATTTTTATTATAAAGTAATTCACCAGGAATTGGCTAAAACCTCATTTTCTATTTATGATATCACTGTCATCCATGGATTAACTTAACATATTTTTACTATAAAGTAATTCACCAGGAATTGGCTAAACCTCATTTTCTATTTATGATATCACTGTCATCCATGGATTAACTTAACATATTTTTACTATTAAGTAATTCACCAGGAATTGGCTAAAACCTCATTTTCTATTTATGATATCACTGTCATCCATGGATTAACTTAACATATTTTACTATAAAGTAATTCACCAGGAATTGGCTAAAACCTCATTTTCTATTTATGATATCACTGTCATCCATGGATTAACTTAACATATTTTTACTATAAAGTAATTCACCAGGAATTGGCTAAAACCTATATTTTCATTTATGATATCACTGTCATCCATGGATTAACTTAACATATTTTTATTATAAAGTAATTCACCAGGAAATTGGCTAAAACCTCATTTTCTATTTATGATATCACTGTCATCCATGGATTAACTTAACATATTTTTACTATAAAGTAATTCACCAGGAATTGGCTAAAACCTCATTTTCTATTTATGATATCACTGTCATCCATGGATTAACTTAACATATTTTTATTATAAAGTAATTCACCAGGAATGGCTAAACCTCATTTTCTATTTATGATATCACTGTCATCCATGGATTAACTTAACATATTTTTACTATAAAGTAATTCACCAGGAATTGGCTAAAACCTCATTTTCTATTTATGATATCACTGTCATCCATGGATTAACTTAACATATTTTTATTATAAAGTAATTCACCAAAAATTGGCTAAAACCTCATTTTCTATTTATGATATCACTGCCATCCATGGATTAACTTAACATATTTACTATAAAGTAATTCACCAGGAATTGGCTAAAACCTCATTTTCTATTTATGATATTACTGTCATCCATGGATTAACTTAACATATTTTTACTATAAAGTAATTCACCAGGAATTGGCTAAAACCTCATTTTCTATTTATGATATCACTGTCATCCATGGATTAACTTAACATATTTTTACTATAAAGTAATTCACCAGGAATTGGCTAAAACCTCATTTTCTATTTATGATATCACTGTCATCCATGGATTAACTTAACATATTTTTATTATGAAGTAATTCACCAGGAATTGGCTAAAACCTCATTTTCTATTTATGATATCACTGTCATCCATGGATTAACTTAACATATTTTTACTATAAAGTAATTCCCCAGGAATTGGCTAAAACCTCATTTTCTATTTATGATATCACTGTCATCCATGGATTAACTTAACATATTTTTATTATAAAGTAATTCACCAGGAATTGGCTAAAACCTCATTTTCTATTTATGATATCACTGTCATCCATGGATTAACTTAACATATTTTTACTCTAAAGTAATTCACCAGGAATTGGCTAAAACCTCATTTTCTATTTATGATATCACTGTCATCCATGGATTAACTTAACATATTTTTACTATAAAGTAATTCACCAGGAATTGGCTAAAATCTCATTTTCTATTTATGATATCACTGTCATCCATGGATTAACTTAACATATTTTTACTATAAAGTAATTCACCAGGAATTAGTACAAAACCTCATTTTCTATTTATGATATCACTGTCATCCATGGATTAACTTAACATGCTTTACTATTAAGTAATTCACCAGGAATTGGCTAAAACCTCATTTTTCTATTTATGATATCACTGTCATCCATGGATTAACTTAACATATTTTTTACTATAAAGTAATTCACCAGGGGTGGCTAAACCTCATTTTCTATTTATGATATCACTGTCATCCATGGATTAACTTAACATATTTTTATTATAAAGTAATTCACCAAAAATTGGCTAAAACCTCATTTTCTATTTATGATATCACTGTCATCCATGGATTAACCGCATATTTTTATTATAAAGTAATTCACCAGGAATTGGCTAAAACCTCATTTTCTATTTATGATATCACTGTCATCCTTGGATTAACTTAACATATTTTTACTATAAAGTAATTCACCAGGAATTGGCTAAAACCTCATTTTCTGCTTTATGATATCACTGTCATCCATGGATTAACTTAACATATTTTTATTATAAAGTAATTCACCAGGTGGCTAAAACCTCATGTTTTCTATTTATGATATCACTATAAATCATGGATTACTTAACATATTTTTACTATAAGTAATTCTGGGAATTGGCTAAAGCCTCATTTTCTATTTATGATATCACTGTCATCCATGGATTAACTTAACATATTTTTATTATAAAGTAATTACACCAAAGGAACAATAAAAACCTCATTTTCTATTTGTAATCCTCACTGTCATCCATGGATTAACTTAACTTATATTTTTACTATAAAGTAATTCACCAGGAATTGGCTAAAACCTCATTTTCTATTTATGATATCACTGTCATCCATGATTAATAACATATTTTTATTATAAAGTAATTCTTTGGAATTGGCTAAACTTTCATTTCTATTGCAATCTCTGTCATCCATGGATTAACTTAACATATTTTACTATAAAGTATTCACCAGGAATTGGCTAAAAGCCTCATTTTCTATTTATGATATCACTGTCATCCATGGATTAACTTAACATATTTTTATTATAAAAATAATTCACCAGGAATTGGCTAAAACCTCATTTTCTATTTATGATATCACTGTCATCCATGGATTAACTTAACATATTTTTACCTAAAGTAATTCACCAAAGATTGGCTAAAGCCTCATTTTCTATTTATGATATCACTGTCATCCATGGATTAACTTAACATATTTTTATTATAAAGTAATTCTGCAAGGTGGCCAAACCTCATTTTCTATTTATGATATCACTGTCATCCATGGATTAACTTAACATATTTTTACTATAAAGTAATTCACCAGAGGTGGCTGAAACCTCATTTTCTATTTATGATATCACTGTCATCCATGGATTAACTTAACATATTTTTTATTATAAGAAGTAATTCACCAGGAATTGGCTAAAACCTCATTTTCTATTTATGATATCACTGTCATCCATGGATTAACTTAACATATTTCTCTAAAGTAATTCACCAGAATTGGCTAAAACCTCATTTTTCTATTTATGATATCACTGTCATCCATGGATTAACTTAACATATTTTTATTATAAAGTAATTCACCAGGAATTGGCAAACCTCATTTTTCTATTTATGATATCACTGTCATCCATGGATTAACTTAACATATTTTTATTATAAAGTAATTCACCAGGAGTGGCTAAAACCTCATTTTCTATTTATGATATCACTGTCATCCATGATTAACTTAACATATTTTTATTATAAAGTAATTCACCAGAATTGGCTAAAACCTCATTTTCTATTTATGATATCACTGTCATCCATGGATTAACCAACATATTTTCACTAAAGTAATTCACCAGAATTGGCTAAAACCTCATTTTCTATTTATGATATCACTGTCATCCATGGATTAACTTAACACTTATTTTTACTATAAAGTAATTCACCAGAGATTGACTAAAACCTCATTTTCTATTTATGATATCACTGTCATCCATGGATTAACTTAACATATTTTTATCTTAAAGTAATTTATCAGAAATTGTCAAATGCCTCATTTTCTATTTATGCTATGACTGTCACTGGTGGATTGAATTAAGGGATTTTATTTTTCTTGCAAATTGGCTCTTCTCAACTCAATTAACTCAAAATACAGTGTGTTCATATCTATCTGACTTTATTAATGTCTACATAGGTTGGGTGGGCTTAAAGTTTAATAGGTTGACAATCAAGGAGTTGAGGCTATGGCTGTAAAATCTTGTACACATTCATTTCAATTATTCTTATTTATAACTGCAGTGTTTCCTTCCAGGTACACGGGTGAAATAAAAAGCTCATAGGTTGACTATCAAGGAGTGAGGCTATGGCTGTAAAATCTTGTACACATTCATTTCAATTATTCTTATTTATAACTGCAGTGTTTCCTTCCAGGTACACGGGTGAAATAAAAAGCTCATAGGTTGACTATCAAGAAGCAAGTCTATGGCTGTGAAATCTTGTACATTAATTTCAAATTCCTTTCTTATTTATAACTGCAGTGTTTCCTTCCAGGTACAAGGTGAAATAAAAAACTCATGGGTTGACTATCAAGGAGTTAGGCTATGGCTGTAAAATCTTGTACATTCATTCTAATTATTCTTATTTATAACTGCAGTGTTTCCTTGAGTACACGGGTGAAATAAAAAACTCATAGGTTGACTATCAAGGAGTGAGCTATGGCTATAAAATCTTGTACACATTAATTTTCAATTATTCTTATTTATAACTGCAGTGTTTCCTTCCAGGTACACGGGTGAAATAAAAGCTCATAGGTTGTTATCAAGGAGTTGAGGCTATGGCTGTAAAATCTTGTACACATTAATTTCAATTATTCTTATTTATAACTGCAGTGTTTCCTTCAGGTACCACAGGGTGAAATAAAAAGCTCATAGGTTGACTATCAAGGAGTGAGGCTATGGCTGTAGCGTCTTGTACACATTAATTTCAATTATTCTTATTTATAACTGCAGTGTTTCGCTTCCAGGTACACGGGTGAAATAAAAGCTCATAGGTTGACTATCAAGGAGTTGAGGCTATGGCTGTAAAATCTTGTACACATTAATTTCAATTATTCTTATTTATAACTGCAGTGTTTCCTTCCAATTTGCCAATTGAAATAAAAGGCTCATAGGTTGACTATCAGAGTGAGCTATGGCTGCAAAATCTTGTACACATTAATTTCAATTATTCTTGTTATAACTGCAGTGTTTCCTTCCAGGTACACGGGTGAAATAAAAAGCTCACATGAGTTGACTATCAAGGAGTTGAGGCTATGGCTGTAAAATCTTGTACACATTAATTTCAATTATTCTTATTTATAACTGCAGTGTTTCCTTCCAGGTACACGGGTGATAAAAGCTCATGAGTTGACTATCAAGGAGTTGAGGCTATGGCTGTAAAATCTTGTACACATTAATTTCAATTTATTCTTATTTATAACTGCAGTGTTTCACTTGAGTACACGGGTGAAATAAAAAGCTCATAGGTTGACTATCAAGGAGTTGAGGCTATGGCTGTAAATCTTGTACACATTAATTTCATTATTCTTATTTATAACTGCAGTGTTTCCTTCCAGGTACACGGGTGAAATAAAAGCTCATAGGTTGACTATCAAGGAGTGAGGCTATGGCTGTAAAATCTTATGCCACATTCATTTCAATTATTCTTATTTATAACTGCAGTGTTTCACTTCCAGGTACAAGGGTGAAATCAGCTCATAGGTTGACTATCAAGGAGTGAGGCTAACATAAAATCTTATTACACATTAATTTATTATTCTTATTTTATAACTGCAGTGTTTCCTTGAGTACACGGGTGAAATAAAAAGCTCATGGGTTGACTATCAAGGAGTGAGGCTATGGCTGTAAAATCTTGTACACATTAATTTCAATTATTCTTGTTATAACTGCAGTGTTTCCTTCCAGGTACACGGGTGAAATAAAAACTCATGGGTTGACTATCAAGGAGTTGAGGCTATGGCTGTAAAATCTTATGCCATTAATTTCAATTATTCTTATTTATAACTGCAGTGTTTCCTTGAGTACACGTTTGAAATAAAGCTCATAGGTTGACTATCAAGAAACAAGTCTATGGCTGTAAAATCTTGTACACATTGTTTTAATTATTCTTGTTATAACTGCAGTGTTTCCTTCCAGGTACAGGTGAAATAAAAAGCTCATGAGTCGACTATCAAGAAGCAAGTCTGGCTGTGAAATCTTGCATTACATTAATTTCAAATCATCTTATTAATAACTGCATTGTTTCCTTTCAGAGATAATTCGGGTTTGGCTGTTTAAAAGAAACTCAAATGTAAGTTGCTACATTAGCCATTGTAGTATAAAGTACTTGCAGAATAAAAATTTAAGTCCTAAAGAAATTCATGCTGACATGTTTCCTACATTACAGGATGCTGCTCCTGGTTTATCAACAGTGCTAAATGTGGGCAGCTGAATTTAAGTGGGGATGGAAGAGATCTGAATATGATCCATGGTCTGGCTATCCTGCAACTGCTACCGCCAGGGAATACGTTGACATGGTGAAGAACGACAAGTAATTGACTATGAATGAAACATCTAATTCTGTTAGCATGCCCCGTGAGAGAGTTGAGAATATTATTCACAGTGAACTTGGCATGAAAAAGGTTTCTACTTGTGGGTATCATGTCTTCTGACATCAGATCAAAAAGCTAACCTGGCTGATCACATCATGGGAAATGTGACTTTGTTTGAGGTATATACAGCTGCTTTCCTTGAACATTTTCTAACCCAGAATGAGTGTTGAGCCCATGTAGTGGAAATACCCTTTCCTCACATGCCTAAAAAAAAGCCAAGGTTGTTTCATCTGCAGGGAAGGAGATGGTCTCAGTTTTTTTTTATGCTAAAAGCATTGTGTTTATTGACTGTTTTCAAAAGGGCTACATCATATAATAAAGCATATTATATCAACTTGATGAGGAAGTTATGGAAGGCTATCAAGACAATATGTTTAAAGAAAACTATCAAAACGGGTCCTGCTTCATTAGAACAATGTTCCAGCACACTAATCATTGGTTTAAATTGTTGCAATGTATGATTATGAAATGGTTGATCATCCTCCATATTCTCCAGATTTGACTATCAACATAAAAAAGAAAACACTTAGCTAGAAACCAGTAAACTGTGATGATCACATCTTATTTACTGTTGATGACTTTTTTGAGCAACAAGATAAAATGTGATCCAAGCATTGAAACATCAATGGAATCGGCTCGGAACAAGAAGTCGGGGAGCCGAGTTTGAATTCCAGACGAATTCATTGCATTCACTTACACGCAAATACCCTTGGGAAAGGTATTAATCCGTCTATTCCTTCCAGTTATGGGTTAAATAACAGGACAGACTGGGTTCTATAACCTTGGTTGGCAACCAGTCTACCGCAGAAAGCAATTGCAACATACTGTGGGATAATCTTCTGCCCAGTCAGTCATGTCTCGAAAGAGACATGATTGCCCAAGCGTGTATCATGTATGGCACTTAACTGACTGACTGTAACCTTATTTCTTGTTGATGTATTTTCCTAAACAAAAATAAAATTGGCAATATATTCCTTTTACTTAAGTCTTCATTAAAATTGTTGTTGTCATCTGTCATTCAGTATCTGTTTACAAGCCAATATACTACCCAAAAAACAAAACAATGTCATGAGGTAGAAAGTGCCAAGATGGATATTTTGGAAGCACTTTACCATATATATCTTGCAAGTTAGTATTTGCTTTCTTTGTTTCTTTGGAGAGTGGAAGCTTCAACCTCTGGAAAACAAGAAAACTACCTTCAGTGTTTTGGACATCAACTGTGAGGAACTGGTGTGGTGATGTGTTTTGGCACTTTTACCAAATTGGTCATTTATCCTGAATAAAAGATGCTAAGCAAGCAAACAGAAGATCAACACTCATTTGTCTCACTTAACCCCAATGAAAATAAAATTGAACATGGATGACCCCCATATCTCACCCACCTCAAAATGCATTATTAAAACCTCTCCTGAGTCTGCTTCTGAAATTTATTATAGAAAGGATTTAGTTAATATTTCATTTCCGAGTTGGAGCACCACTACCAGATCCAAGGATTGAACTTCTGACCAACAGATAACAGTAAAACATGTATAACTGACTCTTATATCAATTAAAACACAATCTTGAAATAACAAAATATCACAATTATCAACTGATATCCCATATCAAATATTAATAAACACCTGATTATGACCAGAGGTACTTAACTGATGCTGTGTCTACATTAACATCTATATGATGAGAGCAATAATAAAAGAATATAAATAATTAATGTAATAATCATAGCTATTAAGAAAATATAATACTTACTTTTCATTTCTTGTGGCGGAATAATCTGATAAAATATTTCTGTTGGGACTGAAAGAGAACAATATATTGTTAGTGAATATATCATGATTTTATATATATATATATTTTTTTTTAATCATATCGCCCCAAGCAAGGCGGTGATGCCACTGATGTGTATGGGGCTACTTAAGAGTAAAATGATTGGAAAAGAGAAAGCTGGAAACCACATCCTAAACAGGGAACAAGGGATGAGCCTCTTCACCTGTTCAATAGATATGGGTGGAGTGTGAACCGGGCAATAGTTCAGTCTATCTACTCCAATTGAGAAAAAAGAGAGAGAAAAAATGAAAAGTGAAAGAAGATTGGAAAAAAAAAAAAGAAAGCCGGGAACCACATCCTAAACAGGAAACAAGGGATGAGCCTCTTCACCTGTTCAAAAGATGTGGGTGGAGTGTGAAGCGGGCGATAGTTTAGTCTATCTACTCCAATTCTTTTTTAATCATTTCATACCAAGCAAGGCAATGAAGCCACTAAGATGCAGGGACCTTACTGAGTGTGAAATAATATAAGAAAACAGTATTAAGAAGAAAGAACAATAAAAGAACAAGAATTAAGATAAAAAAATAATTGATATGCCATTTAAATTTTCAAAGATCAAATTTGACTGGAAAGCAAGAGGCTGGAAGCAAGAAATGCAATAGAAGAAACTGTTAGCATAGAACTAATGGTTATATCTATCCATTTCAACTGTGAAATGATGAAACTTGACTTCCAATCTAGTACTGCAATTAAATGCATAAAGTCCAGGTATCAAATGGGAGAGTTCATCAGAACAATTACCATGAAAGCATTTATAGAAAAGGCACAGTGGAGCTACATTATGAAAGTGAGAAAATGACTGAAGTTGAGATGCCAAGTTAGTACCTATAACATTGCACATTCTTTGGATTTTAGCAAGAATCTCTAACTAAATTGCAGGAGCACCAGACCATATGTGTCGGTAATATTCTAAGTATGAATGGAATGCAATCCAGTTTTCTCAGTATGGTAAACATTGTACAAGAATTAGAAAAGAGTGCTGAAAAGTTATCAGCCTGACCAAGAAAGGATTTCTGAAGAAATGTTTATTTGATGAGAATATGGGGTTGGGGAACTGGGGCTTACAAATGGCTAAGATGGTCCTGTCCATGGGACTACCTATTTGGCATAAAAACTGAAGTCAATCTGAAATATTTTATCAGTTACTAAAGATTTAAAAAATATCTGTGGCTAAATCAATGAGATTTGTACATAGGAATATTGATGTTAATGTTAAAATAAAATGCAAATATGTTGATTTGATATAGGAAAATAAAATGAAAGACAGTTATGTTGAGAAAAATATATGCATATAAAAAGTGATATATATGGTAGGCGTTTTTTAAAAGGCCAACATTTTTTTAAGTAATTGAATTATGATAACATTTTTATTGAGATTTTTTTCTATTTGAATATTATCTTCTTTAATTACTGCCTTTATCAGAAAATAAAAGATTTTATAAGAACCTACCTTCTTGAGTAACTGAATAATGATATAATTGCTTATTTCAAAATAATAATTTCTATTTTCATAATATCGATCTCTATTTTTATAATAATGTAATTTTTATAATAATGATAAATACTGCAGTATTCCATATAAACAAATGAATATTATCGTGAAAAGATAATGTATCACTTAAGATAAAATGAATATTTCTCATATATATATATATATATATATATATATTGCCGACTGACGCCGATTTGGTCGGGTTTCGATACTGGGTTATGAAGTGAACGGAGTCTAAGCCGTACTGATGAGCTGTAATACAGCAAAACAGATCTGTCTGTGGATGACTTTCGTGTATATATATATATATATATATAAGGCAATTGAATATGAGAAAATAGAAAAGTGTGTAATTTTCCCCATTTTCTAGAAGGACTTCATTGATTTGAAGTATTTTTCAATTTGGTCATTCAGTTGGCTTGCATTGTTCTAATATTTAGAAATTTTTATAACTTATTCTCCCATATATATATATATATATATATATATTATAAATTATGTTTTAGAACGTGTACATAATTTTTTCTATATATGTCCTCTTCTCTACAATCATATGGTTTCAGTGTTTGGACTCAAATATATATATCTATATATATATATATATATATATATATGAATTGAGATCAAATATAGAGTAAATATAGATTGGAATCTATCAAAGTGATAGGATATTGAACAAATAGAAAACATTTATCAATCTAATATGTTTCCTTTTTATTAAAGCTCCCTAAGCTTTTTTTATTTAATCATTTCACGCCAAGCAAAGCAAGACCACCACTTGTGCACAGGGGGTTTCAATGACAGAAAAGGCTGGGTACCTTGAGTATTTAAGAAAGGATGAAATATGAATGGAATTCAAGAAAATAGCAGATGGCAATTGACATTGCTTTTAAATTTTTGAAGATTGTAGATATCAGAGAGCAAGTAAATGGAAGGGGGTTCCACAGGCAGGAAGTGCGAGTAAAGAAACAGTTGCATTTAACCATTTTAACAGTAAAAGGCTTGGACTGGTATGCCAATCTAGTAGTACACTTAAATTCACGTGGGTGGGGTAAGATAAAAGAAAGCTCATCAGTCGTCTCTTATGTAAAATAATAAAAGCAGTTACCGGTGCTTTCCTGGAAATTTTCTTTCTTTTTTTTTTGTTGGTTAGTTGGTTGGTTGTTTTGTTTAATGACATATCAACCTTGGTGGGTCATTTATTCCCAACTAAATTTTATTTATTTATTGCTGGTAATACCTTTTTCTTTCAACAATTTATTCTTGTTTTTATACAAGTTTTGTGTCTAGTAATACTTTTTTCTTTACGAGTATCAAGATTCATTGGGATTTGTTTTTAAGAGCAGGGTCTCCAAGTCCTACCCTGTTATTTAACCCATAACTGGAGGGAAGGGACTGATTAATACCTTTCCCAAGGAAACCAGTGCTTAAGTGAATGCAGGGTATTCAACTGGAATTCGAACTCGGCTCACCGATTTCTCTTTCCGAGGCAATATCCACTGCACCACAACGCACATCCGGCACTAGTGTATTCAACGTAATAGGTTGTAAGCCTTTTTTTTCGTAAATAATAAACCATATTTCAAACAGAAAAAAATATATTTAAACAAATCATATTTTTGTTTTGCCTTTATTCAAAAGTATATGTTTTTATTTTCTTTTAGGCACTTCAACAAACACCTGTCACATATAAGCCGTGGTGATAATGAGCAAAAGCAATGTTTGCCCGCTCACGATAAAAAAGCAAATGACTAAAAGTCGTCTGTGTGCCTCCGGCTGAAAACTAAAAATTAATTAAATATTAAATTTCCAGTTTGCAAGCCTATGTGAATTTTATTTATCAGCCAATGGGAAGTCCAGAATCAACTACAAGTGTGAAATCCCAAATGATCTGCTGTGATCCAAAAAGAAGATATAAAAAGCAGATACAGAAAGCATCGACAGGCAGACCGACTCGAGGAGAAGAGAGTAATTAGTATCTCCCTTAACTAAGTCAAGTTGCTTACTATACTCGTCTCCCTTACCTCTTTCCTTCTTCCCTGCCTCAAAAACTACTTACTGACCTAAGGAGTGACTACATCAAAGACATTCCTCACTTACATGCTCCCAAATTCTTCGGCATTAATTCTCTTTCAGCATTTTATTGCCATGAACATTTTAACCTCCGTTGGACCTATACTTCAAGTATTACTTCAATTGTAAAAACATTAATTGATATGTGTTTATATAAAATGTTATTTTTCTACTCAAATTGCCTTTCTAGATTTTATAATCATTTTATGACTTATAGTTGGCTATCTACAACAAGGCCAAATTCCGTTAATCTTCAGCAATATACTACTACCCTTTGCTAGAATGGACTCCCAGTATAAACAGGAAAGCAATAGATACCTGGCTATGAGCTTCTATTTTCTCTTTTAAGTAACACAACATAATGAATAAAGTAAAAATTATTAAAATAATTAAAATTATTAAAATAAAATAAGAAATAATCAAACGTTTGGCTGTTTCCTCCGTTGGTTCCGTCACAGCCGTCTCAGTAGTTTTTGCCACCATGCTTGCCTTGGAAATCGGCACTGTCGCAATTTTGTTCAACATTATAAAACTTTGTGGTGATATCTTTATGTAGTTCATATTTCCTTGATAAAAGATGTGTAAATTTTCTCCGGGTTCAATCATAATAGATGCTTTGATCAGAAACTGGGTCATATTATCCAACCTAGAAGGTTTGGCCACATGTTTCTTAATTTTGTCAATGGTAAGCATAATTTCACCATGTGGAATTTTTTTCTGTACGAAAACAGACAACATCACATCAAAATTCCCTTGTAAATGTAAAGGCTTTTTCCACTTTATTTCTTTATCACCTAGAAAAAAAAAAAAGAAAAATATTTTGTTATTTCATTAATAACTTGAATCACTGTAATTATAATAAAAAATATGCATTTTGAATTGAATGAATTTCTAAAGTTTTCTTTCTGCTCATCATTGTTTATTTTTAATTTCTTAATTTTCAGAAAAAAAAAAAAAGAAAAGTCAAAATGAAAATCAAGAACAATAGCAAATTGCAGGTAAGTTTAGGAAAAAAAATGTAGTTCATGAGATTGCAAAAGCAGGGTTTCCCAACTAGAGTGATATCACTCACCCGATACAAACTATCTATATTAAAAAACAAACAATAAAACATTTACATTAAATATGAACTTCAAAATTCCAATCAACTGAAGAAGCATTTTTTAAAATCCACTCTTCCTGACTAATTGAATTATCATATCGTAGATAATTCAAAAATAATACTTCTCTGTTTTCATAATAATAGTGTTTTTTTCTATTACTAATTTCTAGATAATACTGTAATTTCTTCAAAAACTACAAGATTCTATAATCATATGAATTTTGGTCATTATTCAGTTTTGTATAAAAGCTATTGTTTAATAAATGTTTAAATTTCCAATGTAATAAAAATAATAATCAATGTATAAATAAATATTCATAGGTTTAGAGATAAACATTTTCAACTCCCATTCCCTATCCTAAGCTTTGGAAATATCTACAGTAGTAGTCAGCAACCTGTGGCTCACCAAGCAATTTTCAATGGCATGCATGTATACAATGGGCAAAACGTTGTGAATATGGTAACCAGATTGAGGATAACAGTCCAAATAATGTAAATAATTACAATACGTCATCACAGAAATATAGACAAAAATAAAAGACAAGTCTAAATGGAAATAATGGAACCTATTCTGAGACAAGACATAAATATCTTCGCTAGCAAGGAATATTTTGATATATTTTACAAGTTTGAAAATGGTCATTAACATTCAAATAGTTTGTAGGACAGTTTTAACTGAGTATATAATTATAAATATCATAACATTTATATATACAAAAAATACTTATAAAAATGAGAAACAACAAAAATTGTATAATTTATTATCTGTTTGTTATGTGGTGCAAGTCAGTCAGTCAGTTATTTGCCATACGTTATACACGCCTGGGCAATCATGTCTCAAAAGAGACATGAGTGACTGGGCAGAAGATTATCACGCAGTAGTTTGCAATTGCTTTCTGTGATTGACTGGTTGTCTACCAAGGCTATAGAACCCAATCTGTCCTGTTATTTAACCCATAACTGGAGGAAAGAGATGGGTTAATACCTTTCCCAAGGGTATTTGTGCGTAAGTGAATGCAAGGAATTCAACTGGAATTCAAACTGTGGTGTAAGTAATGGTGAGTAAAATTTGGTTTGGAGTCAAATGTTGATCAAATACGGATCAGAATCCTAAAGAATGATTAGATAAAGAATAAGTAAAAAGTATACAGTTTTTCCTGCAGGTTTTTTTTTTAATATGAAAGATGTGTAATGAATATTCAGATAATTTAGTTTGAAAATATAAGAACTGTCCGTGGGTTTCTTCACTGGGATTTTTGTTGAGTAATAAAAGTTAATTGTTGGTATTATGGCCTAAAAAAGGAAAAGGAGTTAAAAATTTTGTTGACACATGTGTTAACCAACCAAATCCCAGGTTAACACTCATTGGTCTCACTTGATCCCAATGAAAATAAAATCAACCATGAGTGACCCTCATATCTCATCCACCTCAAAATTCATGATTAAAACTTCTGAGCCTGCTTCTGAAATTTATAATCAAAATGATTCATTCAGTATTTCATTTCTAAGATGGAGCATCACTACCAAAACCAAGGATTGAACTCCTGACTAATAGATGATAGTAAAAACAACTAAAACACAATCTTGAAAGAACAAAATATCATAATAATCAACTGATATCCCACATCAGCCATTAATAAGCACCTGATGATGAACAGAGGTATTTGTTCGAAATGTTGTGTCTATAATAACATCTATATGATGGGAGCAATAACTCAAAATAAAAAAAGAATATAAATAATTAATGCAATAATCATAGCTATTAAGAAAATTTAATACTTACTTTTGATTACTTGCGGAGGAATAGTCCAAAAATATGCTTCTGTTTGAATTGAAAGTGAACAATATATACGGTTAATGAGTATTACATGATTTTATATCTTTTTTAATCATTTCATACCAAGCAAGGCAATGAAGCCACTAAGTTGCAGGGGCCTTACTGAGTGTGAAATAATATAAGAAAACAGTATTAAGAAGAAAGAACAATAAAAGAACAAGAATTAAGATAAAAAAATAATTGATATTCCATTTAAATTTTTAAAGATCAAATTTGACTGGAAAGCAAGAGGCTGGAAGCAAGAAATGCAATAGAAGAAACTGTTAGCATAGAACTAATGGTTATATCTATCCATTTCAACTGTGAAATGATGAAACTTGACTTCCAATCTAGTACTGCAATTAAATGCATAAAGTCCAGGTATCAAATGGGAGAGTTCATCAGAACAATTACCATGAAAGCATTTATAGAAAAGGCACAGTGGAGCTACATTATGAAAGTGAGAAAATGACTGAAGTTGAGATGCCAAGTTAGTACCTATAACATTGCACATTCTTTGGATTTTAGCAAGAATCTCTAACTAATGAAATGATGAAACTTGACTTCCAATCTTGTACTGCAATTAAATGCATAAAGTCCAGGTATCAACGAGGAGAGTTCATCACAATTACCATGAAAGCATTTATAGAAAAGGCACAGTGGAGCTACATTACAAAAGTGAGACAATGACTGAAGTTGAGATGCCAGGTTAGTACCTATAAAATTGCACATTCTTTGAATTTTAGCATAAGTCTTTAACTATTTTGCAGGGGCACCTCATCATATATGTCATAACATTCTAAGTATGCATGGAATTGTAAATTTGTAAATATGTAAGATACTTAGCGAATATTAAATGCAATCCAATTTTGTCAGTATGGTAAACATTGTGCCAGATTTAGAAAGGAGAGCTGTAAAGTTATCAGCCTAACCAAGAGAGGATTCCTAAAGAAATGTTTACTTGATCAGATAATGGTGGGGGGACTGTTAACTGGGACTGAGAAGACACTGTATCACTTACAAAAGGCTGAAACTGCCCCACCCTTTGGCTACCTGTTTGCCATAAAAACACTAGTCAATCTGAAAATTTTTGCAGTTACTAAAAATTTAAAAAATATGTGACAAAATCAGTGAGATTTGTTTATAGGAATGATGTTAAAATAAAACGTAAATATGTTGATTTGATTTAGGAAAATAAAATGAAAGACAATTATGGTGAGAAAAATATAATATGCATAAGAAGAATGATATATATTAATTTTTTTAAAAGCCACCCTTTTTGAGTAACTGAATTATGATATCATAGCTAATTCAAAAATTTTTCTTTATTGAGATCTTTAACCAGGATCTATTTTAATATTATTATCTTCTTTAATTACTATCTTAATCAGAAAATGTGAAATTTTATAATAACCAACCTTTTGAGTAATTGAATTATGATATCATAGGTGATTAAAAATAATAGTTGTCTATTTTCATAATAATAGTGTTTTTTTCTATTACTAATTTCTAGATAATACTGTAATTTCTTCAAAGACTACAAAATTCTATAATCATATATATTTTGGTCATTTTTCAGTTTTGTATAAAAGCTATTGTTTAATAAATGTTTAAATTTCCAAGGTAATAAAAATAATAATCAATGTATAAATAAATATTCATAGGTTTAGAGATAAACATTTTCAACTCCCATTCCCTATCCTAAGGTTTGGAAATACAGTAGTAGTCAGCAACCTGTGGCTAACCAAGCAATTTTCAATGGCATGCATGTATACAATATATATATATATATATATATATATATATATATATATAATAGAACAGGTATATTGACCTTGTATAGAAATATGTATGCTTTTGCCACACTGAATGATTTTAAAACCTTAAGTCTGCACATGGTTGCTGACTCCTGACTTATAACAATAATTAAAAATTATTTGAATCTTACCATTTACAATGGCAAAGGAACACAGCTGAAAAGAAAGAAATCCAAGATTAAAAATGAAGGCCTTATTTTCTTTTTGAATAAATCAATTTATTTTTAACCAGGGTTGGGAACTTGGAGTCAAAGTCATGGATTCGGAAGCAATTAATGGATCACTAGAGTTAGCGTCAGTATAGTTTTACTGACTTTGACTCCAGTTGAATTTACACTTTCCATGGCCCTAGTTTAAAGTATTTTCATGTACAAAGTTATAATGTAAAAAGTCTTACATTATAGCATTTTTATTTTAATTATTATTTCTTCCATTGTATATTTTTCTATTTCCTTTAAAGAAATTCCTCTCAACTTCTTTTCAAAGTCATTTAAATTTTTGTAGTTATTTTGTATCTACAAAACTATATATGGAAAAATCTTTTGTTGTCTTTTACGCCTTGTGACTTCTGTTATAAATTAGTTTTATTTTTGTTCTATACTAATTTCTTGTTTACAAAAAGATATATATGTAAAAAGTCTTACAATATAGAATTTTTTTATCATTATTTTTTCTATATCTTTTTAAAGATTTTGTCTCTAATTCTGTTAGAAAATATTAAAGAATTAATAGGTATGATATAAAAGCCACAATATCTTTTTTTTTATATAAACCAGTTACAATGATGTAGGCTTATTCAATGAGATATGGAGGCCATAATTAATTACATAAAGAGAAGTTGGAGTTGGAGTAGGTGGTGCCAAAAATACAGGAGTCGGTGTTGAAGGGTTTGTATTCCAACTCTACAGACCTGTTTTTAACACAACCAATATGCAATAAACAAGATTCTTTAAAAATAAAAGTAGTTTTAGTTTTTTTCTATACTTATTTTTTATTTGCAAATATATATATATATATGCAAATAGTCTTACATTATAGTATTTTTATTTAAATTTTTTTTCTCTATCCTTTCAAAGATTTTATCTCTAATTCTGTTAGAAAATATTAGAGAATTAATAGGTATTATATGAAAGCCACAATATCTTTTTTATTTGATATAAAATTAGTTATAATGATGTAGGACTACTCAAGTTGGGAACGTATGCATAGGATTTATGAGATATGGAGGCCATAATCAATTACATGAAGAGGAGTTGGAGGTGTTGTATTCCAAATTCACAGGCCTGTTTTTAACACGACCAACATACAATAAACAAGATTCTTTAAAATTTTTACTTAATATAAATTCTATTTTTTTTTTTTTTAATCATATCACCCCAAGCAAGGCGATAAAGCCACTGATGCACAGGGGGCTATGTAAGGGTAAAAAGAATGGAAAAGAGAAAGCCGGAAACCACATCCTAAACAGGGAACAAGGGATGAGCCTCTTCACCTGTTCAATAGACGTGGGTGGACTGTCAACCGGGCGATAGTTTAGTCTATCTGCTCCAATTGAAAAAAAAAAAAAAGAAAAAAGAAAAAAGTGAAAAGATTGGAAAAGAGAAAGCCGGAAACCACATCCTAAACAGGGAACAAGGGATGAGCCTCTTCACCTGTTCAATAGACGTGGGTGGAGTGTGAACTATTATTTCATTAGGAATTTTATACAAGTTAATCATATTGAAATGGTATTGAGTTTGATTTGTAAGTTTAAAAGTATATTTCAGAAAAGTAAAGTGAATATCTTGAGGTTTTTAATGTTTTGAAGAGAATGAAAGATTCAGTCTTATGATCTGTTGTGGGTGAGTTTTTTTATGAACAGTTTTACTCCCTATGTCCCCAAATAGGAAATAAACTTACCAGTACTGCCTGGAAGATTTCAGGAGACATGTTTTCTGGAAGAAACAACATAATATATAGAATGTGTTAGAATCAAGAGCCGAGAAAAATATTTCATTCTTTTATGTTCATATTGATCTGTAAGATTTTATGCCCCACCCACATAATCTTGTTTAAATTTTAAAATAAAAATAAATTAAAAACAAAATGGGACACTCTTGAGTTAAAATGTCTACTCATATAAAACAATTCAAGTAACGTTTTGTAGATTAAAGCTTACTCTATCCATAATTCATTTTCAGAAATGAAAAACAATTGATATATTTTCAATTATAAAAACGGATGCTGTTCAGGAAATAAATACAGTCAAATCAATTCCTGACTTATTTGAACTTTGCTATCTGGAATGATTATCTGGACTAAAATCTAATCTATCTAAACTTATTTATAAATGGAACTTTGTCTCTGTGTATGTGTGTGTGTGTGTGTGTGTGTGTGTGTTACCTATAGACTCTGAAATGGCTGAACCAATTTTCTTGAAAATTTAGATAGTTGTACTATAAACGTCTGCGAGTGTTCTTAGCTAGGTTTTGTGTCGAGGTACCCCCCATAAATATCGAAAATTGATAATCGAAAAAATTGGGTTATAGAAGGAGTGGTTCGATTTTAATCAAATTTGATACATTCATAGACAAAGACATAAGAAATGATATTCAGAAGTTTCAAGGTTGCAGTTCTAACAATAGTGCAGAAAATCGATAATATATATATATATATATATATATATATATATATATATAAAAGGCAAGATGTTTGTGTGTGTGTGTCTGTTTATCTGTCTGTATGTCCTTTATACAAATCCACAATTTTTATCCGATTTTCACCAAACTTCACACAAATATTCTTTAGGCTGAGTCTGAGCTCCAGGACCTATACTGCTAGTAAATAAATAAAGCCCAATTTGGAAAAATGACAATAGTAGTGGTAAATACTTTAATATTTGATAAATAAATTAAAATGCATATTTCTCTTTGTACTTCATATAAAGATAAATCATTTTTTATAATCATTTCACTCCAAGCAAGGCAGTATCGCCACTGGTGTACGGAGGGTTTCAGTGAGAGAGAAAACAAAACAAAACAAAACAAGTTACAAGGGGTTTCTAAGAAAGGATAAGAGATGGAAGTCAAGTGGTTAAAAAGTGGCAATAGACGTTGCATTTAAACTTTTGGAGATTGTACCTATGTAGTGACTATGAAATAAAAATAACTTACTTTTCTTCACTGTTTGCAAATTCTTGAGCAAGTGTGAAAATACTTATTAACCAATAAAATGAGAGCGGCTTGCGGGGGGGGGGGGGAACAACAAATTGAACTTTCAATGACCCCTGTCATTGTTTCTTCCTGCCCAAAAATGAGTTTGCATTGGGAGCAGACCATTTGATATGAGTTGGCTATTTATACACGTTTCCGGCCAATGCAAGGGAAGGATGAAGAAGCACTAGACAGTTCATGCTGAACACAATGTTGCAAGAAAATAATTTGGCTGCCCCCCCCACTCTTACTTTTTTTGCTGGTGCTATTTTCTTTATCTCTCCTTCTTCCTTTTCACCTACCCACTGTACACAAAAAGAAAAAGGGGAACACAACATTACTACTACTTTGTTGTTACACTCAGTGAAAACATGGAGTTATCTTTTTATGCAAATGTAAAATTTCACTAAAACAAATGAACTCTGAATTCTTTAAACTTCTAACTACACTTTCTCTTAGAACATTTCATCCCTACAATTTGATGTTATGCTGTTTGGTAAATAAATTTTTATTTATTTATACAAACGAAACAGTTTTATTCACTCAACCTCAAAAAAATAGAGATATTAATAATAACAAAATCAGCCATCTCTCAATTATATCAATTATAAAAACAGCCACAACACTATGACTAAAGAACATACCTAGATAGCTTATAAAAATCTACATTCAGTTAAGCTGTAAGAAACATCCTTGATAATTGCTATAAATAATAAATTGCTAATAATAATAATTTCTTAAATAATTTGATTCATTTGTGAGTTACGTTGCATTTTCCATTGTAAAACTCTCGTAACAATTTGGCTACCCGCTAACAAAAATAAAAATAAGATTTTTTTTACCAAAATTTCTAACACATCAGAAAGGATTTTTTTTTTAATAATTAAAAATACTTTGATTTTTTCTCTTACTAATATAAACCTTAAAACATTTGGATGGGAAAAGTTCATATTAATTCGTTTGCCTTTTTTCTTCACACTTTGCTGTTGTTGTTTTTTTCCAGTAATTTAGTGAAGGTATCTAAAAGAGTTCGAACACGACCACAATGTGGTACAGTGGATATCGGCTCGGAACGAGAAACCGGGGAGCCGAGTTCGAATTCCAGTTGAATCCATTGCATTCACTTACGCGCAAATACCCTTGGGAAAGGTATTAATCCGTCTATTCCTTCCAGTTAAGGGTTAAATTAAATAGCAGGACAAATTGGGTTCTATAGCCTTGGTCGGCAGCCAGTCTACCACAGAAAGCAATGGCAACCTACTGCGGGATAACCTTCTGCCCAGTCAGTCATGTTTCTTTCGAGACATGATCGCCCAAGCGTGTATCACGTATGGCACTTAACTGACTGAGTGGTTTGAAGCAATACAGACGCTAGTTAATGTCTCGTGTTCGCGTAATGCAATCTCCTGAAAATAAGTTCTTTAAAAGTCACATGATACGCGATTATATACGGTAGCTGAGAATCCGACAATTATTTGATTTTTGCGAGAATTTCCAAATTAATGTGTTTGTCACCAGAAAAAAAAAAAAAAAAAATGGGTTATGTCATTATTACATTTTTTCCATCGTAACGTTTTGGTTACCCTCTAACTTAAATCAAAACAAGATTTTCTGCCAAAATTTCGAACATGTTTAGAAGGGTTTAAAATTTTTTTTAAATAATTAATTTTTACTTTGATCTTTCCTCTTAAACATTTTGATGGAAAAAGTTCGTTTTTATTAAGTTTGGGATCTTTTTTGTTCATCTTTTTTTTTTTTCGTGATTTAAGATACGTGTTTTTCCCCTCATTACATCGTAATCATCGCATCAACTTCGTCTCACTCGAGGGCGTTTATTTTTTATACTCAAGAGATTGTGTTAAAACTAGAAAATGCTAATTAAAAAAAAAAATGGTATCAGATTAATATTATTTCAGGTAAATAAAAAGTAAACTCACCTTTTAGGATTACTTCTTTCGTTTGTTCAACTCTAATGTCAATCGTCTGTTTTAGTTCCGGGTTTGTCAACAAACCGATTGTCAAACGAAAAGACTAAGAGCCAAATTAGACTTGTTGATGCAACTATAAAGAAACTTTTCTCTTCCTCACAAATTAAATCTTCTTCAAATTTTTGTTTGTAAAAAAATTCAAATAATTGACTTTGATATCAAAATAGCGACCAGCTTCAATCAGATGTCCGACTGCACACCTGTAATTTAAAAATAGTGCAAGAAGTTTTAGTTTTTGTTTTTTTGCAAGACATTCGGGTCATTCAGTTTTGTTATTTTTTGTTGATGGACTTCAACGATTTTTTTTTCTTTTCTTCACAAGTTTTTATGTGTTCAAATTTATATCCGCAGCGTAAAATTAATTACAATTCAAATATAATCCCAATTTTATGACAAAATTAAAATTCATCGGTTTTTCAATTAACTTCCGCAATTTCACAAAAAGTAAAAGAAAAGTAGTTTCTGAACATGTAAAAGCAAAAAAGAAAAGAAAAAAAAAAGAAGGAAATAATCGCAACAGTGAAAAAAGTAAAAAAAAATATTTTCCCCTTTTTTTAATGTAAGGAAATTAACTGTAAGTAATTATATGTGTAAATAAATATTTTATTCTTCGAAGCATTAATATTTAACTGGAATAACTTTTGTCAACTGGTGTTTAATTAGAAATTTGCACTTAATATCGGTATTTTGACATTGTCTTAAGTAAAATTCCAGGAGAAAGCATGGCACATTCTGAAACCTAATGTGAGTGTTGCCTTGTGGCCCATTTTGATCTTAAACCGGTTCGCTACTGGTAAGTGTCGTTCTGGTTTTGGTGATATGACGCTGAATTCTGCTCCTGTGTTGACTAAAAAAATATAGATACCCGTGAATTTTGACACTAATGTGAAACAGACAAGATTGGTTTGGGGTATATTTTTGTGTGTGTTTTTCTTTTTTATTCTTTTTTTGGGGGAGGGATGTCATGACTGAAAGCGATTTTTATCAATTTTTAATTATTTACAGTGTAAATTTTTAATTGTATTGTTTTGTCTATCTAAATGTATGTAAAATAAACAAACAAAAAACACTTACACACACACACACACTCTCTCTCACATACACAAAAATTCGTTTTCGTCTGATTCAACTTTAGCGATAAGAGAGGCACGTGTTAATTTTCCCATTCTTCTTCTTCTTCTTCTTCTTCTTCTATGTGCCATGTCATTTCAGGACGTAGGTGATCATGGCTTTACACGTCTCCTTGTTCCTGGTGGCACTTAGCACACTTTCTCCTGTTACACCATGCAGTCCTCGTTCCGTCATCCACCTGATTAGGTCCTTCAAACATGTTATCCGTTGCTTTCCCCTGTCTCTTTTTCCCTCTATCTGGCCTGTTAGTATCAGGTTCTCCAAGCCCTCCTTCCTCATTGCGTGTCCCAGGAACTTCAGCTGTCTCTTCCTGATGCTCAGTATTAATTTCCTTTTTGTTTCCATCATTTCCAAGACCTCATCATTGCTCACATGCTCGATCCATGATATTCACAGCATCCTTCTGTTGAACCACATTTCAGTTGCTTCAAGTTTTTCCTTCATCTTTGATGGTATTGTCCAGCATTCACTGCCATATTGAAGAAGAACTGACATTACATAGCAATCCGGTCCTCTTTTCTTTGTTTCTAGCGAAATTTTCTTGTCTCTTAATACTCTACTCAAATTCTGGAACGCGTCCTTCGCCATGCCAATTCATCTTCGGATCTCTGTCTCGTACTTTCCGTTTTCTTCCCAGGTATTTAAATTTTGTACCTGCTTGATTTTAGTATCCCTCACCTGGCATTTTGGGCTCTTCTTCTTGCTGATGACCATGCATTCAGTTTTCTTGCAGTTTATTTGTATCCTTTTTTTTTTTGTCACTCTCTTCAGCTACCTTCTGTAGGGGGTCTTGTAGTTTCCTTTCCGTGTCTGCTATCAGCACTGTATCATCTGCATACCTTATGTTGTTCAAATTGTGGCCTCCGGTGACAAATCCTGGCATAGCATCTAGGGTCCTCAAAATAGTCTCGCTGTACAAGTTGAATAAATCCGGTGAAAAAACACATCCTTGTCTTACAGCTCTTTTTATCTTTGTTTATCTGCTGAATTCGTTAACTGTCCGTATGCAGGCAGTTTGCTGCAAGTAGAGATTCTTGGTTAATTCTATTCCTTTTTCACAATGTTATTTACACTATTTACATTGTTCGGACTGTTGTCCTCACCTTTGTTGCCATTGTGTACAAGTTTTTTGGTGAGGGGTACCTCACCAAAAATACTTGTATAAATTCTTTTTCACATATTTATCATTGGATAAAAAATACTACTTAACTATATAATAGGACAATTTACTAATTGCAGCTTGACGACAATTTACCTATCGCTTTATTTGTGCAGTTTTCTTCAAAATAGGTTCCAGCCAGCTTTCTTAATATTTCCACTTTGCCAGGTATACCGCTGATGTGGTAATGGCCATCACTGAATATGTATACCAAGCTCTTGATAATAATGGTGAAGCTCCAGCCTTTGCCCAAGATATCTCGAAAGTGTTTGACAGTGTTTGACATGCTATTCTTCTGCGTTAGCTCCAGGGCTAAGGTATTTCCGGAAAATTGTTTGATTTTAATCCAATTGTTCCTATCAAATCGTGAAATGAAGTATGTTTTGAACGGCCAAGCTTCTAGATTCATTCAAAAGAACGCGGTCGTCTCTCAAGGCTATATCCTAAGTCCTATGCTGATTCTGATCTTCATCAATGATCTTCTTGATGTAATCAGTTCCCAAGTAGGTATCTATGCGGATGACACCACTATTTACTCTTATCTCAATAGGAAATTTACCAAGGGTGACAAAGTAAACCTGGCTGCTGCTCTTGAAACGGATCTCCAATCAGTGGTTAACTGGGGCAAGCAATGGCTTGTAAATTTCAATGCTTCCAAAGCCAAAATGCTCTGCTTTAGCCACCACAGAGAAGCTTTTTCTACTAGCCGCCAGTATGGATTATTCTTATCTTGAGAGATACACACTATGTCCCTCAGTTTTTCGGTCCTGGGCATGACGGTAAACTGCATCCGGCAGCAAGGCCTCTGATCGGGAGGTTGTGAGGAGCATGGAACCACCTCTTAATTGCTGTTGTTCCCAGGTCCACCCTGACCCGAGTGGTAGCACCTGTTAGGGTCCCAGCTATGGGCAAATAGTTAACCCCCAAACTAGTGTCAAAACACGATGAAAGTATAAAAATAATTTTATAGAATATATACATATATATTTTATAAAAAAATATACATTTTTGTAGGAAAAAAATATATTTTTGTAGGAAAAATATTACTAACAATTCACTTTTGAAGAAAAAATTACCATAACACATTTTTGAAGAAAAAAATAATTATTCTCAGCAAAACATTTTTGAATACAAAACTAGAAAATCTTTTCAGTTTTCTAAAATAAAAAAAGAATAAAAACAATAATTTTCATCAAAATCTGGCTAAATCAATCTTCTCACTATAATTGAACATTAAAAAACGCAACTTAAAATCCCACCTTTTTGGCATTAAATAAACCACAGAGGTTGATATGCCGTTAAACAAAACTTGAAACTCAAACTCAAAACACGAGCCTCAGTTTTTCGACTGACCTGAAGTGGAACGACTATATCGAACCCATAGCTGCTTTTTGGTCATTATGTCGGGCTAGAAAGTTTTTTTCTCGTCAGAATCGATTTTTCTATGCACGGACGATTTGCTAATTTAAATTGACTTCCAATGAGCGACCATCTCCAGAACACGACTAGCGACTAACATCAACGAGTGAAAATCGCTGATCAAGCGACCGGTTTATAACAATCCATTTTGGCGGGTGATACTTTTTTGGTACGCCGGTACGCCGGTACGCCAAATTTCAGTCCGCCAAAATTTGTTAGGTATCATGTGACGTATTCAAATTTTTTTTTACTACAGGAAAAAAATAAATAAAATTTATTTTTACAAGTATGTTTGTACAATATCCATTCATCTAGCGAATAGACATGAAATTAAATACAAAAACTACTATAATTATTTTTAAATTCCTTCTTAATATGTCCATATTCCAGTATAATAAAAATAAAATCTCGTTCTGGCGTACCGAAAAAATATTTTTTCTAAAGAATAAAAACGAAGAAAAATTATTTTTATGAGAATCTTTATTCATTTATCTAGCGAATAAACATAAAATTACATATGAAAAACTACTTTAATTATTTTTAAATTCCATCTTAATATATCCATATTCCAGTAATAAAAATGGAGAAATGTTTGTTTATGTGTTGTGTCGTTCTGGCGTACCGAAAAAATATTTTTTCTAAAGAATAAAAACGAATAAAAATTATTTTTCTGAGAATCTTCATTCATTTATCTAGCGAATAAACATAAAATTACATATGAAAAACTACTTTAATTATTTTTAAATTCAATCTTAATAATATGTCCATATTCCACTATTCCAGTAATAAAAATGAAGAAATGTTTGTTTATGTGTTGTGTCGTTCTGGCGTACCGAAAAAATATTTTTTCTAAAGAATAAAAAGTAATAAAAATTATTTTTACGAGAATCTTTATACATATTATTAGATTTTTTCTTTTTTTACAAATAACTTAGTATCAGTTTTCCAAGTAAATACTGCTAAAATTAAACGATGAAAGTAAAATAGTTTCAAGACACGGGATCAGAGGTGAATGTTTTAAAATATTTATCAAAAAAAGTTACTTTCGTATTTCTCATCGAATAACTTAAAGAATCAAAATCACAACACACAAACAAACATTTCTTCATATTTATTATGGAATTTAAAAATAATTAAAGTAGTTTTTCATATGGGATTTTATGTTTATTCACTAGATAAATGAATGAAGATTCTCATAAAAATAATTTTTATTCGTTTTTATTCTTTAGAAAAAATATTTTTTCGGTACGCCAGAACGCCATTTTTAATTTTTATTACAGGAATATGGACATATTAAGATGGAATTTAAAAACAATTAAAGTAGTTTTTCATATGTAATTTTATGTTTATTCGCTAGATAAATGTATGAAGATTCTCGTAAAAGTAATTTTTATTCATTATTATTCTTTAGAAAAAATATTTTTTCGGTACGCCAGAACGAGATTTCATTTTTATTATACTGGAATATGGACATATTAAGAAGGAATTTAAAGATAATTATAGTAGATTTTGAATCTAATTTCATGTCTATTCGCTAGATGAATGTATATTGTACAAACATACTTGTAAAAATAAATTTTATTTATTTTTTTCCTGTAGAAAAAAAAAATTTGGATACATCACATGATACCTAACAAATTTTGGCGTACCAAAATGGCGGACTGAAATTTGGCGTACAGGCGTACCAAAAAAGTATTACCGCATTTTGGTCGACACTCCCAACTTCTAAATTAGAAGAAATTGAATGAGTAATCTATTTTTATTTTGCTGTGATCTAAGCTGGGAACACATCCTCATTGTTTTCTTTTTTTGTTGTTGTAGTGTATCAAACTGTTATTACTTGTTGAAATGTATATTACCTGAGTTCACCTCACGGTCAAACATCATCTGTTTTAAGAAGTATTGCATTTAACAAGTTCAAGAGATTTGTCACGGTATCTGTACCGTCTTGGATGAATTCAGAGATGGAGAAAATCACGCCTGTGTCCCTTTCTCAATGTCTGTCTTTTTCGTTCCTTTATTTCTTTTTTTCTTTGTGTTTGTGTGTGTGTGTGTGTCTACTCTGTTTCTATCTGGGTATATCTATCTCTACCCCCATCTCTCTCTCTGTTTCTCTACCCCGATCGCTGTCAGTTTTTTGTATATTTTATTTTCATTTATGTTTTCCCGTGAATTATCGAAGATTCTTTTTTTACTATCCCTCTCTTCTAAGAAAAAATTGAAACAGTATATTTTTTCGAATTTTTCCAACCTACATATTTTATAAAAAATGGCTCGTACTAGTATAGACACGAAAAGGAAAGCAATAACTGACTTTTTTAAGCCCACACCATTGTGAATAAATTAAAAATATTTTAGTCTCTTTTGTTGACCGTTGTAAATACGATTTTAATAGTAAAAAAAAAAAATTAAAATTAATTATGCTGAATAAATTTCTTTAAATTTAGGCCATCTTATATTCACATTATTTATTACCAGATTACATGGTAAAATTCTAATATGTACATTCTGGTGAGTGGAATATACGTTCCGGGCGTAGAGAGGTCATGAATTTGGTGAGCGGCAACTGCCGTATGCGACCAGTTTTTTTATGGCAGTCAGAATAGTCGCATACGATAAATTCCATTGTATGTGTAACATGAATGAATCAGAAGAACAGGTTTTAGAAAGATTATATAACAACTCCCCCTTATTTTACTGATTCACGGGTGAGTTGATGTGTTGTATGTATGGTATGGTGACACTCGGGTGAGGTGTGTGCTTTTTTATTGTTTGTTGCTGTTTTTTGTTTGTTGTTTGTTGTTTTTGTTTTTGTTTTTGTTTTGTTATGTTTTAGTGCTTAACGAAATTTTATAAAAATGTTTCGGTAGCTGACCACGTGTTTGTCTTTTGGGATTTATTCTATGAAATATTGGGACAAATGACTGTGCTAGGATTGGGTATTTCCCAATTTTAATTGGTAACAATATTGTGACGCCCGCGAGAAGAAAGGAACACAAACACAGATGAAGATGTCATAAACTTGTATTTACAGGAAAAGAGAGAAAAGAAGAAAGGATAGTCTCTTGCAAACAGTCGGGTTTGCGGAACTTATCTGAAAGATGCGTCTTTTAACAGTTTATATTTCCTGTGTCGTTATGGCAGGGTTGCAGAAATAGAGCCATGACTACTGTGCTTCAGTTGCTGTTAAATCCCCTCACGTATCGTGGGTCTAGATGTAAGATCCCAACAAGCAAAAGAGGAAGGTTGTTTGTAAAGCCCGCTCACCTGGGGAGTTTGTTGAAAATCTAAAAAGGTAATCCGTGATTGGTTGTTTTTCATCCAATCACGGGTCACCCAGTTGGCGACTCCGTAATAATTTCTATATTTTCCCCCAAAACAAAATTGCAATATCAAATCATTGCAACATAATCTTTCTCACAGTAAATTTGATTTTTTAAGGCAAAAATAGCCAAAGATGAAAAGTTCACAGAAAAGATGATTTTTTTAAGGCAAAAATAGCCAAGGACGAAACGTTTACAGAAAAGTTGATTTTTTAAGGCAAAAATAGCCAAAGATGAAAAGTTCACAGAAAAGTTGATTTCTTAAGGCAAAAATAGCCAAGGACGAAACGTTTACAGAAAAGTTGATTTTTTAAGACAAAAATAGCCAAAGATGAAACGTTCACAGAAAAGTTGATTTTTTTGAGGCAAAAATAGCCAAGGACGAAACGTTCACAGAAAAGTTGATTTTTTTAAGGCAAAAATAGCCAAGGACGAAAAGTTCACAGAAAAGTTGATTTTTTAAGGCAAAAATAGCCAAGGACGAAAAGTTCACAGAAAAGTTGATTTCTTAAGGCAAAAATAGCCAAGGACGAAACGTTCACAGAAAAGTTGATTTTTTTTAAGTCTTCAAATTAAAATGTAGAAGGAGTGAAGATTTGTTTTCACAAGGAACTCCAACTTTGAAAGAAGTGAGTGTTGTATTTTATTTTGTATGTAAAGAAATTCTTACTTTGGTGCACTAATAGGACTATAGAAAATTTCATCCTTTCAATCATATAGTACGATATCATTAATACTTGTTTTCTTTGTTCAGTAACATGTACCCTATAAGCTAATGTATGTGAAGACTATAAGTTTTAAATAGAACTGAATTTAATACTATATATAAGGATTATTGGGAGATTTTTTATTACCTTTTAAATTTTTAGTCCTTTTGGGGTGTTGTTTTATTGCAACAGATGCACCCTTAGTATCTGGTACATCATTAGTGACCTTTGATTTTGCAACATCAATTTTCCTATTCCACATGTTTTAGTTTATTTCGGATTTTAAATATATTGGTAGTAACATTAATCAATTTATTAAAATCCGAATGTTTATCAAAGGGTATCACCGGCTGAGGTTCAACGTTAGCTACAGCGAAATTTAACGAGGTAGACTGTACAATGGATTTATCTTTACAACTTAGGCACTGAAGTTCACTTGATGGCCATTCTATGGGATTTTTGTTGAGCCATTCAGGTCCTAAGGTCCAACGGCTTAGATTCTGTTGTAACTTTTCAAAGGTTACTCCCCTTGTGAGCAAGTCGGCAGGGTTCTGTTCAGTAGGAACATATCTGAATTTTACAAGTAAAGATTTCTTTTCTTTCAGTTCCTCAGTCATTTGTTGGATGTCCTTTAGTCTGTTTCTCACAAACTGGTCGTTGGTTTTAATGTTGTCAGATAAAAGCCATGACAACACAACCTGTGCATCCACTGCTATGACTATATCTCTGATCTTGATTCGGGAGTAAGCTTTCAACAGAGACAGAAAACACTTGATGGCCAAAAACACAGCGAACAATTCAAGCGTGGGTAAGCTTTCAGGCTTCATAGTAGCCACCTTAGCTTTTGAAAATAACAGATGGGACTCGCCATTCTGTATGCTATAAACTGCGAAACCATAAGCCTTTTTAGAGGCATCACAAAATATATAATGATCGGCAGGGCCGTCTTCACTGATTACAAATCTAGGGAATTGCAATGAATCCAGCTTGGCAAGGTCACACGATAAGACAGACCATATGGTCTGAAATTCTTCTGACACAACTTCTTCCCAGTCTAATTTTTGAGACCACAAATCTCTCAAGAGCATTTTGCCCCTGATAGTAACGGGTAAACACAAAGATAGTGGGTCGAAAACCCTTGCAGTTTGGGTTAATATGCCTCTTTTAATATTAACAGAATGGTCAATAGGTGACCCTGAAATCTGAAGAGTGTCTTCTAGTGTGGAATATTTATACCCTAAAACCTTTTCGAGTTGACAACCATGTTCTACGAATTTGTGATCTTTTATCATTAAGGTTTAAAGTTTCTCACAATTCGTATTCTATGATTTAAGGTTAAAATGACCCTTTTCAATCCGATAATTCGCCGTTGTGTATAGGTCTGATAGCATGTCAATAGAGTTACCGGTCTTGATTAGGTTGTTCACATAGAAATTTTTCTTTAACATGTCAGTGCAGTTATCAGCAGGAAACACACACGCATGGTGTTTTATTATAAAATTCAAAATGAAGGGGTTGACATTAAATCCAAAAATACGTGTGGTATGTCTAAAACAAACCAGCCTATTCCCTTCCTTCATAAAAAAAACAAAACCTGTTACGGTCCTCGATAGACCCGATTTTGATCATAAGGAAAGCCTTACGAATGTCTGCTACCATCACATATTTATTAGACCTAAATAGCAACAACAACTCTAACATATCTCCCATTAAATTTATGCCAAGGTAAGCAGCTTCATTTAAAGAATTTTTCCCTTTAGTCTTCAGGGTGCAGTTAAAAACGGGTATAATTTTTGTGATAGTTTGCTCATCCATCTTAAAGACAGGCCTATGGGGTATCCAAACATATTTTGAAAAATCCTCAGGTGCCACCTCAATACGTTCATTGATACCTTCCCGCTCTTGCTGATGGAAAACCTCGACACAGTCATTGAGTAACTTTTATTGCTCGAGCTTGTTGACTACTCTGTTTAAAACTGAAAGAGCAACTCTGTGATTGGAAGGCACAGACTTTATTTTGTCCTCATGCCAGGGGAGTTTAATGTGATAAGAGTTATCTCTGAATTCAATGGATTTTTCAAATTCCATAATTTTACCTTTATCATGTGATAAGAGTTATCTCTGAATTCAATGGATTTTTCAAATTCCATAATTTTACCTTTATCATGTGATAAGAGTTATCTCTGAATTCAATGGATTTTTCAAATTCCATAATTTTACCTTTATCATGTGATAAGAGTTATCTCTGAATTCAATGGATTTTTCAAATTCCATAATTTTACCGTTATCATAATCACAAATATCTCCGTCTTCTGAAGATATACCCAGAGAATCTACATCAAACATTTTCTCTAAATTTCTTTCTACTTGACTTTCGTCAAAGATTTCAGCAATTTCTTTATGGGTTTCATTATAAAATTCACTCTAGTGTCTGAGCATATAAAATATTTAAACACTATTGCATGGGAGCTGTGTTGAAAATCTTTACTCTGTACTTTTTTAGGGGTACTTTGATTTTCATATAAAAAATGTTGGCAGGTGCTTAACGGAGAAATGCCTGTAGGAAACTTCCAAACAGAGCCCTTCATGCAGTCCACCATTTTGATGTTCTTCATAAGTTGAATTACATCCATGCCTAAAAGACCATGAACCCTAATATTATTTTTCCGTGCAAAAAGCTAGTTTGTAATTTAATTTAAGTAAATTATTCTTAACAGTTTTAAAGTTATCGAATCTTAAGTTCATATCGAATTCATCATTGATAAGAACAGGCAGGGGCAAGGAATTACCCTTATTTACTTCAATCCCCAATACAACTTGGTTTATTTTTTCTTTTTAGACCCTAAAAAGGTTTTTACGTCGTATTCCACTGGGGTGAGGCAAGATCTAGAGCACCCTAATTTTTCAATAACTTGCCTAGAGAAATAAGTCCTTTGATCGCCTGTATCAAAGAAGCAGTTCAATTTCTATTTACGTTTCCCTTTAGAGACAGTAATTGCCACTATCGGTAAAATATAAGGCTGCTCCTGTGTGCCAGTGTTGGTACACAGGTGCGCGGAAGTAGTTGGACTGTTTCACCTCTTATCTGCTTTATCGCAAAGGGGCGTAACGTGGCCTCGGGATTTGCAATTTGCACAATTTCGAGGTAATTCATTTGCTTTGCCATAGCAGTCTTCAGTTCTATGACTAGCACTTGTACAAAAAGGCACAAGCCCATCTCCCCACGCCTAGAACGTCTCGACCCAAGGGAAGAGTATTTTGAATTATGGTTCATGGTGTGCCCGTTGATGTTGCAAAATCTACAATGTCTGGTTGTTCTTCGTATAATTCCCTTCCGCGACTTGAAATTGTCTTGGTAGGAATTAGGATTTTTTTTAGAACCTGTTTTAATTAAGGTTTTTATAACCTCATTGTAACTATAAAAAATCTGATTGATTTTCGGGTACTTACTGTCAACTTTGCGGATTAATTCTTTTTGAAGATTTGAGGGTAATTTTGAAAAAATTATATGGCTAATTAGTTCATAGCCTGGAGTCAGTCAGTTGAGTGCCATACGTGATACACGCTTATGCGATCATGTCTCGACAGAGACATGACTGACTGGGCAGAAAATTCTCCCGCAGTAGGTTGCCATTGCTTTCTGCGGTAGACTGGTTGCCGACTAAGGCTATAGAACCCAATCTGTCCTGTGATTTAACCCATAACTGGAAGGAATAGGCGGATTAATACCTTTCCAAAGGGTATTTGCGCGTAAGTGAATGCAATGAATTCAGCTGGAATTCGAAGTCGGCTCCCCGATTTCTCGTTCCGAGCCGATATCCAATGCACCACAACGCACATCCTTAGCCTGGAGTGTTTTCTTAAAAAATCCAAATTTCTGACAAAAATCTTTTTATGTTGACAAACTCTGGGTCATATTTAGGGGTACTGCCCAGCAATTGTTTAAAAATTTCATCAATAATGAGAGGAATATCCAAAAATTCCTTTCTCAACAAATTAATGGTCACTTCAAAGTTTTTATCTTCTAGCGAAAATGAGACACTAATTGAGACGCGTAGCCAGTTAAAAAACTTTTTAAAAACGACAGCTTGGCTTTTTTTGGGTGTACAGCGTCCACACATTTTTCAAATTGAACCAGGAAATTTTTAAATTCAAATTTACTGGCTTGTATTCCACTGAATTTAACACACTGCAACCTTGGGGCTAAAACGCACGAGGCTGTGAGTGGCACTTGTGTCTGTGAGTGGCACTGGGGCAGGTTCTGTATTGGAACTAGAAATATTCTCTTCCAGTCCCGTGAGTCTTTTAAATATGTTGTAAACGAACACCGCCTCTAACTGTTCGTCTTCCAACATATCGCTTTTTGCTAAATTGATATCGACGCTTCACTTACTTTTGTGTTAATTGCATCGACCTCTGTCAACCATTTATTTATAAGACTTTCTTGTTTCTTAAAGCAATTCTTATTTAAGGATGCTTCTGCTGACATTAATTCAACGGCAGAAGTTATTTTCCTTTTAAAGGAATCCCTATTAAAAATTAAAGCTCTAACACCCTTAATCTGCTTAAAGTCATTCATCCTGCTGAGCGAACGATATCTACACAAACAAATTAAGAACAACGGCAAAAGGGATGGACGAAACTTGACCTCTACAAATCCTAGCAGTAAACACCAAAATGGGATGGATGCGTATACCCTTTCCTCAAGCGACGTCACGTTTTGATATTAATTTACACAAATCTATTTCGTGTTAGATTATTTCACGTGGTTCTTACTTTCTCAGGGTGAAACGTTATTTTCAACTGTTTGCAAATTATTGGGAATTTCTCAATTTTAATTGGTAACAATATTGTGACGCCGGCGAGAAGAAAGGGACACAAACACAGATGAAGATGCTATAAATTTGTATTTACAGGAAAAGAGAGACAAGAAGAAAGGATAGTCTCTTGCAAACAGTCAGGTTTGCGGAACTTACCTGAAAGATGCGTCCTTTTAACAGTTTATATTTCCTGTGTCGTTGTGGCAGGGTTGCAGAAATAGAGCCATGACATCTGTGCTTCAGTTGCTGTTAAATCCCCTCACGTATTCTGGGTCTAGATGACGGAGAGCAGACGGGGACGTCTTGTCTGTAAGGTCCCAACAAGCAAAAGAGGAAGGTTGTTTGTAAAACCCTCTCACGTGGGGAGTTTGTTGAAAATCTAAAAAGGTAGTCCGTGATTGGTTGTTTTTCATCCAATCACGGGTCACCCAGTCGGCGACTCCGTAATAATTTCTATACTAGATCGCTAGTATATTTGCAATTCAGAGTACCATGTCGTTCGTCTTGATAACTTGGTAACTACCTGTTCAAGGCAGATGTGATGTGTAGACTGAAAGGGGTCTGTGAAGTAAGACCTTGTCTCCGACCTGTATTGGATCTTTATAGAGATGTGCCGATTCAGCTGTTTGTTCGTCTTGTGGTTGGCTTCATTGTTTGCTAGGGCGACGTGCTGGTGAACTTGTCAAAGCAAAGCCTTTATCATTATGTCGTAAGCACCGGTGCCATCGTTGGAAATATCACAAACAGACCCCGCCCCTCCATCACAAAGACTCCTTCCTTCCTGTTCTTCTGAGTGCCGTTTCTTACCTCGTTTTTATATCAACAATCAGCCAGTTAAGTGCCATACATGATACACGCTTGGGCGATCATGACATGACTGACTGGTCAGAAGGTTCTCCCGCGGTAGGTTGCCATTACTTTCTGCGGTAGACTGGTTACCAACCAAGGCTATAAAACAATCTACCCATAGCAGGAGGAAGAAATGACAGATTAATATCTTTTCCAAGCAGTGGCGATTGTGAAACTCTAAAAGGTGGGTATTTAGGGGCCCGAGATTATTCTGAGGAGGAGGTGGGGAAAACTCAAGGAGCGTCTTCATTTTCATAATACACCACTATCGTATACACAACGCAGGAATGAGTTTGGGTATAAGTACGTTACTTCACTAAAATAAACGGAATAACTTTTCATTCATATTAGTTGAGTTCTAATCTATTCTTGCCCTCTATTCCACTCTCAAGCTGTTGGAACACAAGAGAGGTTAATTTCAATGTTACTTCATTAAATCAAACGGAATAACTTTTCATTCATATTAGTTGAGTTCTAATCTATTCTTGTCCTCTTTTCCACTCTCAAGCCGTTGGAACACAAGAGAGGTTAATTTCAATGTTACTTTATTAAATCAAACGGAATAACTTTTCATTCATATTAGTTGAGTTCTAATCTATTCTTGCCCTCTTTTCTACTCTCAAGCTGTTGGAACACAAGAGAGGTCAATTTCAATGTTACTTTATTAAATCAAACGGAATAACTTTTCATTCATATTAGTTGAGTTCTAATCTATTCTTGCCCTCTTCTACTCTCAAGCTGTTGGAACACAAGAGAGGTTAATTTCAATGTTACTTCATTAAATCAAACGGAATAACTTTTCATTCATATTAGTTGAGTTCTAATCTATTCTTGCCCTCTTTTCTACTCTCAAGCTGTTGGAACACAAGAGAGGTCAATTTCAATGTTACTTTATTAAATCAAACGGAATAACTTTTCATTCATATTAGTTGAGTTCTAATCTATTCTTGCCCTCTTCTACTCTCAAGCTGTTGGAACACAAGAGAGGTTAATTTCAATGTTACTTCATTAAATCAAACGGAATAACTTTTCATTCATATTAGTTGAGTTCTAATCTATTCTTGCCCTCTTCTACTCTCAAGCTGTTGGAATACAAGAGAGGTTAATTTCAAAACAAAATCAAACAGTTAATAATACTAACGTCAATACCAGCAGAACAGTTTTGTCTGCTCTGATTTTTTCATTTACAAAACTTTTTGAAGCACAAAAAAGTAAATACAAGAAAAAAAAAAATAAATGCGAAAATCAATCAAAATTCTGTGGGCTTCACAGCCGTACAAAAATCAGTTAATTATTATGTTTTTAACAAAGTCCGACTATACGATCAAGAAGCTACTTTTAAATAAAAAAATAATTTTAATATTATTTCTCCATGACTCTGAAAGAAAACATCAAATATGGCAGCTGAATTGACACAAACCCAAGTTAACATACATGCTATATTGCTTTGATTTTATTTATTTCTCTAGATTTCACTCCTGTACTGCTCCTGTACGGATGTGTGTTGTGGCGCAGTGGATATCGGCTCGGAACGAGAAATCGGAGAACCGAGTTCAAATTCCAGTTAAATTCATTGTATTCACTTACGCGCAAATACCCTTGGGGAAGGTATTAATCCGTCTCTTCCCTCCAATTATGGGTTAAATAATAGGACAGATTGGGTTCTATAGCCTTGGTCGGCAACCAGTCTACCGCAGAAAGCAATGGCAGGGATAATCTTCTGCCCAGTCAGTCATGTCTCTTTCAAGACATGATCGCCCAAGCGTGTATCACGTATGGCACTTTAACTGACTGACTGACGGCACTTTAACTGACTGACTGACAATAAACTACACCAAGTGACACAAACTATCGGAAAAAGAAACCAATAAAAGGATGTCAAGAAGAGAAGAAGTGGTAATGGCTAGACTCCGAATAGGACACACCTATATCACCCACTCATACTGACTGAAAGGAGAAGAAGTACCAATCTACATACAATGCCAAGAAACACAGTTACACTTTGAACAGATCTGACTAAAACACTATCAAGAAAATAATCTGAGGGATATTTTCAACAAGGTTGACCCTAAAAATATTCTCAGATTCCTAAGAGAGACGAAACTATACAACAAGATATAAAAGTTGCTCTGAATCATAAGTAACATTTAACTTCCACCCATCATACTACATTACAACTAATCTTTCGGCATTAAAGAACCCATAAAGGGTTAATTTGCCGTAAAACAAACCAATCAATCAATCTCTAGATTTCAACAAAAGTTAATGTAAATTATTTTACATCAATATTAAAAAAAAAAATTTTTTTTTCTTAAAGAGCAGAGTCTATTTACGCTACAACTACCACAAAAATGTAAGTTTGATTGAATGGTTGAACCGGGGGTATAGTCGGTAACTGGATAATTCACTGATGAGTAATTCATTCACTAGGTCGATTGCGAACGCCATTTGCATGTTGAAATTGACGAAATTACTAAGAGAGACGTAATAAAAAGGTAAGTAATTAATTTATTTTTCTTTGTTTTTTTTTCTTTTTTGTTCCCAAATTTATGAATCGTTATGATTTTGCTTTTAAAAAGGAGTAAAAGGACATTTTTTATAACCCTGATCGCTGGTATTCGATTTTTTTTTTCTTTTTAGCTGATGTTTGTGAAGTATGATTTTTGGGATTGATATTTTATTGCTTTCCTCTGACTGACCGATTCACTACAGGTTGCAAAGTAATTTTCTTTTCGAAATTTGGAGTAAGACGAGAAATAATTGGAAAAATACAACGTGTAAGATAATTTATTTAAAAGAAAAACAGTGATTAAAAATATTTAGGACAAGTAAGTTTACTAAAGTGTGTTTTTTTTTTTTTTAAATATAAAACTTAAATTGACAAGGGGGGTAACTAAGAAACATTAAAGAAGAATAAACTTTAGGAAATAAGGAAATTAGAAAAATTCAATCTATTATTAGAGGAAAAGATGATAAATAAATCACAGGGAGAAATTATAAAAATTAAAGAATTAAAATTTTAAAAGTTTAAGAATTAAAATTTTAAAAGTTAAAGAATTAAAATTATAAAATTAAAGAATTAAAATTTAAAAAATTTAAAAAATGACAGAATTACAAAAAGTACTGAAGATCAAATCTTATTAAAATTAGAGACTGATCAGTTTCATAAATTTTTGGAGCTTATAGGAGTGCGTGACAACCTAGGGGCCAGCCAAAATTGTCGGGGTGGGAGGGTAGTCCCTTCTAACTTCCATAGAATCGCCACTATTTCCAGAGTATTTGCGCATAAGTGAATGCGACGAATTCAACTGGAATTCGAACTCGGCTCTCCGATTTCTCGTAACGATATTATTTGAATTTTATTATTATTATTATTTCATTTTTCATCATATTTCGATTGTTGCTATGGTCACACTACCTACCAAGTCTGCGGGAAGACCTAAGGCAGGTCATGGTGTGTCGTTATGGCTCCATTTCATGTTTTTTTTTTTTTTTTTTTTTTATATATCTCCCTAACATCCCTTGCGTTACATAGACAAAGTTCTCCTTAGTGTGTGGGCTGTACTTAACAAGACCATTTTTGTATATCTCTTAAACTGGGGTTTCCAGGAATTCTTTCAATGTGTTGTTTTGTTCCCTTTTTTATCATTCCAAGTGCACCTACTATCACTGGCACGATTCTTGTTTTCAATTTCCACATTTTTTTCTATTTCAATTTCCAGGTCTTTATATTTTGATAGTTTTTCGAATTCCTTGGTTGCTATGTTACAATCCGCTGGACAAGCCATATCAATTAGGCAAGTTTTTTCTTTCTGGTTTTTAACAATAATGTCCGGCCTATTTGCTTCAATTTTTCTGTCTGTGTAGATGGTTTAATCCTATAGAATCTTCCATTTCTGTAACCGGTGCTGGGTGATGTTCATACCAGTGTTAGTTTACTGATTTTCCCTTGTGTTTGCACATTGTCCAATGTAAATATTGCCCCACTCTATCGTGACAATTTTTATATTCGTTTGGGGCAAATACAGAACATCCTGAGATTAGATGGTCTATTGCTTCTTCTTCTTCTTCTTCTTCTTCTTCTTCTTCTTCTTCTTATTATTATTATTATTATTATTACAAACAGAAATAAATCTGAAGGTGTGAAAACTTGTGTAAAGGAAAGAAAAGCTTTTTAAAAGTAGTTGTCCCATCAACAAGTCTAATTTGGTTCCTTTTACGATCGGTTTGTGTACAAATCCACAACTAATCTGACAATATAATATAAACATTTATTTAGAATTGAACAAACGAAAGAAGCAATCCTAAATTAAAGGTGAGTGTACTTTTTATTTATTTATTTTTTTTTAACTAGTGATCTGACGCAATTCTTTAAAATATCTTCAAGTTTATCCCTCGATCATTTTGGGGTTTCAACTTTTCATAGATGCCTTATTATAAAAGGAGGAGTAAAAAGTCGTTATGACTGCATTTCATGAAGCGTTACTCAAACCCCCCAAAAACAGCACTCGCCAAACATATGACATTTGGCGAGAAAAGGTTGGACAAACAAATAGAAAGTACATTGACGAAAATAAATTAGCCAATGTACGAAGATACATCATGCGAAATAACCGATTGACAGAGGCTGAAATTAATGAGATAAAAAGAATATTATTTCTTGTTGAAAATGTTTCAAAATGGTTGTAGCTTCATTCTTCTATTTCTGATTCTTTTGAGATGTCATCTGTTTTTAGAGTTCTTCATTATTCTTGCTTGGAAGCTAATTACGGGAATATCAGGGAAGAGAACCACATTTGTTCTGACAAGTATACAAAAAAGTATAGTCATACTTGGATGTGGTGTGGTGGATATTGGCTCAAAACGAGAAATCAGCAAACTTAGATCAATTCCAGTTGAATTTGTTGCATTCACTTAGGTGCAAATACTTTTGCGAAAGATATTACTTAATCCGTTGCTTCTCCTTTCAGCTATGGGTTAAATAGCTGGACAGATTGGATTCTATAGCTTTGGTTGGCAACCAGTCTACCACAGAAAGTAATGGTAACCTACTGTGGGAAAATCGTCTGTCCAATAAGTCATGACTCTTTTGTGACATGATCACCCAAGCGTGTATCATGTATGGCATTTAACTGAGAGTCATATTTAAGAGAAACTATAAACTCCAGTAAGCCTTTTGCTTTTTTATAGAAGCATAGTGAGACATCTGGTAAATGCAGTCATATCAGTTTTGTCTCTTAAACTGATTTAGCCTCATCCACCACATTTGAACTTCCACATTCATATACACATGGACATATGGAAAGTGGTTAGTAATGTGTTGCTGTAGTTTTGGGAGGTTCTAGAATTAGACATTATTTGGGAAAATGTAAATCAATATGTACACATTTGCCCAAAAGCTATGCATGACCAGCAATGTAATGAGAATAGGCTTCTCCAACAGTCCATCTAACTTAAGTGAGGATAAAAGTCGAGTGTTGCAGATGGCAGGATCATTTAAACGGCAAGATCCTGGTTTACTCAGACACCAAGATCCCATCATTAGACATCATGGATTATCACCTACGAGAAACAGTTGGTCCACATTGTGTTAGGTGTGTGTGTTTGTGTGTGTGTGTGGGGGGGGTCTTATTTCTCTGTAGAGGATGTAGTCAGAAGGAGGCTGATAGGGCGATAATTGGAAGGGGTCTGAGGGTTCTCCCAAGTTCTTAAAAACAGGAACACAGATGCGGACATCCAGCAAGCAGGAATACAAGAAGCAGAGACACAGTAATTGTAAAGTTTTGAGAGGACAGAGGAGAGTTCAGGGCACATTTCTTCAAGACAATGACACGGATTCCATTACTTCTGCTCATTTTATGGGGTCAAGTTTGAAATTATTTTAGATACTAGGGAGGTGATAATGAAAATGTCACTCAGTTGAGTCTCAGTTCTAGGGTGCAAATATTCCAGACAATTGAGAAATTGGAAGAGAACCTGCAAGCAAAGCACTCAGCCTTGTCCATTGTAGCTGTGGTAACTTCATATATATTGATTAAAGGAGGGTTGCTGTTTAGCACACTTTAGCAGAACTGCGAGTAGTCTTTGTAGCTGAACTTATGGTATGCTATACGCTACTTCATTCTGTCAGCAAACAACAGCTTAGCGTCATTGAGGATCTTCTTACACTCATTATGAGCAGAGGCAAAAGTCTCCTATTATGGTCAGACGCATGACTCTGATAAAGCCAGAAGTAATGATTCCTGTGGGCTATGATGGCCAAGCAGGCAGGGGAGAACCATGGGGGTGAATTGGGTTTAAGGTGGAATTTCTTGGCTGGGATGGAAGCATCAATGCCAGCTTTCACCTAGGAAGAGACCTCAGAAGCACGGTCTTCAACGGGGAGACTAAGCACTTCCTTCCAAGGGATGTCGCACAGAAAATCTCGGAGTGCCTCCTAGTCCGCCCTTTGATAAGAGTAAGAGATTTTCCTGGTCAGTGGTTCCTGGGGGGAAGGAGAGTGGAGAGAGATTAACAGAAACCACAGCATGATCAGAGTTGCCAAGAGGGCAAAGCAGTATAGCATGGCAGGAGTCAGGGATAGAAGTGAAGCAGAGGAACTTGTCCTTCAGGCATTCGAAATCCTTCATGTTGGGCTGAGAACTTTTTTATCACTTTCTCGTCATGTCAAGGAAATTGGATTGAATTTAATGTTCACTAAATTCTTCATCAGCTTTTACATTAAAGGACAGAATGTAATGAGCGAGTATTATATTTTCTTAATAGTTATGTTATGGAAATATTAATTGTTTATATTGGAAATTTTTAATTACAAAATCATGAAAAGCTTTACTGATGTATTTTGTTGAAGGAGAGAAATGGGGCCTTTATCAAATTTGGAAAAAAGTCCTGTTTTGCTGTATCACAGATCATCAGTACGGTGAGACATTCAATTACTTCCAGCCAAGATTGAAACCCGACCGATTTGACATCAGTTGGAGATTCTAGCGTTAAGTTATCAGTGCATGGTGGAGGAAGGCAAATTTTATCATTTTATATGTACAATGTATACAAACGCCAGTAGCAAAGAGTGTTCAATCCATTGCTGGAGAATGATGCATAAATAGCAGTGAGTAGCTACTGTTTTTAAAGTCTACCATTCCTCCAGAATGCTCAATCGATGGGTGAGAGCGTATATATATATATATGATCCTATACAGATTATGAAAACGGACTTCCAAGGGATATTGCTTGTTAACTTTTCATCTATATTAGTGTTTCTCAATCTTTTTAAGCAATGGCACACCTCGGAGCAAATTAAAATATCACAGAATCTTAGCAAAATCTTTAAAGTGTTTATACATTTAAATCTTATGAAACTATAGCTTTAAAAAAAATCCAAACACAAATACAAACTTAGTTTGTTTCAACATTTCCATTTAACTATTTGATATATATTATATGAAAAAAATAAGCTTAATATTCATTTATACTAATCAAGTAAAATTTTAAAAAGTTAAATTTAAAAAATAAGAATACTTTTAAATTCAAATACTAAATCTGTATGGTTACTACACACACACACACACACACACACACACACACTGTGACAATATTTCATAGCGAGACACGAGACACGTATGTTAAAGTATAGCTGTTGAGAATCACTGGTCTATAACAAAAGCCCGTGAATTAAATTTTTTTCTTGTTCACTTCCGTGAGTAAACAGTTTTTAGAAGAAAGTAATGTATAAAATTCTGATACTCACAGGTCAGATAGAGGGAAAGAGAGACAGAAGAACGTAGCGTGTAACATACTTGACGGGCTTGAGCAAGTGAATGGCAGAGCAGGGGTTTTTTTTTTAATCATATTACCCCGAGCAAGGCGGTAACGCCACTGAAGCGCAGGGGGCTACATAAGAATGAAAAGATTGGAAAAGAGAAAGCCGGAGACCACATCCTAAACAAGGAACAAGGGATGAGCCTCTTCACCTGTTCAATAGACGTGGGTGGAGTGTGAACCGGGCGATAGTTATGTCTGTCTACTCCAATTGAAGAAAAGAATAAAATAAAATAAAAGAGTGAAAAGATTAGAAAAGAGAAAGCCGGAAACCACATCCTAAACAGGAAACAAGGGATGAGCCTCTTCACCTGTTCAATGGATGGGGTAACAGGAGAAAGCATGTTAAGAGCCACCAGGAATAGAGAGACATGGAAGGCCATGATTGCCTATGTCTTGAAAAGACATGGCACATAGCAGAAGAAGAATGTGTAAAATTTCAGTGAGTATATCTGTTACAATGAATAAAGACAAAAGGAAAACTTATCTTAGCCTACATGTTTCATCTGATGAGGGACTTTATCAAGACAATTGTAAAGGTTTTATTTTGAAACATGCATTTATATACAAAAGCAAAAATGTTGTTGATTTTTCAAAATTTTTAAATTTCAGAATGCGTATAAATATTCATCAGATTAGCTGAAATGTCTAGGCAAGCTATGGAGGACATCAAGCAACACAATTCAGTACCTAATAAATTAAATACTCGGAGAAGAATGATGAATAATAATAAAAAATATTACGATTTATCTTGAGTATATTATACAAGGTTGCGTTAGATGAGTGCATGCAGGTTTGTCTATCTGAATTGAGTTTTGGTAATTTCTTGGTAATTTCTGTGTTCCTTTCTCAGGAGAAATCATTCAACACTGTTGAATAGTTTTAGTCAAAATATATTTTACCAGCTAAATTTCCTTCCCATGGTGTCAGATCTCAAACATGAAAACTAAATAAAAAATTCAAAAGATAAATCTTGTCGGTTCTTTTTAATCAAAATATACTGTGGTGATACCAAGCAAAAGCGAAGGGACCGGATGTTTGCTCTATAACGACCAGAAAGCAAATGACCAAAACTCCTCGGTGCACATCTGGGTTCACGCAGATGTTCCGGTTGAAAAATAAAAATTAATAAAATATTAAATTTCCATTTCGTGAGCCTACGTGAATTTTATTTATCAGCCAATGGGAAGCCCAGAATCAATACAAGTGTGAAATCCCAAACGAGCTGCTTTTGATCCAAAAAGCAGATATAAAAAGCCGAGACAGAAAGCACCCAGCAGACAGACTGAAGGAGACAGACCAATGGACAGATGAGTGTGATTAGTACCTCCCTTGACCAAGTCAAGCAGCTACTATGTTCGCCTCCCTTCACTTCTCATTACGTTCTTCCCTGTCTCAAAAGTACTTACTGACCCAAGGAGTGACTACATCAAAGACATTCCTTACGATGCTCCCAAATTCCTAAGCCTTAAATCTCTTTCAGCTTATTTGCCATGAACATTTAACCTCCGTTGGACCTATATTCAAGTATTACTTTAATTGTAAAAAAATTAATTGATACGTGTATATATAAAAATGTTATTCTTCTACTCAAAGTGCCTTTCTTGATTTTATAATCATTTTATGACTTATAGTGGGCTATCTACCACAAGGCCAAATTTCATTAACCTGCAACAGTATACAATTACCCTTTACTAGAACGGACTCACACCACAACTAGAAAAAGAATAAATAAGAAGCCCCTATAATACATTTGCTGTGTAAATATAACTTATGTACATTTTGAAAGAAATTATTTATTTTTATTTATTAATCGGACATATTTTCATCACTTTGTATATTACTTTTAGTAGATACCCATATTTGAGTAGATGCACTTTTTATTTTAAACAATTTTTTAGTTTGGCCTGAACATTCAACTAGTGCCCTCACTTAAACAGGAAAAATTGTTAGATCCGACATGATTTAAGCAAATCTGCTATGAATAGCATCGTGATCAAGCAAGCTTCTATATTGCCATCAATTGCCATCAAGCACATTTTAAATGTTTAGACACATGAAAGTTCATAAATGGTCAATTTCATATTCTGAAATGTATAGAAAATGCTCAGTCAGTCAGTTAAATACCATACATGATACATGCTTGGGTGATTATGTCTTGAAAGAGACATGATTGACTGGGCAGAAGATTTTCCCGCAGTAGGTTGCCATTACTTTCTGTGGTAGACTGGTTGCCAACCAAGGCTATAGAACCCAATCTGTTCTGTTATTTAAACCTTAGCTGGAGGTAAGAGACAAATTAATACCTTTCCTAAGAGTATTTGTACATAGGTAAACGTAACAAATTCAACTGAAATTTGAACTCGGCCCTCCGATTTCTCATTCTGAGATGATATCTATTGCACCACAAAGCACATCGATAGAAAGAGCCTCAATCAACATTCTACTGATCTTGGTGTCAGATAAGTCAACAGAATTTGAAAAAAGTCCTTAATGTATTGATAAAAACCTAATCAACATTCTAGTCATCTTGAACTCAGATTTACAGATTTTAAGAAGGAGCACTTGATGTGCAGATCTAAGCCCAATCAACATTCTAGTCATCATGGGCTCAGTCAGTTTTACAGATTTTGATGAGAATCTCTTGATGTATAAACAAAGTGCAAATTAACCCTCTAGGGCCATTCGTATCATATTTGATACAGTATTTCCCTATAAGGAAACATTTGGTATTCATTGACTGAGCAGTCAGTACTGCTTTCATTTGAAATTTATAAAATATTTCTCTTAAAAAATTTTTCAGGAAAATATTTCTTTCAAGGCTTGTTTTCATACTGTATCAAATATGATACGAATGGCCCTAGAGGGTTAACATTGTAGTTGTCTTGGCCTCAGTTATGTCTACAGATTTTGATATGGAGCCCTTGGTATATAAACAAATCAATATTCTAGATAACTTAGCCACAGTTACATCAATAGATTTTGTGAAGAAGTTACTGATGTACAGAAAAAGCCCCAATTAACATTATAGTCATCTTGGCCTCAAATATGTCTTCATATTTTGTGAAGGAAGCCTTGATATAGAGACAAAGTTCCAATTCTAGTTAACTTGGCCACAGTTAGATCCACAGATTTTGTGAAGGTGTTACTGATATACAGAAAAAGTTCCAATTAACTATCATCAATTAATTATAGTAATCTTGGCCTCAACTATGTAAAGAGAATTTGGAAATGAACATGTGATGTACAGACAAAGCCTGAATTAATATTTTGGTCATCTTGGCATAAGATAGCTCTATAGATTTTGACAAAAAGCACTTGATGTGAAGACAGTTGCAATCAACATTCGAGTAATCATTGCTTCAGTTAGGTCTAAAGATGAAGAAGTACTTGTGGTATACATAAAATTGCAATCAACATTCTATTCATCTTGGCCTCAATTAAGTTTACAGGTTCTTAGAAGAATTATTTAATGTACAGACAAAGCCACAAGTAACATTCTAGTTGTCTTGATTCCAGGTAGGCCTACAGATTTTGTGAAGGAGCACATGATATATAAACAAAGCCCTAATTAACGTTGGTTCAGCTTGGTCCCACAGAGGTCTATAGATTTTGACAAGGACCTGTTGATGTATAGACAAATACCTAATTAACATGTTTTTCATCTTGGATTCAGGTATGTCTATAGATTTTGAGAAGCCCCACTTCATGCACAGATAAATTCCCAATTAACATTTTAACCATCTTGACTCCTGCTAGGTCTACAGATTTTGTGAAGGAATGCTTGATGCATAAAAAAACCCCAATTAATATTCTAGTCACTTTGTTTTACAGGTAAGTCTACAGATTTTGAGAAGAACTCTTGATGCATACACAAATCCTCAAAAAAAGAATCTAGTCATCTAACCATTGTTAGAACAACAGATTTTGAGAAGTAGCACTTGATGCATAGACAAAGCTCCAGTTGACATTCTAGACATCTTTGCCTCAATAGATCTACAGATTTTCGGAAGTAACCCTTAATACAAATCCTCAGTCAACTCTCCTCTCATCTTGGCCTCAGTTAAGTCTACAGATTTTGAGAAGGAGCACTTGCTATAGACAAAGCATCAATTAACATTCTTGTCATCTTGGCTGCAGTTTGGTCTAAAGATTTTGAGAAGGAACCTTTGATATATAGTCAGTCAGTCAGTTAAGTGCCATACGTGATACACGCTTTCGGCGATCATGTCTCGAAAAAGACATGACTGACTGGGCAGAAGATTATCCCGTAGTAGGTTGCCATTGCTTTCTGTGGTAGACTGGTTGCCAGCCAAGGCTATAGAATCTAATCTGTCCTATTATTTAATCCATAACTGGGGGGAAGAGACGGATTAATACCTTTTCCAAGGGTATTTGTGCGTAATTTTTCTTTTTATATATATATATATATATACGCATCTATGAACGAGTGTCAATATATAGACAAAGTTTAAATTTAACATTCTAGTTATCTTGGCCTTAGGTAGGTCTACGGATTTTGAGAAGAAGCCCTTGATGTAAAGATAAAGCCTCAATCTTGTCATCTTGGCCTCAGGTAGGTTTACCAATATTTATCATTTTAGAAATAAATTGGAAAAGAAATCAATTTTTTAGAAAATTTATACAAATCTACAGAATTTTCCAAATATGCTAATCATCTATATTTCAATATTTATTATTTACCATCCTATAAGGAATTAATATTTCATCCTTTAAAAATAAAATGGAAAATAAGTTATTTTGCTAAGCAATTTATAAAATCTATAAATTTTTAATTATATCTGAACAAAGTAAAATGTTACATTATTTGCCATTCTATAAAGAAATAAATTGAAATTTTTAAGTCATAAAAATCTAGAAATTTTTAAAAGTTATGTAAACTCATAAAAATTTTATTTCTACTAAATCTAAGCTCTTGTGCCAGACACAAAATCTGAGTAGAAATTGCAGGAGATTAATAGGTGCAAAATTTTAAAACATAAGACAACCACTGAGTAAAATTTGAAAAGAAAAAACATTTATTTACAGCTTACAATTACTGAAAAAAAGATAAAGAAAATTTGCACAAAATTTCCTTTGAGGGCCAATTAAGGCAGGATAACAATTTATGATGAGTGCTCGCCAGCAAAAATAAATTAAAACTCAGAAGACAAGAATTTTTAGAAATGATGTAAAGAAAAAACAAAAGGACAACCGCCTTTGATAAAAAAATGAGAAGACCTACTTGCAAGTTGCCACACTGACTTCTCTGGGACACATAAATTTAAAAAAAAAATTTGTTCTTTAAAAAATTTCTCTGAAATTCTTTTGTTTTAGTGTGTCCTATTTTAGGAGAATTTTCATTGGAATTTCAATTTCTCTCATTTCTTTGTGTTTTGCTGGTAACAGAACTTTCTTGGTGTTCTCTTTATGACAATGCCTTCTTTGATGTTGACCTACCTTGTCCCCTTGCAGTTAAAAGTACTCACTATCAAAAGGTTTTCTGCTCACTTTGTAACACTGTAAGTGTTCCTTATGCACACACATTAAACAGATATCGACAGACCCTGGATTCGAACACAGGAATAGATATTTGGAAAATATCTCTGTATTTATATTTTTTTTTCTTCCTAGAAAAATCAACTTTTTTCTTTTCTTAGGAGAGGCAGAGAGAGAGAGAGAGAGAGAGAGAGAGAGCTGCAAGGAAATAAATGCTGGGGTGGCCGAGAGAAGTAGAGAGGTGAAACACAGGGCATTTACGAGATGTCATTATTGATGATAACAATTTTATGAAAAACACAGATGGCCACGAGGGGAAAGAATTCTGTTTCTTTCTTCCTTGTTTCTTTTCCTTTCTCTGTCAAAGAAAGAAAGGAAACTATTGATGAATTGTAAAATTATTGGTAAATTTTGAAAAACGACCACCGACGTAATGATGTAATTGTAATTGATGCTGACAGGTGAATGTATAAAGTCAACAAAGTAGTGCTGGCATGGCAGGAATTATGCGTGATTGAGCTGAACCAGACAAACGAAGTTGACATATTTTAATGGGAAGACATTCTGATGTCTTCCCCACCCCGTGTCATATTGAAACGGTTTCAATAAAAACAAAATGGATTTGAAAGTCAAGCTAGTGAGTGACACCAGCCGTCAGCAGAGGTACGTCAGACAGACGAAGAACCCGTGAAGTGAAAGACGCAGAAAAATCCCCTCTCTCTCTTTCACATGCTGACAGCAACAGACATAGCAGCAGTAGTTTGTGGCCACTGAAAAAGTTGGAATGTATTTTATTCTTAGTTCTTATTTTTTTATTTTATTTTTACAATTCTCTCTCTCTTGATGTTCAGAGATATACAATATAATCATTAGTCCACATAGACTGGCCTTCATTACTGCCTTGTTTCATTTTTGTTCTTGCCTGTTTCCCTTATTTCTGTGTGTGCACCCAACCACCTCTTGATTTCAGTTGTTGAGAAGGCAGTATGAAGACAACTATCCTTTTTTCGCAGATCTGTAATTTCCTCTGAGATCAGAAATCACAATGTGGCAGGGGAGGTGAAAGATTTTCGACTGATCATTTGACATCTTCAATCACCTGTGGCAGAACGGATGCGAACAGCTGCAAACTCAGTTGCAAGTAACTTTTTTTTTTAATCACCCCAAGCAAGACGGTGACGCCACTGATGCGCATAGGGCTACTTAAGAGTAAAATGATTGGAAAAAAGAAAGCCGGGAACCACATCCTAAACAGAAAACAAGGGATGAGCCTCTTCACCTGTTCAAAAGACATGGGTGGAGTGTGAACCGGGCGATAGTTAAGTCTATCTACTCCAATTGAGAACAAAAAAAAAAAAAAAAAAAGAGAAAGAAAAGAAAAAAAAGTGAAAGATCCTTTGAAATAGTTTGCTATTTTAGTTAATAAAAATTTTGAACATGAAAGCTTTGTTGATTGGTCAGGAATAGTTGGTGAGTACACAAATAGTAAGAACCTACTAAATTCAAATTTTTATGGCCAGTTGCCACACACAACATAATTTTGAGGCCAGGAGAAGTGTGGTGTCATAACTTTCAAAAGGTCTTCTCTTCCTTATTATCAAAATGTCTTCTCATCATATCAACTGATCTGAGCTTTGTTTTTACAAAAAATTTAGGCTCATCTCTGCCCCACGACTCAGAGTGTTATTAAAGCTTGAGACTGTGTTTCTCATTGGTCAATATATATGAAAAAATAATTTCCATAAACTAGAAATGGATCCTTCAAATTCCAGATCTACCAATTTTCAGAAGGCGCACTTGATGTATACAGACAATGCCCACAATAAAATATTTCTTATTTACTATTCTACGATCGAAGGGAGTTAACTCTGACTTATCGTATAATTTATTTCCCTTTGTGCTTATTTTGTTCTTTTGCTGAACTTTTGTTGAACTTCAAATCAGCAATTTCGGTTGCCAAACAATATTCAGCCAAATCGATTCGTCTTTAAAAGATCACCGGCTTGGTTACATTCATTTCATGCTTTGATTTATATTATGAAATAAGACATAATCCTCATCAGTGGTGGATTGGGTGTTAAAATATTTGTTTCCAGGAGACAAAAGGGGCTTGTGGGATTGTAAAAGCACTGCTATTGTCTGATTAAAAAATCTATTTTTCTGTTATTTTGACTTAAAATAAATAATATTTGTTTCAAAATACATTTAAGCGTTAAATCAACTAATATTCCTCAAATAAAGCTTCAGAAAGTATATTTCATTTTTGGAAGATATTTTTTAATACCGAGAATTCTATTGCAATGAAAAACGAAGACATGAATTCCAATCAATATCATTTCTGTTTAGAATAGATCAGGGTATTTTGCTTACTTGAAAAAGTATATTTAATCCTTTAGCTTTAAATTAAAGGGTTCTGGGCATGACTGTAAACTGCATCCGGCAGCAAGGCCTTTGATTAGGAGGTTGTAAGGAGCATGGAACCACCTCTTAATTGCTGTTGTTAGGGTTCCAGATATGGGCAAATAGTTAACCCCCAAACTCGTGTCAAAAAACTATGAAAGTATGAAAATAAACTTTAATAGATATATATACATAAGAATAGACTTTTATAGAAAAATATACATTTTGAAGAAAAAATTATTACTATAACACATTTTTGAAGGAAAAAAATGATTCTCAGCAAAGCATTTTTGAATACAAAACTAGAAGACATTTTCAGTTTTCTAAAATAAAAAAGAATAAAAACAAAAAATTTTCACTAAAATCTGACTAAATCAACCTTCTCCTTATAACCAAACACTGAAAAAAATCTTAAAACCCAACCTTCTTGGCATTAAATAACCCACAGAGGTTGATATGCCATTGAACAAAACCCAAACTTAGATTAAAGCTACCACAAAAAGTTAAGAAAATTTACAAAAATTCTTTTAAATCTTAGGTTTCCAAAATTAGTGGAGTTTCACTAATTTTTGTATTTATTTCTTGTGGCCTCCTTTATTTCCTGTTGTCTCTTTTATTTATTTATTTTTTTCTTAGCTTTTAGTTTTTTATTTCTTTATGGTAAATAAAAAATTCTTTGCCAACTTTTAGTTGCTCCTTTTTTTTTTTAAATATTGAAATATTTATTTTTCTATCACTACAGATTCACTTACAACTACAATGGTACAATTTAATTTTCATCACAAGAAATATAATTTTCAAAAAACCTATAGGTAAAAAGAGTACAATTAAATTTTTTGTGGAAACAGTGTGTTTTTCTTAGTAATTACACACATGGCATACATGTACTGTACATATTGCTGGTGTTAGATACCAAATGTAAAAACTAAATGTAAATACAAAATGTTTATAGTTGATTAATTTGTTTTAATTTTGAATCATTGGTTAATATTATTAAATGGTTGACTGCATAATTTCCACATTCAGAGATCAAAATAACATTAGATCATCACATGGAGTCTGTGGTAAGTATGAAATAATGACTCCCTTTACTCATTCCTTTCAAATTCAGGCAAGGCAAGGAAAAGTGGGAAAGAAATCCACGAACATTTGTAAAAGTTTCTTGAAATTCACGAGCTTTTGTATACTTTCTTGAAATTTTTCTGATATTTGAGGAATATTAGCTGATTTGAATTATAATAAAATCTGATTTGAAAAGAATATTATTTACTTTAAATTTAAAATAACCGAGAAATGGATTTTATGTAAAACAAACAATAGCTATGATTTTTAAAACTCCACAAGCCTCCTTTGTCTCCTGGCAACAGATATTTTTAAACACAATCCACCACAGATGAGGATTATCTCTTCTTTTATAATATAAAATAAAACATGAAATAAATGTGACAGAGACGGTCATCGTTTAAAAAGGAATCGATTTCGCTGTGCATTGTTTGGTAACAACAATTAATAATTTGATGTTCCAGTCAGGACAAAGGGAAATAAGTTATATAATAAATCAGAGTTAAGCCCCTTTGATTTCATGTCTTTTTCTTCTAAAATAATAGAAATTAAATTATAAATAATGAAAATTACAATATAGATATTTCTCATACTTCTCATATTTTCTAGATTTTTATAAGTTAAAAGAAATGATTTCTTTTCTAATTTATTTCTAAAATGATAAATGTCATATCTTTGTAGAATGGTTAACTAAAAATATTTGATTGTAAATAGTTCACAAAACAGTTATTAGATTGTAGTTGGCTCACAAATTTGAAAATTTTGTAGATTTTTATAAATTTAACAAAGTGATTTAACTTACAATTTATTTCTAAAATGATAAATATTAAATGTTTATAGTACAGTAAGTAATAAATATTGCCTTGTAATTGGTTCCTATATTTGCAAATTTTGTTGGTTTTATAAATTTAAAATAAGGTTTTTTTTTTCATTTTAAAATAATGAATATTAAATGATTATAGAATGGTAAATAATAACTACTGCACTGTAGTTGGCTGACATTTTTGAAAACGTAGATTTTTATAAATTTAAAAAAGTTACTTCTTTTCCAATTTGTTTTTAAAATAATCAATAACACAAATGATATAATGATAAAAAATATTGGATTTTGGTTCAGACATTTAAAATTTTTTAGATCTTTTAAATTTTTTAAGAAAGTAATTTCTTTTCTAATTTATTTCTAAAATGTTACATATATCTTTGTAGAATGGTAAATAAAAAATATTGGATTGTAGATACTTTATACATTTAACAATTTCGAAGATTTTTAAGAATTTAAACAAGTAAGATTTTTTCCAAATTATTTCTACAATAATAAATATTACATCACAAAAAAGTGATAAAGAACAAATATGGCATTATAGCTGGTTCACATATTTAAATATTTTGTAGATTTTTATGAATTTATATAAATGAGGTGTGTTCCAATTTATTTCTAAAATGATAAATATGAAATGATTAAAGAATGGTAAATAACAATTATTGAATTTTAGTTTTTCACATATTTAAAAATTTTGTAGATTTTTAAAAGTTCAAAAAAAATTATTTCTTTTCCAATTTATTTCTACAATAATAAATATTAACTCTTTATAAAATGGTAAATAAACAAATATTGGAAAAACTTCATATGTTTGGAAATTTTGTAGATTTTTAAGAGTTTAAACAAATGAGTTCTTTTCCAATTAATTTCTACAATGATAAATATTAAATCTTTATAGAATGCTTAATAAAGAATTTCGGATTGTAGTTGGCTCACATATTTAAAATATCTTTTAGATTTTTAGAAGTCTAAAAAAAAGTAATTTCTTTTCAAAATTTCTAAAATATTAAACAGAATAGTAAATATTAGATATTGAATTGTAGTTGGCTGACACATTTGAAAATTTTTAGATTTTAATAAATTTACAAAAATTGTTTTATTTTCCAATTTATTTCTAAAATGATAAATATTAAATCTTTGTAGAACAAAAAATAAAAAAATATTGGATTGTAGATGGTTCACATATTTGAAACTTTTGTAGATTTTTCATAAATTTAGCAAGTGAGTTCTTTTTAAATTTATTTCTAAAATGATAAATATTGCATCATCGTTAACTTTATAGAATAGTAAATAAAAAATATTGAATTGTAGTTGGTGCACTTATTTGAAAATTTTGTAGATTTTAAAAATTTGAATAAAAGAGATTTCTTTTTCATTTCATTTCTAAAATGATAAATATTAAAACTTCATAAAATATTTTGGAGATTAGTTCTAATATTTGAAAATTTTGTAGATTTTAAGAATTTAAACAAATGAGCATTTTTCTAATTTATTTCCACAATGAGAAATATTAAATATTTATAGAATGTTTAATAAAAAATAATTGATTGTAGATTTTTATAAACTGATAAAAGTTTTTTTATTTTCCAATTCATTTCTAAATGATAAATATTAAATCTTTATAGAATGGTAAATAAAAAAACATTAGATGGTTCACATATTTGAAAATTTTGTAGATTTTTATAAATGAAAAAAAGTAATTTCTTTTACAATTTATTTTTAAAATGATAAACATTAAATCTTTAAAGAATGGTAAATAAAATATATTGCATTATTTTTAATTGTGTAGATTAATTACAAATTTTTAAAAAAATTTCTTTTCCAATTTAGTTCTAAAATGACAAATTTTAAATCTTTATAGAATAAGTAATAAAAAATATTGGATTTTAGTTGGTCATCATTTTTGAAAATTTTGTAGATTTTTATAAATTCAAAAAAGTGTTCTTTTTTCCAATAATATAGGGAGCAATGGCTTTCACCTGCTAAAAATTGATCGGGCCAAAAGAGACCAAAAAATATTTTTTATGTCTTGCAACGAATTATCTTTCTACCTCTGACTACTTTCTTCCTCTACCTCCCGATCAACTCTATTTCTTTTCGTTTTTTTTTTCTGTTTTTCTTTTCCTTCTGTTCTGTGGCAATCAAGGCTTGCATCAACTGCTTTCCTTTTTATTTTAAAAAAAAGAAAACATAAGGCTCTGCACACCAAAATATGTATCTATCTAAACTTATTTGTAAATGAAACTTTGTCTCTGTGTGTGTGTATGTGTGTGTGTGTGTGTGTCTGTGTGTGTATCTGTTACCTATAGACTCCAAAATGGCCAAACCGATTTTCTTGAAAATTTACACAGTTGTACTATAAGCGTCTGCGAGTGTTCTTAGCTAGGTTTTGTGTCGAGGTACCCCCGATAAATATCGAAAATCGATAATCGAAAAAATCCGGTTATAGAAGGAGTGGTTCGATTTTAATCAAATTTCATACACTCATAGACAAAGACATAAGAAATGATATTCAGAAGTTTCAAGGTTGCAGTTCTTACAATAGTGCAGAAAATTGATATATATATATATATATATAATATAAAAGGCAAGATGTTTGTGTGTGTGTGTCTGTTTATCTGTCTGTATGTCCTTTATATAAATCCACAATTTTTATCCAATTTTCACCAAACTTCACACAAATATTCTTTAGGCTGAACCTGAGCTCCAGGACCATGGATTAGTTTTAAAGCTTTCATAACACCTGAGCAACGCCGGGCTATACTGCTAGTATGTTATATACTGCTGTGTAGGGCATATATTTTTTTTCTAGAAAACACTATGTCTCAACAAATCAATGATGACTACTGAATGAATTCTGCTAAAATGATCTTGATAAAAAGATGTCAGCTGGGACCACAACGGCAATTAACTCTGTACAACTTTGGCGTCTTTCACTATGATGGCAACTATACTCAAAACTTCTGGGGGAATGATTCTTTTTCTTCTTCTATGCGCCGTAGGTGATCATGGCTTTCCACCTCTCCCTATTCCTGGTGACTCTTCTTAGCACACTTTCTCCTGTAACATCTCAGCCCTCTTCTGTCATCCACCTGCTCAGGCTCATCAAATGTGTTATCTGCTGCTTTCCTCTTTATCTGGCCTGTTAGTATCAGGTTCTTCAAGTCCTCTTTCCTAATTGCATGTCCCAGGAACTTTATCTTTTCCTGATGCTTCTCAAATCATATTTCATAAATCATTTTCTTAGGGGACAACCCAACCCAACTTCTTCCCATAAATCAGTTTCATATAAACCTTTCAAATAATCTGTCAGCATTACCACTTGGCCCAACCTTCACTGGGGGACACTCAACCTGACCTTCAAATCAATTTCACAATCACATTTCATAATCTTCTTTGTCTCTTTCCTCAGCACCATTAACAACAACAAATACAATCTGCAACAAATACCTCTGTCAAAAACAATAGAACTTAAATATAAATAAAATATAAAAATTATATTTCATTTTTTAAACAAAGACATCTTTGGATTGAGTAATAGGTTCTTTTGGTCAGTGGTGTCAGATTCTCCTCTGGAGCCTGTCGAGAACACTGAGATGAACAGCAGGGGCACCTGACCAGATATGATAACAGTATTCCATGCAAAGTCGGATGGTTGATTTGTATATGTGCAAAATGGATTCAGGCGGAAAAAACTTTCCTAGCAGTGGATTTAGCTATTGATTCAATGTAATTATTCCACTTGAGGTTAGAAGATAGAGTAAGGCCGAGGAGACACAGTGTATTGCTTTCAATGAGACTTGCTTGGTCCATGTTTATGGGTGGCAGGAATGATTGCCTGTGATAGTTGACAGATAGGAGTTTCGTTTTAGAAGTGTTGAAATTTACGAGCCACTTCTTACCCCAGTCCACCACTGAGTGGAAGTCCTTCTCAAGATCAGCAGCAAGGTTAAGTTTGTCTGCCTCGCCAGATTTCTTACTGATGTGGGAGTAAATGACAACTTAATAAAATGACAACCATAACATGTATATATAGATAAAGACATACAGTATTTTTTTTATTCTTCAGATGACGTGATATAGAGTAGGAGGTGGGGTTGGAGATGTCATCACACATATATCAATCCAGCCAGAGGCTGCGCTTGTCCACAATTTTCCCTCTTATTCTCGGTCTGGGTTCTGATCTCAAAATGCTCACTGACTAACTCTCTGCGACTAATTTGTCTCTTATATAAGTGACTACTTCATCTTTAGACACATTGTTAACATCATTTCAGTATCTGACCTTGGCTATGCTGGTTTCAAAACAATCAAATATTTTTCCAAGATGTGGAAATTTTGCCTGCATTCTTAATTTTGGCAACAATTAAATATTTATCAAAACAATGTCTATTTTTCTTTTCCTAGCCAGTTTGCATATTTTTGCTGTTTCATAAAAATACACTATTAGCAAAATTATGCACCAGCTCAAATAATATATAACAATATATGTCAAAGTTGCACAGAGAATATAATGTGAGTTCCTTTTTATATAATTTTTTAACTACTCAGTAATCTTGAAAATATAGGAAACTTCTCTATAATCTAATGTTTTATTGAATTTAAGGTTTTTTAGCTTTAATTTTACTATAGTAATCTCACTTATTTACTGATAATAAATTCTCAAAAACAAATTTTGAAAAAAAAGGGACTTTTAAAAAAAATTTACTGCGTCCCAGAGAAGCCAGTGTGGAAATTTGCAAGTAGGTCTTTTCATTTTTTATCAAAGGAGGTCGATCCTTTGATTCTTATCTGTAGAAGTGAACAATCATATTGTGAGCACAAAACAATTGCTCTTAATATCAGTTATGTGCTATACATGATACATGCTTGGGTGATCATGTCTTGAAAGAGACACAACTGATTGGGCAGAAGATTTTCCCGCAGTAGATTGCCATTACTTCCTGCGGTAGACTGGTTGTCAACCAAGGCTATAGAACCCAATCTGTCCTATTATTTAACTCATAACTGGAGGGAAGAGGCAGATTGATACCTTTTCAAAGAGTATTTGTGCATAAGTGAATGCATGGAATTCGAACTAGGCTCCCTGATTAGTCGTTCTGAGTCGATATCCACTGCACCACAGCACACATCCAGTTCTCTACATTTGTTTAAAGAAATTCTATGCAGCATAAATGCTGTATTACATTATATACATATTATATATATATATATATATATATACATTATATTTCCCCTATGTCCATGCATTTACTTAAGAACTACTGAGTCCGTAAAATAGTGACCTTAAAGAAAAAGAAAAAAAAAAAGAAAATTTGCATTGGGTTGGAAATATGCTTTTGTTTTGTTTTTTTTTTCATTCTCTGTAAAATATAAAAGTTGATTTATCATGTTTTTTTTTTTTCATTCTCTGTAAAATATAAAAGAGAAACAAGCCACCCCATAAGAAAGGCTGCAAAAATAGCACAAAGCTGTATCACAAGAGAAAATAGAAAATTCAGGCATAGCAGATCACATACATTTGAGAGAAAGCGGATCACCATCCCCTATGGGATGAAGTTGAAATAATAGATGGAGAACATCATTAGAAATTATGAAAACTTAACCCTGGAACATTAACCATCGCTTAAAGTTACACCACTACTAACAATGGTTATATCATACAAGATTTCTAAAATATCAAAAAAATTTAAAGCGGACCTGAAGAAGACTACCACTACCTTTAAATTTGTTGTTTTTCATTTTTTTTACTTTTTTTCAATGAAATCTTATCAATTACACCATAAACTTTCCGATTGACAAGAAAATTTGAAAAAATTTCAATATTTAAACAATTTTAGGGGGGCTCAGTTTTTCATACAACCTTATAAATTGATTCTGTGCAATTAGCTTTTTTGCTTGCATATATTCAACAACTGAATTCTTTGTGAAATTTTTGAACAAAGCCATTTTTGGAGTTTCTGAGGAAGATGCCATTGTAAGAACTGAAGAAAACTTGAAAAAGACAAAAACAAGAGCAACAACTCGTTCCAAAAAACCAAAACAAAGCAACTCCAACATGAGTGGTTCCAAAATGGATGATCGATTTACTATAAAGTTGTATGTGAAACTGAGGCCCCCTAAATTTGTTTAAATATTGAAATTTTTCCAATTTTTTTTTGATAATTGGGAACTTTGTGTAATAATCGATAAGTGTGATGAAAAAAGTAAAAACGAAATGAAAAACAACAAATTTAAAGGTGGTGGTAGTCTCCTTCAGGTTCGCTAAATTTAAATATAAATCTTTATTTGAAATGTTTTACATAAAGGCACTTCAAAATTTGTACTTTGAGTTCACATTAATAGGAACTGAAAAACATTATTTAGGTAAGAAAATCAGGTACTGAAAATTTGATTAAATGGTAATTTAAATGGCGTCATTTGTGCTGGGTACTATATACCTATGGTTAGTATTCTCGGGTTAAGGAATCAGTATATGCTAGGCCAGAAAAATCTTGGGCGTCAGTCTCAGGATCTGGATCTGGATCTGAGTTTTTCGCTCTTGTTTTAGGAAACCCTCCATGGAGGTGGTCTTCTGTTGCTTGTTTTTGTCATTTCAGGGCATGTGCTGTACTCTTCACACTTCACAATGCAGATTGGCGAAGACTACTTAAATGATGGCTGGTTGCTTTTGTAGGTGGCCATTGGCTCATAGGAGCTCCTCCGCCCTTTGACAGGTCTTGGTTTTGGTCCTGCTGGGTGCCGACACCACTCTCCACACTGAGCTCGCACCCAGTGGGAGTGCCAATTTAGTTGGTGACGACCTGACACGTGGCAGGTTGTACTGGGTTACGTGATACCAGTAGCAGACATAGTCTGACCTGACAAGAATCTCAGAAGAGTCTCTTTAAATATAAAGTGATGATTTTCTATACAAGGCTGAAACTATGAGCACCCCATGTACAAATACTAAGCCTACTATTGTACTGTATAGATCTGATTTAGTTGTACATGCTGATCCTGTTGCCATGGTTGTCGGGGATGTTGTTCCTGCTGATTCTGTTGCCATGGTTGTCACAGATGGTTTTACAGTTTTCGTGCTTGTTTGCTTTATCAACAGTATGGAGCTCTCTGGAATTTTTTTGATAAATAGGGTGTCATTTCCTTTGTAGATGATTTTTAGTTTATCACCAGATTTCAGTATGATATGCTCGTTTATAAAAAACTGATATAAATCATTAACTTTCTGAAAATGAGCAGAAAATATTTTTGATGAGTTGTCATCTCCAACAAGGAGTTTAATGTCACCATCTTGAAAAGAGTCATTCACAAAGATCACCAAGGTAATTTTGTACTCCCCTTCTAAATCGTCTTGTTTTCCTAATTTCACTTCTTTGTTCCCTGAGAAAAAAAAAAAGAAAAAAGCTTTTTTATTTCTATAAAAGGAGAAAACAAAATAAGAAATGCAATTTGAATGAAATCAATACGTAAAGTTTTCCTTCTAAGCAACATTGTCGTTTTTGTAAATTTGAATTTCAAATAAATCCATCACCAATCATAAAAGAAATGAAAAATTCAAGACATTATTTAGCAACTAAAAGGATTTTTTCTGTGGAGGGTTTGCAAGAAGAATGAACGTCACATCTCTATCCCAAATATTGAATAAGGCACATATGAATCTCCTGGAACTCTTCTAGATGATCTCCTTGTTTAAGTTGATGAATGATGCCATCATCCATGCCTTCAGTTTATCTTTGGTATTACAAGGGAGTCCGATCCCCAGCTAATAGGTGCATGCTGGGAGACAGGAAGGGACTTCTGGTGGAGCCCAGCAACATGATGCGCAGGACTTTGATAAGCTCTACATAACCATGCCCTTATTCAACTGTTCACTGTACCCAGGTTTCCACAATAATAAATTCCCTAGTTATTTCCAATACTCAGCGAGTGTGTCATTTTTCCATAACCGTTTTATTTTGTCATGTTAAAAACATAAGAGCAAGTGATGTTCTTGAATTTTTTCTCTTAAAGCAAATTAATATTTAAATTATTTTACTTTGGGATTAATTCAGGCATTGTTGTATATTTTAAATATCTTTGAAAGAATTACTACTTTCCAAAGCCAACATATGTTACTATAAAATGTTAAAAAATTAAAACAGTTAATTTCATGCTATTTAAAAAATATAACATAAATTAATGCCAAAATAAAATAATTTAATTATTTGCTTAAAAAATATTTCAAGAACATTATTTACTCATTTTCATTTATTAGACACTGAATTGAGTCACTTGATGTCCTCCATAGCTTGCCTAGACTTTTCAACTAATCTGATGAATATTTATAAGTGTTCTTAAATTTAAAAGTTTTGTAAAACCAATAAAATTTTTGTTTTTGTATATAAATACATGTTACAAGATAAATTCTTTACAATTGCCTTGATAAAGTCCCTCAAAGGATGAAACATGTAGGCTCAGATAAGTTTTGTCTTTATTCATTGTCTTTTAACAGTTATACTCACTGAAATTTTACACATTATTTTCTTCTAAAACCTTTTTTCAAATAGAAGAACTGCCATGTTGAATGCATTAGTGTGCAACAAAATATTGTCATAGTGTGTGTGTGTGTGTGTGTGTGTGTGTGTGTGTGTGTGTGGTAATGGCATGGAGTTAGTATTTAAATAAATAAACAAGTTTTAAATATTTTTATATAATTCTTTTCACTTTTTGATTATGTTATTTTTAATAATTTGTTTTAATATTCAATTTTGTAAAAATATTCTTATTTTTTTAAATTGAACTTTTGAAAATTTTGTTTTGAATATTAACCTTGTTTTTTTTATATAATTGTATTCAACATTCTTTGTTTAATTCAAAATTTTTACAAAGTCATATCGAATTATGAATTAGTATTGTCCATGATACCAATATGCAGCACTAAGCATCACATGAAATATGCTGTATAAATAGTTGAATAGAAACATTGAAATAAAGTCAGTTCATATTTGTGCTTATATTTTTTTAAATACTATAGTTTCATAACATTTAAATGTATATGTACTTTAAAATTTTTGCTAAGATTCTGTGATATTTTCATTTGCTCCTAGGTGTGCCATTGCTTAAAAAGATTAAAAAATACTGCTATAGAGCAATATCCCTTGTCTTTTTTCATAATCTGTATAGGATTATATAAACTCATTTATAAATGGAACTTTGTCTGTGTGTGTATGTGTGTGTCCATTACCTATAGACTCTGAAACGGCTGAACCGATTTTCTTGAAAATTTACACAGTTGTACTATAAGCATCTGCAAGTGTTCTTAGCTAGGTTTTGTGTTGAGGTACCCCTGATAAATATTGAAAATCGATAACCAAAAATTGATACACTCATAGACAAAGACATAAGAAACGATATTCAGAAGTTTCAAGGTTGCAGTTCTTACAATAATGCATAAAATCGATTATATATATATATATATATATATATATAAGGCAAGATGTTTGTGTGTGTGTCTGTTTGTCCTTTACACAAATCCACAATTTTTATCTGATTCTCACCAAACTTCACACAAATATTCTTTAGGCTGAGCCTGAGCTCCAGGACCATGGATTAGTTTTAAAGCTTTCATTACACCCAAGCAACGCCGGGCTATACTGCTAATATATATATATATATATATATATATTTTAGGACCTTGAATAAGTTCTTGCTGATTTTTCATGAAAAGTAATGTTTTATTTACAAAACTTAGTAAGAAACATTTAAAAATAATTTTTTTTTATAATTGTGTCACCCACCCAAGCAAGGCAGTTTACTGCCATTGTTGTGCAGGGGGTTACATAAGAGGAATATTATGAGAAAGAGTGACAGGTTATAGGAGGTGTCAGGAAGTGAGTAAGAGAAGGATGATATATTTCCTTAATAAACATTATTTAAAAATATAATACTTACTCATTACTTTCTGTTCCTTAATGACATACTCTGTTTTTTCTGCAAAAACTGATAGAGAAAATGATTTATATTTAGTGGATATTAAATTCAATCTAATTTTTTGACATGATAACCATTGTACAAAAAGGACAAGATAATGCAAAATAAATTTGTATATTTTTTTCGTTTGGTCAGATTTCGGAAAAATCTCTATCAGCTGAGATAAATAATATATTGACTGCATTCTCCACAGAGATTTATGCCCCCCACCATCTAACACATGTTTTCTGCAGGTGATAATCCATGATGTCTAATGATGGGATTTTGATGTCTGAGTAAGCCAGGATCTTGCCGTTTAAATGATCCTGCCATTTGCAACACTCGACTTTTATCCTTACTTGGGTTAGATGGATGGTTAAAGAGGCCCATTCCCACTAAATTGCTGGTCGTGTCTATCTTTTGGTAAATGTGTACCTGTTGATTTAAATTTTGTCAAATAATGTCTAATTCTAGAACCTCCGAAAACTACAGCAACATATTACAAACCACTTTTTATATGCCCATGTATACATGAATGTGTAATTATACAAGTTCAAATGTAGTGGATGAGGCTCAATCGGTTTGAGAGACAAAACTAATTTGGCTGCATTTGCATTTGCCTTTTATAATAAGTCATCTATGAAAAGTTAAATCTCAAAAATATTTAAAAATAAAAAAATAAAAAATAAAAAGATAACCTTCCAGTAGAAGTGGAGACAGGGAAAATTTTGTCACTTTACTAAAAGTGACCAACCTTCACAAAACCAAAATAAAAGCCTTCTTCAATTGGCATGTCGCTTCAGGATGTAGGCGATCATGGCTCTGTCTCTTATCGCTCTCAATCTTTTTTCTCTTGGTATTTCTTCTAAGCCCCACTCCACCATCCATTTGCTTAGACCTAACAAGTACATCTCATGCTGCTTCCCCCCTCTCTCTTTCCCTCTATCTGACCTGTGAGTATTAAATTCTCGAGGCCCTCCTTCCTCATTATGTGTCCCAGGAACCTCATATGTCTCTTCCTGATGTTAAATATGAGTTTTCTTCTCGTTTGCATCCTCCCCAACACCTCATCGTCGCACACATGCTATGTTCGTGATATCATCAGCATCTTTCTGCAAAACCACATTTCTGTTGCCTCAAGCCTCTCCTTCATCCTTGATGAGATCGTCCAACATTCACTTCCATACAGAAGGACAGATATCACATAGCAATCCAGCTTTCTTTTCTTTGTTTCTAATTAGATTTTCATGTCTTTCAGTACTTTGGTTAGCTTCTGAAATATGTCTTTGGCATTGCCAATGCATCTTTCTGAATCTCTTGTTGATAGTAATATAATCAATTTGGTTCATAGTTTCTCCTCTTGAAATTCTTTATGTACATGGTCTTCTTGGGTACTCTTGTAAACCAGGGCTTGGTTATTATCTGGTCATTCACTGTGCACCATTGGAACCATTACTCACCACAGCTATTGCTGTGTCCTAGTTCGAAATTGCCGACCATTTCACCTTCTCTTCCTTGGCCAACTTTGGCATTCAGATCTCCCATGATAATTCTAATTTCTTGTGATTTGCACTGTGCCTTGGCATAATCTAGCATGGAGTAAAACGACTCGATTTCTTCTTCTGACTCTCGCAAAATGTTAAATATATTCAAGAGTTGGTACCTCCACTGTTTCACATTATCTAATGTTTAAAATAAATTTTAATAAATGAAAAATCTATTTTGAAGCCTTTATTTTAGATTTAATTTCAAACTAATAGGTTAAATTTAATATTTTCAATAAGCAAAATACTTTACTGTATTTCAAAAACTAGTTTGAATCAACTGGAAGGCAGTTTTGTTTTGTGCTCATTAACCATTGCTGATTTTAGTGCAAGTTTTAGCCATCATGATGTTAAATAATCTGGTTTGAAACAAATATTACTTTAGTTTAAAATATCACAGAAATGCATCTTTTTAACAACAGTAGCTGTTTATTTAAGGTGTTGACAACTTGAATGACAGATGGAAGTTTATTGAATTTTTTCTACACTGGTTATATCTATAAAATTTACTTAAATATAACATGACCACTTTCTTACATATATAAGAAAAATTAAGGCAGACACGTTATCTCATGGTGAATCGGAAGTATAGGCCTATTTCAGGCGAACCATCATCAGCTTCCGTCTTTATTTAACAAAGGATTTTATGGAAGCTGATGATGGTTCACCTGAAATAGGCCTATATTTCCAATTCACCATGAGATAACATGTCTGCCTTAATTTTTCTGATATTTGCTCTATATGTATTTATATGCATATATGTTTAGAGCTCTCTTAGAGAGTTATCCTACCACTGTATGTACAGGATACTCCTTTGGATTCTTCTACACCCACACTGCATGCTGATTATATATATATATATATATATATATATATAGTCATCCACAAACAGATCTATTTTGCTGTATCACAGCTCATCAGTACGGTTAGACTCTGCTTGCTCCCTAACCCAGGCTCGAAACCCAACTGAATTGGCGTCAGTTGGTGACTACCCCTGGGCCATGGGGATATTCTAAACATATACTGTTAAATATAAGAGACAATGAATGTCTATTATGTTTAATCATGAGCTGTTATAAACATCGTATTTTGGCTTTAATTTCAGGAAAAAATAAAGACAAAAATTCTTCAACATTTGAATCATTTTTTTATTAAGTTGGTTCTAAGCTTTTGGCTCACATGAGCCATCATCAGAGAGGTTACAAGGACGTTAACATAAAAACATCCACCATCAGCAATGATTTTATCTTGTGTTGACATAAAACTTTGCTAAGCAATGGTAGCAGTTACTAAAAATAGCAAACGCAGTTCTTAAATTTGTAATGCAGTTCTATGACATCACATCAATGATAACAGAACCATATATTTAAATGCAATGTAATGTGTTATGACCAGATTTAAAACAGGATTTTATTAAGTGTGGGTTGTTTGGATTTAATGTAGATGGCCTCCAATATCTGAAGGTTCTTATTACTATGTGTATGTCTGAGGATTATTGTGTTGCTGACTAAAATCTCTCTGATTTTACCTACATGGCTATGTTTTTCTAAGAAATGTTGTTTAATTGTACTCTGATCAGAAAGGTGACAGGTAAGTCTTTGGGAGAGCTTAGAACCAACTTAATAAAAAATTATCCAAATATTGGAGAATTTTCGTCTTTATTTTCACCTGAAATTAAAGCCAAAATATGATGTTTAGAACGGCTCATGATTAAACATAATAGACATTCATTGTTTCTTATATTTAACAGTATATGTTTAGAAAATTATCTGCTGCCTCGATACACTAAATATATATATATATATATATATATATATATATATATATAGTATTGTGGAAAGGTATTAGGACAAGAACTATTTTATCTTTTATGAGACATATTGATAGAAAATAAACAATTTAATTAAAGTAATTTTTATTTGATTTACTCAACAAATGCTTTAACAAGAAAAAATACTTGTTACAAAATAAATTTAATATTTAGTATAATAGCCTTTTGCTTTGATCACAGCCTTCATTGTCAGGCATTGACATCACAAGCTTCTTCAATGTATCTAATGGTATCTCCTGCCAAGCAGCTTGTATTTGTTCCCAAAGTGTGTCTTGCAAAGTAACATTAGATTTATCAATTTTTTTTATCCAAAATATCCCATAGATGTTCAATAGGATTGAGATCAGGGCTTTGTGGGGGTCAATTCAAATTCCAAAGCCTTCCTTCCTCTTCCTTTTTAGTTAAATAATTCTTACAAAGGTCTGGCTTTTCACCCTGTATTTGAATTTCAGTGAAGTTTTTAGGAAAATCACCCCTGTCCTAATACTTTTGCACACTACCGGTAGTGTGCAAAAGTGTTAGGACAGGGATGATTTTAAACTTTATTTTGATGCCTCATAAAAGATAAAATAGTTCTTGTCCTAATACTTTTTCACAGTACTATATATATATATATATATATATATATTCCCAACTAATGTAAAACAGGACATACAGTTACAGAAAATAACAATGCAATTAGTAAAACTCAAAAGTATCATTGAACTACTTTTTTAAGATTTCTTCTTATACTGCTATTGCAGTTGAATGGGGTCTGGGTAAGATACAACACTAGACAGTCATTATAGCAGTATTCAATACTCAGCTGGACAAGTCACAGCAATAGTATTATCTTTCCTTTTTAGACAATTACCCAGGACTACTTATCATGAATAGATCAGTCAATTCATTAAAATTGTCCATTCATTAATATTGTAATTTATTCAAAGACTTAAATTCTATAACAATATGAATTTTGCTCACTATTCATTTCTGTATAAAAGTTATTCTTTAATAAAATGTTTACATTTTCCAGTTAATAAAAATAATAATTTATGTATAAACAACTATCCATAAGTTTAGAGATAAAACCTTCAACTCCCATTCCCTATTCTAAGTTTAGGAAATATCTATAGCATTAATTAAAACATATGTGAAACTTACCATTTACAAGGCTTATACCATTCAACTGAAAAGAAATAAATCAAAAGATGAAAAAAAGGGGCTAGCTTTATTTTCTCATTAGATAAATCAATTTTTTTTTAACACAACCAACATGCAATAACCAAGATTTCATTTTCTATTATTTCATTAGGAATTTTATATAAGTTAATCTTATTGAAATAGGTTTGAGTCTAAGTTTAAAAGTTGGCGGACCTGAAGGAGACTGTTACCACCTTTAAATTTGTTGTTTTTCAATATTTTTTACTTTTTTCAGCACACTTTTATCAGTTATTACATAAAGTTTCTGATTATCAAATTAAATTTCAATATTTAAACAATTTTAGTAGGGGCTCACTTTCTCATACAACGTTATAGTAAATCGATCCTCCATTTTGGAACCACTTATGTTGGGGTCGCTTTGTTTTGGTTTTTTGGGATGAGTTGTTGCTCTTGTTTTTGTCTTTTTCAAGTTTTCTTTAGTTCTTATGATGACATCTTCCTCAGAAACTCCAAGAATGGCTTTATTCAAAAATTTTGTAAAGGATTCAGTTGCTGACTATGAGCAAGCAAAAACGTTAATTGCACAGGATTGATTTACTATAAGGTTGTATGAAAAAGTGAGCCCCCCCCCCCCCAATTGTTTAAATGTTGAAATTTTTACAAATTTTTTGTCAGTCGGAAAGTTTAGTGTTTAACTGATAAGATTGCACTAAAAAAAGTAAAAAAAATATTGATAATCAACCAATTTACAGGTGGTGGTAATGTTGTACCGGCAAGTAGTTCCAAAATGGAGGATCAATTTACTAAAACATTGTATGAAAAACTGAGCTCCCCCACCCAAATTGTTGAAATATTGAAATTTTTCAAAATTTTCTTTGTCAATCGGAAAGTTTAGGGTGTAATCGATAAGATTGCACTGGAAAAAAAAAAGAAAAAAAAGAAAAAAAGACTAACAACATATTTAAAGGTGGTGGTAGTCTCCTTTGGGTCCGCCTAAAAGACTATTTTATTTATTTATTTAAGAAAAGTAAATTGAATGTCTTGAAGTTTTTAATCCTTTGAAAAGAATAAAAAATAAGATTCACTGTATTTACATTATTCGAACTATTGTTCTCATCTTTACTGCCATTTGTACGACGTTTTGGCCATTGTATGCTCTAGCCTTCTTCAGGAGCTAGGAATTTTGAACCGAACCTTTTATTACAATCACTGGGGTATATGAACTCCATTCCTTGTGTAAAGTGTTGATTGGAAGTGATGAGTCATACGTCATACAAATGGCAACAAAGATGAGGAAAGTCTGAATAATGTAAATACTACCTCATCTCAGAAATATAGACATTCAGTCTCTTACTCTTATGATCTGTTGTGGGTGAGTTTTTGTGTAAGTATTTACTCCCACCACCAAAAAAAAAAAAGAAAAAAAAAAGAAAGAAAAATAGAAACAAACTTACCATTACTATGAAGAAGATGTTAATTTTAGTCCCCATGTGTTTTCTGAAAGAAAAAACATAACGTATAGGTGTTAAAATAAATAGCAGAGAAAATGAGTTCATGCCTTTCGGGGGGGGGGGGAAACATTTAAGTGCTTACTACTATTTTTCTGCAACATTTAACTATGGACATTATTCTCTTTGAACGGTTTCTTCTTACAAATTTGTTATTCTGATTAGTTAAAATAAATTCCACTTATTTTACAAACAAACACTTTTATTCTTTCAACCTGATGATATCTTTAAAATGTGGTGATTGTTGGCTATGTTTTGAAATGGCCTTGTACCAGGCATAGCTGACGCTCTTACAATTCATTGAATATTTTTTTTTTTCAGAATATATCCTTAATTTATATTGTCTATTTATAAAATCAATTAAAAGCTTATCTAAATTAAAGATGGCGTAGTTTTAATGCATTTTTTTATTTTGCTATTCAGAGCAGATTTTTGGAAAAATGGTCTTATAAATATAAAAATAAAAGATTACATGATTAACATTCCCCAATGAGTCCTGCATTTAACTAATAAATAAAATGGTGTAGATAATGAGTTTCTAGAAGTTCTATGCATTTATTTTAATTGGAGGTGGGTAACAGATGTAAAAAAAAATATATTTTTACCAAGATTTTCAAAAAATAATAATTGCATAAATTATTTCATTCATTTGTGAATAAGTCCTGAAATTTTCATTAAAATCAAACAATTGATTTTTGCAAGAGTTTTCAAATAAATATGTCTTTCAGCGCCAAAAAATGACTCGCGTTACGTTTTCCTTAGTACTAACATTAGGTAAACATGGCATGAATCACTGATGGAAAACCAAAGTAAAATTCGAACTGAAATTTTGAATATGTTAGAAAAGATAAACAAATTAAAAAAAAATAAAAACAACAAAATTTCCTCTTGACTATAACAAACATCTTGATATTCTGTTTTTCGGCAATTGCGTGGAAATACCTCTCTATTTTAAATCACTTTTTGGTACTTCTACTGATTTCTGATTTTTTCACCCCAAGCAAGGCAGTTTTTTTACTGCCACCAGTGAGTAGGGGGTTACATAAAGGGAAAGTGATGAGAAAGAGGGATAGGTTATAGGGGGTGTCAGGAAGTGGGTAAGAGAAGGATGAGAATACTGGTGTGATGAGAGTGGAGTGGACAGAGAAAAGAGCATAAGAGAAAGGATGCTAGTCAGTGAGATAGGAGATGACAATTGACTTTATATTTAAATTCTTGGAGATTGTCGCTGTCGGGGAAGCAAGTAAATGGAAGGGAATTTTTTTTATAATCATATCACCCCAAGCAAGGCAGTTTTTTACTGTCACCAGTGTACAGGGGGTTATATAAGAGGAAAGTGATGAGAAAGAGGGCCGGGTTATAGGGGTGTCAGGAAGTGGGTAAGAGAAGCATGAGAATACTGGTGTGATGAAAGTGAAGTGGACGGAGAAAAGAGCAAAAGAAAAAGGATGCGAGTCAGTGAGGTAGGAGATGACTATTGACCTTACATTTAAATTCTTGATTGGAGATTGCAGCAGTTGGGGAAGCAAGTACACGGAAGGGAATTCCACAGGTGAGAAGTGCAAGAAAAGAAGCTGATAGAGTAGAAGTTACAGTTACATTTTATTGCTTTCACTGTAAAAGTTTGGGACCTAGTTGCTAGTCTAGTAGCTCGAGTAAATTCATGTATAGAGGGCACCAGTGAGCTAAGTTCATTGGAGCAGAAGCTGTGAAAGTATTTGTAGAAGAGTCATAGGGAAACCACATTACGCCGGTGAGAAAGTGACTGCATCTGAGCTGCCAAGTTGGGATCGATCACATTACAGATTCTCTGATGGATTTTGTCAAGAACCCCAAGGTGAATAGCAGGGCCACTTGACCAGATGTGGCAGCAGTATTCAATACATGGGTGGATGGTAGATTTATATATGTGTAAGATGGATTCAGACAGAAAAACTTCCTGACCTTTGTTACATGTTAAGTGTAACAAAAGGAAAAAAAAAAAAAGGATGATTGACCAAAACTCAGAGATAAATCACAGACAAATATTTAATTTATAAAACACACCAAATAAAATATTTACAAATATACAGTTTTTGTTGCATTCAAAACAAGAAACAGAGCTTAGTCGAGGCCGTCGCTATAATTAATGGTTAATATGGTTAAAATGGTTAATATATAGGAGGTCTTGGCTTAGTACTGGCAAGTGTTATGAGGAGAGAAGGGGAAGGTAAGGTCAGTATCTTTACCCAGTTAAGTTGGTGGGGAAGTTAAGTGCTATACTTTTTGGAAATCCTCAAACGAGTATATAAAGAATAATTTTAAGTATGGTCAATGAAAGAGTCAAAAATATGTATTTACTGATATAGTTCCATGAGGTTTTCTTTCAGGTTTTAGTTGGTTGGACTTTTCTATGAGATTCTTTCAGCTAGATAAAAATCCTTGAATCAGAACCAGAGTTGATAACATCAGCAAACCCTGGTAACAACTGACTGTTCACTGCCTAAAACCTATTTTTATAGGGACTAACATCTAATTTGCATATTTCTAGAATCTTTTCGAATTCTCTGAAATCTATTGGAATTTTCTACAATCTTCCAAAACATTCTATTTCTAATTTCTCTATTTAACAAATACTTCATGAATTAAAACTTTTTTGAAATAACAAGTATGACTCAATAGAACCCCTTACTACAATTTTTCAGACATTATTATTTTTATATATAAATGCATCCTCGTAACAACCTTCTTAACAGTGGATTTAGCTATGGATTCGCTAAAGTCATTCCACTCGAGGTCTGCTGAGAGAGTTAATCCGTACAAACGCAGTGATTTGCTTTCAGGGAGACTAGCTTGATCCATGCTAATGGTGGGTATGAGCAATTGTCTGTGATGGTTAACAGATAGCATCTTTGTTTTGGAAAGATTAAAATTCATGAGCCATTTTTTACCCCAGCCCACAACAGATTGGGGGTCCTTTTCAAGCTCAGCAGTGAGGTTCGCTTTGACAACCTCAGAAGATTTTTGATTGAGGTGAGATTAAACGGTTGTGTCATCAGTGTAGATGCCTACTTGGGATCTGATTACATTGGGGAGATCTTTAATGAAAATCAGAAAAAGTTTAAGACCTAGAATAAAGCCTTTGTATGATAGTATCCATTCAATACTATCTTCATTGTGCGATTTGAAAGGAATGACTGGATTAGGTCAAACAATTGTCCAGTTATACCATAGCCCCATAGTTTGTGTAGAAGGCCAGCATGCCTGACTCTGTCAAACACTTTGGAGATATCCAGGGCAATAGTTTGAGCTTCATCGTTCTTATTGAGAGTCTGGTATATACACTCGGTGATGGTCATCAGCATATCAGCAGTAGACCTGGTAAAGCGGAAACCATACTGTTTGTCAGAGAAGAGACTGTGGGCTGTGAGATGTTGAACCACCTCAGCGTTGATAATGGCTTTGGACACTTTGCAAAAAATCAGTAGAAGGCTGATAGTGCAATAATTAGAGGGGTCTGAGAGTTTACCAGTATTCTTAAATATATAGGAATCACAGAGGAGGACTTCCAGCAGGCAGGAAAGCAAGAAGTAGAGAGGCAGTAGTTATAGAGTTTGTAGAGGACAGAGGAGAGTTCAGGGGCACATTTCTTCAGAACAATGGTTGCGATTCCATCACCTCTACTCACTTTATGGGGGTCAAGCTTTGAAATTATGTTAGAGACCAGTGAGGGGGTAATGTAGATGTCATTTCGTTGGGCTTCAGTTCTAGTTGGGAAGTAAGGTATAAATACTCCAGACGAATTCAGTGTCGAGTTGGTGGAGAATCTGCAAGCAAAGCACTCAGCCTTGTCTGCTGAAGTGGTGAGAACCTCAAATTTATTGATTAGAGGGGGAATTGAGGGCTTACTGTTATTTAGTACACTTTTACAAAGCTGCCAGTAGTTTTTGGAGCTGAACTTACTATGTGCTGCTTCATTCTAGCAGTAAACAGAAGCTTAGCTACATTAAGTATCTTCTTGCACTTATTACGAGCAGAGACAAAAAGGTGCCTGTTATGGTCCGACGCATGGCTCCTATAAAGCTGGAAGAAGTGATTCCGGTGAGTGATGGCAGCCAAGCAAGAAGGGGAGAACCAGGGAGATGAATGGGATAAAAGCATCAATACCAGCCTTAACCCAAGAGGAGATCTCGGATGCAGAGTCTTCAAGAAGACTAAAAAACTTTGTTCCAAGGGACGTCACACAGGAAATTGCGGAATGAGTCCCAGTCTGCTCTTTGGTAGCAGTAAGATATTCTGCTGGTCTGAGGTTCTTGGGTGGAGTGGGAGTGGAAGACGATATTAACAGAAACCACCGCATGGTCAGAGTTTCCAAGAGAGCAGAGCTGCTTGACATTGCAAGAGTCAGGGATGGAAGTGAAACAGAGATCTAGCAGTTGAGTCAGGACCATTAGAGTTATTAGAAAAATGCATGGGGAAATCCACCACTGAGTGGTTGAAAAATTCATGGTGTGGACACCAGCAAGATCTGTGACAGTGTTTTCCAGCCACTTGGTGTGGTGGGCATTAAAGTCTCCAAACATAAATATATGGGCAAACGGATGAGAAGAAATGACCTTATCTATATTATTGGAGATGCTGTCAAGTACAGAACAGCCAGGAGATGAGAGGGAGCGGTAGAGAAAGAAAAGATAGTTGACTGAGCTTAGTAGAGAGAGATGGAAACACATGTAAGAATGATCTAGAGATTCAAGAGAGCTCACCCTAGCTAGAGGGAGATGTTCACTGACATAAACACCAAGCTCATGCATATGGACATTGGAATTCTTCCTGAAGAGGGGAAGCTAACCAATGATGTAGAACTCAGAAGAGGGGATAGAAAAGTCAAGCTTAGTTTCACAGAGGGCTAAAATGTCAGGTGAGCTCACTTGAAGGAAGGAGTCAATGCTGCAAAAGTTAGTATGTATACCTCGTATGTTTGAAGGAGATGTTGACAGGTTTGGGTGCTTTTTGATTAGCTGGTTTAATTTTGCTATTTTGATAGTGTGTAGTCATGTTTAGTGAGTTTTATTAAGAGAGAGGCCTAGAGTACAATCAATTGGTCGCTGTATGAAGCAAGTGTAGGAGGGAAACTGGCGCAGACTGCAGCATAATGTGGCCTCAGGGTTTCCCACTGAAGGTTCTTGCAGGGACACCCATCCATGCATGACATGGCACTGCAAGAAATCCCAATATTAATCAACTGTTGATCAGAGAAACCTCTTAAGATGCTGCGCAAGTGTTCGGGCTCCTAATTATCAGTTGGAAGCAGCAACCAAGAAACTAAGAATGAAGAGATGTTGCCACTGTGGAATCTTTCACACAAGTTTTTCACCCCTTTTGAAAAATGTATTCTTCCCTAAAGAGAAGCCTTAACCAATCATCACTTCATACCTGCAAATTTACTTTTTCATTGGTTAAGGCACTCTAAAACTGTAACACGTTGAAATAGATTTTTTTCCCCCGCCGATGTTTTTTGAGCCAATTTCTAGAATCTCAAAATGTATATAAACAACAGTCAGTAAAGTGAGTAAAAGTCAGTCAGTAAAGTCAGTCAATAAAGTGCCATATGTGATACACACTTTGGGCGATCATGTCTCGAAAGAGACATGACTGACCGGACAGAATATTATCCCACAGTAGGTTGCCATTACTTTCTGCAGTAGACTGGTTGCCAGCCAAGGCTATAGAACCCAATCTGTCTTATTATTTAACCCATAACTGGAGGGAAGAGATGGATTAATACCTTTCTCAAGGGTATTTGCGTGTAAGTGAATACAAGAAATTCAACTGGAATTCGAACTCGGCATCCCGATTTGTTGTTCCAAGTCGATATCCACTGCACCACGAAGCACATTTCGAGTTAGTCAGTTTTCAAGTTCCGAGAGATGCCACTGGTCCCTACGTGTGTCCATTCACTGACTCATCAATAAACCGCCTGAAATTCAACCTGCAGTTAACTTAAAAGAGTGAATATGCTTTCACTTCATAAACAAAGTAATTGGACATTTATTCATTTATTCTAACAACTAAAGGCAAATAACTCTCATCAACCCTATTTCTAAGTAACTAAACAACGCACACACCCATATTTGATAATTTTCCTTGCAACAACCAGTTATTTTAATTTTCTTAAATCACAAATTTTGACTTTCATTGAACTATTTTCTCAATGAACAATCTTTCGGACATTCTCTCACTTGTTACAAGCAACGAGCATTCATTTGACCATGTATGTATATTTTAATGTGTATAAAATCCTTTCATTGAATTTTCAATCACTCTCTTGTGGTCATTTCTTGCATAACTTATTTTTCTTTTAATTTGTATGTTGTGGGGTATGCATATGGATGCGCTACAGAAACCTATTATTATTCTACAAAACAAAAATTTCCTACTGATACAAATTTTTATAATTAAGACCCACAACACCACCATCCACAAAACATTGCAAAAAGCTTGTGACAGAACTACCACTATAAGACCGAAGGAGAGGAAAGAAACCGGGAACCCCCTCCTAAACAAGAAACAAGGCACAATTTCTACTCCAACAGCTTCTTTTCTCGCACTTCCCACCTGTGGAATTCCCTTCCGCATGCTTGCTTCCCCGATGGCTATAACCTCCAGGAGTTTAAATGTAAGGTCAATAGACACCCCCTAACACACTAACCCTCCCATTCTTCCCAACTATCCCCCTATGTACATCCTAACTTGTCTATCGCCCTGTGTAACCCCCTGCACTATAGTGGCAGTGGAATGCCTTGCTTGGGGTGACATGATAAAAGAACAAACTGTAGAATCACTTCTACATGTACATACATACCTACATATCGCCATGCACACACGTTCACACGCATATACCCACACACTCTTACGTAAGGACCGCACGTGAAACTTTCTTTTTTCCCGCGTTTATTAAGAAATATATAAACTGATTCCCACATGTGTTTAGCCAGTTGGAAGATGTTTTTTTCGGAGCGTAAGACCGAATACCGTTCGTCTCTTCCAACTCAAACACACTGCTAATTGCATTCAGCAATTAACCACATAAAATGTTTCTCTCTATCTTATAAGAATGCTTCAATACATGTATAATTATATTCACTACTATTCAGTATAAACATATTATTTCCTTTTCAGGAACTCTTCTAACATGAATAATTGAATATTGAGACAATTTAAGAGAGAACTCTTTTCACAACATATTACATTCACGAATTATTCAGTTCTGTAACCTTACTTAATACAATGTTGTTATATTTGTTACATTGTGATTTGAGTTGTTTTATTTATAATTGTGGTGGTTTGGAGAACCAACCTTCTTTTCACTGTTGAAAATCACTACCCCAGTCTACGACATATTGAAACCCAATTTGTCCAGACCACTACACACTTCTACACCTGTTCAAAAGAAGAAGGAGGTGTGAGCCGGACGATAGTACGGTCTACTCCAATTAGAAAAAAAAATTACCAAGTTTTAACTTATACTAAGTCGGGAGAAGCCTTCAAAGCCAAAACAAGGGTTTTCAAGTACCTTCCTTTACAGGTTTAAAGAGAAAAGAAAATAAACAGAATAAGCCTTTGCTACCGCAAAAAAGGGTAATACTTTTTTGGTACGCCGGTACGCCAAATTTCAGTCCGCCATTTTGGTACGCCAAAATTTGTTATGTATCATGTGACGTATCCAAAAAAATGTTTTTTTTCTACAGGAAAAAAATAAATAAAATTTATTTTTACAAGTATGTTTGTACAATATACATTCATCTAGCGAATAGACATGAAATTAGATACAAAAACTACTATAATTATTTTTAAATTCCTTAATATGTCCATATTCCAGTATAATAAAAATGAAGTCTCGTTCTGGCGTACCGAAAAAATATTTTTTCCAAAGAATAAAAACGAATAAAAATTATTTTTATGAGAATCTTTATTCATTTATTTAACGAATAAACATAAAATTACATATGATACCTAACATATTTTGGCTTACCAAAAAAGTATTACCGCGCAAAAAGTGTTGACTCATTTCTTAACCAGAAGAAATAATTTTTTTAAAAAAATGTAACCACCGCTATATGCAAGAGAACAGAAAACAAAGTGTGTAGTACAATTAAAAAAAAATTTTAAAATACATTTCTTGGTTCCAAAATTAAACTAGCTAGCATCAACAAAAAAAGAAAAAAACAAATTATCAAGCAAGCTTACCACCCAACGTAGAATAAATAAAAAAAAATAGGCAACTCCTTAAATTTTAAAGTGAGTTTTATTTTTAATAAATGAAAAAGCTTATATTTTCTTTATCGTAAATACCTAGTCCACTCTTTTTCGATAACTAACTTTTAAATGGAACTTTTAAAAATAAAAACATTTCCTTGAAAACTTATTTTAGTTTTAATTGAAAGTTAAATGAAATTTTCTATTTCGAGTAAACAAAATATCGAACCAAGCTAAATGATTAAATTTATTACTCGTCATTTTTTAAAAACTTTATTATTTTTCTTTTTTAGTTTTAAAGTTAAGAGAGTAAAAAAAATATAAGCAAAAATGAAAATTAAAGTAAGCTAAGTGTGAAAGAATACATTTTGTTTTGTAAATTAAAAAAGAAAAGAAATTATTTTTTTTAAAATGACAGATCACGAGTAAATAAAATAAAAAGTACACTCACCTTTAAAATTTAGGATTTATCGTTCAATACTTAAGAATGTCTATCGTCAGTTTAGTTGACAATTTGTTTGTCAAAAAACTGATCCTCAAGATGAAAGCAGCCAAAATGATTTGTTGATAGAAGAACTATTTAAGTTTTCATTACCTTCAGATTTCTGTTTGTAAAAGGAATTAAAATTCAAATAATGAGTAATATGAAAATTTAAAAAAAATATATTAGACTCTCTAGACGTCGCCTTTCAAGCATATTCGTAAAAACGAAATGAAAGTAAAACTTTGTGGGTGTGGTTTTATTTTTGTTTCTTTTTTTTTCCGGTTAGTTGAAGTTTTTCTAGTTTTTTAACTTTGTGTTTTTTTTTTGTTTTTTTTTTAACATATTGTTGTGGACTGGACAACGTGTTATAATCTATTGTAGCTCGAAAGTCGTGGTAGTAATTTGAAAGTGAAGTCACAATAAAAGTAGACTGGTTGTCCAATCCACTGCATTTAACCAAGACCTCCTATATATTAACCAAGGTCTCTGCTATGATTAAAGTTGACGTGCTGACGTCACACTTAGTAGAGTTCTGTTTTATACGGAGTCTGTTAGCGTTGACTTATTTTCAGAACCAAACATGCCTTCTTCTTGTGTGGTACCACAATGTAAAGGGAATTATAAAAATGGACCAAAAGTTCATTGTTTTTCGTTTCCAAAAAATAAACATTTATTTGATAAATGGAAACATGCCATTAAAAGGGAGAATTTTACCCCAAGTCCATTCAGCAAAGTGAGTAGTTAAAATTTTATCACCATTTATTTCAACAGTCGCTAAAATCAAAATTTGCTAAAAAATTAGTTTTGCCGTAGCACAAGAAGAAAGAAAGCACTTTGTTTATATCTTTTAAATTAATACAATAAATTAAGATATTATTTTTATTTCTTTGAATAAAATTGAAATAAAAAATATCTGAAAAAAAAAAAAAAATACGGCTATTCGTTCGTAAGTTTTTTTTTTCGAAATGTTTTAAAATTTAAACTGAAGTCGAAAAAAGTTGTTAAACATTATATTTTCTAAAAGTATTTGAATTAATATTTTATTGATATTTTATTTCAGAAAATAGTGTCTTTTTTTTCAATGAAATGTTTAAAAATTCTTAGAAAACGAAAGTAAAAACTTTTCTATACTTCTTGCAGCTTTATGAATCGTTTTTAAACATGAAAAAATATTCCTGAATTGAATTTTTTTTTATTCTTTTTTTTTTTGTATTAACAAAAACTACAAAATTTATCTTGTAGTCAATTTTAAAAGAATTTGTTTTATTTTTAAGGTTTTTTATTTGAAAACTCCGTGAAATTATGTGTTACAAAAAAACAAAAGTCAAGTCACTATTACCGAAAATTTAAAAACTGGAAAATGATGATTTAAACTTTGTTTAAACCTATTATTTCTGACTAAGTTTTGAATTTATTTGAAACATAAAGGCCTAAATCACACCACACTTGAATTTTAAAACCTAACTTTTAAAATATTTAATTTTTAGAAAATATTTAGCACAAAATGAACATTTTTCCTATTTTTGATAATTTGAAAGTTATCGATATTAATCCAGAGAAAAAAATTGGAAATAAAAAATTAGAATTTTAACTGAAGAATTCTTTTATAGTTGGTTTAAGGTTTTTAATCCTTAAAAATTAAAACATTAACCAAAAAAGAGTTTTGCAAAAACATGATTTTTTTATAAACAGTTTAAAGTTTAACATCATAAATGAAATTGAAATAAAAACATTAATTTTTACTTTCTTTTTTCATTTTTTTACTATTAAAATATTTTAAAAATGTAATTTAATTACCAAATATCCTAGAATTTTTTAAGTGTATCTTTTTTGAAAGGTAAAAAAAATTATCTTTTTATTTCGTCCAGTAGGATTAACAATGGATTCAAAATATGTCAAAATTTTATTTTAAAATTCGAACTCCGTTGTTTTTTTTTTTTGTTTTTTTTAGCAGAATTTCCCTAAAGACATTTGATATTCTTAATAAATCTATTGGATTAAAAGTTCTCAAGACTTTAAAAATCTATTTCAGATTTTAGCTATCCTATCATTTAATTCGTTCGATTCATAATTCTTTTTATCCGCTGTAACATAAAACTGGCAATAAAATGTATAAAACTATTACTACTAAAGCATTTTTTTTGCTGATTCTATTCATTAAATATTGTTTTTCTAATAAATGAATATATATTTTAACTTAAATTAAAATAGGGAAATTCACTTGATTCAGTGAATAGGCGGACTTTGGAATCGTAATACGAAATTTCGAATTCCAGTCTTTCCGTTTGTAACGTTCACATTTGGACTAATATCCTTGGAAAAGGTACAAATAATTCTCATATTCCCTTCAGCTATGGATTATATAATGCTTTCACTGCCGATGTTATTCAAAAACTGTGTATTGACAAAAACGTTTTTGTTTTCGGCATTAAAGGACCTAAAATAGTTGATATGCAATAACAAAAACAAAAAAAAAACGAAAAATCAATTCATGAGTTTTTGATAGGCATATTTCTTTATTCTACTTAACCCCGATGACTATTTTTTTTTAATCCTTAGCGAGTCATTCATTTAACAATTAAGATTTAAAATATGTTGTGGTTTCTTTTGAAAATATTTTTCAGGTATGTGAACTTCATTTTCGACCTGAAGACATAAAAACAGAATCGTCAGCATTTGATAAAAAAACGGGTAAAACTATTACAGTTAAACTTGAAAGACCATGTCTTTATGATGGTGCTATACCTAGGATTCTTCCAAACTGTCCCTCCTATTTATCTTCATCGACCTCCTTTAGAAAATCACCAAACTCCAAGAAAAATCAAAGTGAAAATTTTGATCTGAAAAGAGCTTTAGATCAAAGTATGATCAAAGGATGACCTAGCATACAAAAAACAAAAAATGTTCCATAACATTAATGATATGGAAGATAAATTAAATTTTATCGACAGAAATTATTGGACCATTATTAGGAAACAGGATAAACTTATTATTTGTCATATCATCCAGTCTCCATATCCTAAAATGACCCTGTCTATTGTAATTGATTCCGATTTTGCAGCACACGTGTTCTGTAATGATGTGGAAATTCACAGAATAGGGGAGTATAAGATTCCTAACTTTGTAACTGATGTGAATATTTTTGAAATTTTGATTTCAAACCTTCAAAAAATGGACATAGGAGAACAACAAAGCAAACCGCAAAATGTAATTTCAATATTAAAATTGATCATGTCATTTCTGTTATTACTGCAAGAGGAGTCAAATAAATATTATAGTGCAATTAAATTTATATATGAACAAATAAACCTAATGACACTAAATAAGTTCAATTATTCAACAGAAATGATGATATTTTCTTCATTATTATATAACTGTTCTCCTACTGGATACAGACTGTTGAGATTCAAAAAATGTAATTTTACCAAGCTATTCAACCATTAGAAGACTTACCCTATCACCCTCTATGAATCCTGTTGTTGAGCAACATAACAACAATTTTCTAATGTATATAAAAAATAAGTTCAAGTTACTTGCTCAGAAAGATATCACAGTATCTTTACTTGTTGATGAAATTCATCTAAAACCTTATTTTGATTATAAAGGTGGCAATGTTGTTGGCTTAGCCAATAACACCGATGAGGCAGCAACAAGTGCATTTGCTTTTATGCTTAGTCGTGTGTTATCGAATTATAAGGATGTTATACATATAATGCCGACTAAATGTCTTAAAGCAGAACATTTATTCAACATAATTAAACGCTTAATAATTGGGTTGGAAGAAATAGGCTTTAAAGTATTGTGTGTAATAATGGATAACAATGCAATAAATAAAAAAGCTACGTCTTTATTTTGTTCCCCAGCAAAACTTTCGATTGTATATCCACACCCAGTTCTGAAGTCTAGACCTCTTTTTTTCATATTTGACTCAGTCCATATTTTAAAATGTATCAGAAACAACTGGCTTGGTCAAAAAGATGCAAGTAAATGCATGATATTTCCAAAGTTTTGTTTCAATGGAAATCATGAATTAGATAATGTCCAAAGTGCTCCATTTTGTACCTTACACAAACTTCATGCCCTGGTATCGCAATCACTTCTAAAATATTGTTACAAAATGACTGCCAAGGCACTTTCTCCTAGTAATCTTGAAAGGCAAAATGTTAATTTAGTATTACAAATATTTAATGAATATACTATTCAGGGATTGCTAACTTTAGGAAAAGAAAAATGTTTGCCCAATTTTGCTGAAGTTGCGGAATTTATAAACATATTTTTTATTTGGTGGAATATAATGAATGTGAAAACACCAGTTAAAGGTTGGAATCTTCAAAATAAATATTGCAATCCATTAAAATTAAATGAAGAAAATTATGCATTTCTAACAATATTTTGTAACTGGTTGGAATCTTGGGATAGCATTCCTGGAAAAAGTGGTAAATTAACAAAGGAAACTTTTACTGCTTTACACCATACCACTTATGCCATTTTAGAACTAACACAATATTGTACAGAAGAACTGAAAATGTTGTATATATTACCTGGAAAATTTCAAACTGATCATCTGGAGGCAAGATTTGGCCAGTATCGACAACTTAGTGGTGATCAATATAATATCTCTATCCGTCAATTATTTGAATGTGAAAAAAAACTAAGAATGTTGTCTGTTTTAAAACTTAGCCTGCCTTTTAATAATCAAAGTATTAATTTGAAGAATTTACAAGAGGTGAATTGGAATGAAATGACAGAGGAACAAAATTTAGATGTTTATAAATTTAACATAGAAGTAACTGATAATGATGTTCATCAGTGCAAAGAAGTCCTGCCTATTATAATATATTTAGCAGGTTATTGCTGTTATGCTGTTTTTAAAAAAATGAAATGTTATAGTTGTAAAAGTTTAGTATCAGGAAGAGATGATATACCTGATATAAACAGTTATTTTCAAGGAATTAATAGAGGTTCTCTGTTATATCCCAATGATGTAACAACAAATTTAGTACTATACAATTATATTGTTATTAATAAACTTGTAAAGAATCCTTCTTTTCTTCATTCAATGAATCAAAGAAAATTGTCTATGTACATAACATTGGATGTTTTGGCTAATGATGAACTTCTTTTTCATGTTGACTCGTGTGGTGAAGGTCATAGCATTGAAAAAATGATTATCTGAACCTCTTTTAATGCATTATTAAATATTTTTTGTAGCAAGGAAAATAATATTACTTGTAAGAAGTTAAGTAAAAAAAGAAAACTTCAAACATTCAGCTGAATTTTGAGACATAAAAAACTTTTATAAGTTTGATTTAAAAAAAAAAAACAGTAACTTAAACTTATTTAGTTTGAATTAATTTGCTTGAATTTAAATTGTTGCATTTTTAAATATTTTAATTAATTTGCTTATTTATTGTTGCTTCTTGTTTGTTCCTAAATTCTAATGGTTTCTTGATTGCTATATTTTTGAGTGATTCTGATTTAAAAATTCTTGCAATTGAAACAAAAGTGATTGTGATTTTTCATAATTAAATTAAAAATATGAAAATTTAAGCAGTGTTTGTTAAATTTTTAGAATTTAGACTAATAAACGAAAAGTTTTGTCTTTAAAACTGTGTTTACAAACACGACCGACAGTCAGTAGTCAACAATGATGTTTATATTTTCTTATTGTTTTCTTAATTTTGTTTAAAATTAATAAAACCAGCATAAATCAAAACATGTCTTTCTTTTTTTTTTCTTGTTACATTTTAAAAAGTTTTAAAATCTTTATTAAAAAATAATGTCTTTGTGATTATCAACATTATCATGAAGACCACTAAGCTACTGCTACGATTCATGACACTACTACCGTGACGTCACATTTCATTTGCTTAGGCCTTGTAATATATAGGAGGTCTTGATTTAACCCGGAGCGCAATAGTTACAGGATTGATTAATTTGTGCATGCAAGATAGTGGAAAAAGTTCTCGCTAGATGTTGAAGAAAATGTATCAATGTTTATTGTGTCGTGACTAAGAATAAATAACTCAACAACAGGAATAGGTTAATTGTTGTATTCCGTGAAAATAGTATTTACAAAGGTTATTAGTATCCAATACAAGAATAAAGGTTAATCGTCTCAACCGTCGTAAGACGTAGTATGAGCAATGGGTACTTCCGGGTCGTCACCGGAAGTCTACGATTGACTTGTCGATCGGCTGCTCGGCACACACTATTTATTCTGTAAAAAAAAAAATACAGAATTGTTGCACAAGGCCTAAAAGGGGAGGGGGAGAGGTTGGTACTCACTACCTAGCTAAACACTCTATTTATTTCTTGTATAGAATACAAAAAATTGTTGAACAAAGCCAAAAAGGGGAGGGGGAGATGTTGGTTCTCGCTTAACTATCCTATACCTAGCTAAACACTATCACGACCCATTCACTCGTTACAATTTTCGCAATCACCACAAGAACCCATCCATCAACTCCCACTCCTTCATACACCACAATGCTAGAAACTTACAAGGGGCACCTAAAAAGTGTGGGAAATTAACCCATGACAATAAAAATGTATTTATATACAATATAAAATAAATGTACAAGATGATATATGTACAATATCATAAAATATTTAATGAAAAATGAAATGATGGGAGGGGAATGAACCCAAAAATAAACTAAAATACAGCAAATGTTTGAACTAAAATAATAATCAATGTTAGTAAGAACCGTTCATCCCAGAAAAAAGAGTGGCCGCTGTATTCCACCAAACGGCGAAATCAAGAAGCACACTCGCTAGGGGAGGGGGGTAAAAAATTAATGGAATGGGACAATAAAAGGCTGAACCAGCCGAGATAAAAGGAGACCAAAACAAACTGGGGAGGTTGGGAATCTCGACTTGGATCATAACAAAAGAGAAAGCCGGGAACAGGCTAGGAACACATTCATTCACTTTAACTAGGTACACAAAAGAGAGCTACCTTAACCAGGGGAGGGTTCCACAGGAATCCACCCCGATGTAACCAGCAGATCTAAAAGAGAAAATCAAGACTAGTCCCGTTCAAGCGAACCAGACTTGCTACAGTTACCCACCTTTCGCTGAAGTCTGTCAAAGTCAAACGTTTCCAATCAGTTCTAATCCTTATTTTGAGCTGATGCTCAAAATAGCGGATCAGATCCTGATGTGAAAGATGCTGACCTCGCAAGACCTCCTCCATTCGCGTCGTCCAAATCACCATTCGAGCCGTGGCTAGCAGCGACAGAAACACCATACGCTTCATCCCAGAGAACGGGGGCGACACATTATCACAGGCGAATGCACGATCAATGAGCACAAGCTCTCGCGGCGCGATACGAGCAGTCAACTCGCCGAGCCGGTCCCATAGAGGGCGAACCCGCGAACAATGGTAGAAGGCGTGCGAAGCCGTTTCTTCCAAGCCAAGGTTGCAGCGTTCACAATCTGGCAAATCCGCCAGGCCCCATATGAAGGCCTTGTCATTGAGAGGCAAGCGATTCCGAGCTAATCGCCAGGCAAGCGAAAACTCAGTTGCTGAGATAATCACTACCTGGCGCCCAAGACCAGAACGAGCGAAACTCATCCTCCGACAAGCGCAGTAAATCATGTAATGGATCCTTGGCGACGCCTCCCCCCCACTAACCCACGATAGAAGACTCTCCTAGGCCGTGAAAGGTCACTGGACCGTGGAATGGCCCGCAGGACCGCCAGACATTCGAGGAGAAAACTCGATCGCCCTCGAGGCTTACGGCACCGCCTCGAGATGGGGGGAGTGATAGTAAGGCTAGGGAACATGTTCCTCACTATCCCCCTAAGCAATGAGTCTTCCAAAATCGCTCGCCTGAGAAAAACCAACCTTGACGCAACCTTATGGCTCATCAGGTTTGGCATTCACAGACCCCATGACACGGACGTTGGTAACAGACACTTTGTCGACGTAGTGTTTGCGGCCTCTCCACAGAATGGAGAATAGCAAAGGCTCGATCGCCTTCCTACGCCGTTTACAAAGTGGAAGTACTGACAACTGGTAAAGGATAATGGGAAAGACGTATGTATCACACGCCTCAGCTATACCCTTTAAGGACAAATTCCTTCGACGCCAAGTCTTGGCTGACGCGCCTACCTTTGCCAGTACTTCAGACCAATTTTTCTCCAACTGTAGGTCGGGCCCGAACCACACTCCAAGAATGCAGACCGGGCCTTCCGTCCAGTCGAAGGGCCCCGGGAGGGTCAGACCCTTCCAGGCGCTTAACCACAAGCCGGACGACTTGTTGCGGTTAATCTTGGCCCCTGTCACCTGTTCGTACCGTTCAAGCGCCTTCTGTATCACCTCGATGTCACTCCAGGAGGACACGAAAGTAGTGACGTCGTCGGCGAGCACCACCAGGGACAGCGATTCCACGTAGGGCCGGACTGCACGCCCTGTCCCTTAGCTGGCGAAGGAGGGGCTCCAACGCCAAAGCATAAAGTAGGGGCGACAGTGGACAACCCTGTCGGACCGACCTAGACAGTGCCAGAACGCCCGACAACTTTCCATTCACCTGTACCACAGCCGTCGGGGATTGATACAGGAGGCTAATCCAGCGGCGGAAGTTGGTTTCGAATCCAGCTGCCTGCAGGACAGCCGCCAGGTACCGATGGTCAACCCTATCAAATGCCTTGGACTGATCTAAATGGATCAGCGCGGCTTCGTCGTCGTCTTTTATCCCCTCTATGATCGTGCGTATCAGATGCAGGTTGCTCTGAATTGTTCGGCCCTTCACAGCACAAGTCTGCTCAGGTCCCAACAGAGACTCGGCAACTAATTGCAAACGATTTTGCAAGATCTTGGCCAAAATCTTTAACGCTGTCTTTAGCAGAGTTATGGGCCGGTAACCCTCTAGCTCCCTCCCCACATCCTTGCCTTTTCTCAACAGCGTGATCACAGCCCTGGTGAACCGGTTGGGGATGGACCCCTGCCGGAACCATTTGTTGAACACGACAGTCAAAATCGGGACAAAGATGTGCGACAGCCTCAAGTACAATTCATAGGGCAAACCATCGAGACCCGGCGATTTGCCACTGCCGACCTTCTTCAACGCCGCGTAGACTTCGCCCTCCATAATCTCTCCCTGTCAGCTAGCTGCATCATCCGGCAAAAGCCGGGGGAAGTCAGCCAAATAGCTGCGAAACTCCTCATCACGGAGACCAGGCTCCTTGGTAAACAGGATCTCGAAATGCCGCCGAAACGCCTCGCACATGTCGTCAGTCGACCGCAGAGTGTGTCCTCCGAGTTGCGAACCTCTCGAATGTACCGGTCGCCTCCGCGGCGAATTTCTTCCTTGCGCAGTTGTGCGCCCATGTTCACAGCTTCGGAAGACATCTTGCTTAACTTATGTCTAACTACCTAGCCCATGTAACGATCGCTATTCGACCGGTCCACGGCCTCCTTAGCTATGGCTATCTCTAGGGGATCCCCACCAGCCACCGCCCGGGAGTAATTAGCTCTAAGTGTCTTCACCTTGTCAGCCTTATCTAGTTTGAGCCGAATGCTGAACTGAGTGGTGAAAGACCTAATACTATCCTTAAGGTTCTCCCACCACTTATTCCCGATGACTCCCCCGGTTAACGCCCGCTGCAGTAAGTTAATTAGCTGGCGCCGGAAGTCCCGCCTGTCCAGTAAGGACACGTTGAACTTCCAGTAACCAGCCATTCTAACCCTATTTTCTAAATTTACCCGGGCACAAACGAGTTTGTGGTCCGAGTAACCTAGCCAGTGGAACGTGGGACAATCTAAGAAATCTAGCTCGGCTTCACGAACTAACATTCTATCAAGGTAGCTAGCCACCTTGGTAGAAGGCCAACTATTAGCCCACGTCCACATTTTCCCGCCCTTGTGATCGGCTCGGTATCTATCGACTAGACCGAAGTCCTCGATCAGATCGACCAAAATACGATCACGTACCTTCCCTCTAGCTCCCCACCCTCTATCCAACTTGGGGTCCAGGATGGCATTCCAGTCCCCCACTAAGACGAGTCGCTTGGAATCCACCAGGAAGGGCTCCAACCGCCGAAAAAACGAGACACGCTCCTCCTGGTCGTTGGGCGCATAACCGCAACCAGACGAAACGCATTGCTTTTCACTGCAATATCGGCCACGATCAGCCGGCCCTCGGCACCGACATGGACAAGATCCACCTTCCTGTCCAGGGTACGCTTGACCAGCAAAGACACTCCTCTGGCCAACCGGTTCCCATATGCTGAATAGACGACAAAGTCATTAGACAGCACACAGGCATCGACCTTGCAAACAAAGTGAGTCTCTTGGATCGCGGCGACATCCACGCCGAAGGACAAGAGGTCCCGAAGCAGGCGGGTAGCCTTACTCCGATCCCTAAGGCCCTTCACGTTCATACTGGCTAACTTAATTGACATCGTTTAGACCTGTAAAGAGAAAGCAGAAAATTACTTCTGGTCACATACGGAGCGAAAATCAATGGCAGAAGGGACCCAGATGGATTGTCCAAGGTTGCCTGTACCAATATCGGACGTAATTCGTCCGTCTTGGACAATGCCGCCGACGTCCGTGGGAAAAGTAAGTTTTACGGCCCTGTATAATGATGGGTAGAGGATGACGGGGACCCTCTCAGCACAAAAATGAGAAAGCCTTTGAAGATATTTACTGCCCATTTGGGCCATTTTTATGTTTGGAAAGGCCTCGACGGCCCCCTGCACAAATTCCCAGGCTTTTGTTCTGCTACCCATAGGTATTTCTGATTAAGGTCAGTACCCCGGGGGCCCCTGGGAAATTGGCAGGGTCCTCGATAGACTTTCCGTCTATGTTTTTCAATTTGAATAGAGGCCTTAGGAGGGCCTTCTTCTGAGAAGAAAGGTCCCTCTCTAAGGCCTGTCTGTCTACTTTGCAGACATCGTTTGTGCAAAAAATGTTCTTTTTTTGTTTGTCCCGTTTCGGGGAGGGTTTTTCGGAATTCGGGGAGGGATGTTCAGATTTCGGGGAGGAAGGTGCTGATTGGGAGGAGGGTGTGGGGGAAGGAGAGGGTGTATTTCTCACTGGGGATGCAGAATGACTCCTCCCCTCAACAAAAACAGTTCTTACAGGTGATGCAGGGGCGGATTGAGTTCTGGGAGTATCTGTGACCCGCTCCACTCTGCCACGCTCCTCCTTCTTTCCTTTCTTTATGGTCACATCCTCTTCCTCCTCTCGAGCCCTCTTTAAAGACGATGACCGTGGAGGAGGCATTTCCACGTCTTGTTGTTGTTGTTTATCCGTTTGTTGTTTTTCTGGTTGCTGTTTCTGTGGTTCATTGTGTTGTTCTTGTAGTTGTTGTTGTTGAGATTCCTGCTGCTGTTGTTGTTGCTGTTGTTTTGCCTCCTTACGAGGTTTCTTCTTTTCCGGAGATTTTTCATTTTGTGGAGGAGGGGAAGAAACTTTCTTCCCCCTCCTCACCACCTCCGTCCATTCCCCGCTTTTTGGCTGGGATTTTTTTTCCGGGGTACTTGTTGTTTTTGACACCGGCGGTGTTTCCGGTGTCACCGGTGTTTCTTCCGGTTTCCTTGCCGGACACATTTTGAATGTGTGTCCGGCCAGACCACACGCCCAGCACTGCGGCTTCCTTCCTTCCACTACCAGAAACAACTTTCTTCCCCTACAGAGCAAGATGTCTGGGACCTTAAGAAAATTCTCGCGGTCAACAACCACGCTGACACATATATCTTCTGTGGCCACACCAGCCTTACTGTTTATGCGTACCACCTCCTCAACTGCACAGAAAGCAGCAAAAAATGCTCCTATATGGTTACATGAGATGTCTACAGGTACTCCATGAATCGTTATTTTCGTTTTTCTTGTACCAAGGTACTCGGTCTGAAACCGAATACCTTTTGCTGTTAGTACATTTCCCGCCAGATCCCTCGCCTCACTCTCCGAGCCCAGCAAGATGTCCCACATTGCACGGGACCTTCTTGCCAGTACGCAAGGTACAATGTTCAGGGCTTTCAGGGCTTCTTCCATGTTCTCCCTACTGACAGCAATAAATTTTCGTATTTTTTCATCGGCTGTCAGCAGGGAGATTGTTTTCTTTGCCATTATATTAACCACTTCCGGTATTGCTACCAATTCATTATCTTTGATGTATTCTTGATATTTTTCCCGCATTTGCAGGTAGTAGCTTGCATCCTTTATAATCGGGGCATTTTTTCATACCGGCGGTGAAGGAGTTACCGCCGGCATGCCCATAGCAGAAGTAGACGGTTGGGGAGACAAAGCCACTATTGACTTGCCCCCCCCCCCTCACAAACAAAAAGTTTTTAGAAAAAAGTTCACCAAAGCGCCACGCGCGACAAAGACAGAACAAAACAAGTGACAAAACAGGTACTCACAATTAAACTCCGTGTAACAAAAAATGCATGTAATAATCCAAATTTTCAATAAGTCAAAAAAGACGGGTGCGCGGCACACTGTATTTATTTTGTATAAAATACAAAATTATGGCACGAGGCCTAAAAGGGGAGGGGGAGACGTTGGTTCTCACTTAACTATCCTATACCTAGCTAAACACTATCACGACCCATTCACTCATTACAATTTGCACAATCACCACAAGAACCCATCCATCAACTCTCACTCCTTCATACACCACAATGCCAGAAACTTACAAGGGGCACCTAAAAACTGGGGAAATTAACCCATGACAATAAAAATGTCTTTATGTACAATATAATATAAAATATTTAATGAAAAATGAAATGATGGGAGGGGAATGAACCCAAAAATAAACTAAAAATACAACAAATTTTTAAACTAAAATAATAATCAATGTTAGTAAGAACCGACCATCCCAGAAAACAGAGTGGCCGCTGTATTCCGCCCAACGGCGAAATCAAGAAGCACACTCGCTAAGGGAGTGGGTAGGGGGGTAAAAAATTAATGGAATGGGACAATAAAAGGCTGAACCAGCCGAGATAAAAGGAGACCAAAACAAACTGGGGAGGTTGGGAATTTCGACATGGATCATAACAAAAGAGAAAGCCGGGAACAGGCTAGGAACACATTCATTCACTTTAACTAGGTACACAAGAGAGAACTAGCTTAACCAGGGGAGGGTTCCACAGGAATCCACCCCGATGTAACCAGCAGATCTAAAAGAGAAAATCAAGATTAGCCCCGTTCAAGCGAACCAGGCTCGCCACATTTACCCACCTTTTGCTGAAGTCTGTGGAAGTCAAACGTTTCCAATCAGTTCTAATCTTTATTTTGAGCTGATGCTCAAAATAACAGATCAGATCCTGATGTGAAAGACGCTGACCTCGCAAGACCTCCTCCATTCGCGTCGTCCAAATCACCATTCAAGCCGTGGCTAGCAGCGACAGAAACACCATACGCTTCATCCCAGAGAACGGGGGCAACACATTATCACAGGCGAATGCACGATCAATGAGCACAAGCTCTCGCGGCGCGATACGAGCAGTCAACTCGCCGAGCCGGTCCCATAGAGGCCCAACCCGCGAACAATGGTAAAAGGCGTGCGAAGCCGTTTCTTCCAAGCCAAGGTTGCAGCGTTCACAATCTGGCAAATCCGCCAGGCCCCATATGAAGGCCTTGTCATTGAGAGGCAAGCGATTCCGAGCTAATCGCCAGGTGAGCGAAAACTCAGAGTTGTTGAGATAATCACTACCTGGCGCCCAAGACCAGAACGAGCGAAACTCGTCCTCCGACAAGCGCAGCACATCACGTAATGAATCCTTTGCGACGCCCTCCACTAACCCACGATAGAAGACTCTCTTAGGCCGTGAAAGGTCACTGGACCGTGGAATGGCCCGCAGGGCCGCCAGACATTCGAGGAGAAAACTCAATCGCTCTCGAGGCTTACGGCACCGCCTCGAGATGGGGGGAGTGATAGTAAGGCTAGGGAACATGTCCCTCACTATCCCCCTAAGCAATGAGTCTTCGGAAATCGCTCGCCTGAGAAAAACCAACCTTGACGCAACCTTATGGCCCATCAGGTATGGCATTCTCAGACCCCCATGACACGGACGTTGGTAACATACACGTTTGTCGACATAGTGTTTGCGTCCTCTCCATAAAATGGAGAATAGCAAACGCTCGATCTCCTTCCTATGCCGTTTACAAAGTGGAAGTACTGACAACTGGTAAAGGATAATGGGAAAGACGTATGTAGCACACGCCTCAGCTATACCCTTTAAGGACAAATTCCTTCGGCGCCAAGTCTTGGCCGACGCGCCTACCTTTGCCAGTACTTCAGACCAATTTTTCTCCAACTGTAGGTCGGGCCCGAACCACACTCCAAGAATGCAGACCGGGCCGTCCGTCCAGTCGAAGGGCCCCGGGAGGGTCAGACCCTTCCAGGCGCCTAACCGCAAGCCGGACGACTTGTTGCGGTTAATCTTGGCCCCTGTCACCTGTTCGTACCGTTCAAGCGCCTTCTGTACCACCTCGATATCCCTGCGGGAGGACACGAAAGTAGTGACGTCATCGGCGTACGCGGAAACCCTGGCTCGAGCACCACCAGGGACAGCGATTCCACGTAGGGCCGGACTGCACGCCCTGTCCCTTAGCCGGCGAAGGAGGGGCTCCAACGCCAAAGCTTAAAGTAGGGGCGACAGTGGACAACCCTGTCGGACCGACCTAGACAGTGCCAGAACGCCCGACAACGTTCCGTTCACCTGTACCACAGCCGTCGGGGATTGATACAGGAGGCTAATCCAGCGGCGGAAGTTGGTTTCGAATCCAGCTGCCTGCAGGACAGCTGCCAGGTAACGATGGTCAACCCTATCAAATGCCTTGGACTGATCTAAATGGATCAGCGCGGCTTCGTCGTCGTCTTTTATCCCCTCTATGATCGTGCGTATCAGATGCAGGTTGCTCTGAATTGTTCGGCTCTTCACAGCACAAGTCTGCTCAGGTCCCAACAGAGACTCGGCAACTAATTGCAAACGATTTTGCAAGATCTTGGCCAAAATCTTTAACTCTGTGTTTAGCAGAGTTATGGGCCGGTAACCCTCTAGCTCCCTCCCCACATCCTTACCTTTTCTCAACAGCGTGATCACACCCCTGGTGAACCGGTTGGGGATGGACCCCTGCCGGAACCAGTTGTTGAACACGACAGTCAAAATCGGGACAAAGATGTGCGACAGCCTCAAGTACAATTCATAGGGCAAACCATCGAGACCCGGCGATTTGCCACTGCCGACCTTATAGCTGCGAAACTCCTCATCACGGAGACCAGGCTCCTTGGTAAACAGGATCTCGAAATGCCACCGAAACGCCTCGCACATGTCGTCAGTCGACCGCAGAGTGTGTCCCTCCGGGTTGCGAACCTCTCGAATGTACCGGTCGCCTCCGCGCGAATTTCTTCCTTGCGCAGTTCTGCGCCCATGTTCACAGCTTCGGAAGACATCTTGCTTAACTTATGTCTAACTACCTGGCCCATGTAACGATCGCTATTTGACCGGTCCACGGCCTCCTTAGCTATGGCTATCTCTAGAGGATCCCCACCAGCCACCGCCCGGGAATAATTAGCTCTAAGTGTCTTCACCTTGTCAGCCTTATCTAGTTTGAGCCGTTTGCTGAACTGAGTGGTGAAAGACCTAATACTATCCTTAAGGTTCTCCCACCACTTATTCCCGATGACTCCCCCAGTTAACGCCCGCTGCACTAAGTTAATTAGCTGGCGCCGGAAGTCCCGCCTGTCCAGTAAGGACACGTTGAACTTCCAGTAACCAGCCATTCTAACCCTATTTTCTAAATTTACCCGGGCACAAACGAGTTTGTGGTCCGAGTAACCTAGCCAGTGGAACGTGGGACAATCTAAGAAATCTAGCTCGGCTTCACGAACTAACATTCTATCAAGGTAGCTAGCCACCTTGGTAGAAGGCCAACTATTAGCCCACGTCCACATTTTCCCGCCCTTGTGATCGGCTCGGTATCTATCGACTAGACCGAAGTCCTCGATCAGATCGACCAAAATACGATCACGTACCTTCCCTCTAGCTCCCCACCCTCTATCCAACTTGGGGTCCAGGATGGCATTCCAGTCCCCCACTAAGACGAGTCGCTTGGAATCCACCAGGAAGGGCTCCAACCGCCGAAAAAATGAGACGCGCTCCTCCTGGTCGTTGGGCGCATAAACCGCAACCAGACGAAACACATTGCTTTTCACTGCAATATCGGCCACGATCAGCCGGCCCTCGGCACCGACATGGACAAGATCCACCTTCGCGTCCAGGGTACGCTTGACCAGCAAAGAAACTCCTCTGGCCAGCCGGTTCCCATATGCTGAATAGACGACAAAGTCGTTAGACAGCACACAGGCATCGGCCTTGCAAACAAAGTGAGTCTCTTGGATCGCGGCGACATCCACGCCGAAGGACGTGGATGTCCCGAAGCAGGTCCCGAAGCAGGCGGGCAGCCTTACTCCGATCCCTAAGGCCCTTCACGTTCATACTGGCTAACTTAATTGACATCGTTTAGACCTGTAAAGAGAAAATCAGAAAATTACTTCTGGTCACATACGGAGCGAAAATCAATGGGAGTAGGGACCCCGATGGATTGTCCAAGGTTTCCTGTACCAATATCGGACGTAATTCGTCCGTCTTGGACAATGCCGCCGACGTCCGTGGGAAACGTAAGTTTTACCGCCCTATATAAAGAAGGATGGAGGATGACAGGGACCCTCCCAGCGCAAAAATGCGAAAGCCTTTGCAGATATTTAGAGCCCATTTGGGCCATTTGTATTTTCGGGAAAGCCTCAACGGCCCCCTGCACAAATTCCCAGGCTTTTGTTCTGGATCCCCCGGTATTTCTGATTAAGGTCAGTACTCCGGGGGCGCCTGGGAAATTGGCAGGGTCCTTGATGGACTTTCCATCAATGCTTTTTAATTTGAATAGAGGCCTTAGGAGGGCCTTCTTCTGAGAAGAAAGGTCCCTCTCTAAGTCCTGTCTGTCTATTTTACAAATATTTTGGTTGCAGAAAATGTTCTTTTTTTGTTTGTCCCGTTTCGGGGAGGGTTTTTCAGAATTCGGGGATGGAATCGGGGAGGGTGTGGGAGGTGTGAGGGAAGGAGAAGGTATATGCCTTACTGGGGATGCAGACTGACTCCTCCCCTCGACAAAAACAGATATATTCGGAGATGTAGGGGCGGATTGGGTTCTGGGGGCAACCGTAACTCATTCCGCTCTGCTGCGTTCTGCTACCTCTGTTTTCCCCTTTTTCTGGGATACCTCCTCATCCTCCCCCCGTCCTCTCTTCAAAGAAGAGGAGCGTGGAGGAGGCATTTCCACCTCCATTTCTTGTTTCTGCGGCTGCTCCTGCTGCTTTTGCTCTTGTAGGTGTTGTTGTTGTTGTTGTTGTTTCTTCTGTTGCTGTTTTTGCCCCTGCTTCTCTTGTTGTTGCTGCTGTTGATTAGCCTCTTTACGTGGCTTCTTTTTTTCCGGGGATGGTGACTTCTCCTGTTGAGGAGGAGGAGAAGCAACTTTCTTCCCTCTCCTGACCACCTCCGTCAATTCACCGCTTTTTGGGTCCGTCTTTTTCTCCTGGGTGACTGGTGGTTTTGACACCGGCGGTGCTTCTGGTGTCACTTCCGGGTTTCTTTTAGGGCACATCTTGAACGTGTGACCAGCCATGCCACACGCCCAACAATCTTCTTCCACCGTACATCAAGATGTCTGGGACCCTCAGGAAGTTTTCTCGGTCTAACACAATGCTAACATTTATGTCCTCCGTGGCTATCTCCGCCTTGCTCCTAATACGCGCCACCTCCTCCACCGCTCCACCTCCTCCACCGCTCCAAAAGTCGCAAAAAAGGCACCCATGTGATCGCAGGAAACCTCCACGGGCACACCATGTATGGTGACTTTGGTTTTTCTTGTTCCCAGGTATTCGGTCTGAAACCGAATACCTTTCGCTGTCATTACACTTCCAGCCAGATCCTTCGCATCTCCTTCCGAGCTCAGTAGAATGTCCCACATAGCTCGGGACCTCCTTGCTAACACACAAGTGACAATATGAAGAACCTTTAATGCTTCTTCCATGTTCTCCCTACTGACAGCAATAAATTTTCGTGTTCCCCCATCGGCCGTCAGCAGGGAGACTGTCCCTCCTACCACAACGTTCACGACCTCCGGCACAACGAGCAACTTGCTGTCCCTTATAAATTCCTTATACCCTTCCTGCATCTGCAGGCAACACTTAGAATCCCCCCTGATAGGGGCACCCCTCCACACCGCCGGTGAAGGAGCCACCGCCGGCACGCCCACAGCAGAAGCAGACGGTTGGGGAGACAAAGCCATCCCTGACCTGCCCCCCCCTCCAAACACAAAAATGCAACGAAAAGCTCACAAAAGCGCCACGCGCGACGAAGACAGAACAAAACAAGTGACAAAACAGGTACCCACAATTCACAAAACTCCGTGTAACAAAAACACGTGCAATAATCCAATTTTCAACAAATCAAAAAACGGGTGCTCGGCACACTCTCCTACGTAGATGCCACCATTACTTTACATAGTAATGGAATAATACATTATAGCCAAATAGGCGCGGGCGTCCCAACACCCCCCTCCTAAGACTTTTGCTGTCAGTCATACTTTTTCCTTTTCGGATTCACTGTTAACGGGTGCGTCGCTTTCCTTTTTCTGGTGGATTTTCTACTATTTACTTCTTGCCCCTGAGGCATCTGTAGCTGAAATGTGTCATACAGATCTTCCACATTTTCGTCCCACCTTTGCGACGCGACAGTTGTTTCCTCCGAAAGTCTTTTCTTTATTTGATTCACATGCCTTTTGTGTACAAATTTTGGCCCTTGAACAAGACCTCCTATATATTAACCAAGGCCTAAGTAAATGAAATGTGACGTCACGGTAGTAGTGTCATGAATCGTAGCCGTAGCGTTAGCCGTCTTCATGACAATGTTGATAATCACAAAGACGTTATTTTTTAATAAAGATTTTAAAACTTTTTAAAATGTAACAAGAAAAAAAAAGAAAGACACATGTTTTGATTTATGCTGGTTTTATTAATTTTAAATAAAATTAAGAAAACAATAAGAAAATATAAACATCATTGTTGACTACTGACTGTCGGTCGTGTTTGTAAACAGTAAACACAGTTTTAAAGACAAAACTTCGTTTATTAGTCTAAATTCTAAAAATTTAACAAACACTGCTTAAATTTTCATATTTTTAATTTAATTATGAAAAATCACAATCACTTTTGTTTCAATTGCAAGAATTTTTAAATCAGAATCACTCAAATATAGCAATCAAGAAACCATTAGAATTTCGGAACAAACAAGAAGCAACAATAAATAAGCAAATTAATTAAAATATTTAAAAATGCAACAATTTAAATTCAAGCAAATTAATTCAAACTAAATAAGTTTAAGTTACTGTTTTTTTTTAAAATCAAACTTATAAAAGTTTTTTTATGTCTCAAAATTCAGCTGAATGTTTGAAGTTTTCTTTTTTTACTTAACTTCTTACAAGTAATATTATTTTCCTTGCTACAAAAAATATTTAATAATGCATTAAAAGAGGTTCAGATAATCATTTTTTCAATGCTGTGACCTTCACCACATGAGTCAACATGAAAAAGAAGTTCATCATTAGCCAAAACATCCAATGTTATGTACATAGACAATTTTCTTTGATTCATTGAATGAAGAAACGAAGGATTCTTTACAAGTTTATTAATAACAATATAATTGTATAGTACTAAATTTGTTGTTACATAATTGGGATATAACAGAGAACCTCTATTAATTCCTTGAAAATAACTGTTTATATCAGCTAGCGTATCATCTCTTCCTGATACTAAACTTTTACAACTATAACATTTCATTTTTTTTAACGGCATAACAGCAATGAATAATTATGAATCGAACGAATTAATCATAGGATAGCTAAATCTGAAATAGATTTTTTAAAAACGTCTTGAGAACTTTTAATCCAATAGATTTATTAATATCAACAAATTGTCTTTAGGGAAATTCTGCTAAAAAACAACGGAGTTCGAATTTTAAAATAATATTTTGAAATATTTTGATTGAATCCATTGTTAATCCTACTGGATGAAATAAAAAGATAAATTTTTACCTTTAAAAAAAAAATACACCTAAAAATCCTAGGATATTTGGTAATTCAATTACATTTTTAAAATATTTTAATTGTAAAAAATGAAAAAAAAAGTAAAAATTAATGTTTCTATTTCATTTATGATGTTAAACTGTTTATAAAAAAATCATTTTTTTTGCAAAACTCTTTTTTGGTTAATGTTTTACTTATTAATTAATTTTTTTAAGGATTAAAAATCCCTAAACCAACTATAAAAGATTTATTCTTCAGTTAAAATTCTAATTTTTTTATTTCCAATTTTTTCTATGGATTAATATCGATAATTAACTTCAAATTATCACAAATAGGAAAAAAATGTTTAGAAAATATTTTTTGAGGGTGTTCATTTTGTGCTAAATATTTTCTAAAAATTAAATATTTTAAAAATTAGGTTTTAAAATTCAAGTGTGGTGTGATTTAGGCCTGTATGTTTCAAATAAATTCAAAAATTATTCAGAAATAGTAGTTTTAAACAAAGTTTAAAACATCATTTTCATGTTTTAATTTTCGGTAATAGTGATTTCTTGACTTTTGCAAGAAATAATTTCACGGAGTTTTCAAATAAAAAACCTTAAAAATAAAACAAATTCTTTTAAAATTGACTAAAAAATAAATTTTGTAGTTTTTGTTAATACATAAAAAAGAATAAAAAAATTTAATTCAGGAATATTTTTTCATGTTTAAAAACGATTCATAAAGTTGCAAGTATAGAAAAGTTAAGTAAGATTTTACTTTCTATTCCTAAGAATTTTTTAAAACATCTCATTGAAAAGAAAACATTATTTTCTGAAATAAAATATCAATAAAATATTAATTCAAATATTCTTAGAAAATATAATGTTTAACAACTTTTTTCGGCTTCAGTTTAAGTTTTAAAACATTTCGAAAAAAAAAAAACTTACGAACGAATAGCCATAAATTTTATTTTTTTTAATTCAGATATTTTTTAAGATAATTTTTATTTCAATTTTATTCAAAGAAATAAAAATAATATCTTATTTTATTATATTAATTTAAAAGATATATTATAAACAAAGTGCTTTCTTTCTTGTGCTACGGCAAAACTAATTTTTTAGCAAATTTTGATTTTAGCCGCGACTGTTGAAATAAATGGTGATAAAATTTTAACTACTCACTTTGCTAAATGGACTTGGGGTAAAATTCTCCCTTTTAATGGCATGTTTCCATTTATCAAATAAATGCTTATTTTTTGGAAACGAAAAACAATGAACTTTCGGTGTATTTTTATATTCCCCTTTGCAATTTGGTTCTGAAAATAAGTTAACGCTAACGGACGCCGGGTAGTAAAACAACACTACTAAGTGTGACGTCAGCAAGTCAACTTTAATCATAGAATAGGCCTGGTTATAGCGACGGCCTCGCCTTGAACCATATAAAGCATGTTTCCTATGCGTTCTTTTATTTTCCCTGGCATCCAGGAAGCAGTATTATTTTTGTAATTCCTGAAATAAACTTTTTCATTTATCAAGAATCTTCTTTTTTGTGTGCTCACGATGGGTGTATCCACTTTCTTCGTCGGGATTAATTTGTCGAAAACCGATCGCACCTTTCTCGCGAACATCAGTTCGGCCGGCGACAGTGCGGCTTTGTTCGGTGTAATTCTTTTTTTCTTGAATACAGGTGTCACGTCTTCTTTTAATTTAATTCTTGTAGCCGTTTTAGTACACCTGCCTAATCCTTCTGCAAATACTTCGGGGAAATCTTTCTTTAACTCTGCCTTCAATACTTTTATATCGTCAGACGTGTCTTCTTTTATATTCTTGCAATAAGCACTTACGGACAGATCCCACAAATCAAACTCATTAATCCAATCTGTCCCAAACAAATTGTTTGTTCCATTCATGACGAATATTTTTAATTTTTTAGTTTGGTTATTAAAGTTGACATTGAGAATCAGTTCACCCTCGAATTTGATTTTCTTTCCTGTAACTGTTTTCACAACTTTATTCGCCTTCCTCAAGATTGGTTTATTCAGCTTTCGCCACGTTTTTGTGTTTATTATATTTATGTCAGATCCACTATCGAGCTGCATTTTTACTGTCTGTTTGAGTATTTTTACCTCTAAAAATTTCCTAATACCGTGATTTTTCTCATCCGATCTTGCTATTTTTACTTGCGTTTTAGTTCTAAATCTACATTTGGCCTTTTTATAACTTTGCCTGTTACAGTTTCTACAAGTTTTACGTCTAAACGGGCAGTTGTTATACCAATGCCATTCGCCACAGCCATAACAAGCTTTTGGAGGGGGTCTTTTTTCAAATTTTGTCCCACCCACCATAGGCGAGTGATTCTTTTGTCTCGGAGACAGAGACCGAAAACGTGACTTCCGTTTTACTTTTTTAACGCTTGCTACTGCAGATTCCTGAATTTTCTTGGCGTCTTCTTTTATGCTTATGCATTTTTGACAAAAATCCACCAACTTTTGGAGTGAGATATCCTGCTTGCTTTCCAGCTTTGTTAAAATTCTCCTCCTCATTTCACTGTCTTTCCCCGACAATAGGCCTTGCACAAAAATTAGGAATTTAAAATTATCTGCTGATAGTTCCGAAAGCCTAAAATCATCAGTTTTTGTTGACAACTGAGGCGAACGTTGTATAGTCTTCGTCCTCGTTTTTTTGTAAATTTAAGCGCTTCCACCTTTTGTGAAACAAGGACAACCTTGGACTAAATAATTCCTTCAGCAGACCTACTGCTTCGTTAAATTCCAGGTCCCTTGTTTTTCTTGGTAGAATAAAGTCTGTGAACTTATTATGTTCATATGTCCCTAGTTTTCTGGTGTCTAATCTTTTTGTCGGAAGACCAGGACATGCAATCAATTTCATAGAAATCCTGGTACCGATGATAATACCTCTCGAACGTTTTATCCTCGTCTGGATTATATGTAAAACTTTCGATGGTTGACCAGATAGTATTTTGCGAAAAAGTACTATCGTCCGAATTTTTATTTTTTTCGAGAATTGCTTCCCGTAAGAGCTCTTGCATTTCTATGCTCTTTTTTGCATTTTCTTCCTGCAATTTTTGTTGTTCTTCCTGAAATTTTTGTTGTTTTTTCTCACTATCCCATTGCATCTGTAACATTTTTTCTTGCAATTCCAATTGTTGTTTGCAGAATTTTTCTTCGCTTTCTTTTTGCTTTTCGTCGTTTCTTTCTTGTATTTCTATTTGTAGTTTACGAAATCTTTCTTCGCTTTCTCTTTGTTGTTGCATCTGATATTTTATCAGTTCCAACATGGAAGCTTGAAATTGTTCCATTTTTTCCTTTTTCCAGAGAACAAAACTCAATTATATATTTTCTCTCTTTTCACAGAGGGAAGGGTCACAAATTTCAACCCAAAAGTTTTTCGCAACTACTGAAAAATAGCAAAATGTAACGTGCAATTTCTTCGCTGTGTATACGACTTTACCGCGTACTTTTGCTTTTTTTTTTTCGTCGTAGTTACAAATTTTCCTGTGCTCCACGAGAGAAAAACAATTTTCCCCGTTCGCTTACTAAAAATCAGTCTTTCCTCTGAGTAACAACTCTTGTTACCACTGTTCTGCTGTGGCACAAGTTTGTATTTTTCTTCCGAGTACTTTCGATGTTTGAGTTCTTCTTCTCCGTATGTCTTGCAAATCTTCTTCCACGTCAATTCGACAATCTTCGTCGCCACTGTTGTGCCGTGAGTAAGAATAAATAACTCAACAACAGGAATAGGTTAATTGTTGTATTCCGTGAAAATAGTATTTACAAAGGTTATTAGTATCCAATACAAGAATAAAGGTTAATCGTCCCAACCGTCGTAAGATGTAGCAATGGGTACTTCCGGGTCGTCACCGGAAGTCTACGACTGACTTGTCGATCGGCTGCTCGGCACACTGTATTTATTTGTTGCATAGAATACAAAAGATTGTGGCACAAGGCCTAAAAGGGGAGGGGGAGAGGTTGGTTCTCGCTTAACTATCCTATACCTAGCTAAACACTATCACGACCCATTCACTCGTTACAATTTGAACAGTCACCAAAAGAATCCATCCATCTACTCCCAATCCTTCGTACACCACAATGCCAGAAACTTACAAGGGACACCTAAAAAGTGGGGAGAATAACCCATGACAATAAAAATACTCGGCACACTCTCCTACGTAGATGCCACCATTATCTTACATAGTAATGGAATAGTCCATTATAGGCGCGGGCGTCCCAACAATGTTCATACTGGAAGAGTTCCTAAAAAAAGGAAATATGATGTTTGAACTAATTAGTCACTTTAGTTGAATATAATTATACATGTAGTGAAGAGAGAGAGAGAGAGAGAGAGAGAGAGAGAGGCAGGCAGGCAGTTTTTTGGTGTAACTAATTGCTGAACACAATTAGCGCAGTATGTGAGTTGGAAAGGAATTAACGGCATTCGGATTGTTAACTCCGAAAAACAGGATCCAACTGGCCTAAGCACGTGTGAACATCAGTTTATATATTTCTGAATAAAGCGCGGGAAAAAATAGGACTCACGTGCGGTACTAATGTAAGGGTATGTGGGTATATGTGTGTATACGTGCATACATGGCGACATGTAGATAAGTATGTACATGCATGTAGAAGTGATTCTACATGCCCCCCCCCTCCGCTAAAATTGGAAAAAATTGTTATGAATTTTTCAAATTTGACTGATTAACAGTAATGTCTGTATTTTGATTGCCAGTGCACTTTCCCTCCAGCCCGCATGTGTATCGGCCTGGTCTGAGGAAAGGGTGAAGGTGATTGTGAATGTGGCGGTGAATTTGGGAGAATGACATCAGATTGTTTTGGCTGATGAGTGTCACTTTCAACATAACCTGGCTTGAGGCGATAATGTAGCGTCCATTGCTTAATGTCTGCATGCATAAGTGGCCAAACAAATCTCTCAGATATTAACTTATCGGTACCTCTACGACTCGGGTGGGACGTCTCATGAAAATGATTGAAGAGTTGTCTCCTCATTGAAGTCAGCACAACTGGACGCGGGTTAGAGGTACTGACGTCACACAATATAGTCAATATAGTTCTATGACAGAACGGCAGAGGACGATCAAGCTTCAATGATGAATCCGAATGTAATTGCATAAGCGTAAGGGTTATTTTCATGCTCCATTGAAAGGCTCTCAAGGTCTAGGACTTGCGTGGTGTTAGAAAGGATATCAGTGCGGGATAAATTGTCGGCAACGATGTTGTTATCTCCCTTGACATATCTGATACCTGTTGTAAATTGAGATATAAAATCCAAATGATAGTCTCTAGGGTTGTATTTGTTCGTTTTTTTAATGCAAGGCGTATACTAACGGCATGTGATTTGTATCTATCACAAAATTACGCCGCTCAAGTAGGTAGCGGAAGTGTCTGACGGACATATAAATAGCAAGAAGTTCCCTAGAAAAAACACTGTATCTCATCTGAGCAGGAGAAAGTTTCAATGAATAAAATGACATAGGGCGTTTTTGGTTCCCTGTGTGTTCATGTACGACTGCCCCGATTACCATTGTTGAAACGTCCGTAGTTAAAGATAGAAAAGATTCCGGTTGATCACTTATGTATGATAATTTTGTAAAATTAGCAAATGCTGCTTTGGCTTTTCTTTATCAAACGCAGAAATTTCAGTATTAGGCAACGTAATTTTAGCATTTCTCTTATACTTATGCCGCAATATATCGGAAAGAGCTGCTAAAAGCTGAGAACAATTTGGAATGAGTTGCCTGTAGTAATTAATAAGACCGATGAATCTTTGCAACTGCGTAAGTGACTGAGGCTTAGGAAAATTTTGTATTGCTTCCACCTTCTGTGGAATGGGAGAAACTCCAGTGCCATCTATGGAGTGTCCTAAGAAATCAATACTAGGCACTGCGAATACACACTTATCAGGATTAATTTTAAGACTGCAGTGTGCTAAACGTTGAAATACCTAGGTGACATGCTGTTTATGTTCGTTCCTGTCAGAACTAGCGATAAGGAGGTCGTCAATGTAAGCAAATGAAAAATTCAACCCACGCAATGCTTCATCTATTAACCTCTGAAAAGATTGTGCAGCGTTTCTTAAACCGAATGGCATTCGTAGAGGCCAAATGGGGTTGTAATAGCTGTTTTGTGTATGTCCTCCTCAGCAACAGGTATTTGATAAAATGCCTTTCGTAAATCTAACTTAGTGAAAATCTTGGCTCCCTGTAAGGTAACAGCAAAGTCAGCGAGATTTGGGACAGGGTATTTATCGGGGACAGTTTGTGCATTCAACCGGCGGAAATCACCGCAAACACGCCAAGTTCCCTGCTGCTGTTTAAGGACCATGTGTAAAGGAGAAGCATACGCACTGGAAGATGGTCGAATAATATCAAGATTCAATATATACTGAAACTCAGCCCTCGTTTCCTTATGCATATCAAAACGCAACCTGCGAGGAGGCGAGAAAACTGGTTGACCTGTCGTTTTGATTTTGTGGACAGTCTTATGTTTAATCTCTTCTATTAATGTAAAAGGCTTAGAAATGGAAGGGAAGTTATCTAATATTTCCTGAAGAGGATTATCGACAGGTTGAGCCATGCAGATTCCAGTGGAACGAATTAACGAAATAATGCCTGGACGTCTAAGTGTAGTGGTCTTATCCAAAAGAACATGTCTAGACATATCAACAGCAAGTTGATAATGTGCCAAAACATCTGCACTAATAATAGGCATTTTAACTTCTACTACAGTAAATAACCAAGGAAATTCTCTACGGAGTCCTAAATCCAATGTTAGCGATGTTTGACCATAGGTGTGTATAATGGTACCATTGGCGGCACGCAATGTATAGGACGATGGCTTTCTACAGGAATTTTTATCAGGAGGAACAATACTTAACTGTGCGCCGGTATCGATAAGAAACGACATGCCTGAATTAACATTTTTCACATAAAAGAGGCGGTTTGAATTGATTCTCCCAGCAGTGGATACCGCCTTACTGAACTGCTGGGTCGATCGTTTCCCGAATTACAATCGTTAGGCATGTTGGATGTCTGACGAAAGACAAATCTACAAGGTTTATTGCACGAATGTACAGCAGACCCGAATCTTCGGTGATACCAATATACAGAATTCGAAGACATGTTGTAATGTTGGATTTTATTTCGAGGAGAACTTCTATTCCGTTTACCCTGTCTGTACTGATTAAAACGGGGCCTGTTGAGGCGTTCTACTTCAATTGATAATTTCCTTATCTGTTGCTCTATTCTATCTACTGTGTCGTCTGCTATTGCTGCATTAGTTTGTGTAGTGCTAGGATGGATGAATTGACTAGATTCGGAGATCTTATCAGCCATCTCTGCAAGCTTAGCTAAATCTATATTGCTAGGTATTGTCGTTAATATTTCGACCGTATGGGTCGGTAATTTTCCTAGCTATGATTTTTTTAGTAGGCTTTCATCCATAAAATTACGCCCGAGAAGGCTTTTCATACGGCGTAATAACTGTGTAGGCTTACTGTCACCTAGCTGCAAATTATTGAATAATTCATAAATTCCTCTCTCCTCGGACTCTCCAATTCTGTATAATATAGTCTCTTGAAGAGTATCATTGGGATTATTAGAGGGAATGTTAGCTAACAAGTCAGAAATTTCTACTGCTATTTCTGGCGGCAACTTCTCAGCAACGTATGCGCAACGCGATGTCTGAGAAGTAATATTTTTGGATTTAAAAATAGCGTTAAGTTGTGAAAACCACACATTAATATTAATAATGTTAAAAGCAGGCAAGTTTAAAACTATTGCCGCTGCGCCGCTCTCTGATTCCGACATTTTTTTGGCGCGTAAACCGAATTTTTATCAAATTTAAGGGAAAATTTTAACGGGCTTCTATTAATTGTGGCTAGAAAGAGCAGGATTGGTCAAAATTGAAAACAACAAACAATATTTAAGACTAATATATTGTTTTTAAACTGAGTAGCAGCAATGGTGGACGTTGCTCAGTCGATAAAGACGTTGAAAGAAAAATGGCTAACCTACAAGATATCGAAGAGAATGAAATGTACAATAATCCCACGAAAAAGGACAGGAATGTGAAGGAAAAAGGCACAAAGCAGACTTCTAATATTCGATTCACAAGAGAATTTCTCCTTGAGAGAGAAAAGATAAAAAACCAAAATGTGTTCATGAAAATGGATGGCTTACTTGTTAGGATTAGCATGTGTAGACATTTTATTTTTTTGGCATGAAGACATGTTGCATTTTTTTTCTTTTTTTGTAGATGTATTCTGTACTTAATACACGTATGGACGTGAAGAATACTAGCTGAAGCAAAGGAAAATGGTACTACACGTGGACGTATTTTCTCTTCTTGTACTGATATGAGTTGAACTGGCGTTGAAGACAAAAAACTGTAGTCTGACGACAGGGCATTTTGGAGACTTTTTAGCTGTCTGTTCCTTTCTCTTCTTCTTTGGGCGTAGTGCTTAGGGCGGTGCTGATAAGTTCGTGGCTAGTCGGCATTTACCATCGTTGAAGCCTATTAATTTAGACATTTGCTGGTTCGTGTAGAAGGTACCAATTTGTAGAAGATGCTGGTGACCATTGTAATAGTTCAACGTTAGTTTGTTCGGACGTCGGGGTTACCATTTGTTGCGGACTGGACAACGTGTTACCATCTGTTGTAGTTCGAACGTCGTGGTAGTAATTTGAAAGTGGAGTCATCATTATAAAGTAGACTGGTTGTCTAATCCACTACATTTATAATAAAAATAACTCAAAGAACTATATAACAAGAATAATAACAATGTATTAAACATAGTTACAGGATTGATTATTTTGTGCATGCAAGATATAGTGGAGAAAGTTCTTGCTTGGATGTTGAAGAAAATGTATCAATGTTCAAACTGGAAGAGTTCCTAAAAAAAGGAAATATGTTTGTACTAATTAGTAGTTGAATATAATTATACATGTAGTGAAGTATGCTTGTAAGAGAGAGAGAGAAGCATTTTTTGGTGTAACTAATTGGGGAACACAATTAGCGCAGTATGTGAGTTGGAAATGAATTAACGGTATTCGGACTGTTAGCTCCGAAAAGCAAGATCCACCTGGCCTAAGCACGTGTGAACATCAGCTTATATATTTCTGAATAAAGCGCAGGAAAAAAAGAGGTTTCACAAGCGGTAGTAATGTAAGAGTATGTGGGTATATGTGTGTATACGTGCGTACATGGCGACATGTAGATAAGTATGTACATGCACGTAGAAGTGATTCTACAATATCACAGCAAAAAGAAAAGCCAAAACTATCCTTACTAGTTGGTAGCGGCGATTCTAAAAAAAAATTGGCTGGCCTCTCAGTTCCCCCACACACCTACTATAATCTTCAAAAATTTATGAAACTGATCAGTCTCTGATTTTGAGAAGATTTGATCTTCAGCACTTTTCCCTCTTTTTCTTTTCTTTTTTCTTTTTCATTTAGCTTTTTAAGGACACATACGAATACCAGTTTGAAAGAAAACAACAAAATAAAACAACCAGATAGATAGAAACAGACATGTTGTGAGAAAGGGAAAGAAACTTAATAGTCATATAGTGATGGAGAAATTATATTATTAAAAATTATTTCCTTATTTCAAAGTAGCTTCTTAAATGTATGGTCAGACTTTGCTGAAAACATAAATTAATTTTTCAGCTGATTTTCAGAAAAGTTATAACTGAGAGAAAAAAAAAGTAGTTGATTTACATTCTCCCAGGAATCCTGCATAACTAATTTCTTGAAGTGGGTAGTTAACAGATATATAAATATATATATATATATATATATATATATATATATATATATTGGGACCTTTTTTATGCTAAGCTGTTTTTTCAGTGAAAGTAACTTTTAGGGACCTTGGTAATGTTTATCAAATTGGCCTTATGCCAAACACAACCGAAGTCCCCAGAATTTAAAATATGAGAAGGGTGAATAAAAGAAAAAACTGTCTCACTTGTATGGAGTAGTGTGAATTTATTAACTGAACAGAATAACATCAATTTTGTAGAAAGTAAAATTATTAACTGTGGAAATGTTCAAAGAGAAAGTGTAACATAGAGTTAAATGAATTCAGAGTTCATAGTTGTAGTGAAATGTGTTTATGCAGAAAAGGATTAACAGGGTAGTAATAAAGTCTGTGTTTCTTTCTTTTTTTTTGTGGATGACAAGAAAGTGAAACGGAAGGAAAAGTGATCAATTTACGGTAAAAAAAAAAGTGAGTGAGTGAATGAGTGAGAGATAAAAGATCAGAGAAAAAATGTACTTATTAATGTTAATTTTGGGGGTCAGTTGAAGTGTCTTATTGTTGTCATTGTTGTCTTCATCATTGTTGACAGTGTGAATGTGGGGGTGAAGAAGAAGAGATAAAGGAAAACAGCGCGTGAGAAGTTCCAGGAAGAGTGAATGTATGTCGACAGAACTTATGTCTGGTTCAGCGGCTTGAAATTTCTCTTTTACATTGTGGCGGTGTTGTCGCTTTTTTTTTTTTCTTCAAAATTTGTTTCCAGCGATTTGGATCCGATTTTGCGTGTGTGCAATTCTACTTTTTGTGTTTCAGATATTTGTTGGAATTATGTAGGATTTATATCCTATAAGACGCTGCTTGGTTTCGCTCCCCTCCTCCTCAGAAAAATCTTGTCTCCTAAGTGTCCCACCACTTTCAGAGTTTCATAATTGCCATTGCTGTTTGGATTGCAATATTTGGAAGGGTTCAATGACCTATTCCAAACTCTACACATAAAATCTACAACACCATATCACCTTTCTTCTGCAAACGAGATTATAGAACGCTTACACACACACACACACACACACACAGTTTTAGAAATGAGTACCAAAAATCTGCTATGAAATATAAAATAAAAAATAAAATAAAACTAACACATTACTTAATTTAAAAACTAGGGATAAAAAAAATATATATATTATGGACACCATTATTATCTTACCCCCCGCCCAATATATTATGGACACCATTATTATCATCTTACCAAAACAAAATATATATTATGGACATTATTATTATTCAGTCAGTTAAATGCCACACATCATACATGCTTGAGTGATCATGTCTCTTTAGAGACATGACTGACTGGGCAAAAGATTATCCTGCAGTAGGTTGCCATTACTTTCTGTGGTAGAATGGTCACCAACCAAGGCTATAAAACCCAATCTATCCCGTTATTTGACCCATGACTGGAGGGAAGAGATGGATTAATACCTTTCCCAAGGGTATTTGCGCGTAAGTAAGCGCATGGAATTCAACTGGAATTCGAACTCGGCTCACCGATTTTTCATTTCGAGCCAAGCCAATATCCACTGCATCACATCGTACAGTCTATTATTATTATTATTATTATTATTATTATTATTATTATTATCTTACCAAAAAATATATACTATGGACACCATTATTATTATCTTACCAATATATATTTTATGGACACTATTATTATCATCTTATTCCCACCAAAATATATTTTATGGACACTATTATTATCATCTTATTCCCACCAAAATATATTTTATGGACACTATTATTATCATCTTATTCCCACCAAAATATATTTTATGGACACTATTATTATCATCTTATTCCCACCAAAATATATTTTATGGACACTATTATTATCATCTTATTCCCACCAAAATATATTTTATGGACACTATTATTATCATCTTATTCCCACCAAAATATATTTTATGGACACTATTATTATCATCTTATTCCCACCAAAATATATTTTATGGACACTATTATTATCATCTTATTCCCACCAAAATATATTTTATGGACACTATTATTATCATCTTATTCCCACCAAAATATATTTTATGGACACTATTATTATCATCTTATTCCCACCAAAATATATTTTATGGACACTATTATTATCATCTTATTCCCACCAAAATATATTTTATGGACACTATTATTATCATCTTATTCCCACCAAAATATATTTTATGGACACTATTATTATCATCTTATTCCCACCAAAATATATTTTATGGACACTATTATTATCATCTTATTCCCACCAAAATATATTTTATGGACACTATTATTATCATCTTATTCCCACCAAAATATATTTTATGGACACTATTATTCAGTCAGTTAAGTGCCATACGTGAAACAAGCTTGGGCGATCATGTCTCGAAAGAGACATGACTGACTGGACAGAAGATTATCCCGCAGTAGGTTGCCATTGCTTTCTGCGGTAGACTGGTTGCCAGCCAAGGTTATAGAACCCAATCCACCCTGTTATTTGACCCATAACTGGAGGGAATAGATGGATTAAGACCTTTCCCAGGGGTATTTGTGTGTAAGTGAATGCAATAAATTCAACTGGAATTCGAACTCGACTCCCCGAATTCTTGTTCCGAGCCGATATCCACTGTACCACAACGCTCACTATTATTAGCTTAAAAAAAAAGTATATTATGGACACCATTATTTTATTATTATCTTGCCAAATATATATATATATATATATATATATATATATATATATATATATATATATATATATATTTAAATATTATGGACATTATTATTATTTTCTAACCCACAAAAATGTATATTATGGACATTATTATTATTATCTTCCCAAAAATTATATGTTATGAACACTATCATTATAATCTTACCAAAAAAAAATATATATATATATTATGGGCACCATTAATATCATCTTTACAAAAAAAATTATATATATATTTATATTATGGACTCCAAAAAAAATTTGATGAATAATGAATTTTTACAATAACTGTTTCAATTTTTTTAATTAGAATAATTTATTAACTTTTTTCAAAATCTTTTATCTATATTACTTTGTAGTGTTCAAATGGTATTGTTATTAAGTAAAAATGATTCTGTTTGCTGCAATTTACTGACCCCAGCCTTTACAATGAATTTGCTGTTCTTAAAACAATTTTCTTAGAGGGTCACAGTTCAAATTCACTTAAAGTATGTCTTACTTTCATTTTACTTTTTAATTCAAATACCTTCTCATCATCAACAACAATAACAAAAACAACAACAGCAATAATATTCTTCACTACACAAATCCAAGTTTTCTATGGAATATGTTATAAAATATAATTTCTTAAATATTGACAACATATAACGCGGATCTGTAACATATGATGAGGTTAATCCACTGTACTGAATATATTGTAAAATTCATGCTTTTTCTTTTTTCTCTAGGTTTCCTTTTAGGGAACATGCATGTGTTAGTAATGCAATATTGTTCCGAAGGGACCTTATATCGAATGCTCTCAAAACCTGAACATACCTTTGGCTTGGAGGAAGATGAATTCTTAATATTTCTACGGGACATCAGTGTGTATATATTGACATTATTTTGTTTTATTTTCATCATACAATCAATCATTAATTTGTACTTTGTGTCTAGGCCAACACTGTATTTTAGAAGGGAAGTTTTCTTATTTGACACTTTTGTTATGGTAAAATTAAACATTGATCTTAGAATAATATACTAAAATAAAAATGATCAACAAATCACTCATTAAGATTTCAGACTTATTTGTTTTGAAATCTGATAGAGATTTATTTTCTGATTCCAAACTCATCCATCACAACATGAAATGTCTTATTTGAATCCAGATCAAAAGCATGCAAGACCAAATGAAGATTAATTAATTGATATGGCTTGTCCAGCGGATTGTAACATAGCAATCAAGGAATTTGAAAAACTGTCAAAATATAAAGACCTGGAAATTGAAATAGAAAAAATGTGGAAATTGAAAACAAGAGTTGTGCCAGTGATAGTAGGTGCACTTGGAATGATAAAAAATGGAACAAAACAACACATTGAAAGAATCCCTGGAAACCCCAGCTTAAGAGATATACAAAAAATTGTCTTATTAAGTACAGCCCACACACTAAGGAAAACTTTATCTATGTAATGCTTGGGATGATAGGGAAGATAGAAAAACATGAAATGGAGCCATAACAACACACCACTACCTGCCTTAGGTCTCCCCGCAGACTTGGTTGGTAGTGTGACCAAAGCAGAAATCGAAATATGATGAAAAATGACATAATAATAATAATGATAATAAGGAATGGAACATGCATGTCGAACTAATTCATGTCATAATGTGAGTTCTTGGAAAACTTCCTAGAAAACTGAATAAAGCGCTTCAGGAGAACTGGAATTGAAAGATTGTAGAGCTCCAGAAAAGTCTTCATCATTTATTCTGCAAAGATTTCCTAAAAGTTTCTTGAGTTGCGAGGAACCTTGTTGACACCATTCCTCAAGAACACAATTTCCATTGACTGCAGCAATGTGCAATAGCAAGTAAAATAATAATAATAATAGGAACTGTAACAATCATAATAAATAATATTAGTCACAATAATAATAACAATAATAGTAATAATTGTCTGATTTCCGTTCATTTTAATATCTCGTGACTTTGCACTACACATGAAGAAATTCTAAAAACTAAAATATCCTGTTAATCTTTTGAAATGATTTGTTACCGTTTTAGTGGTTCCCAACAGTGTGTTTTTTTTTTTTAATCATATCACCCCGAGCAAGGCGGTAACGCCACTGATGTGCAGGGGGCTATGTAAGAGTGAAAAGATTTGGAAAATAGAAAGCCGGAAACCACATCCTAAAGAGGGAACAAGAGATGAGCTTCTTCACCTGTTCAATAGACGTGGCTGGAGTGTGAACCGGGCGATAGTTTAGTCTATCTACTCCAATTGAAGAAAAAAAAAAAAGAAAAAGAAAAGTGAAAAGATTGGAAAAGAGAAATCCGGAAACCACATCCTAAAGAGGGAACAAGGGATGAGCCTCTACCCCTGTACAATAGACGTGGGTTTGTTTATAGGTACGTAATTTTATATATATATATATATATATATATATATATATATATATATATATATATATATATGGTTACTAATGGAAGTACATTTCACAGTTAGATATTTACTTTTAAAAAGTGCTCAATGCAAAAGTAGAGAACAAATATAGTCAACCTCGTTTTGATGTAATTAGAAGAATCGAATTACTGGGATAACGTGACGTTGTAAATACACACACACACACACACACACACACACACACACACACACACACAGGGTGTCCATAAGTTCATGTGCACTTAAAAAAAACCTATAACTTTATTTGTATTTGCGATAGAAATAATTTGTAAAAAGGAATAGAAAGAAGTAAATCTATATTTTTTAAGGTTTTATTGAAATTCTATTTAAGTTTCGTTACTGACACATGGCCTTCCAGACTGTGGCTTATCATGGACAGAGCCTCTCTCTTTAAATTCTTTTATCCATTTAGCAATAGTGTTCCTATGAGGTGGTTCTTTATTGTATTCAATTCTAAACTTTCTTTGTACAGCAATAGTAGATTTGAGTTCAGCCAACCAAAGGACACAGTTTACTTTTTCCTCAATTGAAGCCATGCATCATATTGATTCTGAAAAAAAGAAAATATTTTTAAACTGTAAAAATTGTTGCAAATTTTGTGGTAAAGAATTATTCAATAACTATACTTAAAACTAAGTACATTAAACTTTATAACATTTTTTGCAGATTATTTCTATCACAAATACAAATCAAATTATAATTTTTTAAAGTGATACCGGACTCATAGTGGGTTGCTTATCTATTCTTTTCTGTTAGTAGTGGAGAGTCCGTTCTAATGAAGGGTAGTTGTATACTTTTGTAGGTTAACGGAATTTGGCCTTGTTGTAGATAGCCCACTATAAGTCATAAAATGATTACAAATCAAGAAAAGCAATTTGAGTAGAAAAATAACATTTTATGTATACACATATCAATTAAGGTTTTTACAATTGAAGTAATACATGAAGTATAGGTCCAACGGACGTTAAAATGTTCGTGGCAATAAAATGCTGAAAGATAATTAATGCTTAGGAATTTGGAAGCGTGTAAGTAAGGAATGTCTTTGATGTATTCGCTCCTTAGGTCAGTAAGTAGTTTTTGAGGCAGGGAAGAAGGAAAGAGGTAAGGGAGGCGAGCGTAGTAAGCCGCTTGACTTAGGTCAAGGGGGTATTAATTACTCTCTTCTCCTCGAGTCGGTCTGCCTGTCGATGCTTTCTGTATCCGCTTTTTATATCTTCTTTTTGGATCACAGCAGATCATTTGGGATTTCACACTTGTATTTGGTTCTGGGCTTCCCATTGGCTGATAAATAAAATTCACGTAGGCTCACGTACTGGAAATTTAATATTTAATTAATTTTTAGTTTTCAACCGGAACATCTGCGCGAAGCCGGCTACGCAGCGACGACTTTTGGTCGTGAAAGCGCAAACATCCGGTCTATCGCTTTTGCTCGGTATCACCACAGACTTTATGGACACCCTGTATATATATAAATGGGTACATACATAACATTCTGGACAAAAAAAAAGGAAAAAAAAAAGAAAGAGGTCTGACAATATTCTATTTTAATAAAAATAGCATACTGCAACTCAACAGCTATAAAGAAAATTTGGTGTTAAAACACTATCATCAGGCAGTAAAACATGGTTAATTTATTTAGTGATATATGTAGACAAAGGGTTTAAAATAAAAAATAAAAAATAGAAATAATAAAATAAAAAATAAATAAAAAACATACGAATAAAGAGGTCATTCAACGAGATGAGTTAAGTGGGGTAGGAGGTTATAATATTTTAAAGAATGGTGTGTGTACGACGCATAGACAGTAATAGTAAATGACAGTAATAATAAATGTTTTGCCACGGAAAGCCAGATATGTGAAAAATTTTAAACCAGAAAAAAGATAGAAAAAAAAAAGGAGAAAAAATAAAAAGGAAAGAAGAGAGAAGAGAAAGATAAGGGAAAGACTAGCAAAGAAAATCGGAACGTTGGAAAAAATAAAATAAAATAAATATAAAAAACAAAATCAAAACCAAAAAAGGATAGAAATAATGTAAAAAAAAAAAAATCAAAATTAAAATATAAATAAAAATAAATTCTAAAAGAGAATTTGTTCATAAGTTAAAATAAAAGAATGATCGTTATTAAAATATTGGCAGTTCAGTGAGCTGAATTTTTTAAGGTATAAAAAGAGCAAATGGTGAAAATATTGAGATAAAATTGAAATAATTTCAGAAGAGTATGAAAAATTCTATGGTGAAAAAATTAGTGATTTCATTACGTTTGTTCAATAAATCACTTTTTTGGGAATTTCATTATATATATATACCCGAGTGAATACAGAACGAAGAAAGAATTCTTACAACGTCCAAAACATTAATTTAAAATAGTGCTCGATATATAATATAGAGAGCTGTGAATATTTATAGTTTTCAGTAATCAATTGAACACTATCGGCTACTGGCGTGTATTTACACTGTATATATAAATCTCTAAAATCCGCTTTCCGCCAAGCCAACCTACGCCGATAGCTTAGCGGTAAAATCTTCAACTGATGTCATATCGGCAGGGTTTCAATTCTGCCTGGAAGCAATCTTATGTCTAACCGTACTGATGAGCTGTGATACAGCAAAACAGGACTGCCTGCGGATGACTATAGTATAATTTCTATCTATAATTTTTAAAGTAATTGTTTTTTATCACTTTAAACATTATTGGATACTCATATTTTAGTAGACGTTTTGCTTAAACTGTATATTTGTTTATTTTTGTCTGATAGTCTGAATATTCGAGAAATCGGATGAAAGAAGGATAGGCACCCTCTGGCAGGATTCGAACCTGTGTTCCCCTGGGTAAAGGCAACCGTCGTTATTTTCGACTTTGCTTTAGCAGACTCGACCATGAAGAACTTCTGCCAATCAAGCAAGGCTGAATCGTGTCTTTAAAATCCTTATCATCTTAGATTCGCAAAATGTCATATCTGATCGGTTTTGCATCCAAATGTAAACAAAGCAGTTTCTGAAGAAGTAATGGATTTTTAATTTATTAATCTGACTGATTTTCTCACTCAGATGTTATTTTTAGTGGATAGTCCTATTTGAGTAGTCGTTTTGCTTATTTATTAGACAGTATGTTTGCTTATTTACAACAACCAACATTATCACTTTAAACGTTAGTGGATACTCATTTGTTTACTCATTAAACATCATATTTGTTTTTTTGTTTTTTTTACTGGCCTGAATATCCGAGAAATTGTATTAAAGAAAAATATGCCTTCTCTGGGAGGATTCGAACCTGCATTCCCTTGGGCAGAGGTAACTGTTTTTAGATCTAACGTCCTTTAACTGACTTGGCCATAAAGAACCTTTTCCAATCATCAAGGCTGAATAGTGTCTTTAAGCAAAATCCTTCTCACCATAGGATGTGCGTTGTGGTGCAATGGATATCGGCTCGGAACAAGAAATCGGGGAATCGAGTTCGAATTCCAGTTGAATTCATTGCATTCACTTACGCGCAAATACCCTTGGGAAAGGTATTAATCCGTCTCTTCCTTCCAGTTATGGGTTAAACAACAGGACAGATTGGGTTCTATAGCCTTGGCTGGCAACCAGTCTACCGCAGAAATTTCTACTATGTATGATTTTACGATTTTATAGCACAAATGCTGGCTAATGCTTCCTTTTCTATCTGGCTGTAGCTTTTTCAGCTGCTATAAATGATCTTGAAGCATGAGCAATTGGTTTAGTTTTTCCGTTCTCATATTTGTGTAGTATCACCGCTCCAATACCCGAATCACTTGCGTCTGATGCAACCACAATCTTTAATTTAGGGTCAAAATGAGCTAGTGACAAGTCCAACGTTAAAACTTTCTTAATCTTTTCGAAAGCACTTTGATATTTATATCTGACCAATTCCATTTAAAATCTTTCTTTAGTAGATTATTCAAGGGGATACTTAATTCCTGCATGTTTGGTATATATACATGATATTAATTAGCAATGCTTGTAACTTTATTACATTTGGTGGGGTTAGCATGTCTTTTCTTATGCTAGCCTTTGAAGAATCCGTTGGCCTACAAAGATCAAATAATGAAATCCAATCTGTTCCAAATAATTTAGAAGTAATAGAAACACCACCATTTTTTTAGTTTTGCCAACAAAAGAAATGTTACAGGTGAATTCACCCATAAAGTTCAAGAAGTTAATAAACTTTCGGAACATTGTATAAAATTTCTGGTGTGTGTTCTTCAGAAAAAGAAAAAAGAAACGAACTTTCTAAACATTGTATAAAATTTCTGTGTGTGTTCTTCAGAAAAAGAAAAAGAAACGTCTAAAATTTTTTGTGTGCTTCTCAACAAGAAGAAAAAATAACGAACTTTTCAGACTTTACAGAATTTCTCTGACGTGTTTAAAGAAAAATAAAACAGAAAAAAATGGTAGTAAGAAAAAAAAAGAAGAAAAGAAAGATTTCTTGTGGAATTTACGTGCTCTTTACTTTTCTCTTCCATTACATTGTGCGATAATTTTTTTTAAAAGGTTTTTCTTCAGGGTATCATAAAGGAGTTGGGCGTTGCCACAAAGTTGACAACAGGCTGACAAGAAGAGAAATAAAAATTAAATGAGACAGAGCGTAACAAGTAAGTCAGTCTTTTACTGACCAGTATGTGGGTTGTGTTTGGCGATTAAATTGACGAATAATTGAAAAATAAATAAACAAATAAATAAATAGATAAAAGGGTAAAGAAACAAAAACGAAATAGTCTAACTGATTAAAGCGTTCTCTATATATTATTTCAACTTCATCCCATAGGGATTTCTATGCTTGGTCGGCTTAGGTGATTTTTGTAGCCTAGCATATGTGCTGATTCCTTAAGTTTACGTAGTTTCCAGTGGCGTTCTCTATATATTATTTCAACTTCATCCCATAGGGATTTCTATGCTTGGTTGGCTTAGGAGATTTTTGTAGCCTAGCATATGTGCTGATTCCTTAAGTTTACGTAGTTTCCAGTGGCGTTCTCTATATATTATTTCAACTTCATCCAATAGGGATTTCTATGCCTGGTCGGCTTAGGGGATTTTTGTTGTCTAGCATATGTGCTGATTCCTTAAGTTTACGTAGTTTCAAGTGGCGTTCTCTATCTATTATTTCAACTTCATCCCATAGGGATTTCTATGCTTGGTCGGCTTAGGAGATTTTTGTAACCTAACATATGTGCTGATTCATTAAGTTGACGTAGTTTCAAGTGGCGTTCTATATCTATTATTTCAACTTCATCCCATAGGGGGCGGTGATTCCCCATTTTCCTTCCATATGTGGTCAGTTACGCCTGATTTTTCTATCTCCCCTCATGTAACGATGTTCTTTTAGCCTTACCTTAAGGGGGCAGCCTGTTTCTCTTTTATATTTCTTTCCACAGCTTTTCTGCACGCCTTGGACACATTATTTCCAACAACTGACCCCATAGCATTCTCTTGCACGGCGATATTCTGTGGTGATACCGAGCAAAAGCGATGGACCGGATGTTTGCTCTATAACGACCAGAAAGCAAATGACCAAAAGTCGACGGTGCGCATCCGGGTTGGCGCAGATGTTCCGGTTGATAAATAAAAATTAATCAAATATTAAATTTCCATTTCGCGAGCCTACGCGGATTCATCTTAACTTAACCACACTTACAGACCGCTGCAGAAGAGAGTAACCGCACCTCATCTCAATTTTGATTTAAAATCTATAAAATTTCAATAATAATTAACAATATAACAGTATGTAACTTCCTTTCTTTTCTTTTTTTGTGGGGAAGTGGAGTGACAAATAAAAAAATCACTAAATAAACCAATTTTCTCACTCTTGTTTTTCAATTGGAGTAGATAGACTAAACTATCGCCCGGTTCACACTCCATCCGCGTCTATTGAACAGGTGAAGAGGCTCATCCCTTGTTTCCTGTTTAGGATGTGGTTTCCGGCTTTCTCTTTTCCAACGTTTTCACTCTTACGTAGCCCCCTGCACATCAGTGGCGTTACCGCCTTGCTTGGGGTGATATGATTTTAAAAAAAGTCTTTTTCGTCTCAATCTTCCATGCCATGTTAGCAGACCTATCGTTAGTGCATTTCGACCCGAAGAGGAAAATTATTGTAGCAACAGATGCCAGTAATGAGGTACTAGGTTCTGTATTGCTTCATGAATTCGAGGACGGATCTACGAAGCCAATAGCACATACCTCGAGAACGTTACTGACCGCTGAACGAAATTACAGTCAAAGAGAGTTTAGCAATAATTTACGATGTGAAAAAAGTTCACATGTTTCTATACGGAAGAGAGTTTATTCTGCAAACAGATCACAAACCGCTGTTATCAATATTTGGGAAAAAAAGATATACCAACTCACACGGCAAATCGACTACAGCGTCGGGGTGTAAGTCTATTGAATTATAATTTCAAAATAGAATATGTGCCTTCAAAAAAGCTAGGTCACGCCGATGGGTTATCAAGATTGATACCTGAATATACGGAACCACTGGAAGAAATAGTAATAGCGACGTTAAGAGACTAAAGTGAATTGTCGAATCTGGTATGCAACACTATAAGAGAACTGCCGGTTATGCTAGAAGATGTGAAACAAACAGCGGGGAACGATGATTTCATTAAAAAAACTGAAAAAGCAAATCTGGTTGATCGAGAAATCTAAAAAAGGAATTAGTGTGTCACCGTTTTCAATCTGCGGACAGGTATTACTATACGCAGATAGAGTTGTAATGTCGGGTACTCTGCAAAAGAAAATTCTGAAAGAGTTTCACACTGGCCATCCAGGAATTTCGAGAATGAAATCTCTAATGAGAAGCTATACCTAGTGGCTGAGGATGGACCAAGACATTGATGAAACAGTGCAGAGGGTGTCAACTGGCAGCAAGGGATCAACCGGTAAAGATTCAACCATGGCCAAAGACAGATGTCTCATAGACTCGATTGCATATCGACTATGCCGGGCCCATAAATGGATCTTATTAACTAATTATTGTGGATAGTTTCACTAAGTTGTCAGAAATTGTTAAGTGCAAACATCCGAATGCAACAAATACAATAAACGCACTTAATGAAATTTTTAGTCGCTTTGGTCCCCTTAAAACTTTAGTTAGCGACAACGGAACGCAGTTTACGGGAAGAGAAATCAAGGAATTCTGTTCATCATTGTCCATTGATCATGTGACAACGCCAGTATATCATCCAAAATCGAATGGACAGGCGGAAAAATTCATGGACACCTTTATACAAGCGTTAAAGAAAAGTGAAGGCATGGACACTAATGAAAGAAGTATTTAGAAATTTTTGGCAGTATATAAGATTACGCCAAACCCGAATACGACGTCAGGACTATCACCAGCAGAATTAGTGTTTGCGAGAAAATACGCTCTGTCTTCGACATGCTGTTGCATTGTACAGCAAAGAAAACTACTAAAAAAGAAAACCAGATGACTAAAGCGTATAAGCCAGGTGACAAAGTTTTTTTTCAAGAACATTAGGGCTAGAAAAATGTATTAGGAAGAAGGAATGATAACCAAGAGAATTGGACAGGTCATATATGACATAAAAGGGGAACATTTTCGGTGCAAAAGACATTGGAATCAATTGAGACTCATACACACTACAGAGGTCACGAAAATACCGAAGAAATTCTAATGGAAGTCCTGCATGACATTTGAAATTCCCGTTCCAGCAAGTCAACATTCGCCAATGGAGGTATTCCCGACCTCAAGGCCAGAGGTCAAACGCCACCACGGCAGGGAGGATTGAGGTGAATAACACTTACGAAAAAAGTCAATCGATTATGTCCAAACCATAAAAAGAGAAAATATTGAAGCTAAATTTCACGGGAAAATTTAGCTCAGTGGCGGTGATGTAATGAATATGTGATGTAATGAATATGCATACACCTTGGTTCCCCCTCACAGTAATATTATTGGCTGATGTCAGCCAAAAATACAGACTAAGGCGAGGACGTCGAGGAGTCTACGGCTATAGGTCTACGTCTATTGACTACGTCTACTGCATAAGCCTACGTCTCAGCATACTGCATACGACTGCGATGAGTACCGTCCATTAGGGCTACTTGCTAGATTGTCCTACCCGGTGACATTTGCCAAAACCGCTTACCTACTTCCAATAATATATATATATATATATATACCCTTTCCGGTACACACACACACACACACACACTAAAAAATACAGACTAAGGCGAGGGTGTCGAGGGGTCTACGGCTATAGGTCTACGTTTATTGACTACGCCTACGTCTCAGCATACTGCATACGACTGCGATGAGTACCGTCCACTAGGGCTACTTGCTAGATTACATTTGCCAAAACCGCTTACCTACTTCCAATAATATATATATATATATATATATATATATATATATCCTTTTCCGGTACGTATCAAGTACAAAAGATGTTATTGGGAAAATTCATATTGAAGAAAGAAAATCTTAGTAGTTGTACGGTTCTCCCTAATAAGAGGTATTGTTGCGAAATAATTACTGTATATTACCAAAGAACACACTATATGTGCGGTCTTACGAATTACTAATTAGTCCTTTGCTAAAAATACGTTTTTGTTTTCGCTAATTGTATTTAGTAGTAATTTAAGTCCCTCAATATCTGCTCCCAGTCATAGACCTCAGGTACATGGCTGCCCAGGAAAATACCAATTGCAGGTAAAAAGGCATAAGTCATCCTCAGTTATCAATAACATTGTGCATTTGGGCAGCAAGCCACTGGATTATTTCTGTTAATTTACCACCAAATTTCTCATTTTTCTGTTAATTAATCCCAAATACAATCAAGTTACTTATCGAAACTATTAATTCAACCAAGAAGTTATAAACTTTTAATAAAAGTTGGCTTTTTGCTTTTATTAAATTTTTGGCACCCTTTTGGAATTACAGATTCTAAAACAAAATTTGTTTACCTTACCTCGCAACAATTCCAAACCCCAGAACAACAACAACAACAACAAAATCTAACAAACAGGGATTTATTCATATTTCGTAACTGTGGATGATATTTGAGGTACTAAAAGGATTTTTTTACAATTAAAAGAAAGTCTGTTTTTGACTTGATTATCGGGGTGGACGCAAATGCTGACTATACATGAAGAAATCGCGCACCTGAATCACCCACATTTGGAGCGATCGCAAAGGTCATCCGAACTGGAGAGCAATAAATGATTTACTAAGCGTCACTTATATGTGACACAAGGCCAAAAGTATGGGACACCCAGTGAGGATCGAACTCACTACTCAGTTGTAACTGGTTCTAGCGAGACAAACTTGCTGATCACGCCGAGGCACCCAAATTTCTAAGCATCACTTAGATGTGGCACAAGACCGAATGTATGGAGCACCTAGTAAGGATCGAACTCACTAGTAACGGATTCTAGTTTGCTAACCATTACACCACACCGAGGTGCCTAACTGAAGTGCAAGAGAAGGGCATCGCTCTTAGAGATTTTAATGTGAATTTTAGTAAATATAAAATAATCTTTTTACTATTATTATGATGGGAATTAGCAGAAAAGATCCAATCCCTGTATTATACAAGTGTCATTGAAGACGACTGACAAAACACTGAAATTAAACTTTTTTCCCTTACATTCGTGCCAGTATTTTCTTTTTGAACAACAACAACAAAAAAAAAAGGGTCCCAGTGATTTGTTGACGATCCAAGGGTTTTCGACTAATATAGCAATTGTCAAGGTTGTTTCTTACAAGTTAACTGAATGTAAATTTTTATTAGCTATCTAAGTATGTTCTTTAACAGTCATAGTGTTGTGGCTGTTTTCATAGTTGATATAATTGAGAGTTAGGTAATTTTTTTTTTATTATTAATATGTCCATTATGTTCAGCCATTTTTTTTTTTTTACATGTGGAAAAATAGTTAGTTTTTTTTTTACTTTAAAGCAAAAAAACAAAAAAAACCCCCCAAAAAACGGAAGAAGTCAGGCGTTAAGTGTAAAATCTGTAAAGAATCTTCAAACATGGCAATAAAGCCTTGCATTGCATTAAAATAGGAAGAAGAATTATGAAAAGGAGAGTAAGTATGAAAAGGAGAGGAATTATATTCAACAGATTAAAAATACATGAAATAAAATATTCATTTACAAATAGTTGATATGCGTAGGTTGATAGACGTAACGTACTTTTTAAAAAAAATAAAATGTGGCAACTATTTCAAATATAGAGTCTGTACTCTAACAACGTTTGAAGTTATAATAGCATGATTTAAACAGGTTATTTATTAACATTTTTTTAATCATATCACCCCAAGCAAGGCGATAACGCCACTGATGCGCAGGGGGCTACGTAAGAGTAAAAAGATTGGAAAAGAGAAAGCCGGAAACCGCATCCTAAATAGGAAACAAGAGATGAGCCTCTTCACCTGTTCAATAGACGTGGGTGGAGTGTGAACCGGGCGATAGTTTAGTCTGTCTACTCCAATTGAAAAGAGTGAAAAGCAAAGACAAACAGACGCATGCGTACATGAAACACATTCACATGTAATCATTTATGTAGATATATGTGTAAAATATACTCGCAAACTCATGCAGACATATACAAGTGTGTGTGTGTGTATATATATATATTACTAAAAAATAGCTCTTAGGTTCATACAACCATGGATGAAAACGCCATAATTCTTTGGAATTTTAAAAATTCCGCGCCCTGTGACCATTCCAAAAAAAAAAAAGAGAAGGAAAACGCTAAAATCTGTTATTGCAAATCGCCTGAAGACACCACTCATGGTAGAAACCTAGGTCACATAATAACTTGTTTACAAATGGAAAATATTCAAAAGTTCTACAATATAATTGTATTGAACACTTTTTAATACAAATGTGCACTGGTCTAACCTTTTTTTTTTTTTTAAATCGTTTCACCCCAAGCAAGGCATTCCACTGCTACTATTGCGCTTGGGGATACATAGGGGAAGGTAAATAGAAAGAGTGGTTAGATATAGGAAATGTCAGAAGGGGGGGTGATAGATAGTTTGGAGGATGGAAAGAGTGTTTGAAAGAATGGAAGCGAGTTAGTGTGTTAGGAGGTGTCTATTGACCTTACATTTAAACTCCTGGAGATTGTAGCCGTCGGGGATATAGCAAGAAGCTAAATAAATGAAATTACTACTACTATTTTCATTTTTCAAGTTTGAAATTTTGTTTATTTATTTCAGGTACTTACACAAATATTGGGGTAATTATCTTAAATGAAGTACAAAGGGATATATATATATATATATATATATATATATATATATATATATATATAGTGACAAATTAATAAATATATATAATAGGAGGGTGTGTAGTGAATAAGAAATTAAAATCAACCTTCTTTTTCCCATTTACAAAAATTTACAATGACGTGTGAAATCCTGGGTTTTCCCAAATAGAAAAAGGATTGACCATGTGCTTAAAGAAAAAGTCCAAACCAGATTTTGACCATGTGCTTAAAGAAAAAGTCCAAACCAGATTTCGCAAGTAGGTGTTAAAATGATTTTTGATGAATGGAAGTGACTTGCCAAGATCAAAAGGACTTCGAAAGTAAGTGCGAAAAAGCTAGATTACAATAAAAGGACTTCATCAACGTCAGTCAGACAGAGAGTCAGATGGGAGCCGCTAGACGAAACGACTAAAATGTAACATCAACTTCAAATCGATCCCCCGAAAATAAGGTTAGGTGCACCTTGTTCTCTTTCTCCTTATCTCTCTCAACAATTACTACTACGAACATTTTGTATGAACTCTACTCTTCTTAATGTTTCTAATTGCACATTAACTTCTACAAATTGTTATTCATTCCCTTTTAATAAATTTCTATTTTGACAGGAAAAATGTATATTTTATCCTTACACTATTCCACTCATTCCATCCTGCCAACAACCAACCTTCTGATAATTCTGATAATGATGAAAACCTTCTGAGGATAATTCTGGATAAAACTTGTAAGCGGTAGTGAGTTCGGTTATGTCTGACACAATGCTGGATTAAAGAAACGTTAACCAGCTCCCTACGCTACAGGTGCACATATGTATAGCATTATTGGAGTAGATAGACTAAACTATCGCCCGGTTCACACTCCACCCACGTCTATTGAACAGGTGAAGAGGCTCATCTCTTGTTTCCTGTTTAGGATGCGGTTTCCGGATTTCTCTTTTCCAATCTTCTCACTTTTTTTTTCAATTGGAGTAGATAGACTAAACTATCGCCCGGTTCACACTCTACCCTCGTCTATTGAACAGGTGAAGAGGCTCATCCCTTGTTTCCTGTTTAGGATGCGGTTTCCGGTTTTCTCTTTTCCAATCTTTTCACTCCTATGTACCCCCCTGCACATCAGTGGCGTTACCACCTTGCTCGGGGTGATATGATTATAAAAAAAAATATTATTCAGGTGTTAATAAACAGTGTTTGATGTATGAACAGAGCTGTATGATATATACATTAAAAATATACTTATTATCCTACGTCTATGTAGGACAATATGCATATTTATTTATTACGGAAATTAACGAAGATTCACGAAACTGGTTATAAACAACCGACAATTTGAAATGATTTGTTTGAATATTATTTTTGATCGATACTCGTATTAAAGTAAATATTCAGTTTATAATCAAACAGTATTATATATTTATTTACACCGGCCTGATGATTTAGGATAAATTTTCTTTTAAAAAAATTATCGTAAATAATCAGGCCGGTAGAAATAATACTGTTTGATTATAAACAGAATATCTATTTAAATATGAGTATCGATCAAAATTAATGTTCAAACAAATCATTTCACAGTTATATATATATATATATGCGTATGTATCTGCTTCTTCTATGTGCCTAGGTGATCATGGCCTTGCACATCTCTCTATCCCTGGTAGCTTTAGCACACTTTCTTCTTTAACATTGTGACACGATAACTAGGCATATATGTATTTTATTATAATAGATAAAAATAGAAAATGGTAAAGAATAGAAAATAGTTTAAAAACATATTTAACAAAAGTGAAAAAGAAGAGGAAAAAATAAATAAATAAACGCTTTTTCTTTTATGAGGAAATTGTGGAAGAGACAAGAGTATCCGATTACTGTTTTAAATCCTACCGCTCTTCCGCTAAATATTTGACTCTTGACTCAGTAATTTAATGTAATAAGTTCAGGAGATAAAGTTCAGGAGGTTGGTTTTCGAATGACCCGGTCAAAGGCTGTCTTTTACTGTATCTTGACCACACATTAAGAATTTTCCGGCGGAAGCTTTATTAAGATAAAAAAAAAAAAAAGATAACTGAAATTTCGGACTTACAGTCGCCAATGCTTATCTTTTAGTTTTATTTTAGCCTGGGGTCTTTAGTCACTTCCGGATTGTTTTAAATAAATACAGGTGATTTTTCCGAGCCGATCAGTAGAGTAGAGTAGAGTGAGAGAGAGTTAAGTGAGTCAGTCAGTTGAGTGAGTAGAATCTCCGTTCGTCTTGTTTCGGTCAGTTCGGATTTGTTGATCTCCATTAATTAGAGTTAGAGCTGTGTGTCACATTCGCCTGCCCCAACCGAAAAGGTTAACTCTAAACGAAATAAAGCATCCTTTCAACTCATCCAGGTTGTGGAAGTTCGTTCCTTATAGTTCAATCTTGTACCCTCAGCTTGAGGCTCCGACATTTTCAACAAACTCCCGGCAAACATCACAGCGTGGAGAACGGCCGCCGGAGAAATTGTTAGGACCGACCGTTGGGGTGTTACAACATCTCGCAGCCCCGGTTCTGTTATCCACCTGATCAGGCCCTTCAAATATGTTATCTGCTGCTTTCCACTGTCTCTTTTTCTTTATCTGGTATGTTAGTATCAAGTTCTCCAAGCCCTCCTTCCTCATTGCATGTCCCAGGAGCTTTAGTTGTCGCTTCCTGATGCTCAATATTAACTAACTTTTCGTTTCCATTCTTTCCAACACCTCATCGTTGCTCACATGTTCGATCGATGATATCCTCAGCATCCTTCTGTAGAACCACATTTCAGTTGCTTCAAGATTTTTCTTCATCTTTGATGATATTGTCCAGCATTCACTGCCATATTGAAGAACCGACATTACATAGCAATCTGGTACTCTCTTCTTTGTTTCAATTGAAAATTTCCTGTCTCTTAATACTTTACTCAGCTTCTGGAAGGCGTCTTTCGCCATGCCATTTCACCTTTGGAACTCTGTGTTGCACTATCCGTCTTCTGTTAGAACACTGCCCAGGTATCCCCCTCCTGTATTTGGCATTTTGGGCTGCTCTTTTTGATGATGACCATGCATCCTGTTTTCTTGCAGTTAATTTGTAGCCCTTTTTTGTTACTCTCTTCAGCTACCTTCTGTAGGAGGTTCTGCAGTTTCTTTTCTGTGGCTGCTATCACCACTGTATCATCTGCGTACCTTATGTTATTCAAATTGTGGCCTCCGATTACAACTCCTGGCATAACATCTAGGGTCCACAAAATAGTCTCGCTGTCTTACGTCCCTTTCTATCTTTATATATCTGCTGAATTCGTTACCTGTCCGTATGCAGGCGGTTAGCTGCCGGTAGAGATTCTTAATTACTCTTATGTTTTTCACAAATATGTCCAGGCTGCTGAGCATATCCATCAATTCTTTGTGGCCCAATTTGTCGAACGCCTTGCATTATACCCCACTTATGTAAAACACGCTAAAATTTCCCTTTTCTGATTCCATACGCCTATGGCTTAGGGGCAAGCGACTCCGACTGACACCAAATCTGTTCAGTTTCGATCCCGGCCAGAAGGAAGTGGACGTCTATCCACACTGATGAGCTGTGATACAGCGAAACAGGCTTGTATTTAGATGTAGATGACGATAATAATTAGTATTCATTGCTCAATTTTTATATTGAGCACCGTTTTAAATTAATGTTTTGAATGTTGCAATTATTTTCTTCGTTCCTTATTCATTTATATATATATATATATATATATATATATATATATATATCTTTCCCTTTCCTCACTTTCTTCTCCTCTTTGATTTCTCATCTTGTTTTCGCATTTTTTCTGTCCTCTTTCTTTTTTCCTTCTTTTTAATATCTTCTTACCTCGTACAAAAAAATTTCCCAAAATAAGTGATTTTTTTTTCAATAAAAATCTTATTACCATCATTATTAACTCTCTGATGAGACATTGTTCTTTCAATGTTGAAACAAAATGTACATTTTGTAGTAGTTTGTAGATTGTCTAAAGTATAATAATAAATATTCATTGCTCTATTTTTATATTGAGCACTCTTTTAAATTAATGTTTTGAACGTTGCAATTATTTTCTTCGTTCCTTATATATATATATATATACGCTCTCACACCCTGATTAAGCACTCTGGAATAATGGTAAACTTTGAAAAACAGTAGCTACTCTGGCATGTACGCATCGCTCATTCCGCACTCTGGGTATTGGGTGTATATAATGATAATGTATACGCTTAAAAGTCTGCCTTCTTCTACCGAGCGCCCATAGCCTAGAGGTAGAATCGCATGTATGATGTGTGGCACTTAACTGACTGAATAATAATAGTGTCCATAATATATATATATTGTTTATCCCTAGTTTTTTTAAATAAAGTAATGTGTTAGTTTTATTTTATTTTTTATTTTATGTTTCATAGCAGATTTTTGGTACTCATTCCTAGAGCTGTAGGTGGGTGGGTGTGCATGTGTGGAAGCGTTCTATAATCTCGTTTGCAGAAGAAGGGTGATATGGTGTTGTAGATTTTATGTGTAGAGTTTGGAGTAGGTCATTGAACCCTTCCAAATATTGCAATCCAAACAGCAATGGCAATTATGGAACTCTGAAAGTGGTGGGACACTTAGGAGACAAGATTTTTCTGAGGAGGAGGGGAGCGAACCCAAGCAGCGTCTTATAGGATATAAATCCTACATAATTCCAACAAATATCTAAAACACAAAAAATAGAATTGCACACACGTAAAATCGGATCCAAATTGCTGGAAACAAATTTTGAAGAAAAAAAAAAAAGCGACGACATCGCCACAATGTAAAAGAGAAATTTCAAGCCGCTGAACCAGACATAAGTTCTGTCGACATACATTCGCTCTTCCTGGGACTTCTCACGCGCTGTTTTCCTTTACTCTTCTTCTTCACCCCCATATTCTCATTGCTAACAATGATGAAGACAACAATGACAACAATAAGACACTTCAACTGACCCCCAAAATTAACATTAATAAGTACATTTTTTCTCTGATCTTTTATCTCTCACTCATTCACTCACTCACTTTTTTTTTTTACCGTAAATTGATCACTTTTCCTTCCGTTTCACTTTCAAAAAAGAAAAAAAAAGAAACAGATTTTATTACTATTGATAATCTGCATAAACACATTTCAGTACAACTATGAACTCTGGATTCATTTAACTCTATGTTACACTTTCTCTTTGAACATTTCTACAATCAATAATTTCACTTTCTACAAAATTGATGTTATTCTGTTCATTAAATAAATTCACACTACTCCATACAAGTGAGACAGTTTTTTCTTTTATTCACTCTTCTCATATTTTAAATTGTGGGGACTTCGGTTGTGTTTGGCACAAGGCGAACTTGATAAACATTACCAAGGTTCTTACAAGTTACCTTCACTGAAAAAAAAACAGCTTAGCATTAAAAAAAAAGGTCCTTACGTATTATCGGGAGGACCTTTGATTTTTACTTTTTCTTTTTTTCCCCGCTTATAACACCAAGGAACTGGAAAAATCAGGCTTTCATCACCTCAACGTCAACCACAAGTACAACTTTGTGGATTCGAACACCGGGGCTCATACGCAGACAGTGGAACGCCTATGGGGATCGACAAAGTGGCGAAACAAGAAGCACTGTGGCACTGCACGTCACCATTTGGAGTCGTATTTGGCCGAATTCATGTGGCGGAAGCATGTTGCCTGTACTGATGTCTTTGAGTCACTTTTGGAAGCAATTGCGACGTTCTGGCCTCCAGAATTACAAATGTAATGTTATTTTATTGTTTTAACCGTTTCAATAAATAATTTACTTTAATTTTTGAGTCGTTTTTTTAAAGGTCCTCCCGATAATACGTAAGGACCAAAAAAAAAGATCCCAAACTTAATAAAAACAAAGTTTTTCTATCAAAATGTTTAAGAGGAAAGACAAAAATATTGGCAATATATATTGTAGAGAGGAGAATTATATTTACGAGTCGACTCGGCGTAACTTGGTTCATGAAATAAAGCTGGAAATAAAGTAAAAAAACTTTTGTTTATTTTCGTAAAAAAAATAAAAGAATTATTTTTTTTGTACAAAAATGAAGTTGTCCGTAAAGCTGTAAAAAGGGAAGAAAGAAAGGAACTGGGCATGTGAGAGGGAAAGGTATGACGATGTGTAGAAAGAGAGGGTACCTTCCTTTTATCTGGATGTGTTTCTTATGTCGAGCCCTGATTGGTCAAAAAATCATATTTTGACCACGTGGTGTGCTTTCCACTACGTCCGAGCTTTTGGGTGCGCCGTCCTTGGTTTTTTTCCCCATAGAGTATGGTAAGGGGTGAATTACTGCGCAATTGTATTTTTTTTAGATACACGTGGTGTGCATTAATTTTTATTGTGTGTGTGTAGAAAATAAAATAAGAAACAGCACAATATATATATATATATATATATATATATATATATATATATGTTAACTACCCACTTCAAGAAATTAGTTATGCAGGATTCCTGGGAGAATGTAAATCATCTACTTTTTTTCTCTAAGTTATAACTTTTCTGAAAATCAGCTGAAAAATTAATTTTTGTTTTCAGCAAAGTTTGACCTACATTCAAGAAGCTACTTTGAAATAAGAAAATAATTTTTAATTTCTCTATCACTATATGACTATTAAGTCTCTTTCCCTCCCTAACAACATGTCTGTTTCTAATCTATCTGGTTGTTTTATTTTGTTTTCTTTCAAACTGGTATTCGTATGTGTCCTTAAAAAGCTAAATGAAAAAGAAAAAAGAAAAGAAAAAGAGGGAAAAGTGCTGCAGATCAAATCTTCTCAAAATCAGAGACTGATCAGTTTCATAAATTTTTGAAGATTATAATATAAAAGTAGGTGTGTGGGGGAACTGAGAAGCCAGGCAAATTTTTTTAGAATCGCCACTACCAACTAGTAAGGATAGTTTTGGCTTTTACTTTTGCTGTGTGTCACGTTAAAAAAACAAAGTTAAAAAAATAGAAAAACTTCAACTAAACGAAAAAAAAAAAAAAAAAAAAAAAAGAAACAAAAAAAAAAAAAAAAAATCACACCCACAAAAGTTTTACTTTCATTTCGTTCAACCAAATGTTTTGTGAATAAGCTTGAAAGGCGACTACATTACTATACTACAGGCTCTAATTTGGGACCAGAGAAAATCTCTCTTATATCCGGATTTCTTTTATATCGGGGTTTCTTATATCCGGGTTATACTATACTAATATTTTTTAATTTTCATATCACTTATTATTTGAATTTTAATTCTTTTTACAAACAGAAATCTGAAGGTATGAAAACTTAAGTAGTTCTTCTATCAACAAATCATTTTGGCTGCTTTCGTTTGAGGATCCGTTTGTCTACATTTACAAACAACTGGTCAACTAAACTGACGATAGACATTCTTAAAAATTGAACAACGAAAAGAAGTAATCCTAAATTTTAAAGGTGAGTGTACTGTACTTTTTATTTTTTACTCGTGATCTGTCATTTAAAAAAAAATAATTTCTTCTTTTTTAATTAACTTTCAATTAAAACTAAAATAAAAGTTTTCAAGGAAATGTTTTTATTTTTAAAAGTTCCATTTAAAAGTTAGTTATCGAAAATGAGTGGACTAGGTATTTACGATAAAGAAAATATAGGCTTGTAGCGGACGAAGGCGTCCATTTACTAATTTATGTTTTACGAGTCGACTCGACGTAACCTTAGTCATGGTGAAATAAAACAGACAATAAGAAAGAACGAGTAAGGCGAAAGTAACCAGAAAAACAATATATTGACAAAGGTTACATAGGGTTGAGAGAGCATGCATAAGAAAGTGAAAAGGAAAGAGTCATTCCTCTTCGTCTGTTCGTAGAAACAAAATAAGATGTATGAAGTTTTTTCCTCTAGCTGAAAGAAAGGTTTCTAACAATTGTTAAGATTATCGTCAAGAGTTCGAAGTTCACATCCTTGATGAAATTATTCAGACAGAAAACAAGGTTCTGTGTCTGTGTATGCGTTTAGGCAAGAAAGTCAGACAGAAGACAAAGTTCTGTGCCTGTGTGTGCGTTGAGTAGAGAGAGAGAGAGACTTACATGCGAATGTAGTAGTCTTAGGCAGTCTGTGGATTTCTACTGACGAAGGTTGGAAAAATTGTGAATTTATGTGTAGAAAGTTATTTTAAGTAAGGTCCAGTTTGAATGAAAGTTAATGTGCATAGTGTTCATGTCGGTGAGAAATAAAATAAAAAAAATTTGCACGTGTGTTTGTGTGAGTAAGGGAGACATGTCTGCTCTTGCCCCGGGACGAAATCCTAACTGGCGTACCACGTGATTTCCTCGCTTTTATTGGCATTCGTTTACGCGGGAAACTAAGTTATCACGTGAACGCTGAATCACCATGTATGTGTGTGTGTGCGTGTGTGCGTGGGGGGGGGGGTGTCAATGTATCAACCCCCACAAGCTTTTTCATTTATTAAAAATAAAACTCACTTTAAAATTTAAGGAGTTGCCTATTTTTTTTATTTATTCTACGTTGGGTGGTAAGCTTGCTTGATAATTTTTGTTTTTTTCTTTTTTTGTTGTTGCTAGTTTCATTTTGGAAATGTATTTTTAAATTTTTTGTTTTGTTTTCTGTTCTCTTGCATATAGCGGTGGTTAAAGTTTTTTTCCCCTCTTACATTCGTATAAGTATTTTCTTTTTGTATATAATGTGTGAAAAAAGGCCCTAATTATTTGTTGATGATCCAAGTGTTTTCGACTAATAGCAATTATCAAGGATGTTTCTTACAGCTTAACTGAATGTAGATTTTTATAAGCTATCTAGGTATGTTCTTTAACAGTCATAGTGTTGTGGCTGTTTTCATAGTTGATATAATTGAGAGTTTGCTGATTTTGTTATTATTAATATCTCCATTTTTTTTTTTTTTTTAGGTTGAGTGAACAAAACTTTTTTTTTTTAATCATTTCACCCCGAGCAAAGCAGAAATGCCACTGATGAACGGGGGGGGGGGCTACATAACTGTAAAAAGATTAATTAGAAAAGAGTGAGGAGTACAAACTAGTTAGAAAGGAGCAATAGAAAGCTGAGAATGCAGGTGCGATGACAGATACATAGGTGGAAAGAGAGCTAGGAAAGAGAGGGGTGGGGAGAGAGCTAGAGTCAAGTGGTTAATAGATGAGTATTGACATTGCATTTAAATTTGTGGAGGTTGTAGCCGTCAGGAAAGCAAGAATATGGGAGCGAGTTCCACAGGCGGGAAGTGCGAGAGAAGAAGCTGCCGAAGTAGAATTGTCGTCTGCATTTAGCTAACCTGACTGTGAATGGGTGGGACCCAGTTGCCAGTCTGGTTGCACGAGTAAACACCTGTTGAGGAGGCACCAGTGACTTAAGTTCATCCGAGCAGAATCCATGAAAGTATTTATAGAACAGACAAAGGGAGGCCACATTTCGATGGTGGGGAAGTGGCTGCAGTCGAGCCACCAGATCACATTACAGACTCTCCTTTGGAGCCTGTCGAGAACACTGAGGAGAACGGCAGGGGCGCCTGACCATAAATGGCAGCAGTACTCCATGCGCGAACAGATGGTTGACTTGTATATATGCAGGATGGATTCAGGTGGAAAAAACATCCTGGATCGACATAGTGACCCAACCTTCTTAGCAGTAGATTTCGTTTGTATAAACAGCATAACATCAAATTGTAGGGATGAAATATTCTAAGAGAAAGTGTAGCTGGAAGTTTCTTCTTCTTCTTCTTCTTCTTCTATGTGCCCTGTCTCTTCAGGACGTAGGCGATCATGGTTCTCCACGTCTCCCTATCCCTTGTGGCTCTTAGTATGTTTGCTCCTGTTACTCCTGACAACCTCCGTTTCGTCATCCACCTGATCAGACCCTGCAAATATGTTATCCGCTGTCTTCCACTGTCTCTCCTTCCTTCTATCTGACCAGTCAGTATCAGGTTCTCCTGGCTCTCCTTCCTTATTGCGTGTCCCAAAAAGAATTAAGAGTTTGTTCGAAATTTTACATTTGCATAAAAAGACAGGTTTATTTTTTTTGCATGAAAAGATGTTTGTGCTGAATGTATCAACAAACTAGTAGTAATGTCTTGTTCCTCTCTTTCTTTTTGTGTACAGCGGGTAGGTGAAGAGGTGGAAGAAGAGATAATGAAAACAGCATGAGAAGTGATTGGGTGCGAATGTTGGTAGCCTGGGGTGGCCTGATTATTTTTGTGGTGCAGTGGATATAGGCTCGGAATGACAAACCAAGTTCAAATTCCAGTTGATTTCCTTGCATTCACTTACGCACAAATACCCTTGGTAAAGGTATTAATACGTCTCTTCTCTCCAGTTATGGGTTAAATAACAGATTAGGTTCTATGGCCTTGGCTGGCAACCAGTGTACCGAAGAAAGCATGGCAACCTACTGTGGGATAATATTTTGTCTAGTTAGTCATGTCTCTTTTGAGACATGATTGCCCAATGTGTGTCTCATGTATGGCACTTAACTGACTGATTGTTCAGCATGGACTGTCTTGTGTTTCCGTGTCCTCTGCTAGCATCAGCTTTTTTTTTTTTGTGTGTGTGTGTGTGTGTGAATTAGTAGAAAAGATCCAATCCCTGACAAGTGTCATTGAAAATGACTGACAAAACACTGCGATTAAAGTTTTTTTTTTCCCCTTACATTCGTATAAGCATTTTCTTTTTGTATATAATGTGTGAAAAAAGGCCCTAATTATTTGTTGATGATCCAAGTGTTTTCGACTAATAGCAATTGTCAAGGTTGTTTCTTACAAGTTAACTGAATGTAGATTTTTATAAGCTATCTAGGTATGTTCTTTAACAGTCATAGTGTTGTGGCTGTTTTCATAATTGATATAATTGAGAGATGGCTGATTTTGTTATTATTAATATCTCTATTTTTTTTTTGTTTTTAGGTTGAGTGAACAAAACTGTTTCGTTTGTATAAATAAATAAAAATTTATTTACCAAACAGCATAAAATCAAATTGTAGGGATGAAATGTTCTAAGAGAAAGTGTAGTTAGAAGTTTAAAGAATTCAGAGTTCATTTGTTTTAGTGAAATTTTACATTTGCATAAAAAGATAACTCCATGTTTTTGCTGAGTGTAACAACAAAGTAGTAGTAATGTCGTGTTCCCCTTTTTCTTTTTGTGTACAGCGGGTAGGTGAAAAGGAAGAAGGAGAGATAAAGAAAATAGCACCAGCAAAATAAGAGGCGGGGCAGCCAAATTATTTTCTTGCAACATTGTGTTCAGCATGGACTGTCTAGTGCTTCCTCATCCTTCCCTTGCATCAGCCGGAAACGTGTATAAATAGCCAACTCAGATCAAATGGTCTGCTCCCAATGCAAACTCATTTTATGGCGGGAAGAAACATGACAAGGGTCATTGAAAGTTCAATTTGTTGCTTTTTGCAAATCGCTCTCCTTTCATTGGTTAATAAATATTTGCACACTTGCTTGTGAATTTGCAAACAGTGAAGAAAAGTTATTTTTATTTCATAGTCACTACATAGCTACAATCTCCAAAAGTTTAAATGCAACATCAGTTACCCCTTTTTATCTACTTGATTCCTTTCCATCTCTTATCATTTCTTAGATATCCCCTGTAACTTGTTTGGTTTTTTTTTGTTTTTTTTTGTCTCTCTCACTGTAACCCTCTGCACACCAGTGGTGGTTCAGCTTTGCTTGGGGTGAAATGATCATAAAAAAGAATGATTTATCTTTATATGAAGTACAAAGAGATATATGCATTTTAAGTTATTTATTAAATATTAAAGTATTTACCACTACTATTGTCATTTTTCCAAATTGGGTTTTGTTTATTTACAAGCAATATAGGTCCTGGAGCTCAGACTCAGCCAAAAGAATATTTGTGTGAATTTTGGTGAGAATCGGATAAAAATTGTGGATATGTATAAAGGACATACAGATAGATAAACAGATACACACACAAACATCTTGCCTTTTATATATATATATATATATATATATATATATATATATATCATTGATTTTCTGCACTATTGTAAGAACTGCATCCTTGAAACTTATGAATATTGTTTCTTATGCCTTTGTCTATGAGTGTATCAAATTTGATTAAAATCGGACCACTCCTTATATAACCCGATTTTTTCGATTATTGATTTTTTATATTTATTGGGGGTACCTCGACACAAAACCTAGCTAAGAACACTCGCAGACACTTATAGTAGAACTGTGTAAATTTTCAAGAAAATTGGTTTAGCCGTTTAGGAGTCTATAGGTAACGGACACACACACACACACAGAGAGACAAAGTTCCATTTATAAATAAGTTTAGATAGATTAGATTTTAGTCCAGATAATCATTCCAGATAGCAAAGTCTAGATAAGTCAGGAATTGATTTGACTGTATTTATTTCCTGAACAGCATCCGTTTTTATAATGATGAAGAAAATATATCAATTGTTTTTCATTTCTGAAAATGAATTATGGATAAATCTACAAAACGTTACTTGAATTGTTTTATATGAGTAGACATTTTAACTCAAGAGTGTCCCATTTTGTTTTTAATTTATTTTTATTTTAAAATTTAAGCAAGATGATGTGGGTGGGGCATAAAATCTTACAGATCAATATGATGATGTGGGTGGGGCATAAAATCTTACAGATCAATATGATGATGTGGGTGGGGCATAAAATCTTACAGATCAATATGATGATGTGGGTGGGGCATAAAATCTTACAGATCAATATGAACATAAAAGGATGAAATATTTTTCTCTGCTCTTGATTCTAACACATTCTATATATTATGTTGTTTCTTCCAGAAAGCATGTCTCCTGAAATCTTCCAGGCAGTACTGGTAAGTTTATTTCCTATTTTGGGACATTTTTTTTTTTTTTTTTAATCATATCACCCCAAGCAAGGCGGTAACGCCACTGATGCGCAGGGGGCTACGTAAGGGTAAAAAGAATGGAAAAGAGAAAGCCGGAAACCACATCCTAAACAGGAAACAAGGGATGAGCCTCTTCACCTGTTCAATAGATGTGGGTGGAGTGTGAACCGGGCGATAGTTTAGTCTATCTACTCCAATTAACATAGGGAGTAAAACTGTTCATAAAAAACTCACCCACAACACATCATAAAACTCTTTCATTCTCTTCAAAGCATTAAAAACTTCAAGATATTCAATTTATTTTTCTGAAATATACTTTAAAGTTACAACTCAAACTCAATCCCATTTCAATATGATTAACTTGTATAAAATTCCTAATGAAATAATAGTTCACACTCCACCCACGTCTATTGAACAGGTGAAGAGGCTCATCCCTTGTTTCCTGTTTAGGATGTGGCTTCCGGTTTTCTCTTTTCTAATCTTTTCACTCTTTTCTTTTTTCTTTTTTTTTTTTCCCCTATTGGAGCAGATAGACTAAACTATCGCCCAGTTCACACTCCACCCACGTCTATTGAACAGGTGAAGAGGCTTGTTTCCTGTTTAGGATGTGGTTTCCGGCTTTCTCTTTTCCATTCTTTTTACTCTTACGTAGCCCCCTGCGCATCAGTGGCTTTATCGCCTTGCTTGGGGTGATATGATTAAAAAAAAAAAATAGAATTTATATTAAGTAAAAATTTTAAAGAATCTTGTTTATTGTATGTTGGTTGTGTTAAAAACAGGCCTATGGATTTAGAATACAAAGCCCCCAACTCCAAATTTTCTTTATGTAATTGATTATGGCCGCCATATCTTATATATGCTCCTAACTTGAGTAGGCCTATATCATTATAAATGATCTATATAAAAGAAAAAAGATATTGTGGTTTTTATATCATACCTATTAATTTTCTAATAGAATTAGAGACAAAATCTTTGAAAGGATATAGAAAAATAACAATAAAATAAAAATACTATAATATAAAACTTTTTGAATATATATATATATATGCAAATAGGAAATAAATATAGAACAAAACTAAAACTACTTTTATTTTTAAAGAATCTTGTTTATTGCATATTGGTTGTGTTAAAAACAGGCCTGTAGAGTTAGAATACAAAGCCCCCAACTCCAAATTTTCTTTATGTAATTGATTATGGCCGCCATATCTTATATATTCTCCTAACTTGAGTAGGCCTATATCATTATAAATGATCTATATAAAAGAAAAAAGATATTGTGGCTTTTATATCATACCTATTAATTCTTTAATATTTTCTAACAGAATTAGAGACAAAATCTTTAAAAAGATATAGAAAAAATAATGATAAAAAAATTCTATATTGTAAGACTTTTTACATATATATCTTTTTGTAAACAAGAAATTAGTATAGAACAAAAATAAAACTAATTTATAACAGAAGTCACAAGGCGTAAAAGACAACAAAAGATTTTTCCATATATAGTTTTGTAGATACAAAATAACTACAAAAATTTAAATGACTTTGAAAAGAAGTTGAGAGGAATTTCTTTAAAGGAAATAGAAAAATATACAATGGAAGAAATAATAATTAAAATAAAAATGCTATAATGTAAGACTTTTTACATTATAACTTTGTACATGAAAATACTTTAAACTAGGGCCATGGAAAGTGTAAATTCAACTGGAGTCAAAGTCAGTAAAACTATACTGACGCTAACTCTAGTGATCCATTAATTGCTTCCGAATCCATGACTTTGACTCCAAGTTCCCAACCCTGGTTAAAAATAAATTGATTTATTCAAAAAGAAAATAAGGCCTTCATTTTTAATCTTGGATTTCTTTCTTTTCAGCTGTGTTCCTTTGCCATTGTAAATGGTAAGATTCAAATAATTTTTAATTATTGTTATAAGTCAGGAGTCAGCAACCATGTGCAGACTTAAGGTTTTAAAATCATTCAGTGTGGCAAAAGCATACATATTTCTATACAAGGTCAATATACCTGTTCTATGATATATATATATATATATATATATATATATATATATATATATGCATGCCATTGGAAATTGCTTGGTGAGCCACAGGTTGCTGACTACTACTGTATTTCCAAACCTTAGGATAGGGAATAGAAGTTGAAAATGTTTATCTCTAAACCTATGAATATTTATTTATACATTGATTATTATTTTTATTACCTTGGAAATTTAAACATTTATTAAACAATAGCTTTTATACAAAACTGAAAAATGACCAAAATATATATGATTATAGAATTTTGTAGTCTTTGAAGAAATTACAGTATTATCTAGAAATTAGTAATAGAAAAAAACACTATTATTATGAAAACAGAGAAGTATTATTTTTTAATTATCTATGATATGATAATTCAATTAGTCAGGAAGAGTGGATTTTAAAAAATGCATATAATATATATCGTTTTTTACCATACTGAGAAAATAGGATTGCGTTTAATATTCACTAAGTATCTTACATATTTACAAATCTACAATTCCATGCATACATAGAATATTACTGACACATATGGTCTTGGGCTCCTGCAATATAGTTAGAGATTCTTGCGAAAATCCAAAGAATGTGCAATGTTATAGGTCCTAACCTGGCATCTTGACTTCAGTCATTTTCTTATTTTCATAATGTAGCTCCACTGTGCCTTTTCTATAAATGGCTTTCATGGTAATTGTTCTGATGAACTCTTCACTTTGATACCTGGACTTTATGCATTTAATTGCAGGACTAGATTGGAAGTTAGGTTTCATCATTTCACTGTTGAAACGGTTAAATGTAACCATTAGTTCTATGCTAACAGTTTCTTCTATTGAAAATCTTTCTTCAAGCTCCTTGCTTCCCTGTCAAATTTGATTTTCAAAAATTTAAATGGAATGTTAATTATTTTTTTATCTTAATTCTTGTTCTTTTATTGTTCTTTCTCCTTAATACTGTTCTCTGATATTCTTTCACACTTAGTAAGGCCCCTGCATCTTAGTGGCTTAATTGCCTTGTTTGGTATGAAATGATTAAAAAAGCTATAAAATCATGAAATATTTACTAACAATATATATTGTTCTCTTTCAGTTCAAACAGAATCATTTTATCGGACTATCCCTTCACAAGAAGTAAGAAGTAAGTATTATTATTTTCTTAATAGTCATGATTATTACATTAATCATTTATATTCTTGTATTATTTTTAGGTATTGCTCTCATCATATATATGTTATAATAGACACAATGTTTCAAACAAGTACCCTCTGGTCATCATCAGGTGTATATTAATATCTGATATGGAATATCAATTGATAATTGTGATATTTTCTTCTTTCCTTATTGTGTTTCACTTGATATAAGAGTCAGTTATACATGTTTTACTGTTATCTGTTGGTCAGGAGTTCAATCTGTGGATCTGGTAGTGATGATCCAAATCAAAAAGATAATACGAAATGAATCATTTCTATAATAAATTTCAGAAGCAAACTCAGGAAATGTTTTATTGATGCATTTTGAGGTGGGTGAGATGAGAGGGTCATCCATGATTGATTTTATTTTCATTGGGGTCAAGTGAAACAAATGAGTGTTGATCTAGTGTTTGGTTGCTTAACATCTTTTATTCAGGATAAATGACCAATTTGGTAACAGTACCAAAATACATTACCACAACCAGATCCTCGCAGTTGATGTCTAAAACATTGAAGGTAGCTTTCTTGTTTTCCTTGGTTTGTTAAAGCAGGAGCAACACCCTCTAGTGTACAAATCATGACAGTATCCTTGGGGCTTTTTTTGCAGGTACATAATACCACAATAGCTAATTTTGATTAATTTCCAGGGAAGTTGCTACATGTTACATTTGAGTTTTGTTTTTTTTAACAGTCAGACCTAATTTATCTCTGGAATGAAACAATGGAGTTATTAATAAGAAGAATTGAAATTAATGCATGCAAGATTACACAGCCATAGCCTTGCTTCTTGATAGTCAACCTATGAACTTTTTATTTCACCCTTGTACCTGGAATGAAACAATGTAGTTATTAATAAGAAGAATTGAAATTAATGCGTACAAGATTACACAGCCATAGCCTTGCTTCTTGATAGTCAACCTATGAACTTTTTATTTCACCCTTGTACCTGGAATGAAACAATGGAGTTATTAATAAGAAGAATTGAAATTAATGCGTACAAGATTACACAGCCATAGCCTTGCTTCTTGATAGTCAACCTATGAACTTTTTATTTCACCCTTGTACCTGGAATAAAACAATGCAGTTATTAATACAAAGAATTGAAATTAATGCATACAAGGTTTCATTGCCATAGCTTTGCTTCTTGGTAGTCCACCTATGAATTTTTCATTTCACCCTTGTACCTGGAATGAAACAATGCAGTGTGTTATAAGAAGAACTTTTTTTTTTGTTCTCAATTGGAGTAGATAGACTTAACTATTGCCCGGTTCACACTCCACCCTCATCTATTGAACAGGTGAAGAGGCTCATCCCTTGTTTCCTGTTTAGGATGTGGTTCCCGGCTTTCTCTTTTCCAATCATTTTACTTTTAAGTAGCCCCATGCGCATCAGTGGTGTCACCGCCTTGCTTGGGGTGATACGATTAAAAAAAATAAAAATAATTAATGCATGCAAGATTTCACTGCCATAGCCCTACTTTTTAATTGTCAGCCTATTAAACTTTCAGCTCACCTAACCTTCATGGATATGAACAGAGTCAGATAGATATATATGACCACATTGCATTTGGAGTTGAGAAGAACCAATTTGCAATAAAAGACACCTTAAGTCAATACATGGATGACAGTGACTGCCTCAAGAGGAATTTTACTTTTAAGTAAAAGCCAATTTGCTGTGAAAGATTCCTTATGTCAATACATGGACGGCAGTGATAACATCCAGATGAAAAGAAGCATTTGTCAAATTAGGGAAGAGGCAATTTGCAGTGAAAGATTTTGTATATCACTATATTGATGACAGAAGTAATATCAAGAGAAAATATAGCCTTTGACAATTAGGGAAGAGACAATTTGAAGTTCAAAATATATTAAATCAATATACAATAAATGATCGTTTATGTCAATATTGGATGGCAGTAGTAAAATCAAGAGGAAATATGGCCTTTGCTGAATTAGGGAAGAGACAATTTGAAGTTCAAAATCTATTAAGTTAATTTACAATACATGATCGTTTAAGTCAATATTGGATAGCAGTGGTAGAATAAAGAAGAACTATGGCCTTTGCTGAATTAGGGAAGAGACAATTTGAAGTTCAAAATCTATTAAGTTAATTTACAATACATGATCGTTTAAGTCAATATTGGATAGCAGTGGTAGAATAAAGAAGAACTATGGCCTTTGCTGAATTAGGGAAGAGACAATTTGAAGTTCAAAATCTATTAAGTTAATTTACAATACATGATCGTTTAAGTCAATATTGGATAGCAGTGGTAGAATAAAGAAGAACTATGGCCTTTGCTGAATTAGGGAAGAGACAATTTGAAGTTCAAAATCTATTAAGTTAATTTACAATACATGATCGTTTAAGTCAATATTGGATAGCAGTGGTAGAATAAAGAAGAACTATGGCCTTTGCTGAATTAGGGAAGAGACAATTTGAAGTTCAAAATCTATTAAGTTAATTTACAATACATGATCGTTTAAGTCAATATTGGATAGCAGTGGTAGAATAAAGAAGAACTATGGCCTTTGCTGAATTAGGGAAGAGACAATTTGAAGTTCAAAATCTATTAAGTTAATTTACAATACATGATCGTTTAAGTCAATATTGGATAGCAGTGGTAGAATAAAGAAGAACTATGGCCTTTGCTGAATTAGGGAAGAGACAATTTGAAGTTCAAAATCTATTAAGTTAATTTACAATACATGATCGTTTAAGTCAATATTGGATAGCAATGGTAGAATAAAGAAGAACTATGGCCTTTGCTGAATTAGGGAAGAGACAATTTGAAGTAAAAGTTTGTTTAATTAGATACTTGGATGGCACTGGTAACCTAAGGAAGAAATTCTGCCTTGAGCAAATCAAGGAAGATTCAATTTGCAATAAAAGGCTACTTAAATTGATGCTTGGGTGGCATTGGTTGCATCAAAGTGAAATGCCAATTTAGGGAAGAGACAATTTGCAGTAAAAGTTTGTTTAAGTAGATACTTGGATAGCAATGGTAACATCAGGAGGAAATCCTGCTTTGGGCAAATTAGGAAAGATTCAATTTGCAATAAAAGACCACTTCTTGGGTGACATTGGTTGTATCAAAAAGAAATATCAATTTAGGGAAGAGTCAGTTTTCAGTAAAAGTTTTTTAACTCAATCCATGGAAGTCAGTGGCAGCATCCATATGAACAGTGTATTTAGCCAAATTAGGGAAGACTCAATTTACAGTAAAAAGTCCCTTAAGTAGGTACTTGGATGCCAGTGTTATTATCAAAAGGAAAGCGTCTATTTGCAATAAAAGATTGCTTAAATCGTACTTGGATGACAGAATGCGAAGAGGAAATGCCAAATTAAGTAAGAGTCAATTTGCAGTAAAAATCCCTTTTTATTTTTTAATCTGTTGGTAACTGTGGTGATAATGGTGTAACTCTCCCACGCTGTCTTTCTGCTGGACATCTCGGAGTTGCACCCCTTTACCTGGGATTCTAGAGAGGGACCTTTACAAGATGGACGAACGATACTATCTCTGTCTATGTGAACGTTTGTTTGTGGAATAAAGCTTCCTTAAGCTCTATCTGCCTCTTGTTCGTCTTGTGCTTTTCTCCCTCTCTCTAGTCTCACTTCAGTAACAATATTAGCATCAAGTGTAAATGTGGGCTTTGTCAAATTAAGAAAGGTTCAATTAGTAATAAAATACCACTTAAGTCAATACATGGATGTCACTGGAAGCATCAGGACCAAAAGTTGCAACAGCCAAATTAAGGAATAATTATTTTGTAGTAAAAATTGCTTAAGTCATTTCTTGCATGTCAATAAGAAATGCGCCCTTTTTCAAATTTGGGAAGAGTCATTTTGCTGTAAAAGATTGTTTAAGTTAACATAATGGCATCATCAAGAGGAAATGTAGTTTTTTTCCAAATCTGGGAAGAGTAACTTTGCCGTAAAAGATCGTTTAAGTTAATACAGTGGCATCATCAAGAGGAAATGTTGCCTTTGTGAATTTAAGGTGAATCGATTTGTCAATAAATCAAGAATATATAACTAAGAAAGAATATAATTGTAATTTTGCTCATTTAATATTTTTACATTCCATGGAGTGAGAAGAGCTCAAAAATATTTACTTAAATTAAAAACAGTAAAACCATGAAATTTCCACAAGTACCGCTATTAATTCATTAAAAAAAAATGGAGGATGAAAATGTATTGTTACCAAATGAATCGCCCACTTTCACATGGAAACATTTTCCACCACCCAACTATTCAGTAAATATTCAAAAGTATACATTGATGTGAAAATTATGTTTTGACCAACACTTTTCTTGCCTTGACCAATTCAAGGTGGTGAAGATATTAAAAAAGGTAAAAATAATTTTATATTAAATACAAATGATCCTAATGTCAATATATTATCTATTATATTACAAAAATATTAAATCTCATTATCACTTTTAAAACCTGTCCTGGTGAAAAAACCATGACACAAAAGCAATGTAATATAGAAATTCTTGTTTTATATGAGATTGCAACTTCAGACAAATTCTCTTTACATTGGTCATACTACCACAACACACTCTCATAGAACAACTTACAACTTATCTGACCAAAGTTCATCTGTGCCAAATTTATTTTAATCAGAAATAAATTTTAAGCTCTTAACCAGCATAATCTTCTAATTAATATACAATCCATACATCTATTGAACAGGTGAAGAGGCTCATCCCTTGTTTCCTGTTTAGGATGTGGTTTCCGGTTCTCTCTTTTTCAATCTTTTCACTCTTTTCTTTATTTTTTTCAATTGGAGTAGATAGACTAAACTATCGCCCGGTTCACACTCCACCCACGTCTATTGAACAGTCAATACATGGATGACAGTGACTGCCTCAAGAGGAATTTTACTTTTAAGTAAAAGCCAATTTGCTGTGAAAGATTCCTTATGTCAATACATGGATGGCAGTGATAACATCCAGATGAAAAGAAGCATTTGTCAAATTAGGGAAGAGGCAATTTGCAGTGAAAGATTTTGTATATCACTATATGGATGACAGAAGTAATATCAAGAGAAAATATAGCCTTTGACAATTAGGGAAGAGACAATTTGAAGTTCAAAATATATTAAGTCAATATACAATAAATGATCGTTTACGTCAATATTGGATGGCAGTAGTAAAATCAAGAGGAAATATGGCCTTTGCTGAATTAGGGAAGAGACAATTTGAAGTTCAAAATCTATTAAGTTAATTTACAATACATGATCGTTTTAGTCAATATTGGATAGCAGTGGTAGAATAAAGAAGAACTATGGCCTTTGCTGAATTAGGGGAAGAGACAATTTGAAGTTCAAAATCTATTAAGTTTATTTACAATACATGATCGTTTAAGTCAATATTGGATAGCAGTGGTAGAATAAAGAAGAACTATGGCCTTTGCTGAATTAGGGAAGAGACAATTTGAAGTTCAAAATCTATTAAGTTAATTTACAATACATGATCGTTTAAGTCAATATTGGATAGCAGTGGTAGAATAAAGAAGAACTGTGGCCTTTGCTGAATTAGGGAAGAGACAATTTGAAGTTCAAAATTCATTAAGTTAATTTACAATACATGATCGTTTAAGTCAATATTGGATAGCAGTGGTAGAATAAAGAAGAACTATGGCCTTTGCTGAATTAGGAAGAGACAATTTGAAGTTCAAAATCTATTAAGTTAATTTACAATACATGATCGTTTAAGTCAATATTGATAGCAGTGGTAGAATAAAGAAGAACTATGGCCTTTGCTGAATTAGGGAAGAGACAATTTGAAGTTCAAAATTCATTAAGTTAATTTACAATACATGATCAAGCGAAGTCATTATTGGATAGCAGTGGTAGAATAAAGAAGAACTATGGCCTTTGCTGAATTAGGGAAGAGACAATTTGAAGTTCAAAATCTATTAAGTTAATTTACAATACATGATCGTTTAAGTCATGAATATTGATAGCAGTGGTAGAATAAAGAAGAACTATGGCCTTCAAGGAATTAGGGAAGAGGACAATTTGAAGTTCAAAAATCTATTAAGTTAATTTACAATACGATCGTTGTCAATATTGATAGCAGTGGTAGAATAAAAGAAGAATTATGGCCTTTAAGGAATTAGGGAAGAGACAATTCTGAAGTTCAAAATCTATTAAGTTAATTTACAATACATGATCGTTTAAGTCAATATTGGATAGCAGTGGTAGAATAAAGAAGAACTATGGCTCTTGCTGAATTAGGGAAGAGACAATTTGAAGTTCAAAATCTATTGCTAATTTACAATACATGATCGTTTAAGTCAATATTGGATAGCAGTGGTAACGTAAGAAGAACTGTGCCTTTGGTTAATTTGTATATAATTTGAAACGCTAAAATCTATGCGGGTTAATTTACAATACATGACTGTTTAAGTCAATATTGATAGCAGTGGTAGAATAAAGAAGAACTATGGCCTTTGCTGAATTAGGAAGAGACAATTTGAAGTTCAAAATCTATTGGTTAATTTACAATACATGATCGTTTAAGTCAATATTGGATAGCAGTGGTAGAATAAAGAAGAACTATGGCCTTTGCTGAATTAGGAAGAGACAATTTGAAGTTCAAAATCTATTAAGTTAATTTACAATATATGATTGCTTAAGTCAATATTGGATAGCAGTAAGAGAACAAAGCAGAACTATGGCCTTTGCTGAATTAGGGAAGTTGAGACAATTTGAAGTTCAAAATTATTAAGTTAATTTGCCAATATATGAATGTCAGTTTATTATTGATAGCATATAGAAGAAAGAAGAACTATGGCCTTTGCTGAATTAGGGAAGAGACAATTTGAAGTTCAAAATCTATTAAGTTAATTTACAATACATGATCGTTTTAGTCAATATTGGATAGCAGTGGTAGAATAAAGAAGAAACTATGGCCTTTGCTGAATTAGGAAGAGACAATTTGAAGTTCAAAATCTATTAAGTTAATTTACAATACATGATCGTTAAGTCAATATTGGATAGCAGTGGTAGAATAAAGAAGAACTATGGCCTTGCTGAATTAGGGAAGAGACAATTCGAAGTTCAAAATCTATTAAGTTAATTTACAATACATGATCGTTTAAGTCAATATTAGATAGCAGTGGTAGAAAAAAGAAGAACTATGGCCTTTGCTGGTCAGGAAAAGAATAATTTGAAGTTCAAAATCTATTAAGTTAATTTACAATACATGATCGTTTAAGTCAATATTGGACTAATGATGGTAAAAGATAAAAAGAAGAACTATGACATACATGAATTGAAGAGACAATTTGAAGTTCAAAATCTATTAAGTTAATTTACAATATTATGATCGTTTAAGTCAATATTGGATAGCAGTGGTAGAATAAAGAAGAACTATGGCTACTTGGAATAGGGAAGAAGAGACAATTTCAGAGTTTCAAAATCTATTAAAGTTAATTTACAACACATGATCGTTTAAGTCAATATTGGATAGCAGTGGTAGAATAAAGAAGAACTATGGCCTTTGCTGAATTGAGAGAGGGCAATTTGAAGTTCAAAATCTATTAAGTTAATTTACAATACATGATCGTTTAAATTAATACTTGGATATGACTGGTAGAATAAAGAAAAAACTATGGCCTTTGCTGAACAAGGAAAGGCATTTGAAGTTCAAAAGAAATCTATTAAAGTTAATTTGTATGATCGTTTAGTCAATATTGGTGTAGTGGTAGAATAAAAAGAATATAGCTGCTGAATTAGGGGGAAGAACAATTTGAAGTTAAAACTACAAGTTAATTTAATACATGATGTTTTAAGTCAATATTTGATTCTTGTTAGAAGAATAAGAAAAGAATTATGGCCTTTGCTGAATTAGGGAAGAACAATTTGAAGTTCAAAATCAGCCAAGTTAATTACAATACATGATCGTTTAAGTCAATATTGGGTCGCAGTGGCAAAATAAAGAAGAATTACTGGCCTTTGCTGAATGGGAAGAGACAATTTGAAGTTCAAATCATTAAGTTAATTTACAATACATGATCGTTTGAAGTCAATATATTGGATCACCCCAGTGGGCAGAATAAACTATGGCCTTTGCTGAATTAGGGAAGAGACAATTTGAAGTTTAATCTATAGGATTCATTTAATACATGATTGTTTAGAATAATATTAGATATAATGGTAGAATAAAACTAAAGCGCTTTGCTGAACCAGGAAGAGACAATTTGAAGTTCAAAATCTATTAAGTGTTACAATACATGATGATCGTTTAAGTCAATATTGGATAGCAGTGGTAGAATAAAGAAGAACTATGGCCTTTACGAATTAGGGAAGAACAAATTTGAAGTTCAAAATCTACCAAGTTAATTTACAATACATGATCATTTAAGTCAAATACAGATTAGCAGGTAATTTGACAAAGAAGAACTATGGCCTTTGCTGAATTAGAAGAAGAACAATTTGAAGTTCAAAATCTATTAGGATGAAAATTTACAATACATGATCGTTTAAGTCCAATATTGGATAGCGACATTGCGATAAAGAAGAACTATGGCCTTTGCTGAATTAGGGAAGGAACAGGGCGGAAGTTCAAACTATTAAGTTAATTTTGTACATGATCGTTTGATAATATTGGATGGCAGTGGTAGAATAAAGAAGAACTATGGCCTTTGCTGGAATTAGGGAAGAGACAATTTGAAGTTCAAAATCTATTAGATGTGTTCATGATCAAGATTCCAAATCTCAATATTGTTCTTGATGTTAGAATAAAGAAGAACTGTAAACTTTACTGAATTAGGGAAAGACAATTTGAAGTTCAAAAACTATTGAGGATTCATTACAATACATGATCGTTGATATTATTGGATATGAAATTGGTAGAATAAAAGAAGAACTATGGCCTTTGCTGGATGAAGAACAATTTGAAGTTCAAATCTATTAAGTTAATTTACAATACATGATCGTTTAAGTCAATATTGAATGGCATTGGTAAGAATAAAGAAGAGAACTAACAACTGCTGAATTGAGAGAGACAATTTGAAGTTCAAAATCTATTAAGTTAATTTACAACTATGATTATTTTAAATTAATGTGGATAAACAATGGTAAGTATGAAAAGAACATGGCCTTTGCTGAATTAGGGAAGAAATTCAATTTGAAGTTCAAATCAGCCATTATTTATTACCTTGATCGTTTAAAGTCAATATTGGATAGCAGTGGTAAGAATAAAGAAGACATGGCCTTTGCTGAATTAGGGAAGAGACAATTTGATTCTCTGCCAAAAACTATTAAGTTAATTTACAATACATGATCATTTAAGTCAATATTGGATCCTTGGTAGTAGAATAAAGAAAAACTATGGCCTTTGCTGAATTAGGGAAGAGACAATTTGAAGTTCAAAATCTATTAAGTTAATTTACAATACATGATCGTTTAAGTCAATATGGATAGCAGTGTAGAATAAAGAAGAACTATGGCCTTTGCTGAATTAGGGAAGAGACAATTTGAAGTTCAAAATCTATTAAGTTAATTTACAATACATGATTGTTTAAGTCAATAGGTAGTAGAATAAAGAAGAACTATGGCCTTTGCTGAATTAGGGAAGAGACAATTTGAAGCTCAAAATTCATATGTTAATTTACAATACATGATCGTTTAAGTCAATATTGGATAGCAGTGGTAGAATAAAGAAGAACTATGGCCTTTACGGAATAGAGATAATTTTAAGTTCAAAATCTATTAAGTTAATTTACAATACATGATCGTTGTTGAATAATATTGATAGCAGGGAACTGTAGAATAAAGAAGAACTATACCTTTGCTGAATTAGGAAGAGACAATTTGAAGTTCAAAATCTATTAAGTTAATTTACAATACATGATCGTTTATTAATATTGATATAAGGATGAAGAAGAACTATGGCCTTTGCTGAATTAGGGAAGAGACAATTTGAAGTTCAAAATCTATTAAGTTAATTTACAATACATGATCGTTTAAGTCAATATTGGATAGCAGTGGTAGAATAAAGAAGAACTATGGCCTTTGCTGAATTAGGGAAGAGACAATTTGAAGTTCAAAATCTATTAAGTTAATTTACAATACATGATCGTTTAAGTCAATATTGATAGCAGTGGTAGAATAAAGAAGAACTATGGCCTTTGCTGAATTAGGGAAGAGACAATTTGAAGTTCAAAATCTATTAAGTTAATTTACAATACATGATCGTTTAAGTCAATATTGGATAGCAGTGGTAGAATAAAGAAGAACTATGGCCTTTGCTGAATTAGAGAAGAGACAATTTAAAGTTCAACTATATGACTATGATGATTTGAAATAATATTGATATATGGAAGAAATAGTGATTATGTATTTTTTGTTGTATTAGGGAAGAGACAATTCGAAGTTCAAAATCTATTAAGTTAATTTACAATACATGATCGTTTAAGTCAATATTGGATAGCAGTGGTAGAATAAAGAAGAACTATGGCCTTTATTATTGAGAAGAGACACCGCAGTTCAAAATCTATTAAGTTAATTTACAATACATGATCGTTTAAGTCAATATTGATACAGTAGAACAAAGAAGAACTATGGCTTGCTGAATTAGAGAAGAGACAATTTGAAGTTCAAAATCTGAAACATTATAATATGATTGCTTGTCAATATTGGATAGCAGTGGTAGAATAAAGAAGAACTATGGCCTTTGCTGAATTAGAAGAGACAATTGAAGTTCAAAATCTTATTAAAAAGACGACAATATATTATCGTTTAAGTCAATATTGGATAGCAGTGGTAGAACAAAGAAGAACTATGGCCTTTGCCGAATTAGGGAAGAGACAATTTGAAGTAAAAGTTTGTTTAATTAGATACTTGGATGGCACTGGTAACCTAAGGAAGAAATTCTGCCTTGAGCAAATCAAGGAAGATTCAATTTGCAATAAAAGGCTACTTAAATTGATGCTTGGGTGGCATTGGTTGCATCAAAGTGAAATGCCAATTTAGGGAAGAGACAATTTGCAGTAAAAGTTTGTTTAAGTAGATACTTGGATAGCAATGGTAACATCAGGAGGAAATCCTGCTTTGGGCAAATTAGGAAAGATTCAATTTGAAATAAAAGACCACTTCTTGGGTGACATTGGTTGTATCAAAAAGAAATATCAATTTAGGGAAGAGTCAGTTTTCAGTAAAAGTTTTTTAACTCAATCCATAGAAGTCAGTGGCAGCATCCATATGAACAGTGTATTTAGCCAAATTAGGGAAGACTCAATTTACAGTAAAAAGTCCCTTAAGTAGGTACTTGGATGCCAGTGTTATTATCAAAAGGAAAGAGTCTATTTGCAATAAAAGATTGCTTAAATCGTACTTGGATGACAGAACGCGAAGAGGAAATGCTAAATTAAGTAAGAGTCAATTTGCAGTAAAAATCCCTTTTTATTTTTTAATCTGTTGGTAACTGTGGTGATAATGGTGTAACTCTCCCACGCTGTCTTTCTGCTGGACATCTCGGAGTTGCACCCCTTTACCTGGGATTCTAGAGAGGGACCTTTACAAGATGGACGAACGATACTATCTCTGTCTATGTGAACGTTTGTTTGTGGAATAAAGCTTCCTTAAGCTCTATCTGCCTCTTGTTCGTCTTGTGCTTTTCTCCCTCTCTCTAGTCTCACTTCAGTAACAATATTAGCATCAAGTGTAAATGTGGGCTTTGTCAAATTAAGAAAGGTTCAATTAGTAATAAAATACCACTTAAGTCAATACATGGATGTCACTGGAAGCATCAGGACCAAAAGTTGCAACAGCCAAATTAAGGAATAATTATTTTGTAGTAAAAATTGCTTAAGTCATTTCTTGCATGTCAATAAGAAATGCGCCCTTTTTCAAATTTGGGAAGAGTCATTTTGCTGTAAAAGATTGTTTAAGTTAACATAATGGCATCATCAAGAGGAAATGTAGTTTTTTTCCAAATCTGGGAAGAGTAACTTTGCCGTAAAAGATCGTTTAAGTTAATACAGTGGCATCATCAAGAGGAAATGTTGACTTTGTGAATTTATGGTGAATCGATTTGTCAATAAATCAAGAATATATAACTAAGAAAGAATATAATTGTAATTTTGCTCATTTAATATTTTTACATTCCATGGAGTGAGAAAAGCTCAAAAATATTTACTTAAATTAAAAACAGTAAAACCATGAAATTTCCACAAGTACCGCTATTAATTCATTAAAAAAAAATGGAGGATGAAAATGTATTGTTACCAAATGAATCGCCCACTTTCACATGGAAACATTTTCCACCACCCAACTATTCAGTAAATATTCAAAAGTATACATTGATGTGAAAATTATGTTTTGACCAACACTTTTCTTGCCTTGACCAATTCAAGGTGGCGAATATATTAAAAAAAAGTAAAAATAATTTTATATTAAATACAAATGATCCTAATGTCAATATATTATCTATTATATTACAAAAATATTAAATCTCATTATCACTTTTAAAACCTGTCCTGGTGAAAAAACCATGACACAAAAGCAATGTAATATAGAAATTCTTGTTTTATATGAGATTGCAACTTCAGACAAATTCTCTTTACATTGGTCATACTACCACAACACACTCTCATAGAACAACTTACAACTTATCTGACCAAAGTTCATCTGTGCCAAATTTATTTTAATCAGAAATAAATTTTAAGCTCTTAACCAGCATAATCTTCTAATTAATATACAATCCATACATCTATTGAACAGGTGAAGAGGCTCATCCCTTGTTTCCTGTTTAGGATGTGGTTTCCGGTTCTTTCTTTTTCAATCTTTTCACTCTTTTCTTTATTTTTTTTCAATTGGAGTAGATAGACTAAACTATCGCCCGGTTCACATTCCACCCACATCTTTTGAACAGGTGAAGAGGCTCATCTCTTGTTTCCTGTTTAGGATGTGGTTTCCGGTTCTCTCTTTTCCAATCTTTTCACTCTTTTCTTTATTTTTTTTCAATTGGAGTAGATAGACTAAACTATCGCCCGGTTCACACTCCACCCACATCTATTGAACAGGTGAAGAGGCTCATCCCTTGTTTCCTGTTTAGGATGTGGTTTCCGGTTCTCTCTTTTCCAATCTTTTCACTCTTTTCTTTATTTTTTTTCAATTGGAGTAGATAGACTAAACTATCGCCCGGTTCACACTCCACCAACATCTATTGAACAGGTGAAGAGGCTCATCCCTTGTTTCCTGTTTAGGATGTGGTTTCCGGTTCTCTCTTTTCCAATCTTTTCACTCTTTTCTTTATTTTTTTTCAATTGGAGTAGATAGACTAAACTATCGCCCGGTTCACACTCCACCCACATCTATTGAACAGGTGAAGAGGCTCATCCCTTGTTTCCTGTTTAGGATGTGGTTTCCGGTTCTCTCTTTTTCAATCTTTTCACTCTTTTCTTTATTTTTTTTCAATTGGAGTAGATAGACTAAACTATCGCCCGGTTCACACTCCACCCACATCTATTGAACAGGTGAAGAGGCTCATCCCTTGTTTCCTGTTTAGGATGTGGTTTCCGGTTCTCTCTTTTCCAATCTTTTCACTCTTTTCTTTATTTTTTTTCAATTGGAGTAGATAGACTAAACTATCGCCCGGTTCACACTCCACCCACATCTATTGAACAGGTGAAGAGGCTCATCCCTTGTTTCCTGTTTAGGATGTGGTTTCCGGTTCTCTCTTTTCCAATCTTTTCACTCTTTTCTTTATTTTTTTTCAATTGGAGTAGATAGACTAAACTATCGCCCGGTTCACACTCCACCCACATCTATTGAACAGGTGAAGAGGCTCATCCCTTGTTTCCTGTTTAGGATGTGGTTTCCGGTTCTCTCTTTTTCAATCTTTTCACTCTTTTCTTTATTTTTTTTCAATTGGAGTAGATAGACTAAACTATCGCCCGGTTCACACTCCACCCACATCTATTGAACAGGTGAAGAGGCTCATCCCTTGTTTCCTGTTTAGGATGTGGTTTCCGGTTCTCTCTTTTCCAATCTTTTCACTCTTTTCTTTTTTTTTTTTCAATTGGAGTAGATAGACTAAACTATGGCCCGGTTCACACTCCACCCACATCTATTGAACAGGTGAAGTGGCTCATCCCTTGTTTCCTGTTTAGGATGTGGTTTCCGGTTCTCTCTTTTTCAATCTTTTCACTCTTTTCTTTATTTTTTTTCAATTGGAGTAGATAGACTAAACTATCGCCCGGTTCACACTCCACCCACATCTATTGAACAGGTGAAGAGGCTCATCCCTTGTTTCCTGTTTAGGATGTGGTTTCCGGTTCTCTCTTTTCCAATCTTTTCACTCTTTTCTTTATTTTTTTTCAATTGGAGTAGATAGACTAAACTATCGCCCGGTTCACATTCCACCCACATCTTTTGAACAGGTGAAGAGGCTCATCTCTTGTTTCCTGTTTAGGATGTGGTTTCCGGTTCTCTCTTTTCCAATCTTTTCACTCTTTTCTTTATTTTTTTTCAATTGGAGTAGATAGACTAAACTATCGCCCGGTTCACACTCCACCCACATCTATTGAACAGGTGAAGAGGCTCATCCCTTGTTTTCTGTTTAGGATGTGGTTTCCGGTTCTCTCTTTTCCAATCTTTTCACTCTTTTCTTTATTTTTTTTCAATTGGAGTAGATAGACTAAACTATCGCCCGGTTCACACTCCACCAACATCTATTGAACAGGTGAAGAGGCTCATCCCTTGTTTCCTGTTTAGGATGTGGTTTCCGGTTCTCTCTTTTCCAATCTTTTCACTCTTTTCTTTTTTTTTTTCAATTGGAGTAGATAGACTAAACTATCGCCCGGTTCACACTCCACCCACATCTATTGAACAGGTGAAGAGGCTCATCCCTTGTTTCCTGTTTAGGATGTGGTTTCCGGTTCTCTCTTTTCCAATCTTTTCACTCTTTTCTTTATTTTTTTTCAATTGGAGTAGATAGACTAAACTATCGCCCGGTTCACACTCCACCCACATCTATTGAACAGGTGAAGAGGCTCATCCCTTGTTTCCGTTTAGGACGTCGTTTCCGGTTCTCTCTTTTTCAATCTTTTCACTCTTTTCTTTATTTTTTTTCAATTGGAGTAGATAGACTAAACTATCGCCCAGTTCACACTCCACCCACATCTATTGAACAGGTGAAGAGGCTCATCCCTTGTTTCCTGTTTAGGATGTGGTTTCCGGTTCTCTCTTTTCCAATCTTTTCACTCTTTTCTTTTTTTTTTTTCAATTGGAGTAGATAGACTAAACTATCGCCCGGTTCACACTCCACCCACATCTATTGAACAGGTGAAGAGGCTCATCCCTTGTTTCCTGTTTAGGATGTGGTTTCCGGTTCTCTCTTTTTCAATCTTTTCACTCTTTTCTTTATTTTTTTTCAATTGGAGTAGATAGACTAAACTATCGCCCGGTTCACACTCCACCCACATCTATTGAACAGGTGAAGAGGCTCATCCCTTGTTTCCTCTTTAGGATATGGTTTCCGGTTCTCTCTTTTCCAATCTTTTCACTTTTTTCTTTATTTTTTTTTCAATTGGAGTAGATAGACTAAACTATCGCCCGGTTCACACTCCACCCACGTCTATTGAACAGGTGAAGAGGCTCATCCCTTGTTTCCTTCTTAGGATGTGGTTTCCAGCTTTCTCTTTTCCAATCTTTTTACTCTTACGTAGCCCCCTGCACATCAGTGGCGTTATCGCCTTGCTTGGGGTGATATAAGAGTAAAAGATTAGATAGGAGGAGAGTAAAGAAAAAGATAAACTAGTTACAGTGGGTGTCAGAGAAAGGAGCAAGAGAAGGATGGGAATATAGGTGTGATGACACTTGCAAAGGTAGAGAGAAAGGAAAAAATATACAGGGCGATGTAGAAAGAACTAGAGTCAAGTGGTTAAGAGAGGGGTATTGACATTGCATTTAAATTCCTGGAAGTTGTAGCCCACAGGAAAGCAAGAATATGGAAGAGAGTTCCACAGGTGAGAAATGCAAGAAAAGAAGCTGGTGGAGTAGAATTGTCATCTACATTTGGTTGATCTAACTGTGAAGCCTGGTTGCATGAGTAAACTTCTGTGGTAGGGGCAGCAGAGACTTAAGTTTGTCGGAGCAGAAGCCATGAAAATATCTATAGAACAGACAGAGGGAAGCCACATCCCATTGGTGAGAAAGCAGCCAAAGTCGAGCCCCTAAGTCAGTACCTATCATATTACTGATTCTCCTTTGGAGCCTGTCAAGAATACTGAGATGAACAGCAGGGTCACTTGACCATATATGACAGCAGTATTCCATGTACAGACGAATTGTTGGTTTGTATATGTGCAAGATAGATTCAGGTGGAAAAAACATTCTGGCCTGACACAGTGACCCAAACTTGGAACTAAACTCATATAAATGTACAAATGGGATAGTGGAATGTTTCTACAGGCAACTAAAAGCAGCAGTAGCTATGCGACCAAACAAATCTGATTGGGTAGTAAATTTACCATTAGTAATTTTATTCAACAGGAGCATTGTAAAAGATGACTTGGGTTGTACACCAGCTGATATGGATTTTTGGCACATCATTAACCTTCAGTCAGTTAAGTACTATATGTGATACATGCTTGGGCAATCATGTCTCGAAAAAGACATGACTGACTGGGAAGAATATTACCCTGCAGTAAGTTACCATTACTTTCTGTGGTAGACTGGTTGCCAACCAATGCTATAGAACCTAATCTGTCCTGTTATTTAACCCTTAACTGGCAGGAAGAGACGGATTAATACCTTTCCCAAGGGTATTTGCACGTAAGTGAATGTAAGGAATTCAACTAGAATTTGAACTCGGCTCCCTGGTTTCTTGTTCCACTTACTTGGTCAATATTAGGAAGACAAGTAAGAGGTTTTACCTACAACAATATTTCCAGAACAGGACTTTAAAGACACAATGTCATCATTAACCATTAAACCTACATGATAAACCAACAAAAACCATGCCTACCAAGTAATCTTTACACCTGCAAATACATATTTATAAGAAATTATGGTTTTAAAAATTCTTTGAATGCAAACTGCATTGGCTCATACCAAGTTGTCCACAAAATTCACCATAAAAATAAAAAAAAAATGAGAAAAAAATAATATTGCTATCGATATTAATAAACCGTCCTTTGTTGATAAACAATTCTTACAACAAACTGATAGTGTGATTGTTCATACTTAAAACCTACACAAAAGATGGATGAACAAACGTTCAGCTTACAATCACTTCACTTTGCAACACTGTTTCCGTTATGATCACTGAAGTTAAGCAATGTTAAACCTGGTCAGTACCTAGATAGGTGACCACTTCAGAATACCAGGTACTGTAAACTTGGATATGTGGGTGATGTAATAGATAACAGCTTAGAATTGTTAATTGGAGAGTGGCGTTTCAATTCCAGTTGAATTCACTTATGTGCAGATATTCTTGGGAAACGTATGAATCCACCTCTTTTTCTTCCAGCTATGGGTTAATTAGTAAGACTTGTATCCCTAAAACCATTATTATCCAAAATTAAATAGAATTGTGTACAAAAAGTTAAATTTTGGCATTAAGTAACCCATATGTTGCTAAAGAAAATCAACCAAACCAACCAATATCCAGTAAAGCAGATGACACCCCGTCATAAGCAACAATAAAAAAGAATATTACAATAAAGCCTGGAAGACAAGTACACTAATCGTAACATTACAAAATGTATTTTAAATATTAGAACATTAATTTTTAAATATCACTAGGAATAAATATCTAATGATCTGGAGGAGGGGGCATTTGTTATGGCTATAAAAATAAATAAGAATGAATTATAGTGTCAAAAATAATTATAATTATTAATTTACACTTTATATGTACACTTAACATCCTCACCATTGGACAAGCAATTCATATGGACAGGTCGTTAACACATGTGTCAACCAGAATTTTATCTCCTTTTCCTTTTTCAGGCCATAATACTAATCTTTATCTTTTAGTCAGTCAGTCAGTTAAGTGCCATATGTGATGCACGCTTGGGCGATCATGTCTCGAAAGAGACATGACTGACTGGGCAGAAAATTATCCCACAGTAGGTTGCCATTGCTTTCTGCAGTAGACTGGTTGCCGACCAAGGCTATAGAACCCTATCTGTCCTGTTATTTAGCCCATAACTGGAAGGAAGAGACAGATTAATACCTTTCCCAAGGGTATTTGTGCATAAGTGAATGCAATGAATTCAGCTGGAATTCGAACTCGACTACCCGATTTCTCGATCCGAGTCGATATCCACTGCACCACAACGCACATCCTTTACTCAACAAAAATTTGAGTGAAGAAAGTTAGACACTTCTTGTATTTTAGAAACTAAATTATCTGGACAATCATTAAATATCTTTTACACCCAGCTCTATAGTAAAATCTCATGAACTATGTTTTTTTTTCCCTTTTAACTGCCATCTGCTATTGTTCCTGATTTTTTTTTCACCTCTTCTTTGGTAGTTGATTTTTTTTCTGCAAATTAAAAACTAAAAGAAAACAATGTTGAGCAGAAAGAAAACTTGATATTCATTCAATTCAAAATGCATATTTTTTTATTATAATTCTAGTGATTTAGTGGATGTGCGTTGTGGTACAGTGGATATCGCCTCAGAACAAGAAACCAGGGAGCCGAGTTTGAATTCCAGTTGAATCCATTGTATTCACTTATACGCAAATACCCTTGGGAAAGGTATTAATCCGTCTCTTCCTTCCAGTTATGGGTTAAATAGCAGGACAGGTTGAGTTCTATAGCCTTGGTCGGCAACCAGTCTACCGCAGAAAGCAATGGCAACCTACTGTGGGATAATATTCTGCCCAGTCAGTCATGTCTCTTTCGAGACATGATCGCCCAAGCGTGTATCATGTATGGCACTTAACTGACTAGTGATTTAAGTTATCAATGAAATGACAATATTTTTTTATTTTTCAGGTAATCAAAAAATAAAATGGAGACAGCCTCAACAATTATTTGGAAATGTTAATGTGCTATTGAAAATTTTCCCAGATAAAGAATGTCCAAAAGGCCAAATTATGCTTTATGTTGAAAATGTTGGGAAACATGTAGTCGAATATTCTAATGTTTGTAATGTGACAGGGTTTTTGATTAAAACATTCATTAACATCAAACCCAGAGAATGTTTAAATATCTTTTATAAAGGAGATACTATCTGGAATATGACATCATTACCAACAAGTTATATTGTTTTGACTAAAATTGGCAAAGTGTTACATGCTGAGATGAATGAGACAGAGTCAAATTTCAAGGTTTCAAACATGACGGCAATAACTACAAAGGTGGCTGCAACAACATCATCTATTGAGAAGGCTGAGACAGAACCAACTCCCAAAATGTCTAAATTAGAAGAAATAACAAAAGGATTATTTAAAAGTTTGATTATTTTAGTAGTTCCTATTTCACTCTTGTTAACGGTATTATGTCCGTAATGTTATGTATTAGATGTAAACAACTACTCTTTATTCAAGTCGCAAAATAAAATAAAAAAAATATATTTTTGGGAGCTTCACTTGCTAGGCTGAAAGAATATTTAACAGAAAAAGTAAAAAAAAAAAAACAGTCATATGATCTGTTAAAATATGTTTTTTCTGTTCCGAAATATGTTAATTAATTTATTTATTAATTTTTAGCAGATTGATATTTATGCATTGGACAAATAATTCTTACTTTTTAATCTGAGTTGATGAAAATTGAGTTTTTTTTTCCTTATATTTATTATTTGGTATTTTCTAACATGTTACCTATGTGACACGATAACTAGGCGTATATTAAGGTGCTTTGTAAAATATGTATTTTATTATAATAGATTAAAATAGAAAATGTTTAAGAATAGAAAATAGTTTAAAAACATATTTAACAAAAGTGAAAAAGAAGAGGAAAAAATAAATAAATAAACGCTTTTTCTTTTATGAGGAAAATTGTGGAAGAGACAAGGGTATCCGATTACTGTTTTAAATCATACCACTCTTCTGGTAAATATTTGACTCAGTGATTTAATGTGATAAAGAGATAAGTTAAGGAAATAGAGTTCGGGAGGTGGGTTTTCGAATGACCAGGTCAAAGGCTGTCTTTTACTGTATCTTGACCACACATTAAGCTTTATTAAGATAAAAAAAAAGATAACTGAAATTTCGGACTTACAGTTGCCAATGCTTATCTTTTAGTTTTATTTTAGCCTGGGAGTCTTTAGTCACTTCCGGATTGTTTTAAATAAATACAGGTGATTTTTCCGAGCCGATCAGTAGAGTAGAGTAGAATGAGAGAGAGTTAAGTGAGTCAGTCAGTTGAGTGAAGGGAACCTCCGTTCGTCTTGTTTCGGTCGGTTCGGATTTGTTGATCTCCATCACATTCGCCTGCCCCAACCGAAAAGGCTAACTCTAAACGAAATAAAGCATCCTTTCAACTCATCCAAGTTGTGGAAGTGTGTTCCTTATAGGCTAATCTTGTACCCCCAGCTTGAGGCTCCGACTTTTTCAACAAACTCCCAGAAAACATCACAGCATGGAGAACGGCCGCCGGAGAAATTGTTCGGACAGTCCGTTGGGGTGTTACACCTAAGAGATTTGCTTCAGCCACCCAGCCATTCTCCAGCCCTCCACCTCCACCTCGCTATTAGCTCTGCTTCTGCCACCCAGCCATTCTCTAGTGGGCTTCCATCTCCAGCTCATCATTGGCACTACTCCTGCCACCCAGCCATTCTCCAGCAGGCCTCCATCTGTAAAAATTATTTTTCTGTAATTCAACTGAATGGTAATTATTTTTAATATTTATTGAAAAATATTTTCACGGTTGAATTTTTTCAATTATAAATTTTTGCTGCTATTATTAAAGCGAAAAATTTGTATTTAAATTGTATAAACGCTTAATCCTGACAATTTTAGGATTTGTTCCAAAGATTTCTTATTTGGAATATGAGCATTTTTTTTTTTTGGTATTATTCCCAAAATTCCTTATTTGGAATATGGGCGTTTTTTGGTCTTAGGTACTGATTTGAATATGTCCTTGGAAATGAACGCATCCGTGGACATAAGCACTAATTTCAATATCTGGCGCCATGCGGAAAAAAATATTGTCTGCAAAAGTTTTTGTTTTCATATGCGTGTCAAATTAAACACAGAATAATCTGAGTGCCACAAACTAACGGACGTATTCAGATTTTCTCTAGTTTCTTCATATTCTGAATGAAATCATAATTTTCTAAGTTGTGAAATTTACTTGCAACTTAAATATATTAACTTAATTTTATTAATTTGAACAGATGGTAGAGTATTGTAAATCGCTTTATCGGCGTATTACAAAGCCTCTATATCAATATTTATACATATTAAATGAGTTAATATGTAATTTATTTCAAGTTAAAATTATTGTTTTAATAACTTGAATGTAAATGGCTTTTTAGACTTTCAGCCTATAATTAAAGTCTCTTAAATATGTAAATTATAGGGTGAATGTAACCCTTTGCTTACATTTGCGTATTCAATTTATGTAAATATATTAATTTAGAAAAAACATCAGTGAAGTTTTTTCTATGTGTAAAATCTTTAATATAATATAGCTCAAAATGAAATATTGAGCTTTTAATAATAATGTCTTTTTTGATAATAAAAAGACATTGTAAAATGTTTCCGTTATTGTAATTAACGGAAATAAAATTATCAGCTGTAATACAACCGGTTAAAGGGAAGTAACTTACACCATTTAAGTAAGTCTTTTTTTTGTGGTACAGTGGATATCGGCTCGGAACGAGAAACCGGGGAGCCAAGTTCGAATTCCAGTTGAATCCATTGTATTCACTTACGCGCAAATACCCTTGGGAAAGGTATTAATCCGTCTCTTCCTTCCAGTTATGGGTTAAATAACAGGACAGATTGGGTTCTATAGCCTTGGTCGGCAACCAGTCTACCACAGAAAGCAATGGCAACCTACTGCGGGATAATCTTCTGCTCAGTCAGTCATGTCTCTTTCGAGACATGATCGCCCAAGCGTGTATCACATATGGCACTTTAACTGACTGAATATTCATTCTTTCATAAAACATTTGAAAAAATCTGTTACAGCGTTTATCGTACAGCATAAAGGACCTTTTATGCAGACAATCCTTTAAGATTAATAAAGTTTGTTTTTTGGGATTGGACTCTCGGAATTTATAATTCTTATTTTGATAACGGTAACAGAAAATTCCTAATAACACAGAGTAATTAATTTTTATAACTAATTCTTTACTCTGCTTAAAAGATTATTGAATCTTTTTTTTATTTTTATTTTTATTTTATTTTATTTTTTTTTCATTCTGCATAAAAATCTAGGCTTTCTGCTTTAAAAGACCAGTCTTTCTGTTTAAAAAGATTATCTGGCTTTTCTTCAAAAGGATAGGCTTTTTATTTAAAAGTTTTCTGTCTTTTTATTTTTATGAGAAAGCCTTATTTTAATAGTGCTAAGCTAAGTTTTATAGTTCTGTGGTCTGATCCAAATAGGTAAGCGTTTTTTCATAACAGATTTATTTATATTTGTATTTTGTGTACCAATATGAGTACAGAATTTAAGAAGAGTTGTGCCAAGTTAATTAAGAACATTGAGTTTTTAAAGGCTACTGTTAGCCGTAATTTTGGTTCATTTTCTTTTGATGTGGAAAATGAACAATCTTTTTGTGTTTTTAAAAAAAGCATATTTTCCTTCTTGGAAAAAACTGACAGCAAAACTGATGAACTGCTAAATCTGCATTGGGATAAAGATCAAGATGCAGATGACTGCAACGATGTAGTGGATAGATGTGTTGTCTTTCGGAGAAGGATCGAGACGAAGTTTACAGAAATGCAGACGACATTTGGAAATGTTGCGTAAACTTCTTCAAGGGCCCAGTCAACCAACTCAAGAAATACCTCCCATGATGTTACTCCCTGCTGCATGTTGCCGAAAATGAGCTGTCCTGTTTTCCAGGGAAATGAGCAAGATAAGTTTGCTTTTAAAATTTTTTTTAACTCAGTTTGAAAACTTTGTGTCTAATATTAAGGCCAACTCGTGCAAATCACAGATGTTGAAAGATTCCCTAAGAGGTTATCCTTTACAAGTTATACAACATCTGTCAATTTCAGATGTAAACTATTCTATTGCTATAGACCTTCTAAAATCTGAATTTTTAGATTTAGGTCTTATTAAAAAATGCATCTTTAATGATATTTTAAATATTAAATTTGGTAGTGACCATGACCTTGTTCCAGTCAAAATATTTTTGACAAAATTGAAAGCTGATTTAACTGAGCTTAAGTCCTCTTTTGGTTTATATTTTTTCGATGAGGGATCTGCTTGTTGTGATTTAATGAGTCACATAATTTTTGATAAATTACCCAATATTTTAAAAAGGAAAATTATAACTCTGGCTGGTACCAATTATCCCAGTCTAAATTTTATCCTGTATCTGTTTTCGGACATTATTAAAAAATTAGAATACTAAAAATTAGAATACTAATAAGCCCATTATTCCCCCTCATAATAAACCTTGTGTTACTCAAGGTCACAAGTCGAGTAAGACGTGCCTGCAAAACTTTCATACATTGTTACCTAAACAGAAGCATAAATGTTATTTATGTCCGACAAACTTTCATGAAATGTCTATTTGTAGTAAATATCCCTCAGTAGAGTCTAAATTAAAAAGATGTAAAGATCTAGGTTTATGTGGCCGTTGTGCCAAACCAGGTCACTCATCTAAACAGTGTTTAGATGTCAAAGAGTTTTTTAAACCATGTAAATTTTGTAATGAAAAAACTCATTTTTGGGCACTTTGTCCCAATAAAGTTACTACTTCTTCAAATATTTGTTTGAGCTCGGCTGTTATAGAACATGACCTTCTCCTTCCAATCGTACAGGTTATGGTAATTAAAAATAAAAATACCTTTAAATTTAATTGGAAGTCAGAGGTCATATTTTTTCTGCTAGTTTTAGAAAATCTAGCCTTATCATTTGAAGATCTCCCTAAAAAGAAATTTGATGTAAAAACTTTTATTGATCAAAAATCTAGGTCTCTTGGTGAGATTACTTTAAATTTAGTTGTGGGAGACAAAAATATTGTTCATAATATTTTAATAGACGACAATCTTTGTCTAGATATTTCTGTAAAGCATTTAGCTGAAGTAGTTCAGGGCTTTAGCGATGCTGGTTACAAATTGGCTGCAGATTTTACTAACTTAAAAAGAAATACCATCAATGTTGATGGACTTATTGGTATTGATATTATTCAATACATGGAGCCTCTAAGGAAAATAAATTGCTTTAGAGGTGTAGCTTGGAAAATTTCCTCTGGTTCAATTTCCTTTGGAGAAATATCCGGCTTTTTACCTGAACAAAATGTTGTTTCAGAGGGTAACGTTTGTGTTCCTGAAAACAACTTTAATACTATAGTCGCAGCTCACAATCCAAATATTAACAATTGGGTTAATTTTGTTTTAGATCCACAACCATTTTGAAGAATCCCCTTTGAAGAATCTTTGTGCGGCTATGATGACCAGAATATTAGGCCTGTTTTTAATTGTTCATTAAAAACATACGGTGCTCCCTCTTTTAACGTAGCTGTTTATCCAGGGATAAATTTAATCATAAATATGCTGGATTTATTAATTTATTTTCGCTGTAACAAATATATATTTCTAGCCGACATCCACAAAGAGTTCCTAATGATTAAATTAAAAACTGATAAAGATAAGATTAGATTCTGTTTTTTCATGAAAGTTGGGGATCAGTTGGTCTGTTTCAAATATACAACATTAAATTTTGGAATTATGGCTAGCCCCTTTATACTTAACTTTTTAATTCAATTCCATTTAAAAAGTTATCCGAACAACGAATGTGCGAAAATGTTAAGCACAAGATTTTATGTGGATAACTTAATCTTCACTAGTAATCCTCCTGATTCATTATTAAAAAGCTGTTGTTACTCTGTTAGTATAATGGGTGAAGGTAATTTTCACCTTAGGTCTTGTAATTCAAATTCAAACAAACTAAGGAAACAAATGGTTGTTGACAATACTATGGTAGAGCATGGCAGTGACCTGGTTAAAATGCTAGGTTATAATTATGATTATCTAAAAGACATTGTAAAGCTGAACGTTAAGATAATCGATTCTTCAGCAAATACTAAAAGGAAGATTTTGACTCAAACTGCTGGGGTGGTTGATCCTCTCTCATTATGTTTACCTGTGACAGTGAGAGAAAAATTATTACTGCGTGATTTGCGGAAATTGAAGCTTGGATGGGATGATATAATACCAGCTGAAAAGGTTAAAGAATGGAGAAATTTAGCCCAGAATTAACCATGTTAAGGAAATTTGCATTTCCTAGATTTGTGCATAGGGATGATTTACCTACTGATATATTTGTATTTTGTGACACTTCTAAATCTGCCTATGGCTGTGCTATTTACCTTGTACAAAATGGAAAGTCTTCTCTGTTTTTTGCCAAATCTAAAGTTGCTCCTATGATTCAGAAATCGCTTCCTACTTTGGAATTGTTAGCCGTATATCTGGCAATTAAATGTTTAAAAAGCCTATTTAATATAATTTGCCGACATGAAATTAAAAAAATTTTTGTAGCTGTAGATGCTCAAGTCGTCTTAGCTTGGTTGTTATCTTCTAAAGTTAATTGGAAAAATACCTTTGTCAGCAACAGACTAAAAGATATTAGCCTGTATAGGGAAGAATTATCTTTTAAATATGGTGTAAACCTATGTTTTAGGTACGTTCCTTCATTGCAAAATCATGCTGACATTATAACTAGAGGTATATCGATCAAGAAATTTAAGTCCTGTTTTGACTTTTGGGTAAAAGGCCCAGAGTGGATTAATGTAAAGTAGCCTGTGAGTTATGTAAAATGTCTGAGAGAAAATGACAAATTACCGTAGTACAATGTATCACTGTTACTATAGCGCGGTTGAGATTAAGTGGTTATTATATTCCCCATGCTAGACAATCTGTTAAAGCTTACTTAGCTAGTTGCTTTGTGTGTAAAAGATATAACGCACTTTCTTTTAAATAACTTAAATTGACAAATCTTCCAAAGTATAGGGTAAATTTAGTTAGGCCTTTCCTTCATACTGGAATGGATTTTGCGAAACCGTTATAGATCTATAGGAAGGAAGAAAATATAAAAGTTTACTTGCTTGTATTCACATGCCTTAATGTAAGGGCTATACATATTGAGCTGTTGGAGGATATGAGCATGAAATCCTTTGTTTTAGCTTTGATCAGATTTTTGAATCTGTATGGTATTCCTGAATACTTATATAGTGATAATTCTAGATCTCTCATTTCTGGTTATAATATTATAAATCAGTTTTTAAATTCTTCCAACTACCAAAATAGATTTGGAATTTTCCAGATTAAACATCTTACTATTCCGCTATATTCTCTATGGTTTGGTTGCGTATGGGAGAGAATGATTAAAACCATGAAAAACTGTTTATATAAATCTATAGGTAGAACCAAAATGAATTTTTATGAACTGCTGACTTTGTTACCAGATATTCAAAGTGCAATTAATTCAAGACCTCTTACTTACAGATGTTCGTCTGATTCTGGTGTAGATATCATTTCACCTATTAAGTTCATCAATCCATATATTAAAGAAGGCCTAATGCTCAAAATAGAAAAAGTAATGATTGCATTATAACTTCTAATAGACTAGACATTGTAAATTAAATTCTCTTGATTATAGAGATAGCGGGATGTGCATTGTGGTGCATTGGATATCAGCTCGGAACGAGAAATCGGGGAGCCTAGTTCGAATTCCAGCTGAATTCATTGCATTCACTTACATCCAAATACCCTTAGGAAAGGTATTAATCCGTCTCTTCCTTCCAGTTATGGGTGAAATAACAGGACAGATTGGGTTCTATAGCCTTGGTTGGCAACCAGTCTACCGCAGAAAGCAATCTACTGCGGGATAATCTTCTGCCCAGTCAGTCATGTCTCTGTCGAGACATGATCGTCCAAGCGTGTATCACGTATGGCACTCAACTGACTGAATAGAGATAAATTACTAAAACAATTTCACAAACTTTGGTATGATGAATACGTTCTTAACTTGTGAGAACAATGCAAAAATCTACATCAACAGCAATTTGTTAATAAACCGAAAGTTGATGATGTAGTGTTTATTAAAAATCCTGCTAAAACTTGTCCCTATTGGCTTCTGGGTAGGGGAATAGATTTGATAATTGGTGACGATGGTAATGTGCGTTGAGCCAATCTTAAAAAAGGTGATGGCAATATACAGATTTATTCCATCAAACATCTTTTTCCTATGGAATTGTCATTAACACACAACCATCAAACGCAAATTGTTGTTGATGAGGCAAAGTATTTTTCTCCTGATTCTGCTATTAATAGAAATAGCTAGTTTAACAGAAAAGGCTATTCCTGTAAAAAAATGAGCAGCCTCTGTGGCCCATATATAATATTTCATAATGAAATTAGAGGGTCTATAGTTGTTTATTTTTCTCTTTTAAAAAAACTATTTGCTGTAAACACTTGATAAGTGTATCAAGTGTAATTCATAAACTTTCTTGTATAATTATTTGCTGTAAACACTTGAATATATCAAGTGTGAATTGTAAATTTTTTTATGATAATGTCCACAACTAAGACATGTAATAATATATCATTTCTGAAACTGTTTCTAATTTTGTAATTTTTTCGATCAGTTTCAGAATTTGAAAAGTGTATTTATATTGTCTAACTTTTTCATATGCGATAAACTTTTAGGATTTCATCGCATTTTTTGTCTTGGGAGAATGTAAAAATTATTTTTCTGTAATTCAACTGAATGGTAATTATTTTTAATATTTATTGAAAAATATTTTCACAGTTGAATTTTTTCAATTATAAATTTTTGCTGCTATTATTAAAGCGAAAAATTTGTATTTAAATTGTATAAACGCTTAATCCTGACAATTTTAGGATTTGTTCCAAAGATTCCTTATTTGGAATATGAGCATTTATTTTTTTTTTTGGTATTATTCCCAAAATTCCTTTTTTGGAATATTGGCGTTTTTTGGTCTTAGGTACTGATTTGAATATGTCCTTGGAAATGAACGCATCTGTGGACATAAGCACTAATTTCAATATCTGGCGCCATGCGGAAAAAAATATTGTCTGCATAAGTTTTTGTTTTCATATGCGTGTCAAATTAAACACAGAATAATCTGAGTGCCACAAACTAACGGACGTATTCAGATTTTCTCTAGTTTCTTCATATTCTGAATGAAATCATAATTTTCTAAGTTGTGAAATTTACTTGCAACTTAAATATATTAACTTAATTTTATTAATTTGAACAGATGGTAGAGTATTGTAAATCGCTTTATCGGCGTATTACAAAGCCTCTGTATCAATATTTATACATATTAAATGAGTTAATATGTAATTTATTTCAAGTTAAAATTATTGTTTTAATAACTTGAATGTAAATGGCTTTTTAGACTTTCAGCCTATAATTAAAGTCTCTTAAATATGTAAATTATAGGGTGAATGTAACCCTTTGCTTACATTTGCGTATTCAATTTACGTAAATATATTAATTTAGAAAAAACATCAGTGAAGTTTTTTTCTATGTGTAAAATCTTTAATATAATATAGCTCAAAATGAAATATTGAGCTTTTAATAATAATGTCTTTTTTGATAATAAAAAGACATTGTAAAATGTTTCCGTTATTGTAATTAACGGAAATAAAATTATTATCAGCTGTAATACAACCGGTTAAAGGGAAGTAACTTACACCATTTAAGTAAGTCTTTCTTAACTAATTATAATATTCAATCTTTCATAAAACATTTGAAAAAATCTGTTACAGCGTTTATCATACAGCATAAAGGACCTTTTATGCAAACAATCTATTGTATATTATCATTCCTTTAAGATTAATAAAATTTGTTTTTTGGATTTGACTCAGAATCCATAATTCTTATTTTGATAACAGTAACATAAATTTCCTAATGTCACAGAGTAATTATTTTTTATAATTAATTCTTTATTTTGCTTAAAAGACTGTTGAATCTTTTTTTATCTCCATTTTTAGCTCGCTATTAGCTCTGTTCTAGCCACCCAGGCATTCTCTAGGCGGCCTCCATCTTCAGCTCGCTATTAGCTCTGCTTCAGCCACCCAGCCATTCTCCAATGGGCCTCCGTTTCCTGCTTACTATTAGCTCTGCTCCAACCACCCAAGCATTCTCCAGCAGGCCTTCATTTCCAGCTCACTATTAGTTCTACTTCAGCCTCTCAAGCATTCTCCAGTGGCCCTTCATTTCCAGGGCGCTATTAGCTCTGTTCTAGCCACCTAGCCATTATCCTGTGGACCTTCATCTCCAGCTTGCTGGAGATGAAGGTCATCCTTCATCTCTATATTGCTGGTTTGCAAAGTCAAAACGTTTTAATATTCTTTCCTATATATATATATATATATTATGTTATGGACTCTCCCATCGATTTCGATGTATGAGGGTCAAACTTGAGTAAGACATCCACACAGAGATTTGTTTATAGTGGTGAAGGCATTGTGTAGTACCATCCACACTTTTTGGAACTGCTGATAACAAACAATTGGTGCAGAAATCTGCCACAGATCCCATGAACAGCAGACCTCAATTATTTAACCCATAATTGGAGGGAACGGACGGATTAATACCTTCT